>JALPQD010000244.1:2858901-3454534 GCA_023101885.1 Typhlomys cinereus | reverse complement strand
GAGGAGGGAGAAGAAAGAGGCGGGAGGGTGGGAAAAGGGGAGGGAGTGAGAGGGAGGGAGGGTGGGAAGTTGGAGTTAGGAAGGGTGGGAAAGGGGTAGGGAGATAGGGGTAAAGAGAAGGAGCAGGAAGGAGAGGAAGGGGGAAGGAGGGGAGGGAGGGGGAGGAGAGGAAGGGAGGGGGAAGGAGAGGGAGGGGAAGGAGAGGGATAGGCAGGGAGGGAGGGGAAGGGAGGGGAGGGGAGAGGGGGAGGTGGCGAGGGAGGGGGAGGGAAGGAGGAGAGAGGGGGGAAGGAGAGGGAGGAGGGAGGGGAAGGGAGGGGGAAGGAGAAGGAGGGGGAAGGAGAGGGAGGGGGAAGGAGAGGGAGGGGGAAGGAGAGGGATAGGCAAGGAGGGAGGGGAAGAGGGGGAGGTGGAGAGGGAGCGCCTCGCTCATCTGTTCATTCTAAATATGACCACAGAGCTCAGGAGAGAAGGTCTTGCATATGGCTGAGAATTCAAACACCTGCCAGGCTGTACCAGGGAAGGAAAAGGGTGGAGAGGTGTGGTGCTTTATGGAATATCAAAAGGTCCAAAAAGACTGGAAAGAAGAGACTGAAAACGAATGGTGTTAAGTGCCAGAACTTTCTTCACAACATTCCACCTGCCCAATACCATGTATTAGGCATCAGTGGCTTCAAATTCTTCTATATTTTGTTTTGTCTCTTTGACTAGATGGGACGGTGATCGGTCATATTCAGTTTTGGAGGAACTCATTACCATGCCTACTATTTCTGAAGCCAAGATTGAAGTTCCTCCTTCACGGTACCGGTGAGTAAGGGTAACAGCGTGAGAGAGATCGTCCATTCCATTACCATGGGATCAGGGTGCTGCCCAGATGTTCCTGCCCAGGCTGGAACTAAACCTAAATGAGGACCACCAGCTTACCACCGTCAGCGGCAGAGGCCTCTAGTGCCAGTCTGTCATTGTCCAGGAGTGACGAAATCCTTCTATCACTGTCCCAACAAAAGGCAAGGAGCTGTTTTCTCAAGATGCTGCTGCCTATGTGTTCCTTCAGCAAGATTTTTCAGGTTTCATCAATTCTGTGAGTTTCAAATGTCTTCAAAAAGGTATTTCTCTGCTGAAAAGCAGTAACATTCATTCGGTTGCTTAGAGTCAAACAAATGACTTATATACTCAAACATGTACACAGAAAGAAAGAGAAAGAGAGAGAGCGACAGAGAGGAGAAACAGAGAGAGAGAGAGAGAGAGAGAGAGAGAGAGCTGTTCAGGTATATATTAACCATGACAGCATCACAGTTTCCCTAAAGTTAACTTAACTTTGGACAATCTCCTCCCTTCTTTCCTCTCTTAAAAGCACTTCCTTTGATAGCATGTCATTGCTCGTGCTTTCTCTGTGTCATTGAGATTTATACCTTATCCTGGCCTCATTCTACTTTGGCAACTCAGAAATGTCTTCCTCAAGGACCCGGGGGGGGGTCATCTCTTTCAAATGCTATCAAGAGAGAAAGAGCTTGTCTCTGTCTTTTCCAGAAGGTAGGAACTGAGAGCATTATCTACAAATCTTAAAGGTACCTCTTGAAATGAAGGGGTAAGAAAGTTTAGTTTTCTACTGAGTGGAACAAATTAGACTCACTTAATCAAGCTCTTAAAAAAATTCTTGTACGTCATCAGAGAGGAGGGCCCAGAGGAAAATCTCACATGCACAGAAAAAGGACTCTCTGGGAATTGGGGCGGGAAGCACTGGGGGATGGGGAGGGAGAGGGGTGGGGAGGAGGAGCAGGGGGTACGGGGGGAGGAGGAGGAAGGGAGGGAACTGGTGTACCTACTAAGTTTGTATGAGCTGAAATAAAAAAAAAATCCAGTCTCCAGCTGGAGAGATGGCTCAGACTACAGTCTTAGCTTCGGGAACAACAGAACCTGAGTTCAGATCCCATTAATGTCTAATCACCTGGAACCGGACCAGCCAAATCTCTCCCCATCCTAAAGCTCAGGGAAACTTATGGAAGAGAGGGAGGCAAGATTGTAAGAGCCTAAAGATGAGGAGGATCAATGATATGCAAGATACTCCACACAAGTTAGGGCCACAGTAGCCATAATCGGACTTTGCATGACCTGCGCACTGACCAACATGTCAATGACCCCCCCCATAGTCTAGCATGGATCACAGGCACTAGGATCCTTAGAGGCAAGGGATAAACAGTCATTATAGCTTTCCCATACTAAAGGGGAACACAAGAAAGGGCTCTGGTTAATGCCACCGAGTCCTTACACCTCATTAAAGTGGAGGACTCAGAAAAAAGTTTGACTTTCATACTAAAGGATGCTCCAGGGAATGGGAGCAGGGAGGGGACACTGGGAGAAAGGGAGGGAGGGGGATGCAAGGAAGGGAAAAGGGGAGAGAGTGCAAGGGGGACTTGGAAGGGTGGGGGAGGGAGGGGACCAGGATAACTATTGAGCTTGTATGATTGGGGAAAAATAAATAAATATAATTAAAAAAAAGTCAGGAGGCAGATAGGACAATGGCCTGTAATTCTGCCTTGGAGAGCAGAGCCTGGGAAATCCCAGAGCGAAACAATAAGGAGGTGTTGCAATCCAGGATGATTCCAGATGTTACCCTTGAACCTCTCCAAGCACACACACTCGAGCACACTCTTGTACAGACATGTACACCCACCTACATGCAACACACACACTGCGCATGTACATGCTCACACAATAAAAAAGCATCCAATATCCTTTGTTTCATCAGAGTTGAATTAAAACATGCTTTGGGGTTAGGAGGTTAAAGTGCTTGCAGCCAAAGCAAAGACTATAGTTCAGAACCCCAGAGTGTAAAATACCACGTTTACACATTGGTCCACCTCCAATTCCAGTTTCACAAGAAGACTGGGAATTCCCAAAGCAAGCTGGACTAGCCTATGGATGGCCACTGGTTTGATTAGAGACTGTCTCACCAAGAACAAGTTAGAAGAATCATCAAGGTTGAAGCCTGGTATCTATATCAGGCTTCTACCTACACACTTACACACAGGTGTACTTGCATGTATGCAAACATGCACACAGGAAAATGAAAAAAAAGAAAACAGAGACCGTGTTTTTATCTTGCTCATCCCACTGCAAATAACCTTGATTAAAGTCATCTTTTCTGTTTCACTTTGGAGCAACTGTTGCTTGGACATTACCCACTGCCCCTCCCTAAGGGACACATGTCCTTCGCCTCCACTGACACAGGCCTTGACCCAGGTACTTGCTGCATCAGTGGAAGCTGAGTAGAAGCACATGCCACTTTCAAGAAGCTCTGGAGATGGTCCTACAATCTGATGATCCCTTTTCCTGTCCTGGGTCTCTTCAAGACAAGGAGTCAACCATTCACCTGGGCTCATGAATGGGATGCAATGACAGCCAATCACTTGGGTCCATAGAGGACAAGCAAGAAACACATTATTACAGCTGTGAGTCGTTAGTCTTTAGTGTTGTTTATTTAGTGTTGTTTATTATCATGGTATAGCTGCTTGGTAACACAGCTTTCTGGCATCTGACAATGGGTTAAAGTTTAGATGTTGAATGTCCCACTAAGGTGCATGTGTTAAAGGGATGGTCACCAGCACACAATGATATTGAGAGGCAGCAGAGCCTTTAAGAAACAGGGTCCAATAGGAGAAAGTTAGAAGTGTGGTCATAAATGGGCTACTGGACCCCGACTCCCTCCTCACTTTTTGTATCCTGGGTGTCGACAAGTGGGTTTGTCGCTTTCATAAGATGCAGTACAATCACAAAAGCAGCAGGACCATCAGCCACGAACTGAAACCCCCAACACTGTGAACCAAAATGAATCTTGGTAGTTTCCAACTGATTACTTTAGATAATTTTGCTATGGTTCAGTTAACATGACTAAAACAGACAGCAAATGGGGAATTCTGGGTTGATTCAGTTGTTTCTTGGAAAGAATGCCTTTCAACATGGACCTTCCAAATTAAGGGGTTTTAAAATTTTCCCAGGTCAGAACCTACCAGAGGAACACAGGATGGGATTCTAGATGCGTTCTGTACATGGCCCTGAGGGAGATGAACCACAGGAGAGCACAGGGCTGAACCTTAAACTTCCAGGAGCTCTCTCAAGGAAGCCTTTGCTCAGTGGTCTTCAGAATATGTTGCTCATGTTCCCCTTGGAAGAATTTTTGGAAAATATCATACATCCCTTCTGTATTTTTAAATGACCATCTTGATTTTTCATCATAAGTTTAAAAATTTTTTCATTAATAAATGGTATGAAGTGGTGAGTATTTTAATAAAACAAAATAAGGTGAGGATTGACTTGAGCTGAAATCAAAATTTCATGACTTGCTTTGATAAATAAGGTCTTAACTATCTTATTGAAGAACTCCACTGAATCCTAGACAAGCCGCATGAAATATGCATATGTTGTTCAATGTAATGTACCTTTGAAATGTTAATCCAGAGAACAGGAGCATTACTTTTTTTTAAAGAATTAGTACACCTATAGGCTTTGTAAGGTTCAGCTTCACCAGAAATGTGTATAAATTCAGAAAGACAGGAGACCCTCAAGTGTAAGAATTCTTGGTTACTCACTAACGAAGCCCTATTTTGAAACTAATATATCTAATCATCTCTTGCTTTTGCTGCATGGGGACGTTTCTAATCCTGAGGCAAAAGGGCCTACATAGCACCTAAGATAGTT
Organism: Typhlomys cinereus; assembly: GCA_023101885.1. Classification (NCBI taxonomy): domain Eukaryota; kingdom Metazoa; phylum Chordata; class Mammalia; order Rodentia; family Platacanthomyidae; genus Typhlomys; species Typhlomys cinereus. The sequence continues at coordinate 3,449,836 of JALPQD010000244.1, read as the reverse complement.
GAAAACTAGGCCGTTATTTGCAAAAGTAAGAGAATGAATATGAAAAGCAGACACTTCATTGCACGTACCTAAGCAATAGCAGATGTGAACACTGACAATCCTGAAACATGTCTGGATACCTTTAAAACATGTCTGGATACCTTGGAAAACATGCTTGGCCTATTAGAAGGATGTTTTATAGACACGGAAACACTTGGCATGCATGTGGCAAAGAAGCAGATGGGCAGGCTAAGTCTCATAGGTGCTTTCTGGATTTGGAAAACAGGCTTTATCAGAAACTTTATTGGAAACAACTCTTTGGCAATACCAGGAGACAAGGTCTCCCTGCAGTGGTACCCCCATCACTGAGCAAGGCATCAGGGGTTGTTCCTGGGGCCATCTCTGAAGACTGACAACTGTTTTCCAAAATTCAAATCATGTATCTTAGAATGCCAACGAGAACATAAAATGGTTTTCCAGTTTTATACATATTTAGAACTCACGGGTCATATATCTCCACTCTTCTACTGAAAAGACCCCTGCTAGCAACCACACTTTTAAATAAAGAGCTGTCAACACTGACAGATTCAGAACCTCTGCTGGGAAGAATTTACTACAGCAGAATGCTCTAAGTACATCATCTTATGCAATAGGACTGTAATAATGATGTATTCTCAGGCTAAGGGGGGAAAAGTGTCTTTACTAAGCTGTGAGTACATTATGCACCATTATGAATATCCTTCCTATACTATTATTTTGATGATATTTTCTGAACAGAAAACCACAGTTCAATATACCTCCAAAGAGAGCACCAAGGAAAATATTTTATGAGTCTGACTTTTTTATATTTTATTTATTTATTTACTGTGTGTGTGTGTGTGTCAGAAGTCACTGTGTATCCCTGTGGAGGACCAAGGGTAACTTCGGGAATCATCCTGGATTATTTCTACCTCCTTCTTGCTTCCCTCTGGGATTTTCCAGGCTCCACCCACCAGGGTCAGAAGAGAAGGCTACTGCATCCTGCAGTCCTCCGCCTAGCATTTTTTGTGTGAGACCCGGAATCTGAACTCAGAACGTTCTGCTTGCAAGGGAGAGTTTTAACCCCTGAGCCATCTGTCCAGCTCAAGTCTGACTTTTTAAAAAAAAGTCGTGTGCAAGCCTAGAGATTGGAGTTCAATTCTGTAAACCCACATGGAGAAGAGAATTGACTTCTTAAAAGTTGTTCTCTGGATTCTTATACACACACACACGCATGTACTCGCAGACACACACTAAAAAGTTTACTTTTCTTAGTATGTCCACTGCCCTTTGGAAACATTAAATTCCTCTGTATCTCAAAGAACAACTCCATAAAACAATGAGCTTCCATTAGCAGTTGGTACCTAGTATGATTCCAGCCTTCACACAAGTTTAAAATCCAGTCCAAAAATAAGACTTTGTCTTTGCTATCAGATTGTTTGGGTTCATGTCTGACTTATGTAATTTAGAGGCCATGATAATTGAGTCATACAGTTCTTTTTAGAAGGGAAATATAAGGCAACAACTTTTTGTTAAAAAAAAAGAAATGACTGTTTATATGGAATACATTCATAATTTCCAAATACAATGGTTAATTAACATATCAAACATAATCTAAACATTATCAAAGCACAAAACATGAGAAAGAACTGCAAGATCACATGAAATGTGCAGTCTTTCATCTCAAAGTGTGATACAATTTTAATGGGGCAGACCTCTTTGTGCCACAGTTTTAATTCAATGAAGTTAAACCACAAAGTACGAGTGTTTATCAAACAGGCTTCTTCACGGTACGCGGCACTGCTGCCATTCCGTCACTCGCCTGTGGCCCCTGATCTCATTCCTTCATCTCCTCGGAGCTTCCAAACTTACAGTTTCTAATGTTGAGTAAGCATGTTGACGTAGATGCTCTGCCAGCGTCTCCAAGTCAGACAGATGCTTGCCCCTAGCTTTCTGATTTTCCCTGTTTACAGCAGAACCACCACTTTTATCCTATTTCCTCTTCTGGAATTCCCAATGTTTCCTTCTCTGTGCCTTACATCCAGACGTTTAGCAAGCGCTCCAAGACGCTCACATAGTTAATCCTGTCTCCTATTCTGGTGGAGCATTCCTAATACGAACATCTGAATCCAAACTACTCCAAAAAGCTAAAATTTGATGTGCTCCAGGTGCCCCAAGTGGAAGATCCCAGACCTGACCTTGAGCATCCAGTTGTTAAGGCACCGACAGGTGTGGTGGTGTGCAGGGGGTCCCCCACAGGCTCCAGCCTTGACCACTTGCTCCCAGTTGACGGTGCTGTTTGGAAAGGTTGCGGCACCTTCAAGGGCTGAAAGTGGGTTGGGCCCCATTTGCTCTGGCTTGCTCTGCTCCTGCGAACTACAGGGCCATGCGCTGACCTTCAGCTTCGGCCATCAAGCCTTTGCTACGTGTGGTCCCCCATCATGGAGCCAGTACCCTCTCTAACTACAGGCCAAACACTGAACTATTCCACTCTTTGCTTTGGTTGAGTGCTTTCTCACAGCTACAGACTAACAAGCACACAGGGGTGTGTACGTGCGTGTGTGCGTGTGTGTGTGTGTGTGTGTGTGTGTGTGTGTGTGTGTGTGTGTGTACACTGAAAATACTGAACAAAATTACATTTCAGGCTATGTGTTCAAGCTATACATGAAAACTAAATGAATGTCATGTTTAGACTTCTGGCTCATGCCCCAGACATCTTGTTATGTGTATGCAAATATCCAAAAATTAAAAATAAATGAAATCAAGAACACTTTTGATCCCAAGCATTTCAGATATTCAACCTACATTCCTTTTATTCTACCTTTCTTCTTTTCTTTTGTCTGTCTTCTTTGATCTTTGATTAGATGGAATCTGGAAGTTATAAATACATTCTCCATGCTACAAAAATTTTCTATCTATTTTCATATCTTTATTTCTGTTACATTCTGAGGAAACTCCTTAAGTTAATCTTCCAAATTTCTGGTTTAGTATTGAGCTGTTTCTAGGCTATGTGTTATGCAAGCACTTTATTTTTCTTTATTTTAGTCTTTATTTCAAAGGTCTCCAAATGCTATCTGGGGTGGCCGCTCAGCTTTGTTTCACAAATGCAAAGACATGGATGACCTTAAATGGCATTTGCATCTCTCATATTTGCATTTTGCAAACTTTCTTCAGATAGTTCCATCATTCTACTTCATCTCTGTGCATATACAAGTGATAGTATTTCAGTCACTAGCCATCCTTGGATCTTTGCAATTCCTTCTTATTTTTTGTGAAAAAAAAAAATGTTCCCTGAGTCTTAGATGCTTCTGCTTAATTCCATTTGCTTTACTTTCAACCAAGATATTTATTGTTGCTTTTATCGTTTTTCTTTTATAGATTACTCTGAGTTTTGCAGAACATGTTTCAAAATATTCTATCTTTATTCATCTCATAGCAGAGATCTCTTGTTGCCTCTTCAATAGCTTCCAAACTCATTCCTCTTTCCCTGTCCTTCAAGGCACACTACAACTAGTGCTGTCCTTAAGGACTCTCCCAAGACCTGGCCATTGACTTTAACCTTCCTCTTTTACTTAAAGAACAATAGACATATTCACAGGGCCTTTGTTTTGAAGAGAAGAAAAGACGCTATGGTAAAGACCTAGGTAGAGTCCTGATGCTGCTACAGAATACTTGACAAAAGTTCTTTAAGTGAGGGAGGTTTTGCAAGCAAAATGAGGGTATAGTCTATCATGGCAGGGGAGGTATAGTGGCAGGAATCTGAGGCTGATGGTCATATTGCATCTGCAGTCAGGAAGCAGAGAGTGATGGATGCTAGTGCTCAGTTCTCTCTCTCTCTCTCTCTCTCTCTCTCTCTCTGTCACACACATACACACACACACACACACACACACACACCCCTAAGCCCACAGTTAAAATCGATCTTATCACCTCAATTAATCTACCCTAGATAATCCCTCAACTCACAGGTATGCCCAGAGACTTGAGTCCTGCATAATTCTGGTTGCTTCTTGAAATGACAATGTCAACAGTCTCAAGAAAATCACTTTTTCCAACCTGTTCCTTGCTACATCTCAGCCGCTTTGGCATCCCAGCCGCTCAGAGTCTGTGTCATTTCACATTCCTTGCCTTTGGTGAAACTATTCACTTCACTTTTAAGGCTCCATTCATTGTCAAGATACAGTGAAGACCCTACTGTCTCTCCTGTAAAATTCACATGTTGTAGATGAGTTCTCCAGAAGATAAAGGTTAAGTGTTTTTAGCTAGATGTAGAAAGGACTGGTGTATGTGCATAGTAAATTTTATGGTCCTTTATGTAGTGTACTTGTTTGTAACTATGTACAGATAAATTTGTATAAATAGTTTGTAAATATAATATAGAATCACTATACTTTTGAAGTTAGTTTGTTGGCAGGTGTGGTGAATTAAGGGGTGGTGATTAATTCATAGTCTGAACACAAAAAAATTCTTTTTTAAAATTTTTTTATTATTTATTATTTATTCAATTGTGCGTGAATGTGTGTGTGTGCGCGTGTGTGTATGTGTGTGTGTGTGTGTGTGTGTGTAGAACCACGGACGAATTCAGGAATCACCATGGACGCCTCCACCTCCTCCTTGTTTACTCTGCCCCGGGATTCACAGGCTCCGCCATACCAGGACCAGAAATGCAGGCCGCCCCCCCTTCCACCTGGCGGTCTATATGTGGGGTCTAGGATCCGAATTCAGGACCTTCCACCTGCAAGGTAGAGGTGTAACCCCTGAGCCACCTCTCTAGCCCCAGAAAACCAAAAAATTCTTAAGTGCTTTAAAATCCAGAATTTTGTGAGTACAACCATGATGCGTGTATGGAAATCCCACACCTGGATTCAAGCAATGGGTCACAGTCAAACATGGGTGTGGCTAAAATACTGTATAAAAATTACTGTGAGTGAGCTCGGGAGATGGCTCATAAGTTAAAGCCTTTCCCTCACACAGAAAAAGACCGGAGCTCTTATCCCCACAGCCCATGTAAAATTGCAAATTGGAAACAGAGGCAACCTGAAATTCTGGGTCTGGAAAGCGAGTAAATCAGTAAGGAGATAGAGGAATCCAATGTGATACCCAGAGTCACCCTTGGGTCCTCAACAAACACACACAGTGCCCTCTGATACATATACATAACACTCACACACACGTGAACATGAAAAGCTTTTTAAATTACCTTTATGGCATTGCATAAGGCATATATGAACATATGTGAATCTGTGTCTTCACTGGGCTTCCCCACCCAAAGCATCTCATTCTTCACATGCAATTGTTCTATAACTCACATTAAAGTCTGAAATAGTCCTGTTCCAAACAACCACACAGGATTCTCACCTGCATTACCAATATCGTTGTTAGTTCATGTGTGCCTCATTCTGCCTTGGTGCATAGAATCTGCACCTCACACATTACATCTTTAGGACAAAAGTTATGATTTCTCCCATAATTTAAACAGTACCTAACGCAAGGCCTGGCGTACAATAAGCATCATACAACTTTTTTGAAAACATAGATGCCCCCTTGCGCCAGTGCCTAGAAATCTATTTGGCAAACATGTATTCACAGAACTAAATTCAAGAAATCAAATAATTAAACTTTGGGGAAATGGAGAGAGTCAAACTGAGATTCAGTTATTACAGCTTTAGACTACAGGACAATGAGGTTTCTTCCTCTTGAAATTCCAACTATGCAGCCTCAAGACTCTCCCACCCCATCTGAGACATCCCCAAAGACACCCCAACATTGTGGACTCCATTGCTGTCTATGGGCCTTTCTTCACTGTCTTTAGACCTTTATGGTATAGCCATATTTCCATCTGCCCTCCTCCTTCTGGGAGCAGAGAATAAATAAAAGCATAGATCTAATGAATGTTTAAATACCACAATTTCTCTCATATTTCCTTAGAATAATTCTGAGTTGTTAGGAAAGGTACTGTTATTCTCGTTTTCTAATTGGTACCCAGAGTACATAGAAGTTGAATGAACTCAGGATCCAGGAATTTGGAGAAAGCCATTTGGGAGCAGAAATGAAGGCTTCTTAAAATTAATTACCACCTCTGCAGACACTCCGTGTCTGAGGTCAGAAAACAGAGAAAGGACTTTGTCAATCCCTTTGCCTTGAGGAAGCAAGCAACACAATGGCAAAAATGCAGAAATCTAGCCTTCAACAACTCAGAATTCTACTTAGTCCCTTTATTCAATTCAAAGACCTTCAGAACATCACTGATATGTTAAGCAGTCATCCACACATTGATTGACAGTACATCACTATGGAAAGCTTTCTGCCAAAAGCACCCTCAGATTTGTTTGGTGTATATCAATTGCCAATACAGTCAGTATTTTCCATTATACACAACTTCTAATATGGGCAAAATTTTGCTATAAGCATCTCACATAGCAATGTGCATTGTAAGTTATCATTACTATGATTATTCTTTTTACTAGGTATTTATTGGATGTTATACTATATGTCAGGCATGTTGGTAAGAACTGTGGAAGTTACCTCACTTAATCCTCTTGAAATACAATGAGTTAGATCTTGAAATACAGTGAGTTAGATATCTACATTTTAAAAATGAGACTCAGAACTCACAAAGTTATATGTCCAAGGTCATGCAGTAAATAAAAGAGAGAACTAGTATTTGTTCCCTGATGCAGATGGGGTCTTATTTCTAGTACTAGCTACGATGGACACTCTCCTCACTGGTGTACATTGAAGAATAGATTGATCGGGTCCTCTCACGTGTTTGAATGGCATGATATCGAACAGCATGCGATTCTGCTTTTGTAGACCAAAGACAGTAAAGCACTCAATCTAATAGAATAAACTTTAAATATTAATATGTGTAGCTTTTGGTGTCTTGCCAATGTTTTATTTTATTTCCACTTTGTACAATACATTTACTTAGTGGCAGCTGAAATTATTACTGCAAATTACAGTATTATCAGTAATACTATAAACTATAGTGTTTACTATAAAGTAAACACTAGTCGGCCTTTAAGTAGTTCGCTAATGCTGATCTCAGGCTGTCTGGACATGGATAATAGAAGAATCACACTGAAAAGATCTGACCAAGAATTCTTTCCTTTAGGAAACATGCAAGAGCTGTGAGGGATAACGACTTGTTTCTGCAAGCCTGCAAGGATTTATTCCTCCAGGATCTCTGCTCCCTGTGAATTGCCACCGAAAGACTCATTCCAAGAGGAGAAAATGTGCTCCCCCTGCTAAGAACTTTGAAAACCAGGTGCCCATGCGATCCACTCTCCTCTTCCTCATTTCCACTGATCTCTGTGTCTTTATTTCCTGCCAGATAGAAGCACATCCTCCTCTGAGTTTCTGTTATTGACCCCAATTACGGCCACCTTCTCCGGACCTACTATCTGTGAAGATTTCCCTCTTCTTGTATGAACATAGAGGTCCTCCCTTCTTGACTTGGCTCTCAGAACACACACAAACCCAGTAGTTTTCAGTGTGAAACGCACACGCACACACATGCACACGTGCACATACATGCACCATGCATGGATACAACCCCTTTCCTGGAAGCCATGTTCCTCTTCCTTCTCCACCCTGCCTTGGAGAAGCAGTGATGTTTTCTTCCTGGGCTTCCTTGCCTCCCACTAACACATCACCCCAAACAGACTGACTTTTGTCTGACCCCCCTGGTATTCCTCTCAGGAATGTCACCAGTGGGCCCCTGCTGAGTGGATGCTCATATCCTACAGGACATCCCTCTTGCTAGCTCTGAGTTGGTGTGACCTGTTCTCTCTTCTGCACTCTTTCAGGCATGCATATATGCTAATCTTTCCTGGTCCTCTGCCTACCTTGAGAACTGCCCTCCAAATCCTCTTTGTTCATTTCTTACTGCTCCTCATCGATAACCAAGCAACCATCAAGCCCACCATACCAGAGTTCTCATGAAGCCTAGAGCTTGGATAAGGATCCATAGGCATTTCCCTTACTCAACAGATTTACCCTTCAGACTTCTACTCAAATGTCACATTCTTTGTGAACCTTTCTCTAATCCTACTAAAAATACTCATTCTGTCTCCAATACTCCCAAAGTACTGTCTTAGTACCCATAGTAACTTTATAAAGTCCTTCCCTCCTTCCCTCACTTCTGCTTCTGTCCTCATTATACCTTGAAGAAGGGGAGCTCTGTTCTTTCCCTGCCCACCACCAACATTGCCCTGGAAAGTTCGTGGCCTACCTCCCTTCAAAGACACCAGTTTATCACAGAGTCAGTACACCTGATGAGGTTTATCCATAATCCCAGTTAGAGGTAAGAGTTTATAATAAGAGATTTTTAAGTCTCTTTAACACTAATAATTCAAGAGGTAATTACTGTGACACTCCTTTCCTTCCTGAATCAAATATTTTCACAAAATACAACCCTTTAAGGTTCTTATCCAGAGAAGGATACTGGCACTGAACAAATAAAACAAATTCTCTTGAGAACACCCATCAGTTTCCCAAGTCAGCCAACTGCTTACTGCTGTTTTCTCGACTTCTACTTTAAAAGTCCAAAATGACAAATTATCTCACGGGCGCCTGGGCAAATACTTCATCGCTCTCCAAAATGTCAGTGTTGGTACCAACCACGCTTAATTTTGACTCACTTTAAACCAATAGAAATACCTCTTCCTGCCAGCTTACATTCTGTTTTCTAAAACTTTTTCCCCTTTTCTTGTTTTCCAGGATATAATTTCTTGTCATTGCTAAGTCTTGAGGAGTCAAACTCTCTATAATCTCTCCCCCACTACGTGACCGGGGAAAGAAACCAAGCTACATAAGAAGGTGGCCAGCAGCCTTTTCACCCCAGCCCGCTCCGCCGGTCGGGACGCGTACGCGAGATCCAGCCGGGCTCTCACCACGCGCTCTAGGTAAGTCCCCGTTCAGGCCCCGCCCACCAGTACCCCAGGCCAAATAATTCAATTTAGTGAAATTGAGAGATCTTAAGAGTTAAAATGACAATGCCAAAGTCAAAGTGCAAATCCATGAGAAGCAACACTCAAGTAAACAAATTTCCCACTGAAGAAATCAATCCCATAATGTTAGACTCCAACAAGAACAAACCCGCGGAAAAAGGCCAAGAAAGCCTGACCCAGGATAACGACTTTCAAAATATGATCATTACCCACCCCCCGCTCCGCCGGTCGGGACGCGTAGGCGAGATCCAGCCGGGCCTCAACGCGCGCTCTAGGACCCCAGGTCAGCCCACGGGGACCCGGCTCCGACTCCCGCCATCCAGCCGGAGCCGCGCGGGGGCCCAGGGAACGAGGAGCACCTCCCCCTGCGCCCGGGCCCCGCCCCAGCTGCCCTCGGGTTAAATAGCTCCACGCCGACGCGCGCAGCCTCCCTCTTTCGCCCCACCCCCCGCTCCGCCGGTCCGGACGCGTAGGCGAGATCCAGCCGGGCCTCAACGCGCGCTCTAGGACCCCAGGTCAGCCCACGGGGACCCGGCTCCGACTCCCGCCATCCAGCCGGAGCCGCGCGGGGGCCCAGGGAACGAGGAGCACCTCCCCCTGCGCCCGGGCCCCGCCCCAGCTGCCCTCGGGTTAAATAGCTCCACGCCGACGCGCGCAGCCTCCCTCTTTCGCCCCACCCCCCGCTCCGCCGGTCGGGACGCGTAGGCGAGATCCAGCCGGGCCTCAACGCGCGCTCTAGGACCCCAGGTCAGCCCACGGGGACCCGGCTCCGACTCCCGCCATCCAGCCGGAGCCGCGCGGGGGCCCAGGGAACGAGGAGCACCTCCCCCTGCGCCCGGGCCCGCCCCAGCTGCCCTCGGGTTAAATAGCTCCACGCCGACGCGCGCAGCCTCCCTCTTTCGCCCCACCCCCCGCTCCGCCGGTCCGGACGCGTAGGCCAGATCCAGCCGGGCCTCAACGCGCGCTCTAGGACCCCAGGTCAGCCCACGGGGACCCGGCTCCGACTCCCGCCATCCAGCCGGAGCCGCGCGGGGGCCCAGGGAACGAGGAGCACCTCCCCCTGCGCCCATCCTCCCTTTTCGCCCCACCCCGCTCCGCCAGTCGGGACACGCACGCGGTCCACCCGGGCCTCACCCCGCTCCCTAGGTAAGTCCCCGTTCAGGCCCCGCCCACCAGTACCCCAGGCCAAATAATTCAGTTTAGTGAAATTGAGAGATCTTAAGAGTTAAAATGACAATGCCAAAGTCAAAGTGCAAATCCATGAGAAGCAACACTCAAGTAAACAAATCTCCCACTGAAGAAATTAATCCCATAATGTTAGACTCCAAAAAGAACAAACCCGCGGAAAAAGGCCAAGAAAGCCTGACCCAGGATAACGACTTTCAAAATATGATCATTACCATGTTCAATACTATGAAAGAGGAAATCCGGGAGGAATTACATAATCGAATCAATCGCTTTGAAGAGGAACACAACAGACATCTGGAGGAGTTGAGAAAAACAGTGCAAGAAACAAAAAGCGGCATAGAACAGTTAAAACAAACTCAAGCAGAGTTTAAAACTGAGCTAAAAGACAAGTTATCTTCAACCCAGAACGCCACAGAGAGTCTTATCAACAGAAATAATGAAGCAGAAAACAGAATTTCAGACCTTGAAGATAAAGTGGGAGTACTAGCCAGCTCAATGGAAGAGGTTGTTAAAGCCAAAAAGATACTTGAGAGAAATATCCAAGAAATATGGGACACCCTGAAGAAGCCTAACATGCGTATTCATGGAATACCGGAGCAAGAATCTCAAAATACCACCCCTGAGGAAATTTTTCAAACGATCATCAAGGAAAACTTTCCTCATCTAAAGAAAGAGAGGCCCATTCATATACAAGAGGCATTCCGCACCCCAAACAGATACGACCAAACTAGAAGCACACCGCCGGCAAATAATAGTTAAAACACTCCACATTCAAGATAAAGAACTGGTGCTGAGAGCTTCAAGGGAGAAAAAACAAGTCACTTTTAAAGGCAAACCTATTAAAATAACAAATGACTTCTCAGTCGAAACAGTAAAAGCAAGAAGAGCTTGGAGAGACATACTTCAAGTATTGAATGAGCAAAAATGTCAACCCAGGCTGATTTACCCTGCAAAACTATCAGTCATGATCGAGGGAGAAAGAAAAATTTTCCAGCACAAAGACAACTTTAGGGATACATGGCCACCAAACCAGGCCTTCAAAAACTGCTAGAAATGATACTCAAGCGTGAAGAAAAAAACAGGCATATCCAGGAGAACAGAAGGCAAATATAACACCATTAAAAGCGAAGCAATATACTTATAAAAGCTACTAAACATAATAAATGTCTGGAATTAACAATAGTTTCTCCATTATAACACTAAATGTTAATGGACTTAATTCACCGATCAAGAGACACAGATTACAAACTTGGATTAAAAATCACAATCCATCAATCTGCTGCCTGCAGGAAACCCATCTCACCACAAAAGATAGGCACGCTCTAAAAATAAAAGGCTGGTCAACAATTCTACAAGCAAATGGAAGCAGAAAACAGGCAGGGGTAGCCATTATGCTATCAGACAAAGTGGATTTCAAACCAAAAAAAATTATAAGAGACACGGATGGATACTACATTTTAGTCAGAGGTACAATTCACCAGGAAGACTTCACAATACTGAACATATATGCACCCAATACGGGCCCCTCCACATTCATTAAGAAAACCCTACAGCATCTAAAGCAAGAAATCAACCCCCAAACGATAATTCTTGGGGACTTCAACACCGCCCTCTCTACATGGGATAGATCAACAGGTCAAAAGCTTAACAGAGACACTTTGGAACTTAATCAAACCCTGAAAGAAATGGACCTCACAGATCTCTATCGAACTTTTCACCCACGCACCAAAGAATACGCATTTTTCTCAGCAGCACACGGAACTTTCTCCAAAATAGATCACATATTGGGCCACAAAATGAATCTACACATGTACAAGAAAGTTGAAATTCTAACCTGTGCCCTATCAGACCACCACGGCCTAAAGCTGGACATCCACAACACATCAAACAAGAGAAAATACACTAACTCCTGGAAACTTAACACTATGATGCTGAATGAGAACTGGATTCAGGAAGAAATTAAAAAGGAAATTCAAGATTTCCTGAAAGTGAATGATAACGAAAATACAACTTACCAAAATCTCTGGGACACAATGAAAGCTGTTCTAAGAGGTAAGTTCATAGCTCTTAATGCCCACATCAAAAAAATGGAAACATCAGAATAAACAACTTAACAATGCAGCTTAAAGCTTTAGAGAAACTAGAGCAATCTGATCCCAAAAGCAGTAGAAGAGAAGAGATTAGCAAAATAAGGGGAGAAATATCTGAAATCGAGACTAAGAAAACGATAGAAAAAATCAACAAATCGAAAAGCTGGTTCTTTGAAAAAATCAACAAGATTGATACACCCCTAGCTAAACTAACCAAAAGCAAGAGAGAGAAAACCCAAATTAACAAAATTAGAAATGAACATGGAGTTATCACTACGGATACCCAAGAAATCCAGAGAATTATAACATCATATTTCAAAAACTTATACTCTGTGAAGTTTGACAACACAAAAGAGATGGATGAATTTCTAAGTAAACACAACTTACCTAAATTGAATCAGGAAGTTGTGAATTACTTAAATAGTCCTATAACATATAAGGAAATTGAGGAAGTAATCTCGAATCTTCCCACCAAAAAATGTCCTGGACCAGATGGATTCAGCACAGAGTTCTACAAGACATTTAAGGAGTTAATAACACCAATACTCCTTAAACTGTTCCACCAAATAGCAAAGGAAGGAACACTACCAAATTCCTTCTATGAATCTAATATCGTTTTAATCCCAAAACCTAATAAAGATTCACTTAAAAAAGAAAACTATAGGCCGATCTCCCTGATGAACACAGACGCAAAGATTCTCAACAAAGTCTTAGCAAATCGGATTCAAAAACATATTAAAAAGATCATTCATGGGGACCAAGTAGGCTTCATCCCCGGCACACAAGGTTGGTTCAACATACGCAAATCAATAAATGTAATTCATCATGTAAACCAGTCCAAAGTCCAAGACCACATGATACTCTCGATAGATGCAGAAAAAGCTTTTGACAAGATCCAACAGCCTTTTATGATCAAAACGCTAGAGACAGTAGGAATGGAAGGAACTTTTATCAATATAATAAAAGCTGTATACAACAAGCCCACAGCAAGGATTATGCTCAATGGGGAACAATTGGAAGCATTCCCACTTCGATCAGGAACAAGACAAGGCTGTCCACTCTCACCACTTCTATTCAATATTGTACTTGAAGTCTTAGCCGAAGCCATAAGACAAGAAAGGGACATAAGAGGGATTCAAATTGGCAAGGAAGAAGTCAAGCTATCTCTATTTGCAGATGACATGATCTTATACCTGAGTGATCCCAAAAACTCCACCAGGAAGCTCCTGGAACTAATTGAGAAGTTCAGCAGGGTGGCAGGATACAAAATAAATGTGCAAAAATCAGAGGCCTTCCTATATGCCCAGAATGAAAGAAGTGAAAAAGCCTTGAGAGAAACCATGCCATTTACTATAACCCCTAAAAAAATGAAATACCTTGGTATAAACCTAACTAAGGAGGTAAAAGACCTTTACAATGAAAACTTTAAAACCCTAAAGAAAGAAATTGCAGAAGACACCAGAAGGTGGAAAGACCTCCCTTGTTCCTGGATTGGCAGAATCAACATTGTAAAAATGACCATCCTACCAAAGGCAATATACAGATTCAATGCTATACCAATCAAAATCCCAAAGCAATTCTTCAAAGAAGTTGACCAAACAATCTCAAAGTTCATATGGAGGCACAAAAGACCCAGGATAGCAAAAACAATCCTGAGTAACAAAAACACAGCTGGAGGTATTACCATACCAAACCTAAGTCTATACTACAAATCCATAGTTATAAAGACAGCCTGGTACTGGCTCCAAAATAGACACACAGATCAATGGATAAGGATTGAAGACCCAGATATAAGCCCACAAAGTTACAGCCACTTGGTCTTTGACAAAGGGGCCCAAAGAATCCAATGGAAAAAGAACAGCATCTTCAACAAATGGTGTTGGCAAAACTGGATCTCCACATGCAGAAGATTAAAGCTGGACCCGTACTTGTCACCATGTACAAGACTTAATTCCAAATGGATCAAGGACCTTGATATCAGGCCAGAGACTTTAAAAGCCATAGTTGAAAGGATAGGGAACTCCCTCGAGCTGATTGGGCTAGGCCAACACTTCCTAAACAGACATCCAATGGCACAGTCACTGCTACCAACTCTCAACAGTTGGGATCTTGTGAAATTAAAGAGCTTCTGTTCAGATAAAGAGATTGTCGCACGAGCTCAAAGGCAACCCACAGAATGGGAGAAAATCTTCACTAACCACATATCTGACAGAGCTCTACTGTCCAGAGTGCACAAAGAACTTAGAAAATTAAACTCCAAGGAAAACACTGGCCCAATTAAAAAATGGGCCCTGGAACTTCAAAGAAACTTTACCAGGGATGAAATTAAAATGTCTAACAATTATCTTAAAAAATGCTCCACTTCCTTCGCCATCAGGGAAATGCAAATCAAAACTTCCCTGAGATATCATCTCACCCCGGTCAGGATGGCAAAAATCCACAGTACAAACAACGACAAATGCTGGAGAGGATGTGGGGAGAGGGGAACTCTCCTACATTGTTGGTGGGAATGCAGGCTCATACAGCCACTCTGGCGAGCCGTCTGGAGATTCTTAAAGAAATTAAAGATTGAAATGCCGTATGACCCTGCTATCCCACTTTGGGAATAACCCCCCATGCAGCAGAGGTTCGCCTCAATAGCACAAGCTCGACCATGTTCATAGCAGCACTGTTTACAATAGCAAAGTCATGGAATCAACCTAAATGTCCAACAGTTGACGAGTGGATAAGGAAACTGTGGTACATCTATACAATGGAGTACTACTCAGCCATCAAAAATGATGAATTACTGGAATTTGCTGGGAAATGGATGTCATTAGAAAGAATTATATTAAGTGAAGTATCCCAAACCCAGAAAATTAAGCGCCGTATGTACTCCCTAATAGGTGGCTCCTAGTACCAAACTCGCCCAGCCCACATTGGGACACTCAAAAGTAAACCTATGTAACACAGTAATTGCAAGGATTATGAACAAGAGAGATGGGTTAGGAGGGCCACACCAGAAACAAGGAGAGAGGAGACCATGTTACAGCAGAGAAAATAGGCCTCCATCAAGGTCTGCAAGTAAGTAATGAGAAACCTGGTTAAGTTCACAGACGTTCTTTCCTGATCTCACCAGAAGGGGAGGGCATATAGTCTAGCAGATAAAAAGTAATCATTTTGCAAATGGGTGATGGACCCCTCCCTCAGTGAGGATGGAAGACTCCAGTTTAACAGCTTTTTGTCTCTGGCCAGGGGGTGACATACAGTGCCCAGCAGAATGGAGTGAAGGGAATTGCAGGAGCAGCAAAACTGCAAAAGAAAATCAACAAACCACAATCCAGAACTTCAGAGACTCTATATCAATCACATAGAACTAGGACAGCCTAATCTCTCCCCATCCTGGAGCTCAGGGACATTTGCGAAAGAGGGGGCGGTAAGATTGTAAGAGCAAAAGGATGGGAGGAGCAACGATTTGCAAGATTCTCAACAATAGTTGGGGCCAAAGCAATCATAATGGGACTTTGCATGCCCTGCGCAATGTCCAGCGCACTGTTGCCCTCATAAAGTCTAGCATCTGTTAAGGGCACCGAGACCCCTGGAGGCAAGGGATTGACAGCCATAGTAGTGATCTTATGCTTAAGGGGAACAAGAGAAAGGGCTTATGGAAATGCCACTGGGTCCTTATATGTCATCGGAGAGGAGGACCCAGTGGAGAGTTAGGCGTACACAATAAAGGACTCCCTGGGAATTGGGGGGGAGGCACTGGGGGAAGGGGAGGGGAAGGAGGGGGGAGGGAGGGAACTGGTAAAAAATTTTAAAATGTATAATTAAATTTTTAATAAAAAAAAAATTCTGAGGGTAAAAAAAAAAAAAAAAAGAAGGTGGCCAGCAACACAGAGCCTAAGCCTTTTTTTTTTCCCCCAAAGGCAACATTTACTAAGACTTTTTGCCAAAGGTAATGTTCACTAAATAACCTCAAACACTAAAATCTTAAGAAGTAGGTAAGTGATTAATGACCTTCTTATCTAACATTAATCCCCATCAAAGTCCTGCAAAGTTAATATCATTATCCTTGTTTGATAGATTAATAATAGAATCTCATAGAGGTTCTGAAATTGCCCCAGGTTACCCTGATAATAAGTTCTGGCCCCTTGCTATATATATGTCAGCAAGGTCTCATAGACCTCTCTTGGGAAAAATCAACCTGCCTGAATGTGCCCACAGTGTTCACAGATTCCTAGGTCCTGGTCAGGGACCCTTATTCCTATAAAACAATGTCAGTTCTATATTCCACCTGCATTCATACTGTACACTGTGTGATGAGACTTTAATACATTTATTTTCATTTCATTACTGAATGAATCATGAACAGGCACTATGATTTATCATGTTCTTTTATAACCAGTTATAAGCAGAGTAGGTAGGAGTATTATTCCCATAAGTAAGGAAAAGCAGCTCAAGTCCAACCTTGCAAAGCCCACTGTGAACGGGTGTGACACACCAGCCAGGTCCCGACACAAAGTCAATGTTCTCAAACCCAATGCTGCGCCCTCCTCGGCTCTCAGCCAAGCTGGTGCCTCCTGCGTGCTATAGAATCTCGCTGAGGAACATCGCCAGGAACTCAGCCTTCCAGTCTGCAGTTAGAGGATAAAAAGTTACATTCAAACGAACTGGTCTCCAAGGTTCCTTCATGTATTCTCTGCCACGCCACCAAACCAGAGGGCCAAACCAGTTACCTCTCACTCTGGATTCCCCATGGAAATGCCTGCCAAGTTGGGGGAGTTCTCAGAATTCATTTTCTGCACTGAATGACACCTCAACACACAGCAGCATGTAGCAATAAATGACTGAGACTCTGAGACTAGATGGGACTGGTTCTTACCACAGGGCTATGATTGGTCACATGACCTGGCAGGAATCTCAGCAGATTGTGTGTATGAAGTAGAAATGGTGCTGCATGTAGTCTTCCTCCAAGGGTGTCCGTGACTATGACTATCCAGTGTTATTACCTGTACATCACTTAGAATGGTGTCGACTTCATATTAAAATTCAATTAGCATCTGATAGATTGTCCAAGGACTGGATTGCAAGAGAGCACAGAAGGGAAATCACAAGACCATAGCTTCCTGGAAAGCGAACGGCACCAAGATGATAAGAGGGAGATCCCTCCAAAGGGCAGTGAACAAGTGCTCTTTGGGTTTGGGCAAAAGGGATTTTTAGGGGGCTTCTTGCAGAGTCTCCATCTCTGTGACTTATTCATCAAACAACATACTGTGTTTCAGATTCCACTCCATTTATTCAAAGAAACAATTTATAAGGTTAAATACAATCCTACTTTCACATATTTGGACAGGAAAATAGCATGATAAATTACAGATCTAGATAAACTAATTGAACTTATGTTGTTGACTATGCAAGCTAGAAATACTTGGTAGACACCAAACATTTTTTTTCTTATCTTGTGAAAACCATTATTAAAAATTACTCCCATTCTTAGCCTCTTAAAAAAATTCTTTAAACTTTTTTTGCAGGAAAACTTACAAGAATAACATGAACATGAATTTTCATTGTATAAATTATCCCAATCAAATTTTAAATTAACCTTTGACATCTTCATCCTCCCTACTGCTGAATACGGAGCTAATTAATAGCTATTTAAGCATTCCACTTCTGCCCTGGAGGCCAAGGTAAACTTGTCCACAAGGCAAGAATATATTTGCCCAACAGTGACTCTCAATGAAGAGAGAATTCCTTGTTATTACTTAAGAATGTTAGTATAAATCAAAACTATAGCCAAAGACAATTTACCAAAAGTAAAAAGGGGAAAATTTATTATAGCATCTCTTCTAGATTTTTCCCTACTGCTATTTAAGCTTTTCCTGTAAATTTTTTCATGCACACTTTCATAAAAACTTTTCATACTATTTTCCTAAAGTAGCATTAACATAAACCTGCTTCAAGGTGGCCTATAGTTTTACATATATTGTAATACATGCGTATTGAACATTTGATGTAGAGCTGGATGTTTGACTCAGCCAGCTCCGTGGTCATAGTGGTCCTTCATGTTGCTTTTCATCCTTATAAATTTAAACAGAATGGTAATGAGCATTCTGCTGCATTTGTCTTTCTATCTCTGTGCCACTTTCTTAGGTTTCATTTCCAAAGATAGAACTGCAGGTATACGAGTATAAATATTAACATAGTTCTTATGGTACAGTCTCTTACTGTCGGCATGAATTTACTGCTGACAGCATTCTAAGTAAGCAATTAACACGCTAGATCCTGACTTTCTGCCTCGAAGAATTTTCTTATCACTAACACCTTAGAAAAAGAAATGGTATTTCATTGTATTTCATCTTTATATCCCATAATAGTTAGGACATTTCTTTCTCTAACAGTCATTTCATACTTTGCTTTTCTTTTGTGGGCAATCTATTCATTATCTTTATCTGTCCATCCATTCGAACCCTCATTTTCTTCCTCAATTTGTGTGAGGCAATACCTCTTATTCACATAATTGTTTAATACTAAAGTAAAAAATAATAGAAGAATCCTTGACATTTTGCTGATGTTACATTAAGCTCAATGGTGAAGTCATACTTAATAATAGATGAAAATTAAAATATCTCAGGAATAGCTTGTTACAGAGTTCTGACATTACTTGGGGGACAATTTGAAGGTTTTAGAATACTTTACTTCCCATGAAATTTAGTTTTAATTACAGTTATCTTTGAAATTTAAAAGCCCTTTACAAATATAGCAAACCAGCCAATTAAAGATAAATTGTCTTATTCTGTACCTTTCCTGACCTTTTAATGCACTGTTGAAACAATAAGATGAATGCAAATAAAACTGGGGATTCTATCACTCTAAAAGTGGTGCTTGTACTTAATCTCAAACTATCTGACATTACTTAATATCAATCTAATATTAATTACATCTATTCACTGAAAAGTACTAACTGCCTGATGACATGTTGTTTTTTATAAAATATCCAATTTTATCCTCACAACAACCTTTGAACTAGGTATTAGTTTCACCACTTTACAATGGAAAAATCGTGGGTTCACAAGGGTCAACCAGTCAATCAACTGGTGATGGGGTGGGACATAAAATTATCACAGCAGTATTACATGCTGACTAATGTGATTAAAAGAATTCTAGAAATTTCATATGGTAAAATTTCTAGAATATATATATTCTAAATTCTAGAATATATACACTAGATAAAAATATATAAAGAGAGGATATAGATTAGATGATAGGTAGATAGTGTAGATTAGATAGAAAACTTAGATTGAACAGATGGGTAGATAGATGATGTATATTAGATGAATGAATGGATAGAGAGAGAGAGAAGGTACAGATTAAATATATACATAGATACACATAAGTATGGATAAGTCTAGTTGAAAATTTCCCAACAAATACCAGTAGCAAAGGATGAGATGAGGTCACCAGTTGTATTTTCGAAGTTCGGTCTATACAGCTTACTAAAAGTGAAGACATGATTTTTCAAACTAGAAGCTTTAATAGCAGAAATGGCATTGCTATAAATATTATAAAGTCTCAAATTAAATACTGCTTCCTTTTGACATGTTTTATATACAGAGCATTAAGCTGATCCAGATAAGTTATATGTCCTAGAAACTCATCCAATTGCTGCAACTTCTAATTATTTTCAGAGAAAATAGAACCCACCTCCCATATGACAGGAGAGGCAAAGAGTGAAAGATGCCAGACCAATGCTGGGGAGATGCATCACCCCCCAGGAATCTCTAGGAAAATATCCCCAGTATCCAATACATTTAGTGCTTTCTGAATCTAGTGTCTTCACTGATTTGTCTGGACTGAATTCATGCCAAGGAGACCCTCTCCTGTGCTTTTCTAACCAGTAACAAATAAACTCTTGCAATAAGGGTTCACAAGCTCGGGGCAGCATACAAGCCCACCGTGGAGAATGCAAAGCCATTGCAGAGATATAACCCTGACTTTTGGGGGCTCTGTGATTTCAAGAGTGAAAGTGTATGTGTGTGTTTCTACATGTTTAGACTTGACAGTCACGTGAGTAGGTCAAGAGTGATAAGCAAATTACAGGATACACAAGGCAACCCAAGATAAATTGTTTAAGCCAGATTCTTAGGCACATGAGGTTCAAAGGAAGGCGAAATAGTGTCTGAATGGAGGAATTGGAAAAGGCCCTGAGAGAACATGCTTTTGCAGGTACAATGAAGAGTGGCCAATAATTTACAAAGCAGGGAATGTACTAGTCAGATTTACGTTTCAACAACTAACCAGAGCAGCTAACTGACAGGGAGAAAACGGTTTCTTTAGCTCCTATTTTGGAGGCAAGGGGAATCATGCATGAGGACCACGTACATCATGGAAGAAACCATGTCAGAATAAGCAATCCCATCTTCAACCCATGAAGAGACACTGAAATGCAGCTTCCCACCCCCTCCCAGGTGCACCCTCATGATGTCAGGATCCCCCCCATAACCCCCCTCTTAAAGATCCATAGCAGCCGCCAATAGTACTGCCATGGGCACCAAGCCTTAGAGGACAGTCACCATCCAAAACACATACAATGGGAGACAAAGAAGGGATTTCAATGAAAACAACTAGCAGGAGTTAAGCAGAGAGACAGCTCACAGACAGCTGGGCTGAGGAAGCACAGGATTCACGGAGGAGCATTGTGAGAACAAAGGCTAACTAGAGAGGGAAGTGTGAAGACATGGGTGATCTTTGTTCTAAGAAGTCAGCTTCTGAGCTTTAATTGAGAGAGGGACATTTTGGCCTGAGGGAGCAGGAAGACATGTCTTCCACCTAAAGCAATCTCAACATTGTGGTTACTTTACACACACACACACACAACCAACTAAAACCTTAGCTTCCCCGGGTGGTGGAATCTGGGAAGCAGAACCTGCCTAGCCCACAGAATTCAGAGGTAAATGGCTGCAGAGGTCCCTCTGGTGTGACACTCCCACAGGGACGACAGGCGCTAGCCCGGGTCAGTCCCTTGCCAGATACGAGCCCCTCAAGAGCATGAAGTAAACTCAGCCCTGCCCGTCAGCCGCTCCTTCCACCTGCCCTATGCACACATCAGGCAGCAGCCGCCAGCTTGCGAGGCCCCGGAGAGAAGCTGTCACAACACTTCTCTTTTCCTCCGTTCCATTTTTGTAAACTCTTGTGATTCTTCTACCTACTACATGCTCACTGCACCTTTTACTTCACTATACTTTTAAAATATGTTTATGGTATTCGTCTAATTTGTGCATTTCTTCCCCCATGTAGGAAGATTTTTTTTCTTTTCTTTTCTGTTGCTTCTTTATCCCTTTTTTGTACATGTTTCCTTTCATACATCCTATGTTTACATATATTTGACTTTACTACAGGGTTTTTTGGTATTTTTTATATTATTATTCCAACATTTATCTAATTGTGTTTTGTAACATTTTCATTATTGGAAATTTTTTCTCTTTTTAGCTTTTCTCTAAATTTTTCTTCTTTCTTCTCCTCCACAGCATTCTTCTCTACTCTCCCTCTGCCTTGACTTCTTCCTTTATCTTGTTCATTTCCTGTCCTCACACTTACTCTAAATTGTTTTCAACTGCTTGACACATGCATCGTGGAGGAAGGGGCAGAAAGAGTGTAAGAGCCAGAAGATGGCATTCTGTGAGGCATGTGCAATGCAAATCAAACATGGTCTGGCAGCCGCAGCCATGGAGACCCGGACTGGGCTACACAGGGCTGTGCCTATCAACATCCAAGTGTCGATCAGCGAGAATCTCACAGGGTCCTGCCCTCCTGCCAAACCATTGGTTACTGATGCATTCTAAGGAGGGGCAATTGGTGTTTTTCTGGACACGACAAGGCAGTGTCACCCAATGAACTCACCACAGCTGTTTTTACCTGCACACAAACCTGTGAGCATTTCAACAGGGATCAGGGAAAACCTCCTGGGACCCCACCCCTGTCAGTGAATATGGATGGATAATACTGGTTGAGGGAAGGGAGCTACTTGTTTTAACATTATAGCCACTGATAGATCGCTCCAAGGGCCACCAGGCACATGGTAATGCAGGCGGCCCTTCTGAAATTCAGTGGGTCAAACACACAAGAAATGAAGAGTGGAGGAAGATTTGGAAAAAAGAAAGTTGTGAGTAGGAAATGGAGAAAGGATGAGATAAGGTAATTAATTTGCGGTGAATACAAAAAATTAATTGTATACATGAACAAAGAGTCAAAGAACTAAAAGAAAATATGGGACACATACAAGAAGGAATTTTATACAAGCATAAAGAAAGTGAAATCATAGTATTTTCAGGAAAAATGAATACAACTGAAAGAATTGTGTTTGCTTTTTATTAAATTTTAATTATTATTAACAAATAAATAATAATCCAGGCTCAAAAAGACAAATGTTAGACAAATGACACGTTTTCCTTTATATGCAGAACTTAGACTTTAAAAGTCTGTGTGAGTCAAAAAGATGCTCCAGGGACTGGGAGGGGGTAAGAGGAAGGCATTGGGAGAAGGGGAGGGATGGGGGTGAAAGGAAGGGGAAAAGGGGGGAGGGTGAAAGGGGGACTGGGGAGGGATGAAGGGAGGAGGGGACCAGGGTACCTATTAAGTATGATTGGGGAAAAGTAAATATAATTTTAAAAGTGAGTGTGAGAGACAGACAGCAAGGGGGGAGGGGCTGAAAACCTAGAAAGGGCATATGACTAGAAAGGAAGAGATCTTAAGGGAGATGGGAAGGAAAGAGAGTAATGTCTGGAGACGGAGTAATGGGGGAGGAAAACAATTGAGAACAAAGTTACCATGACACACACGTATGGACATGCCATGATTAAACTTATTACTCTGTAAGTTAACCTAGAACGACTGAAATTTTTTCAAAATTTTTTATGAAAACCATTTTACGGGGCTAGAGAGGTAGTTCAGGGGTTAAGCCTCTGCCTTGCAGGCAGAAGGTCCGGAGTTCAGATATAAATGCCGGGCGGAAGCAGGGGCGGCCTGAGTTTCTGGTCCTGGTAGGGCGGAGCCTGTGAATCCCGGGGGCAGAGTAAACAAGAAGGAGGTGGAGGGGTCCATGGTGGTTCCCGAATTCGTCCATGGTTCTATACATGCACACACATATATACACACATGCACGCGCACAATTGAATAAATAATAAATAATTTTTAAAAAATTTAAAAAAAAACATTTTACATAGTTCATACTGCTTAAGAATATCTAACTCCAGTAGTCAGGAGGAAGCTTTGTATTCGCCATAGAAATGAGTTATTTTCAGCCAACCTAAGAATATATATAAAGTTTTAAATACAGGCATTGGTCAGCTAATGATAAATAAATTTTATAGTTCTTTCAAATTTGCCACATTTGTCAAATCCCACTAGTTATAAAAGGTAACTTTGTACCTTTTATTCTGTGTAGAGAGTGGCCATCATGAAAAGTAGCCTCTTCACAGGGATGATTCATTACACTGTGTGTGCATGTGTATTTGTGTGTGTGCGTGTGCTGCACATGGGTGTGCATAACTGTGTGCGCACACACAGAGTCCAGAGGAGGACACCAGGTGTCCTAGTCTCTCACTCTCTGCCTTGTTCCTCTAAAACAGTTTCTCTCTCCGAATCAAGAACTCACCATTTTTTGCCCAAGCCAGTAGCCAGCGAGTTCGGCAAGAATCCTTCCTCTCCCCTTGGTGCGAGGGTTTGAACGCACAGCCACACAAGCCCTTCAACACGAGAGCTGGTGTCTGAACTCAAGTCCCACGTTTGTGCAGCAAGCCCTCGGACACGCCGAAGCATCTCTCCAGGTCCTCAGCAAATTTTCTCATATATGTTTCCTTTGGTTGATCTAAGTATAATGTTTACATTTTAAGCATAAGATGACGGTGCTGACAGGGGTCACTGCTCCGTTGAATTTGCTCTCTCCTGATGCTCCGAGTCACTGGCATCTTCGGGACACGAAACGGCCTTCTTACATTAAATGGATCCAATTTTCGTGAAAGCAAGTCCGGGAGCTATGGGGCCGGTGGCCCCCAGGGAATGGGAAGTCACACTATTCCGGCTGTGAAGAAAGCAGAAAGGGCTACAAAATGAAAGAAACTTTAAAAGTACAATCATGGGCTGGAGGTAGATGGCTGAGGTCTCACAAGCAGAAAGCCCTGAGTTTGGAACTCATGTACCACATTAAAAACAAACAAACAAACAAAAAACCCATCCCTGCCAGACGAAAACAGTAGGGGTCCACACTTCCAGCCCTGGTGGGCAGAACCTGGGAAATCCCAGAGCAAAGCAAAAAGGGGGTAAAAGCATTCCAGGATGATTCCCTAAGTCATGCTTGGGCCTCCACAGGGACCACAGTGCCTTCTGATGAACCCTCGTGCACACACACACACACACACACACACACACATGTACGCATGCATGCACACACATACACACGCACACACGAAATAAAGATAAAAATATAAAATACTCTTACTAAACTTTGATTTGTGTCCTTAGACACAAAGCATGTACCACCAGCTCACAGTGATTTCAAAATCGCTAGGAATGGTTTTTGACTGTAATGACCAAAAAAAAAAAAAAAGTTACTTTTTAGCACCTCGGAGCTAGAATCATCAATAATTGGCATTCTAATTTGAAAGCCACCAGGACTGTTTATTTAAATGATGGTTGATCAATTTCCTGTCAGGTCTAGTTTGCTTCCCTGTCCTTCACCCACACTGCTTCTTAGTTCCCGCCCCAAATGTGAGACTACCTTGTAGCACCAAAGAAAAATTTCTCAAAAGTTGGTTTTTGGTTTAGCTAGTGATTTTGTGTGTGTGTGTGTGTGTGTGTGCATGTGTGTATGTTTGTGTGTGCCAATTCCTGTCCTCTCCCACATTCCTGTAGGATATTTGGCTCCTGTAGGTTTCGTTCACTTTCAGACTACCACCTGTGCTGTGCACTGGCTACTTCCTCCTCACCAGCCATTGTGGCTATCCCTCAGTTCTGTCATAACTCGTCTGGTTGGGGAGACGATGCAGGGGTTAAATAAAGCCTTTGCCTCACAAGCAAAAGGATCTGAGTTCAGATCCCCAGATCCCAGATAAAAACGCTGGACAGATATGACGCTGGCCTGTAGTCCCATCAGAGTCTGGGAAACCCCCGAGCGAAGCAATGAAGACAGAGTCATCCAGGATGACTCCCAGCGTCACTCTTGGGCCTCACAGGCACACAAAGTGCCCGCTTCTGTGCATGCTTCTATGTGTGTGTGTGTGTGTGTGTGTGTGTGTGTGTGTGTGTGTATCTTGTATCTAACCCTTATGCTTGATCATTTCATGCCTGCAGCTCTGTGTAGCTGCTGGGTTTCACCCTGTTCTCTGTTCCTCCTTCTTACCATCCTTAGAATAATTGGGGCTTTAATAGGGATCTAATTTTCATGATTCTTTCTACTTACAGGTCATTTTCTTATCATTTATTTAAACTCTCCAACATGACTTGCCTGCAAATTCATTTTCTTTAGATTGCGGTCTTCGCTTCTGTGGTAGCCTTTGTATAGTTTTCAATCTTTGAGTGCATTTTCTTATTTAACTTTAAGTGGTCATTTAAGAAATAGCTTTAGGATGAGGTCAAAAGCAAGAAGTAGCTAAGAGGTGGGGAGATGGGCCAGCTGTGAAGCACTTGCCGCACAAGCATCCAACTGGAGTTCAGATCTGCAAACATGCAGATGTGGAGTCCCAACTGTAATTCCTATCATGGAAGGCTGAGGCAAGGACTCCCCAGAGCAAGCTATCTGTATGGTCAGACTAACCTATAGATGAGCTCTGGGCTTAGAGACCCAGCCTTGGAGGAATAAGGTGGAAGAGGGATCACGAATAATTCCTGTTATCAACCTCAAGCCTTTACACACTCATTGTTGCATACACACATGCGACCACAGACCTGCAATCATGGATATACACATCCACATACCAGACATGCATGTCCATGTGTACATGTACACACACACACACACACACACACACACACACACACACACACACACACACTTTTTTTTTTGAGAGACAGTCACTGAACCTGGAGCAATTCATTGAAGCAGTTGGCCAGTAAGTCAGAGAGATTTCTGTCTCTGCTCTCCCCATACTGGGATTACAGACACAAAAAGCCTCTCCTATCTTTTTACGTGGATTCTGGGGATCTGAACGCATGTCTTCTTCACACTTGGAAGGAAAGCACTTTACTGGTTGAATCATATCCTCAAATCCCAGAAATGCGCTCTGTGGTCACTATCAAATAGTTATGCCAAATTAATTAATTAATTGATTAATTAATTAAATGGAAGAAGTGATCACCAGAATTCCACCTTCATGCTCTCTCCTACACCTGGGCCTAATTCCAACGAGATGAATTAAATAAAAATGTGTTCGTTTTCCAAATTTCCCAGAGCAGTGATGACAGAAGTGTATTAAAAACATGGTCACCAATATTCCTGATGCCAATTTTTCACAGTGTACACTTGGTGACTTCGATACAATTAAAAATGACCCTCTGATTTTAAGTCTATTCTAATAAGCTGCAGGAGACATCAGGTAAACGTGTAAATAAAGGACAGCTCAGAGTTCTGACATCGGTTCCTATGATTCTCCCAAGAACTCTGACCAACAGGAACTGGCGAAGCAGAGGAACTGGTGAAGCAGAGGATAGTCAATTCCAAAGCATCTTGCCACAGCAGTCTGGATTTGAATACCACTGCGTCTGTTTTCAAAGCTTTTCTCTGTCTTGCTGTCTTTATTTTGTGTGTTTAGGTTTCCCTGAGTTAATGAAAGGTAGACACACACCTTACGTCAACATGAAAACTAAACTGAAAACCTTATTTTGATTAATAGCTTTCAGACAAACACCTTTTCCTAACATAAAGACAGCATTAACTCAGCTAACTTCTGCCTCTACCGATGCTTCCCCCGACCACTACCTACCCGACTGAGATAGATGTGAGTGGAAAATGAGAGCAGCCAGAGGAGGAAAGAACGAATCACCTGCACACTGAATTTCAGTGCCCGAACAATCAAGAATGAGTTAAGCCTCATGCTTTGTTCAGAGTGTGTCCAAAAGGAGAATGTAAATCAGTTTAAATTTAAAAATTAATCTACTTTTTCTCAATAAATGATATTACTTTTTAAGGTTTTAAAAAAAAATGAAGGCTAGAGAGATTGCTCAGAGGTTAAACCCTTTACCTTATAACCAACAGGCCCTGAGTTTGGATCCCCAGATCCTACATAAAAATGCCAGGCAGATATGGCAGATTCTGGATCTGAAAGAAAAAGCCTGGGAAAGCCTATACAGAGTACTAAGGAAGCACAGCAAGCCTGATGTTACCCTTGGGCCTCCATGGACACACACACTCAGGTATCCTCTTTACACATGTATACACACACACACACACACATGCACTAACACGTGCATGCATGCATGTAAAATAAATAAATAAAATAAAAAGTGATCTGAGTGTTCAAGTCTTGATTTTCAGAATATCATATATCTTAAGCATGGTTTAAGAACATTAGGAAGACACTTACGTCTACATTTTAAATAGAACACTGCTATTTGCATTATCTTATTCAAAAAATTTTAAATGCAAAATTAAATATCCCATAGGACTAAACTTCTTCCATAGTCAATTTACTTTTTGAAAGTGAGAATAAGTGGTATTCGCAACCCAAGGATTTTCTCATATAATTTGACTGATACTGCTTTTGTACCAACTAAAACCTTACCTGCATTCAAAAAAAAAAAAAAAAGATCCGGTTGTGGCGAGAACTGCCTGCAATTGGATCACTCATGAGACTGAAGCAGGAAGCTCAAGAGTTAAAGCCAATCTGATCTATAAGTGAGAATCTGTCCTCCACCCCCACCAAGAAAACAGTCTGAGGATAGTGTTACTCAGTGTACTGGTAGCATCTTAGCATGTACAATCCCTGCATTCATTCTGCCACATGTCAGAACGATCTCAAGTTCTTAAATCATGTTGGTCATCCTTTATAGACATCTGTGCAGCATAAATAATTTAGAAAGTCAATTTTAATCATTTGAACAAACTACTTCTAAGCATTTAAGATTATTCTTAAGGGACTAAGGAAATGGTGCATAGGGTAAAGGCCTTGTTTTGCAAGCATGAGGTCTTCATTTCTAATCTCCAGCATCCACATTAAAACCCAAAACAGTTCCATATGTCTGTAATCCCAGTGCTGGGGAGGAAAAGTCAAGACCTTGGGGTTCTGACCAGCCAACCTGGCTAAATCAGTTAGCTCCACATTTAGAAGAGACCCTATCTCATAAAATAAGGTGGAAAAGTAACTGAGGAAGACACTACTATCAACCTATGGACTCCATGTGCACTTGCACACATACATACATACATACATGAACACATATACACATACACACACACAAGATTATTTGCGTAACTTCTTGCTTTTTCAGTTTACATACAAATATCTGTAAATTTAAATATTGTTGTATATTTCATACATATTATTTTAAAAGTACCTAAATATCACAGGTGATAGACAAGATAATTTCAAGAGTAAAATATCATGTTTACAAATATATATTTTTTAAGTATACAAGTTAGTGTCAAGAATATTGATCAGATCATTTCCTTTAAGAGGCTGAGGGACATTTTCTACATCATTATTTTAACTCTAAGCTTTTGTTTTAGTCTATAAAAAGTTTAGGGGAGCTAAGTTTTGACCTCATTATCTTATTTCAGACCCATTTTAGCTTCACTGTGCAATGACAGGGCGGCTTTGAGTCTCTACTGTCAATCAGTGAGATCTGTGTTCATCCACAGGGACATTTCAGATGAAGTGAGAAACATTTGCACCTACATTACACTATGATAGTGAACGTTTTTAAAAGAGGTCAAGTTCTGCTTAAGGAGTTTTATATGAAATAGCATTTACATCACAGAAAGACTTGGGGTAGGTAAAGAAATAAGTCATCAAAAATTCCATGGATTTTTAAATACAATTAAGTTCTCAGAAAGCATTAGTATTTTAACTTTGAAATATATTTCTTAAAATAAAACAAGTTGCTGTTTCTTAGTTTTTCTACTTGATCCTTGAAAATGAATCCACTTCCATCAGGAGGAGGACTTCTGAAGAATGTGATGCTAGAAGTACCAAAAGAGGCAAAGTATCCCGTGGGAGTGTTGAGCAATATGCACTGATGTTGAAATGCGTGCTTACTACGTTTGTAAACTTCAGAGATGTTACTGTCATAAGATGTCCACCTTGCATCAAAACTGCCCATTCACACACCATTCTGTCTACCATAAAACAGGGGAAGTACAATGTATACTCTTCCAGTGGTACCAAGCATTACCTATGCCCTCATGAATACATTGCTATTCTATTGAATATGATGTCACCTATGTAAGACTTTGGTTAAAGGTTGAAGTACTGGCCTGGGAAGTCACTGACCCGTTGTCATATTCCAGCAATGAGACTTACTTTATGTTCAGTAATTCTAGAATACAGGTGCAAGATAATAAATTATTTTTCCCTTGGAAAAAAATGTGTTTCTAGGAGAATAACCAATCAAAAACTGGGATATAATAACGTGAGTAAAACAATCAGTTGGGGAAGAGGAATAATGGCCTTCCTAATTTAAAAATATATTTTTTTCTTTTATGAGCCAGACAGATGGCTGGAGAAAGTAAAGGGGATTACCACCAAGATTAGTGATCTGAGTTTGAACCCCGGAGCCCACACAATAGGAGAACCAACCTTCATAAATTATCTTCTGACTTCCACATGTGTGCAGTAGCATGCTCTATGTGTATGTGTATGCATACACATACACGAAATAAATGAAGAATGAATGGCTCAGAGGAAAATATCTTTAACAAGAGAAGAGACTTGAGTTCAGGTCCTGAGATCCCAAGTAAAAATACAGGAGGACACAGCAATGCCCTGCAATTCCAGCCCTGGAAGGCAGAGCTTGGGAAACCCTGTTAAAGCCCGCATGATTGCTGATAGATCACCATCAAATGGCTTAAGGGGACAAGGGGTTTATTTTCTCTTACAATTGTCCAGGTACAGTTCTCAGTCCAGCTTGAGGACTGACAACTCTCACACCAACACCAGGGCTGGGGGAACTGACCGTATAATATCCTTTCTTGCCAGACCATCATATCTGGCCAAGTATACACAAGGATGCCAACTCTCTCAACCAGCTGTCTGTATTTTATTTCAGGGCCTAATCCCACCCACCATGGGCTGGGCCTTCCCCATCAGCTAGATAATCCCCTGCAGGTTTGTTCTGGGCTTAACTCAACCATTAATTCTCTATAAATGTGCCAGAGCTGTCAAGTTGACACCTGTGCCTAACCATGACAAACCCCAAAGCAAAGCTATAAGGAAGAACAATCCAGAACAAATCTCTTGAGCCTCCATAGGCACACACATCCACTCAAGTGCCCTCTTGTACACACACACACACACACACACACACACACACACAATCATACACATGCATGTACAAAAATAATAAAGAAAATATTATTTTATAAAATGATTCAGACATCAATCATAATCAAAATTGATGACTATATTGATTCATGTTGTCATTTTTA
The DNA here is from genome assembly GCA_023101885.1 of Typhlomys cinereus. Lineage (NCBI taxonomy): Eukaryota > Metazoa > Chordata > Mammalia > Rodentia > Platacanthomyidae > Typhlomys > Typhlomys cinereus. Next base: position 3,418,997 of record JALPQD010000244.1, on the reverse strand, counting down.
TTTCCTTTTAATGATTTTATGAGTGAAAATTCTATTTTCTTCAGACTCAAAATAAAAACTTGATTTTAAACTCAGGTCTGTATTCAAATAATGCACCACGTTCCATGATGTCTTGGGAACAGAAAACACTATTTGCTGTTTTTTGTGTCTTCCAGAAATCTCAGCTAACATGTAATAGTAAACTGATAATTTATTAAGTTAAATGAGAGAAAAAATTTTACTTTTTAATCATTGTATATTGAACTTTTTTAATAAAACCCTCATGTAGAACTCAAGAAGAAATAAATTACCCTTCACAATTAACATTACTTATAAAAATGATAATGCCAATGCACATAACAAATTATTTTAATTTATTTGTTGGGGAGTTTTCTCTTACCTAAATCTTTCAGTATTTCAGGAAAAAAGATCTTGCTCCCAACTGACTATAGGGAAGAGCAGCTCATCCTTAATTCATTAAGAAACATTTTTTACCCACTTCTATTTGTCAAATTATAGGATTCATTATAATACGGATGTAGAGTTATGGTTCCAGCTCTTTCTTTTCTAATCCTTCTTTCTTTTGATTTGTGACCTTCATTAGCCAAGAAGCTCACATCGTGCCTTCCATTCAGGTCCAGGAGGATAAGCAGTCAGACAGTGTGGGAATTATTTTACATACCGTAGCTATTAACATGATTACCCAGCAAAATCATATTAATATCAAAAGCACTCCAACACTTCCAGAAAAATCCTGCTTTATCTCAATTTTTTCCTTTGGCACAGAGGACACACTCTTAACTATTTACAGTGAAATCCCCAAGTGAAAACTTCCCCAGCCAAGTGGAAACACATTATAAAGAATTCATTGTGTGCACACACCACCTGGGTCACTACTCTTTTTACTTTTTTATTGGAAAATAATGTATTCTGATTATACTAGATGTAGAAAACAGGGACTAGTAAGATTAAAATATTCATAATACTATATCCCCAGAAATAACTGTATCACTCTGATGTTTCCTTCATATTTTTTCCATACACATTAAAGGCATTTTGTGTGAGTGAATTTGGACCATTCTGTACTTGCAACTTTATGTCATGTTACCTAAAATTATCCTGAGTAATTCTTCTGTGCTTTATTCTTCAAAATCATTATTTTCATTTCAGCGTAATAGAAGTGTATTGCTACTTATTCTAATACCCTTACAAAACTCTGCAAAGTGCAAACTAACCCATGGGAGGGAAGACAGGGCAGGAGAGAAAAAATTAAAGTTATACAATGAAGCAACTGGAAATGGCAGACGCATTCATCATTTCAATTACAGTAAGGGTTTTCTGGCACAAAAATATGTATATATACGTATTAAACTTTAAGAATTGCAAATATTCCCAGTTATTTCATGTCAACCATTATCTCAAACTTGATTTTTAGAAAAAGGATTTTTTAAAATTATCTCATTATTGCCTACTAAGGTGATTTTAATATTGATATTGCGGAGTGGTAATGAATATTCAGGCTTTTACTTTGAGGGGAACATTACTTTATATTTTTAAAGCTGATTGATAGACTGATGAAGAGACATTCCAATTTCCATACAAATATATCTTATAAGTTGACTAAAATATTTCTGAAAACCATTTTGCTAAAATATTTATGAACCATTCATGGGTTTCAGGTATTGTACTATATTTCACTGACCCGCCTAAGTTTGAGACAAAAAATGTATGTTAGCTAGTTGTTTATCAGCCTTTTATCATTAATCTCCCTGCTTCTAAGAATAGCAACAGGAGAGTAAAACTATGCCAGGAGGTCACAAAGAAGTTCACCTACAAAATCCACAGTCCTTTGCAAGTGTCTGACATTGTTCCTCTAAGTTTCAAGAAATAAAGTTTTTCCTAAAACTGCCCCTAGGTGAGAATCCTAGGGGCAGGTGCCGGACAAATGAAGGGGATCGTCTCCCCCCCCACCCCGTGGATGTACCCACTGAAGGTCCATTTATAATGCTACAAAGGACTGGTCCCTCTCTAGTCCAAGTGCCCAAAGGGAGCCCTGAGGTCCACACATACAGAGAGCAAGAGGGTAAGAGGGACAGGGAGGGATGGGTGAAGGGAGGATAAAATGGAGATGAGAGGTGGGAGGGGAGGGTGAGGAGGTGTGGATAGAAACTCATTTTGTTTGTACATAAAAAGAACTTAATAAAAAAATGAAAAAAGAAATAAAGTTTTGAGGGTAGAAAGAGTTGGTTATGTATTGCTATAAAATTCAATGAAAAGGAGCATGCACGATAAACCTCCAAATGTGGCACTAAGCAAAGAGACGCAAATGAGGGCATGTCACATGAGGCCATTTCTGTGAAGCCAGGAGCAGACAAGTGTAACCAGTGGGGACGGAATTCAGAAAGTAGCTTATTGATATGGCTTTGGTGAGGAGGAAGAAATCAAAGACCGACAACAAGGAACATTCAAGAAGTGGCAGAACAGGTGTATGCAATTATCAGAACGCACATGCAACATTCAAGATTGAGCACTGTATTATGCACTATTTATATCTCAGAAAGACGCCTTGGGAATAAGTAAATCTCTGGAGAGCTAAACAATTAGTTCTAAAATAATTATGAGTCAAGAGTCATGCATTGGCCCAGCATAACCCTGACTTTAACCCAATGACTCTAAATAGATAAGAGGACAGTGGCCAAGGGCTCAGGGTCATGGAAACGAGGATGATGCATCTCACTGCCAAAGAAATGAAAACAGATGGGGACATCAGCTTACCACAAACACTCTATTTCAAAATAGGCTCTTCCAATCATTTGGATATGTTAATTTGTTTCACTATAGTAACCATTCTACTATATATACATGTATGTACACGTGTCTCAAAACATTATGTTGCATGCCTTAAAAATACACAAAAACTGTGCATGCATGTATGTGTGTGTGTGTGTGTGTGTGTGTGTGTGTGTGTCTCCAACTTCAGTCCAAGGGAATCGAGGAGTCACAGTGCCTTCCCTCCTATGGCAGTGAGTAGAAGGCTATTGTGGTCCCCTTTGAAGCACCACACTGGGTGGTATAACAGTTTTCATATTTGAATGACTTTGCTCCCTGAGCCCAGCCAAAGCTGAATCCTTGTAAATTCCAGCCATTGCATCTAGTTCTGCCCCAGTTAGCAAACCCCGCTTCCAAGGAAGCCCTAGGGACATCTGCCAAGAGGAAGCACATTTCCCTTAGATTCCTTTTATAATTAGACTAACCCATTCCTTCAACTCTTCCTCACAAAGCACATGGTCTTTGAGTTACCTCATCATTCTGTTTTTAGACTATGGACTTACAATCCCCTGTGTGGTCTAACCAAGACAGAAAATGGTGAGTGTTCCACTTTAGGTGTCCATACATGGATGTGATGCTTTTAAAAGGAAGGAAGACTGGGGAGATCATTCAGCAGTTAAGTGCTTGCCACAGAAGAAAAGGGACAGGAGTTCAGATCCCCAGATCCCATGGAAAATTCCAGGTGGCTATGCTGCCTCACCTGTCACTCTGGCCGTGGAAGGCTGGCACTGGGAATCCCCTGAGCAAGCTGACTAACCAGACCAACTTACCAGCAAGCACTCAAGAAGGCGCTTCCAAAGAGAAGGGGAAGAGGGATCAACTGTTTTCCAAAATCAACTTTGGGCTCCATTGCATGTGTGCATGCATACACCCCATGCATACACCCATGCATAAGCCCACACACACACACACATGCAAGCACCTCACATATACTTACATATGAAATGGGGGAAACAAGAAACAAAGAATAGAGAAAGCAAGAAGCCCTGACAACTTGAATTCAGTCCCCACAGCTTAATGATGGGAGGAGAGAATCAACTCTCTCAGGTTGTCCTCTGACCTCCACACATGTGCTGTGCATGTACAAACACACACACACACACACACACACACACACACACAGACAAGCACACATGCATACACAGGACATAAATAAATGTAAAAGAAAAAAATTTTAAAGGAAGGAAATAAAATACCTATCGTGATCACCAGCAGGAAGATGCGCATCTGGTGTATTAATTAAGGCAAAGCCAGGAAACCAGGATTCCCCCTTATAATTGGTGGGAGGAGGCACAGGAGGGGTCAAGCTCCACGTGCAAAGCAGGCTGAAGTACAACAGACTGCAGAAGCACGACTAGAGTCGCACTGCGCAGACTCCTTCTAGAACACTCTTACAGGACTTTCCTGAGCAAAACTGGCCCTCAGAGGAGCGTTCCTGCCTGGCCCCCCCTGAGGAATGTGCCAGGCTGTGGAAAAACCTGTAGATCCTACTGTTTGTGTCAGACAGGATGGACGTGGGAACGCTTGGTTCCAAATGCATAACTGGACAATCTGGGACACTAAAAAATGTTTCTAATTCTAACATAAAATGTGTCCCTTCCAGAAAAAGAATCATTATATGGTTGGGGAAGAACCTTGTCATACACAACACTGAGGGGATCAAAATGACCCCCTTTCTTGGAGAATCAGCACTGTGGAGAAAGTGAGAGACATTCTGGAATCCCCCAAAGAGCAGCCATCAAGAGACAGGAGAAAAACATCAAACTTGGGATTCACAGAAGAATGTCCATGCAATTTTCATTTCCAAAAAATGCTTATATATCCCCATCTTTAAAAAACAAAACTAAAATCAATTAAGAAATAGAATGTAACATTAAAAACAAATAGATAAGTAACATGAAAAAATTCAGTGACTAAGGTGCAAAGATTTGGTAAACTTAAAACTAACAAAATAAGCAAAACCAACATTTCACTGGGAAAGTTATTTTTGGATATGTGTATGTGTGTGTGCATGTGCGTGCACACGCGCATGTGTCGGAGGACACTGTGTGAGTCTGTGGAGACCCAAGGGTCAGGAATCACCCTGGATTGTGCTACCTCTTCTTGGCTTGGCTCTGGAGTTTCCCATGCTCTGCCTTCCAGGGCAAGGAGTACAGGCTGCCCCTTGTTTGTTTGTCTTTTTACAAGGGACCTGGGATCCAAACTCAGGACCTTCTCCTTACAAGGCAGAAGCTCAAGCCCTGAGCCATCCCTCCAGCTCCCTGAGAGGTTCTTTAGGGTTAATGCTGATGGGTTGGGGAAGGGAAGATACTTTTCTCAATGGTCCACCTACTGATACATGACGCATGCTCCGGCAAGTGCTCAAGCACTTGCCGTCAAAAACAGCACAGATGAAGCTCCGTGGGCCACCAAACAAAAACGATGTTAAGGCAGGAGGGAGACTGACAGGGAAGGAAGGCTCTAATGGGAAAAGAGAGGGAACGGGACTGGGGATTAAGGTGTGAAAATGTTATGAATTCATTGTATTCATGTATGAAACTCTGAAAGAATAAAAAAGTACAATAAGCAAAATCAAATCTCAGAACAAAGAGGAAAAAAGACAATGGTAAAATAGAACTGAGCATTGGGAGGCCACTCTGTGAGTAAAGCATTCACTGTGCAAGTGTGAAGGCCTGAGTTCAGATCCCGAGCCCTACATGAAACCAGGCATTGCAGCAAGTATGTCTACAACCCTATGGCTGTGAGTTAGACCCCATTTCTAGTTCTTCAACTTCCCAGAATACTACCAGTTAATGACCAAATGGACAGAATATAAATCTAACCATAGCAACAAAAAGGACTAAGAAGCTGATGGAATATCTCTCTCAATATCTCTCTCTCTCTCTCTCTCTCTCTCTCTCTCTCTCTCTCTCTCTCTCTCTCTCTCTCAGTTAGCTTTGCTTGCAGAACAGGGCAAGCTGGTTGCTTATGAAGAGATGGGTGACAACACAAGAGAGTGCAAAGTGCAAAAGGCCACACATGGACTAGTGACAGCTACTTGATCTCAATGAAATCTACAGAAGCTGAACTGGGATATAAAGCATAGAACGAGAGGTTCCAGGCACCAAGGAGAAGGATGGGACACTGAATAGATCACAGTTTTCATTCAGGTAGGAGGCATCGGGTTATGAGACTTCATGTGGGAAACCGCTCAAGGCACATTGAAGAATCTCTAAATGATAAGCATGTTGGGAAACATACCCAAGAAACTATTTGCTAATTAGTTTAATCTAGCTCTTCCACAACATATGCACATTTCAAAATATTTTATGTGCCATATATATATATAAATTGTCTCCATTTAAAATTTTATTAAGTATATAAAAGTAAAAATTTTAAAACTAAAGGATGTTTTAAGTTAAAGATGGATGGCTTAAAGGAATATTTTATTTATTTATTTGTTTGTTTGTTTCTGCTCATACAAACATAATAGGAATATTTTTTAAAGTAAAATAATTCAAGTTTGAAGTGAATTAAAAGAACCATGAAAATGGAAGGGAGATTAAATGAAGAGACTAGCTGGTGAGATAAAATGCGCTTTCTCGTGATGTTGCTAAGGACATGTTTTGAGTTCAATGCAAAGACAGCAGGTGTGAAAGTTTGACCTTCCAAGACTTGCAGTTCCTGGCAAAGCACTTCCAGACGGCTGTGATGGAGAGTTGAGGGCAGGGAGCACATGAAAGGGTGGGGAAAAAATCAGAGGCAGCACGCTTCCCAAGCCCCGCGGTTGCATGCGCCCCTCCAACGCTCCGAGTGGTGATGGAGGAGCTGCCAGACTGGTGAGGGCTGCAGCGCCCTCCAAGCATATTTAGGATTGTCATCAAGTGGGCACAGCTGAAACATCTCTAGTAACTCCAAGGAATGAGCCACCAGAAAGGGTGGGCTGAACGCGAGTCATAACTGAAGGAGGAGGTTCCGGCTTGACAGGACGGGATAAAGAGCTCAGAAAAGGCAGCGCCCAAACTCATTAACTGTAAATCCTTTCATAAGCAGCTTTTAATGCAACACACAGAGCTCACTGCAAAGCCCACGGCTTAACCAATAGGGCCAATGATGAATGCAGATTTGGGGGCAGAGTTGCTCCTGGCATGATTGGAGACAAAGGAATTAGGGAAAGCCAAGTTCAGACAGACAAGTCATCCCCTCCCCCCTCCCTCCTCCCTTCCCCCTCCCCCCCTCCCACATTGCAGTTCATGTTTTTCACACCCCCAAAGGCTTCCCCAGCTAAGATCTGGTGTACCGTCCTGAAATACAGCACATTCAAATGAGCGCTTTGCCAGAAATGGAATTTGGCCTATGGGACAAAATAACTCTTCATAATGGGCACAAATCGTGACCTACCAGACTTTAGTGAACCCCTCAGGCACAGTTCCATGTAGGGAATTCAGAGTGGCTGAAAATATATCCCCCACTGCCTGTTACAGAGCAAAGGCTGAGGGCCACCCCAGAGAAAGTGGAGATGAAACACTAGGCTGTCCTTTCAAACACGTGTCCACATGCACACGCACACACACACACGTGCACACACACATGCACTACACACAAGCGCACACACACACGCATGTACACATCTCCATTCAGTCTATATAAAAAGGTTCTGCATTTTGCTGATTTTTCATTCTGACCAAATCAAAGGCTTACTCATACTAGGAAAACATTTTTCCAAACCCTACAATATTTCCAATACTTCTAAATACTCTGCACGTGTGTGCACGTGTGTGCGTGTGTGTGTGTGTGCATGAGTGTATGCGTGTATGTGTGTGTGTGCATGAGTGTATGCATGTATGTGTGTGCATGAGTGTATGCATGTATGTGTGTGTGTTCATGAGTGTATGCATGTGTGTGTATGTGTGTGTGCATGAGTGTATGTATGTATGTGTGTGTGTGTGTGTGTGTGTGTGCATGAGTGTATGCGTGTGCATGTGGAGGTCAGAAGCTAACTTAGGGTTTCATTCTTCAGATGCCACCACCTTGTCCCTTGAGCTGGAGGCTCTCTCTGGCCTGGGACTCACTCAACTTGTCCCCGGATTGGTTGTCTCCGCCTCCTGACCCTGGGATTGCAAGTAGGCACCTCACACCTGTTTCCATGTTTTGCCTCTGTTTTGTTTTACACTGCTGAGCTTAGCTCCTTGTCCTTGCCGGGCAAGTACTTTGCCACCTGAACTATTGCCTAAACTTGCAGTATGAACCATGGAAAACCCATGTTAGTTTCTATGCTTGTTTACCAAAAAGTATTCTTCTCCCCCGGTCTATTTTTATGAGGATATCTTTAAACTCTTTACTAGCATTACTCCTCTCCAACTGCAGAACTGGACTTTTCACTTTAACATGCTGTGTAAGAAGTGAGGACTATCAGCTGCATCAGTTTGCTAACAAACAGTGCCACAAACCCCGCAGCTTAAACAACAGAGACACACTGTGTCATGGTTCTGGAGGCCACAAGTCCAAAGTACCAGCAGGGCTGGTTCCTCCTGAAAGCTGAGGGGAAAGGACCTGCCTCAGGCCTCGCTCCTTGGCCTGTGAATGGCTGCATTCATGGTCACATGGGGCTCTACCTATGTACGAGTCTATATCGAGATTTTCCTTCTTTACAAGGATCCCAGCCATATAGAATTAGGACCAGCCCAAAGTAAACTCTTTCAACTTGACTAAGACTCCAACAACAGGAAACAGATGGAAACTACTGGAAACTCCTAGGTGTAGCAGACTACCCTGAAGTAAGTACCTCCACCAGCCCACAGTACCTGACTGAGAACTTCCACTTCAGGAGGAAGGGACATTTCCCTTTTACCCTCCCAATGTGATGGCTCTTTCCAGATTGTGTCCATTTTGCACCTTGTTTGCACACGCCTGGTCAACCCAGCCCACTTGCATTTATAAAAGGGAAGAGCCACAGCCCCCAAAATCAGTCTCATCCAATTATTCATAGAAGAAGAATAAAAAGAAAACCAATCCTGCCTTCAAGACTTACTGGAGACCAACTACACCTGAGGTTTCTGCTTCAGGTAAGGGAGCTTGACAGAGACCCTAGACCAGTATCAACCACTACATGCTCCAGGCAAGAATTCATTCCTGTTCTGGGGACTGACCACTGCATCAGATCTCCCAGTCTGCACACTTCAGACTGTTCTCAGTGGGCTGAGCTCAAGATCACAGAGCTGAGACCCTTCTGGGCTAGAATGCTTCCCATAGCTGTAACATTGTGGTGAGTTCTTGGCTATCATCCCCAGTCGACCAAGAGTTCAAGCCCCTTTGTTCCATTCAACCTGTCATTTCTGTATGGCGACCTGTTTCTCCATTTCCATTGTTGCCCTTGTGCAGCCCTCTGCTAAGGAAGTTTCTTTACACTTCTCTGTCTACACATTCTTGCACAGGTTAAGGAAAGAGAATTGACTCTCTGAGCATTAATGCTGGGTATAATATGCTCAGCAGGGAGCACTTGCCTAATAGTTTCACCATTGCAAAAAAAAAAAAAAGACAGAAAGAAAAGAAGAAAGAAAGAATAATTGTCTTATGCTGCAGAACTGGGCATTAGAACTGCACCATACAAATTCCAGAGAACACAATTTAGCCCATTAAATACATTATTATACATATGATGGTCACTATTACTTAAGATAATGACTCTCTTGAGAATTTTTAAAGACAATAAGGACTCCAGGTTAACTTCAGTTATTTCCAGCTATTCCTGGTTCTGCACCAAGGAACCTGACATGACTTGAAAGGACCAAATCCTAACCCTAAATTATCGAAAACAGAGGCCCACTGCAGTTCTCACATTCTGTGACTTCTACAAGCCATGCATAGTTATCAGCAATCTGACGCATCCTTCCCAGCCACAGCATTCTTCTGGAGAAATCCAAAATGAGCTTCTTGACAAAAAAACAGGGTTAGACTCAGTTGCTCTCAATATTACAACCAATTTCATCACTCATTAGCAAACAAAAAGGCATCTCCGAAGATGAGATGCCATTATAGTCACTTTTGCTGCTGTGAAACAACACTCTGATACAGCAAGTTTAAGAGAGTAAGGGAGATTTATTTGGCTTATGTTTCAGAAGAGAGATACGGTCCATTATAGCAGGAAAAGTGCAACATAAGCTGGAGGAGAGAGGTTCAGGTCACCACAGATATCACGGAAGCAAAGAGAACAGAAGCAAACTGAGGAAGCAGGGCAGGGCCACCAAACCTCAAGGTCTACCCCTGGGACTTGCCTTTGTCCTGCAAGGCTCCGCCTCTTAAAGGTGCCACAACCTTCTCAAACATTCACACCAGCTAAAGATTCAAACACAGGAGCATGTGGGAGACAACTCACATTCAAACTATGACAGATACAGAAGGTTGTTTGTTTGTTTGCCAAAATTCACTTAGGTAGAACATAAGAGAAAAAACGGTGTAAATCTCTTAGGATGAAAGATCCCAGAAACATTCTTTCTGTCTCAAACAAGGAGGAGAATTTGGGTAACCACTGGCAGAGAGAAGCAAAGTAAATGAAGAGAAAAGAAGGCAAAGACAGGAAAAAGGGGGGGGGGGTTTGAGGGAACAGAAGGGAAAGAGCGAAGAGAAACACTGAAGATATCAGATGTAATTCCCATGACTCTAAAACCAAACTCACTAATACCTACACTAGAAACTGAAAGAACCTGAGCTTTGTACCCACAAAAGGCAAAACCACTGGCACCTGCTTAGAGAAGACAACCAATCAGATGACTCTCAGCTGGACTCCAGGCTGAAGAAAATTAATTCTTCCATTTAGTTTGAGTGCTAAAGACAACCTGGACTGGACACTACTCAACATCGGTAACTGAGAAGACATGAGAGGGCCACATCGCCCACTACTGCCCTGTCCTTTAAGTGTTCTCGGCCACCTGGGGCTGTTAGTGCCCCATGGGTCAGAATGTACTGCTTAGTCAACTTTAGTCACTCAAAGCTGATGTTCAGAGAAAGTTCTGATCCTGCTTATAGGATCCAACAACCAGAAAGCTTACTAGCTGGAAAACAATGTGGATTAAATTTCCCCTGACAAAACACTGGCTTAGCTAAGTTGACACAGTACCCAACTTATGCCCAGGGTTCAATAATAGGCCTTATAAATTCATAATGTTGGGACAACCCAGGCTTGCCATCCCCACCCAACCATAGTGACTCAGGAATTCTAGGACAGAATTGGTTAGACAGATTTAAGTGATTTTATTGCAGTGGGTGTAGGGATCTTATTCCACATCTTAACCATATCTTATATCCAGATAACATACAGAATGCAATATAAGATCCATATATTTACATATCTCCAGAAACATGCTTCCAGTTCCTTCCTCTGGCTACTCTATGTTCTAGAAGTCAGTTTTTTTAAAAAAGTTCTTATAGATCTAATCTCCTACTGTCTTCCAATCAATCATAAGCATTAAAAGTACAGAGGAAGCCGCGGAAATGTGAGCAATCTACCAAGAAACACAACGGTATGAAGGGCATTTGAAGGAGGACAACAGTGGAGAGATTGAAAGAGACTCACAAAAGCATGACAACAGATGTTATTAATCAGTAGCTGATTAATCACATGGAGGGATGTCAAGCGTCCATCGATATTAGCATACAAGATGTCACCAGGGACCTTTCCAGGAGCAACTTGGCAGGACGGGTAAAGATTGAAATCCAAGTTCAGGAGGAACTGATGTCAAGTGCAAAAGATTCCATGAGACAGAGGGACGGGAAAGGAAGTGGGACAGGAAGTGACTGTAGAGAGTCAGCTGCTGCTGCTCTCGTGCAGAAGAGAGACACTCTTCAAAGAAAGGAAACAGTGAAGCATCAGAAGTAGTATTTGGCAGAGCAAGGACATAAAGGGGGAGGAGAAGATTTCTCCTTGGCGCTATTGTCACTCATTCAGGCAGCTACAGCAAAGCACTATAGACTGGTGAGCAGCAGAAATTTAAATCTCACGGTTCAGGAAGCCCAAGATGGCGGCACTGGCAGTCGAGGCCCCCGGGGAGGACCCACTTCCTGTTTCCCAGATGACCATCCGGCATCGTGTCTGCACAGGATGTGGACAGTAGCAACAGGGCTTCTGAAGTCTCTGCGGTGGCTAAATATAGGTGTCAGCTTGGCATCTGCAGGCTGAACTTTGGGCATCTGTGAAGGATTGATAGTTAACCCTAGGCAAACCTGCAGGAGGCTGTCTAATTGATGAGGGAGGACCCAGCCCACCCTGGGTGGGACAAATCCCTGGGCAGGTAGATAAAAGTGCCCCCCACACTGGTAAAATCAGTGAATCCCACGAGCATGAACCCACTGTCACACTTCTTTAGCTGGTTCAGTGAGCGAATGGAAATGGTGTGGCCAGTTCCCTCAGCTACTGGTGCCAGTGTGGATTCTCCTGCCAAACTGCACTTTAGAACGGGACAATCATAAGCCATAATAAAATCCCTTGTTTGCCTTGTCCGTTTGGCCGTGAATTTATGGGCAACACGCAGGCAAAACACAACAGTCTCTCTGTCGTAACCTTAGTGCTTCCCAGAGGTTTCCCCTACTGCTACGGTCATCCGCTGTGGTAAGACTTTCAACAAAGCAAATTAGAAGACCACAAATGCTCCGTCCATACCGTTATTGGATAGAGGGCTTCTTTGTCTTCAACTGAAGGAAGCAGAGTGATGAATGAAATAGCAGCTCAATCTTTAAGGGAAATGGGATCCCTTGATGGATGCAGCTTTCTTCACGCAGCAGAAATTACAGGCCTTTTACTGAGAACTGGGGAGGGGGATCCCTAAGGAGAGAATAAAGTGTTATGCCAAGGCTCAACTAAGCTGGTGCTGCCAGATGCCACAGCAAGAGGCTTAAGCCTGTGTTTCATGTTAGGCCATTGGAGGAAAGGAATGGCAACTTGGAGCAAGTGTGGGCACCCCGCGGAGATCCATGAATAAAGGGAGTCATAGTTTAAAAGGGGTGTCATAGTGAGGCACAGGTGTCAACTTGACAGTTGAGGGTTTGAGATCTGGGCACATTTGTAGAGAATTAGTGGTTGAGTTAGGCCCAGAGTAAACCTGCAGGAGATTGTCTAGCTGATGGAGAAGGCCCAGCCCATGGTGGGTGGGATTAGGCCTGGAATAAAATATTAAGAGTTGGTTAAGAAAGTTGGCATCCTTTTATACAGTTGGCCAGACATGCTGGTCTGGCAAGTAAGAATTGTCCATCTCTCAGCCATTGTGTGGTGATGGTGTGGCCAGTTTCCCCAGCCCTGGTGTTGGTGCATGCTCTCCTGCCAAGCTGGACAGAGAACTATAACCAGACAGTTGTAAGGAAATAAACTCTTGTTCCCTTAAGCCACTTGATGCATGATGAACTGCAATAGTGGGAAAGCATTAGAGCAGAAGATTGTGTAAGACCAAAGAGGGCAGAGAGAGAGAGAGAGAGAGAGAGAGAGAGAGAGAGAGAGAGAGAGAATCACCATGATGGAATGGCGAGGGAGGAAGAAAGAAAAGAGAAGGAAGCAGGGAGTGTGGAGAGAATGGAAAGACTGGGACCTCGGTATGGTCACAATCTTTTACAGTCTCAGGTACTGCTGAGGAGTGTCCCAGGAGTTACATGGAGTGAAGAATGGATTTGTGGTTTTTACAAAATGACCGCCTGGCTAACGTGAAGGATTTACTGTGGCCAACAGTTCGCTGTGGTCGGAAGAGTAAGCAAACTGTAGAACCCATCCTGATCCCATATGTCATACAGCAGGTAGAGCAGAAGCCTAAATGTAGTGCAGGTAGAGATGCTGACAGAAGGATTATCTGAACGAGAGGCTGCGCAACCTCTACTAGGCTGACAAGGAATAGAGGGGGTAGGGTAAACAGGAAGAAAGGAGACCAGGGGCGATGCTGGTAAGAGAGTTGGAATTTCTGGTCCTATGGGAATCACACCCACTATCTTGTGTCCCTAGTTAACTCCTGGACCACTCCTTAGCAACACCCAACTATAAAAGAGTGCAGTTCCACCATCATCCTCTTCTCCGCCCTCCCCAGTCTTCAGCCACGCAGTCACATCGCGGGGTGCTCTCCTGCTATGTGCTTACTGCAGTTCTCTCCTTGTTCTCTCTGACTTTAAGCTATCTCCTCTTCTATAATGCTTTCCGCCTTAAGGCTATGCTTCTTCCTTGAACCTCTTAGACCAAGTACCTGAGAGTTGCTTCCCTTTTCTCTCCTTTTAAATAAAATCCCTGCTTTAACCTCTCCATGTGTCTTGGTTTCAATATTTTATTCCAGGGCACAAGAACCCCAACCTCCCCCCCCAAAATCTGGTTTCAGTTTCATGACACCCACAAGGAAATACAACGGAGATGAAACTCCAAAAAAATCTGGAATGAAGGAAAGACACATACTTCCAGAATTAAAAAAAAAAAAAAGTAGCCACAGTCACAGGTAAAGAAGCTCTAATAGAATCCTGGCCCCATGATGTTCCTTATGAAACTTTATCAAGCGTCAATTACAAAATATCATATTAAACAATTCTGCACATTTTACAAAAACTGTCTTTGAATACCCTACTCTCATGCTGATTTTATTGGCTTATGCAGTGTCTCATCCTAGGCAGGATTTGGATGGCTTACAGGGGTATGAAAATATAACATGGTAGCAAAAATTTAAAATAAGTACGAGAGATGAGGTCAGGACAGCTAAGTCAGAAAGATGGAATTGGAACTGAGACTGTTTCATGAAACTTAATGCTCCTTAAGTCAAGATCAATGCACTAAATTCCTCTGAGGATCGGGTGCCAGATAAGAGTCTTCTCCCAACATACCAGCATATTTCTCATCACTAAATAAGAAAAGCTACTTAGTTCATCTCATTGTCATTTGGATACAAACTCCGGGAAACTTGGAAGTAAATATTTCCCACAATTGTAATTATATTTTTAACCAGTTTTCTCTACCTAAGCTCGCTTCATGACTTCTACCTTGCTGTTCGTCTTTCATTTAATGAAGTTAAAATGGTTTTAGTCACTCATCGACTCACACACCATTGGAGTGGGTACAGCATAAATTTAATAAAACAAATATTCATAAAATTTGTTGCTAATTGCTATGCAAAAAAACCAGCATTTCACTTAAAACTGCTAGCTTCCTACTTCATTTCAAATACCAAAAGTCATTTCTGAAGTCATCTTATTTTAAAAATCTGCCTTCTATCATTTTTACATATGGCAGAATGTCACAGAGTAAAAGGAAAAAACCCTATGTGTCTGACTTATCATTCCATTTATCAGCCTCTATTCACGAGTAGAATATCATTGGCAATATACTGCACATTCAACTTGTAATAAATTGTATTGCTTATCAGCACTCTACCCCTACTTACTGCTATCTCTTTCATCCCATCATCAAAAGCAAGAATCTTCATACTGAGCAGTAAACCATATGTGGTTAAACCAGAAACTCCTCACTTAAGCCATGTCTTAATGTAGACAATGCATTGCATCGGCAAAAGACATCCTTACCTGGCTATCCCTGAGCATTTAATCCAAACCGATCTGCTCAAGATTAATAACCCTAAACACTATACCAAGGACTTATTATCTTTATTGCTCTGAGGTGCCCATTGAAGTTTTAAAGTAAAACTGCTTACACATCCCACTACGGAAAGAAAGCCAAACAACATCCGCTCTCCTCTCTGTCTTACTGTACATCTATTCCATTAAACAAGGAGTGAGAGGTACCCACCAGCAGGCACACTGGTGGGCTGACTTCCAAAGAAACTTGGCCAGATGCTTCTGTGTCCACTGGGACCTTTAATGCCTTGAATCAGTTCTCCCATCTGGTCCCCAGTGGGGTCCTCGTCCTAAAACATAACCCTCACGAGATGTTAATAGCTTCACACCTAAAATCGCTGTTCTTGGCAATTCAGAGAAACAACAAGCAAGCAATTGCCATCAAGAGAGCAATACGCCCCAGTTCTAAAAACTATTAAAGAAAGATCCCGAGTGTTTTGCTTTCTTTCCTTTTTAATATCTGAGATGATTCAGTCCCCACATGAAAGATATGAGAGCTAAATCCATGTTCTCCAACAGCTCATGTATGCAACAACTAATGATCCCATAGGTTTGCATTTTGAACTTTCTACAACATTTAGGTGTTCTTTTCCAATGTTTCCAAGAATAGAGACACATTGAGGCCCTTCACTATACTATGTAGAGTTCCCAATAGACTGAAAACTTCCAGAGGAATTTTCCATCATATACATCCATTACCATCATCCTTTCCTTACTGTGAAAAGGAAAGGCTCACAGGGTTATAAAGGCCACAATGATCCACATAGGTCTGTCCTTTTGGTCAATGTGACAGAACTTTGGGAATAAACCATATGTCGTGGTTTGACTACAAGTTGTCCCACATAGGCTCACATGTTTCAATCCTTGATGTTTGGGAAGGTTGTGGCAACTTTAGGAGGTGGGCCTTGAGGTTGGATAGGCCTGCTTTGCTTCTACTAGCAGTGTGTTCTTGCAATCAGCTGTTAGATCTCTTGGCTTTTATGACATCTGCAGTGACCTGAGCTGCCTCTGACTTCTGCCCACCTGCCGTGCCTTCCCACCATAATGAAGTGTATCTCCCCTCTGGAACAATAAGCCAAATAAATCTCCCTTTTCTCCTCTTACGTTGTTTGAGTCTGAGTGTTGTCTCATTGCAGCAGAAGGAGTAACTGTGACACCTTAGTTACAGCCTCCTAGAGAAGAGAACATCTGTACATTCTTCTTGGATTCATTGTCAGGCTCCTGGGTATGTTTTTCTTTCTTTTTCTGGGTATGTTTTTCTTCAGTATCAGCTGAGAATTTTTTTTTCTAACAATTATGCGGCTTGCTCTAAGGTGACAGAAAGTTCTCCTGAGTTGACATGAGGCTATCCTCAACTAGCTAGTATAAAGAGACTAAGTGTTGGTCCAGGTTCTCTTATTCAAAAACCTTTTCTAAAACCTGCAACTAAAAATTCCAAACGAAAAGATGGTATGTCTATTGCTTGAGTATTGAGTTTAAAACTCCATTCACTCTGAATATGTTTTACATACCAGCTGAGAATAAGAAAGGAAATCTATTGTGCTTGAATAATAAGCGCTGGCTCTATTATTTAAGAATATTCGATTCTCCTGAAAAGATAAGCAAAACAAATAATAGCACTCAAGATATCTTAAAGCATAGATAATAAGCAAGCTAATAGTTTAAAAGAAAAATCCACAGGGTATGTTCCATGGGGAAGTAAGGAGTCACTAGCAAGACAAGCATATAGTGATGTGTTAAATATAGACAGTGAGCTATTAACCTATCAAACACATTACAGAAACAGCATAAGTGGAATGTGTCACGGAACAAACAGGAGGATTACTTTTTGATTGGAAGAGTTAGAAAGACCAAATCATAAAGTAAAATCATGCCAGTCTGAGATCTGTGTCATTATCAAGCACAGTTCAATTCTGGTCCTGTAAGTTGTGTGCCAAAATAAGATGCAGATAAAATTCCAAGCTATTGGCAAGGTAACTGGTAAGTGAAAACTACCATCAGGTACATTTGTTTTCTTATATAGTAAGCCCTAAGCATACCTTTTTATCTTTTTCCATTTGTGTGTGGGGGTATACATGTATGCAGGTATGTGAGCGTGTTATATACATGTACATGAATGTAAGCTCAAAGATGACATCAAGAATCATCCTTGATCAATCTTTCATCTTATTTTTTGAGGCCGTGCCTGGAATAAAACCCAGGGCTTTCCTGCAGGGCTCTCCTGGCTAGCAAGTTTGCTCTGGGAATTCCTACTGTCTACCTTCCAAGGCTGGAATTACAGGTGCAATTTTACGCCCATCAGCATTTCACACAGGATCTGGGAATCTGAAATCCTGTCCTTTTTTTGTGTTGCAAGCTTTCTAACCACTAAGCAATCTCCAAAGCCCCCCATACACGCTTTCTGATTGTTGTTACCATTTCTTAAAAGCTATTATTAACCTTGTATTCACATCACTAGTTCCAAAGACTGAAGAGAGATACGGTACATGAATGTTGTACAAGTCAGCATTCAGGTTGGGGGAGCTCCACTCGCCCTCCACGTAGTACACTCTACTTCATTGTATCCCTCCGATTCTCACCAAATGCTTTCAGTGAATTTAACAAGCAATGTGATCAGGCAGTCTCTACTTCACTGCCAGTCTTTCTGCCCAGTGGTCTCTCACACTGGAGCAGAGGCCCCCATTTCATCATTGCAATTTCCCAACCAACAGCGTAAGCAGCAAGCATACAAACTGGAAAAAAAAGTAGGTAGATTTGTTCAGCAATTTGAAAAAATATAGTCCTGAGATTATGCCAGCAGAAATGTTAGACACTACAACAGTAGATTTAGCAGGACACGTCTGTGCCTTAGAATTACTGAAGATAGCAGAATCAAAGCCATGGTTACAAAGAAATAGACACACATACACACACATACACACACACACATGCATGCACAGGTAAATGCTCCAATTTCAAGTGGGAATTCCTGAGATCACATTCTATCCACCCAAAAAAGGAATTTGGGAAATCTAGCAGCTGAGGGACTTTGGAGGCCAACGGCCAGTTGCTCCTGTAAATGGACTGACCAGAGCTAATAAAACTAAACCAAGTGTTTGTGACACTGCAGTGCCACCCTCATAAACATCGCTATCATGACGAGACCTTGGACTGCAGCGGAGACAAGCTCTCTCTGGGTGACTGTTAGGAGCTGGCCGAGGCCGTCAGCAGCTGGGCCATCTGCTGCCTCATTCACTTCTGCCATTCTTTGGCGGCATCGAAAAGATGCTCGCTGCCTCCGAGAGGAGGAGGATGGGCGTGGGACGTCCACACACACAAGTAATAGCAATAAGCATATGGCTTTCCAGCCGCCTCTGTGCTTCACACCTCTGGGGTGAAGTTCACCTCCAGTAATCCTAGTCTCCACATTTGTTGCTTCATTAATAAGCCTCTAATTAACTGTGCCAAGAAGCTCATAAAACCTATCTGCTTGGATATGGCTCAATTCGGCTACATTAAATATGTCTAAATGCAAAGGATCAGTAAATCAGAAACTCTGAACATGTACACGTTTAGCACCCACACACAGGGAAGGAGAAGCATTTTTAAAACCTTCCTTGAGATGGTTAGGAATACACTGAAGAACTTAAGATAGTCTTCAGATAGAGGCATAGACAAACAAACCCTCTAAGACCAGTTCCAGCACCGTCAGTATAGGAAGCGCTGGGATTTGGTGCCCGGATTTTATGTGTGGATTTTCCTCTCCAGAACAGAGCAGAGCACCACACAGATCTCCATCAGTCACAGATCCTGGGTGTGAACCGCGATCAGATTCCAGGGACAGCTGGTCTACCGTGACACACCGTGCACCTCTCTGACGCTTTCAAGGCACGCGCTTTTCAGGGGCATCAGCTCCACACTCGACGCCTTCAAGCTGCTTCGTTAATGTTGGTTACCTCACCTGGCAAGGCTGGCAATGGCTCTGCCACCTCCAGGTGATGGATTCTAACATGGTTTTTATTAGGAAACTAAGATAACACAAAGAAAAATATGTTCTCTTCAAAAGAGAATGGACAATTACAGAATTATTTTATATGTGTAAAATTTAATTTGAATAATAGAAATAAAGCGTTTAAATGCTATGATGTGTTGAAAACGAATTGGAGGAATATAAATGCACACCTATAGTTTTCCAAAATGTTACATATATATATATATATATATATACATATATACATATATATGTGCATATTAGATTCTAAGAGTCAGAGCACTGTAGATTATTTCATAGCCTAAGTTTGCTATTAGTATATGACTATCACTTTTTCATGTCCTTAAAATATTCAAGAATGTGCTGCAGAGTGGTATGTTAGCAGGACACTCTGCATTTAATCCCAAGTACTCAACAGAAAAGGAAGTTGATGGGATACTTCCTGCATTAGTCTCCTAGAATTGCCTGGTGCTACAAACAAGCGGCTCAAGAGAACAGAGATGTACTGGCGCAGAGCTCTGGGAACCAAGCATCAGAAATCCAGGCGTCAACAATTGGGGAGAGGCTCAGTGGGTAAGAGTGCTGTATCAGCATGAGGACCTGAGTTCTGATCTCTAAGCCCTACACAAAAAGTTAGGTATGGGGCCTGTCACGGTAGTTCAGCAGGTAAAGGTATTTGTTGCACAAGCTTGACAACCTGAGTTCAATATCCGGAACCCAAACAAAGGTAGAAGAAGTGAACTGACCCCACAAAGTTGCCCTCTCCCCCTCCACATGCAACAGGTCTCCCACACACCTAATAGTAGTAGTAAGTTTTTAAAACCCAGGTGTCATGGTTAGGCACAGGTGTCAACTTGACAGTTGAAGGTTTGAGCTCTGGCCACATTTGTGGAGAATTAGTGGTTCAGGTAAGCTCAGAGCAAACTTTACGGGAGATTGTCTAGCTGATGGGGAAGCCCCAGCCCAAGGTGGGTGCGACTAGGTCCTGAACAGATGAATAAATTACTGAAGAGTTGGTTGAGGAAGTTGGCATCCTTTTGTATACTGGTCTGGCAAATAAGGATTGTCCCTCTTTCAGCTATTACATAGAGATAGTGTGGCCAGTTCCCTCAGTCTTGGTGTTGGACTGAGAACTGTAACCAGGAATCATAAGAAAGAATAAACCCCTTGTTCCTTTAAGCCATTTGATGGTCATTTATCAGCAACTATGCAGGCAAACTGCAATACCAGGGAAGGAAAGGCTAGCCAAAAGAAAAGAAAAGAAAAAAGGAAAAGAAAGGGGGGGAGGGGAGGATAAAGGAGAGGAAAAAGAAATATGAGCTCTAAATTCAGTGAGAGACTATTTCAAGCGTATAAAGTAAACAGCAATTGAAACACCTAGCATCTTCTTTTGGCTTCTGCATGTACACACACACACACACACACACACACACACACACACACCGGAAAAGAAAGGTGTCAGCAGGACCTATGTCCTCTAAAGTCTGGAAGGGAATCCTTGACCCCTTCTTTGCCTGTGGCCCTAGCTAGAAACCTTGGCGGTCTTTGACTTGTGTTCCATAATTCTAATCTTTCCTTTCATTGTGCATGTTGAGAAATAAGATGGGACCAACACAAAGTTCACTCCATCAGTGTTCAAAGTAATTGACCCTGTGAAATCAGACATGTTTTGCTTTCACAATTCATATATATTTTAGACCACCTTAAAAATCTACTTTCCCCCACATTTGTCCTAAGTCTCAATTTTGCTATCCTAAATAATAGCATCCAAATAGGGCACAAAATGCATTAATACATTTTGATCTACATTGATCTAATTCTGTTTAATGAAAAGGTGTTACAATTGCCTGCATTCTGTGATCATTCTATATTACACTATTACTCTCATTTGCTCAGTTTTTAAAAACAACTCATCTCTTATTATTTAAAGTTCCCTTAAGTAGTTTTCATATCTTACTATGATTTAATTGCTATTATTTTATGGTAGTTATACTATTTCTAAAGAGATTAATCTTACGGTATTTATATGTACAGAAAATACCAAACTACATAGATTTTTTATTGTTCTAATCGCATTAAACTCATTAATTTAATAGTTTAGGGCTTCTAAGAGGAGAGTCATGACCATATTTAGTAATATAAGTTATTCATCTTGTCTTTTCTGTTTTTCCACTCTTACTCCTAGAGGCAAACATCTCCAAAAATACTACTTGTAAGTAATAGCATTCATAGAAAGCAATTGGACATTTTTCTCATGCTTCCGTTTACAAGTCTTTTCCAAGATGTAGAAGTCTTCCCTCTTTCCTCTTCCTTTTTTCTTAATTTATTCCTTGACAATTTCATACAAGGGAAGGATGCTTTCTGCTTATGCTCATGTCCCATCCTCCCTCCCACCCATTCACTGGATCCCTACGTTCCTTCCTATTGTTTCTACGGTCACCATCTATTCACTTTGTCCTGGGGTATCTGTACTCATCTGCCGGGGCTGCTATAACAAAGTACCACAGACTTGGTATTTTAAATAAAAGAACCTGACTTTTTTTGTTTGGGTTTGGTCTACAGTTGAGGCTAAACATCCAAGACCTGGGTATGGGCAAAATCGGTTTCAATCAGATAGTCTCTTCTTTGGCTGGTAAATGGATGGTCACCTTCTCTCTTCAGTGTGTGTCTGCACGTTACAAGGACACACGACGATCTAGAATCAGGATGTACCCCTGTAAGATCTCATTTAACATAATTACCTTTTCACACACCCCCCCCCCCGCTCCGCCGGTCGGGACGCGTAAGCGAGATCCAGCCGGGCCTCACCGCGCGCTCTAGGACCCCCAGGTCAGCCCACAGGGACCCGGCTCCGACTCCCGCCATCCAGCCGGAGCCGCGCGGGGGCCGAGGGACGAGGAGGACCTCCCCCTGCGCCCGGGCCCCGCCCCAGCTGCCCTCGGGTTAAATAGCTCCACGCCGACGCGCCCATCGTCCCTTTTCACCCCACCCCGCTCCACCAGTCAGGACACGCGCGGGGTCCACCCGGGCCTCACCCCGCGCCCTAGGTGAGTCCCTGTTCGGGCCCCGCCCACCAGTACCCCAGGCCAAATAATTCAGTTTAGTGAAATTGAGAGATCTTAAGAGTTAAAATGACAATGCCAAAGTCAAAGTGCAAATCCATGAGAAGCAACACTCAAGTAAACAAATTTCCCACTGAAGAAATTAATCCCATAATGTTAGATTCCAACAAGAACAAACCCGCGGAAAAAGGCCAAGAAAGCCTGACCCAGGATAACGACTTTCAAAATATGATCATTACCATGTTCAATACTATGAAAGAGGAAATCCGGGAGGAATTACATAATCGAATCAATCGCTTTGAAGAGGAACACAACAGACATCTGGAGGACTTGAGAAAAACAGTGCAAGAAACAAAAAGTGGCATAGAGCAGTTAAAACAAACTCAAGCAGAGTTTAAAACTGAGCTAAAAGACAAGTTATCTTCAACCCAGAACACCACAGAGAGTCTTATCAACAGAACTAATGAAGCAGAAAACAGAATTTCAGACCTTGAAGATAAAGTGGGAGTACTAACCAGCTCAATGGAAGAGGTTGTTAAAGCCAAAAAGATACTTGAGAGAAATATCCAAGAGATATGGGACACCCTGAAGAAGCCTAACATGCGTATTCATGGAATACCGGAGCAAGAATCTCAAAATACCACCCCTGAGGAAATTTTTCAAACGATCATCAAGGAAAACTTTCCTCATCTAAAAAAAGAGAGGCCCATTCATATACAAGAGGCATTCCGCACCCCAAACAGATACGACCAAAATAGAAGCACACCGCGGCAAATAATAGTTAAAACACTCCACATTCAAGATAAAGAACTGGTGCTGAGAGCTTCAAGGGAGAAAAAACAAGTCACTTTTAAAGGCAAACCTATTAAAATAACAAATGACTTCTCAGTCGAAACAGTAAAAGCAAGAAGAGCTTGGAGAGACATACTTCAAGTATTGAATGAGCAAAAATGTCAACCCAGGCTGATTTACCCTGCAAAACTATCAGTCATGATCGAGGGAGAAAGAAAATTTTCCAGCACAACGACAACTTTAAGGGATACATGGCCACCAAACCAGGCCTTCAAAAACTGCTAGAAATGATACTCAAGCGTGAAGAAAAAAACAGGCATATCCAGGAGAACAGAAGGCAAATATAACACCATTAAAAGCGAAGCAATATACTTATAAAAGCTACTAAACATAATAAATGTCTGGAATTAACAATAGTTTCTCCATTATAACACTAAATGTTAATGGACTTAATTCACCGATCAAGAGACACAGATTACAAACTTGGATTAAAAATCACAATCCATCAATCTGTTGCCTGCAGGAAACCCATCTCACCACAAAAGATAGGCACGCTCTAAAAATAAAAGGCTGGTCAACAATTCTACAGCAAATGGAAGCAGAAAACAGGCAGGGGTAGCCATTATGCTATCAGACAAAGTGGATTTCAAACCAAAAAAAATTATAAGAGACACGGATGGATACTACATTTTAGTCACAGGTACAATTCACCAGGAAGATTTCACAATACTGAACATATACGCACCCAATACAGGCCCCTCCACATTCATTAAGAAAACCCTACAGCGTCTAAAGCATGAAATCAACCCCCAAACGATAATTCTTGGGGACTTCAACACCGCCCTCTCTACATGGGATAGATCAACAGGTCAAAAGCTTAACAGAGACACTTTGGAACTTAATCAAACCCTGAAAGAAATGGACCTCACAGATCTCTATCAAACTTTTCACCCACGCACCAAAGAATACACATTTTTCTCAGCAGCACACGGAACTTTCTCCAAAATAGATCACATACTGGGCCACAAAATGAATCTACACATATACAAGAAAGTTGAAATTCTAACCTGTGCCCTATCAGACCACCACGGCCTAAAGCTGGACATCCACAACACATCAAACAAGAGAAAATACACAAACTCCTGGAAACTTAACACTATGATGCTGAATGAGAACTGGATTCAGGAAGAAATTAAAAAAGGAAATTCAAGATTTCCTAAAAGAGAATGATAACGAAAATACAACTTACCAAAATCTCTGGGACACAATGAAAGCTGTTCTAAGAGGTAAGTTCATAGCTCTTATGCCCACGTCAAAAAAATGGAAACATCAGAAATAAACAACTTAACAATGCAGCTTAAAGCTTTAGAGAAACTAGAGCAATCTGATCCCAAAAGCAGTAGAAGAGAAGAGATTAGCAAAATAAGGGGAGAAATATCTGAAATCGAGACTAAGAAAACGATAGAAAAAATCAACCAATCAAAAAGCTGGTTCTTTGAAAAAATCAACAAGATTGATACACCCCTAGCTAAACTAACCAAAAGCAAGAGAGAGAAAACCCAAATTAACAAAATTAGAAATGAACATGGAGTTATCACTACTGATACCCAAGAAATCCAGAGAATTATAACATCATATTTCAAAAACTTATACTCTGTGAAGTTTGACAACACAAAAGAGATGGATGAATTTCTAAGTAAACACAACTTACCTAAATTGAATCAGGAAGTTGTGAATTATTTAAATAGTCCTATAACATATAAGGAAATTGAGGAAGTAATCTCGAATCTTCCCACCAAAAAATGTCCTGGACCAGATGGATTCAGCACAGAGTTCTACCAGACATTTAAGGAGTTAATAACACCAATACTCCTTAAACTGTTCCATCAAATAGCAAAGGAAGGAACACTACCAAATTCCTTCTATGAATCTAATATCGTTTTAATCCCAAAACCTAATAAAGATTCACTTAAAAAAGAAAACTATAGGCCAATCTCCCTGATGAACACAGACGCAAAGATTCTCAACAAAGTCTTAGCAAATCGGATTCAAAAACATATTAAAAAGATCATTCATGGGGACCAAGTAGGCTTCATCCCCGGCACACAAGGTTGGTTCAACATACGCAAATCAATAAATTAATTCATCATGTAAACCAGTCCAAAGTCCAAGACCACATGATACTCTCGATAGATGCAGAAAAAGCTTTTGACAAGATCCAACAGCCTTTTATGATCAAAACGCTAGAGACAGTAGGAATGGAAGGAACCTTTATCAATATAATAAAAGCTGTATACAACAAGCCACAGCAAGGATTATGCTCAATGGGGAACAATTGGAAGCATTCCCACTTCGATCAGGAACTAGACAAGGCTGTCCACTCTCACCACTTCTATTCAATATTGTACTTGAAGTCTTAGCTGAAGCCATAAGACAAGAAAGGGACATAAGAGGGATTCAAATCGGCAAGGAAGAAGTCAAGCTATCCCTATTTGCAGATGACATGATCTTATACCTGAGTGATCCCAAAAACTCCACCAGGAAGCTCCTGGAACTAATTGAGAAGTTCAGCAGGGTGGCAGGATACAAAATAAATGTGCAAAAATCAGAGGCCTTCCTATATGCCCAGAATGAAAGAAGTGAAAAAGCCTTGAGAGAAACAATACCATTTACTATAGCCCCTAAGAAAATGAAATACCTTGTTATAAACCTAACTAAGGAGGTAAAAGACCTTTACAATGAAAACTTTAAAACCCTAAAGAAAGAAATTGCAGAAGACACCAGAAGGTGGAAAGACCTCCCTTGTTCCTGGATTGGCAGAATCAACATTGTAAAAATGACCATCCTACCAAAGGCAATATACAGATTCAATGCTATACCAATCAAAATCCCAAAGCAATTCTTCAAAGAAGTTGACCAAACAATCTCAAAGTTCATATGGAGGCACAAAAGACCCAGGATAGCAAAAACAATCCTGAGTAACAAAAACACAGCTGGAGGTATTACCATACCAAACCTAAGTCTATACTACAAATCCATAGTTATAAAGACAGCCTGGTACTGGCTCCAAAATAGACACACAGATCAATGGATAAGGATTGAAGACCCAGATATAAGCCCACAAAGTTACAGCCATTTGGTCTTTGACAAAGGGGCCCAAAGAATCCAATGGAAAAAACAGCATCTTCAACAAATGGTGCTGGCAAAACTGGATCTCCACATGCAGAAGATTAAAGCTGGACCCGTACTTGTCACCATGTACAAGACTTAATTCCAAATGGATCAAGGACCTTGATATCAGGCCAGAGACTTAAAAACCATAGTTGAAAGGATAGGGAACTCCCTCGAGCTGATTGGGCTAGGCCAACACTTCCTAAACAGACATCCAATGGCACAGTCACTGCTACCAACTCTCAACAGTTGGGATCTTGTGAAATTAAAGAGCTTCTGTTCAGATAAAGAGATTGTACACGAGCTCAAAGGCAACCCACAGAATGGGAGAAAATCTTCACTAACCACATATCTGACAGAGCTCTACTGTCCAGAGTGCACAAAGAACTTAGAAAATAAACTCCAAGGAAAACACTGGCCCAATTAAAAAATGGGCCCTGGAACTTCAAAGAAACTTTACCAGGGATGAAATTAAAATGTCTAACAATTCTTAAAAAATGCTCCACTTCCTTCGCCATCAGGGAAATGCAAATCAAAACTTCCCTGAGATATCATCTCACCCCGGTCAGGATGGCAAAAATCCACAACAAACAACGACAAATGCTGGAGAGGATGTGGAGAGAGGGGAACTCTCCTACATTGTGGTGGGAATGCAGGCTCATACAGCCACTCTGGCGAGCCGTCTGGAGATTCTTAAAGAAATTAAAGATTGAAATGCCATATGACCCTGCTATCCCACTTTTGGGAATAACCCCCCATGCAGCAGAGGTTCGCCTCGATAGCACAAGCTCGACCATGTTCATAGCAGCACTGTTTACAATAGCAAAGTCATGGAATCAACCTAAATGTCCAACGTCACATTAATTACCTTTTTTTTCTTTCAACACACCACCCCCCCCCCGCTCCGCCGGTCGGGACGCGTAAGCGAGATCCAGCCGGGCCTCACCGCGCGCTTAGGACCCCCAGGTCAGCCCACGGGACCCGGCTCCGACTCTCCGCCATCCAGCCGGAGCCGCGCGGGGGCCGAGGGAGGAGGACCTCCCCCTGCGCCCGGGCCCCGCCCCAGCTGCCCTCGGGTTAAATAGCTCCACGCCGACGCGCCCATCGTCCCTTTTCACCCCACCCCGCTCCAACCATCAGGACACGCGCGGGGTCACCCGGGCCTCACCCCCGCCCTAGGTGAGTCCCTGTTCGGGCCCCGCCCACCACGTACACCCAGGCCAAATAATTCAGTTTAGTGAAATTGAGAGATCTTAAGAGTTAAAATGACAATGCCAAAGTCAAAGTGCAATCCATGAGAAGCAACACTCAAGTAAACAAATTTCCCACTGAAGAAATTAATCCCATAATGTTAGATTCCAACAAGAACAAACCCGCGGAAAAGGCCAAGAAAGCCTGACCCAGGATAACGACTTTCAAAATATGATCATTACCATGTTCAATACTATGAAAGAGGAAATCGGGAGGAATTACATAATCGAATCAATCGCTTTGAAGAGGAACACAACAGACATCTGGAGGACTTGAGAAAAACAGTGCCAGAAACAAAAAGTGGCATAGAGCAGTTAAAACAAACTCAAGCAGAGTTTAAAACTGAGCTAAAGACAAGTTATCTTCAACCCAGACACCACCAGAGAGTCTTATCAACAGAACTAATGAAGCAGAAAACAGAATTTCAGACCTTGAAGATAAAGTGGGGAGTACTAACCAGCTCAATGGAGAGGTTGTAAAGCCCAAAAAGTACTTGAGAGAAATATCCAAGGATATGGGACACCCTGAAGAGCCTAACATGCGTATTCATGGAATACCGGAGCGAGCAAATCTCAAAATACCACCCCTGAGGAAATTTTTCAAACGATCATCAAGGAAAACTTTCCTCATCTAAAAAAAGAGAGGCCCATTCATATACAAGAGGCATTCCGCACCCCAAAACAGATACGACACCAAATAGAAGCACACCGCGGCAAATAATAGTTAAAACACTCCACATTCAAGTAAAGACTGGTGCTGAGAGCTTCAAGGGGAAAAAACAAGTCACTTTTAAAGCAAACCTATTAAAATAACAAAGACTTTCAGTCGAAACAGTAAAAGCAAGAAGAGCTTTGGAGAGAGAAATACTTCAAGTATTGAATGAGCAAAAATGTCAACCCAGGCTGATTTACCCTGCAAAAACTATCAGTCATGATCGAGGAGAGAAAAATTTTCCAGCACAACGACAACTTTAAGGGATACATGGCCACCAAAACCAGGCCTTCAAAAACTGCTAGAAATGATACTCAAGCGGTGAAGAAAAAAACAGGCATATCCAGGAGAAAGAAGGCAAATATAACCCATTAAAAGCGAAGCATTATACTTATAAAAGCTACTAAAACTAATAAATGTCTGGAATTAACAATAGTTTCCCATTATAACACTACATGTTAATGGACTTAATTCACCGATCAAGAGACACAGATTACAAACTTGGATTAAAAATCACATCCATCAATCTGTTGCCTGCAGGAAACCATCTCACCACAAAAGATAGGCACGCTCTAAAATAAAAGGCTGGTCAACAATTCTACAAGCAAATGGAAGCAGAAAAACAGGCAGGGGTAGCCATTATGCTATCAGACAAGTGGATTTCAAACCAAAAAAAAAATTATAAAGGAGACACGGATGGATACTACATTTTAGTCACAGGTACAATTCACCAGAGATTTCACAATACTGAAAATATACGCACCCAATACAGGCCCTCCACATTCATTAAGAAAACCCTACAGCGATCTAAAGCATGAAATCAACCCCCAAACGTAATTTTGGGGACTTCAACACCGCCCTCTCTACATGGGATGATCAACAGGTCAAAAGCTTAACAGAGACACTTTGGAACTTAATCAAACCCTGAAAGAAGGACCTCACAGATCTCTATCAAACTTTTCACCACGCACCAAAGAATACACATTTTTTTCAGCAGCACACGGAACTTTCTCCAAAAATAGATCACTACTGGGCCACACAAATGAATCTACACATATACAAGAAAGTTGAAATTCTAACCTGTGCCCTATCAGCCACCACGGCCCTAAGCTGGACATCCACAACACATCAACAAGAGAAAAATACACACAACTCTGGAAACTTAACACTATGATGCTGAATGAGAACTGGATTCAGGAAGAAATTAAAAAGGAAATTCAAGATTTCCTAAAAGAGAATGATAACGAAATACAACTTACCAAAATCTCTGGGACACAATGAAAGCTGTTCTAGAGTAGTTCATAGCTCTTAATGCCCACGTCAAAAAAATGGAAACATCAGAAAATAAACAACTTAACAATGCAGCTTAAAGCTTTAGAGAAAACTAGAGCAATCTGACCCAAAAGCAGTAGAAGAGAAGAGATTAGCAAATAAGGGGGAAAATATCTGAAATCGGACTAAGGAAACGATAGAAAAAATCACCAATCAAAAAGCTGGTCTTTGAAAAAATCAACAAGATTGATACCCCCTAGCTAAAACTACATAGATTTTTTATTGTTCTAATCACATTAAACTCATTAATTTAATAGTTTAGGGCTTCTAAGAGGAGAGTCATGACCATGTTTAGTAATATAAGTTATTCATCTTGTCTTTTCTGTTTTTCCACTCTTACTCCTAGAGGCAAACATCTCCAAAATACTACTTGTAAGTAATAGCATTCATAGAAAGCAATTGGACATTTTTCTCATGCTTCCGTTTACAAGTCTTTCCAAGATGTAGAAGTCTTCCCTCTTTCCTCTTCCTTTTTTCTTAATTTATTCCTTGACAATTTCATACAAGGGAAGGATGCTTTCTGCTTATGCTCATGTCCCATCCTCCCTCCCACCCATTCACTGGATCCCTACGTTCCTTCCTATTGTTTCTACGGTCACCATCTATTCACTTTGTCCTGGGGTATCTGTACTCATCTGCCGGGGCTGCTATAACAAAGTACCACAGACTTGGTATTTTAAATAAAAGAACCTGACTTTTTTTGTTTGGGTTTGGTCTACAGTTGAGGCTAAACATCCAAGACCTGGGTATGGGCAAAATCGGTTTCAATCAGATAGTCTCTTCTTTGGCTGGTAAATGGATGGTCACCTTCTCTCTTCAGTGTGTGTCTGCACGTTACAAGGACACACGTCGATCTAGAATCAGGATGTACCCCTGTAAGATCTCATTTAACATAATTACCTTTTCAATGGCCATATCTCCAAATACAGTAACATTCTGAGCTATCAGTGTTTAGGACTTTGATATGTGATTATGTGATGGGAATGGGGGGATGATATAATTTAACCCTTAAGAAGAACTGACATTCTTGGGCTGGTGAGATGTCTAGTGGTGAAGGCGCCTGCTTGTAAACCTGGAAAGCTGAGTTTGAGTTCTGGAAGCCCCACGGTAGAAAGAGAGAACTGATTCTGAAAGGTGACTTCTGACCTCCACCCGTGTGTGGTGGCATGCGCTCTCTCTCTCTCTCTCTCTCTTTCTCTCTCTCTCTCTCTCTTTCTCTCTCTCTCTCTCTCTTAAAGATTATTCTTATTACAGATTTATCTCAGTCTGTTTTCTATGCCTGAACAGTACACTACATATTTTAATTCCATCACAACATCGCACAGTCTGCGACTCATGTAAATCTTCATTCCAGTGCCGCTCCAAGCTTGCCCTTCGAAGCCGCCTTGTTTTTGGAATTTCTGCCGCATTCTGTGTGCGCAGCCATCCATCATCCCTGCGTATTTTTATAGATATTACGCTTTCACTTCTATCTTCCCCAGTGGATATCATCATTCAATCTTATCTCCTTGTGGTTCTCAGTATTTGCTTTCTGCCTCTAACCATTGTAAATGTGCAGTCCTATGACTGCGTTCTTCCTCTTGGGCCTTAAGATAATTCTACCATCAGACCTTGTTTTCTTTAATTCTCATTTGTCTTTTACAAAGGCGAGTCTCCCTTTATGATGGTTATATGAGCTTTGTAATTTGGTGTTATTTCAATATGTTTAGACCATAGGTGGCCTCATACCATGTTAACCCTATTAGCATTTTCCTGGAAGTTCTTCTCTTATGAAATATTCAGACCAAAATCATCTTCTCCATGCACAGAAATCAAGAATTTTAGGACTGTATCCAAAATAAATTTCAAAGCATGCAAGCACAGAGCAACAAAGAGGAATCTAGTTTCTGGAAGCTTTGTTCGTACTTTATAATCTTACTGAATTTTTAATCCTAAAATTGAGCAAAAGTATTTATCTCATTTTATAGATGAGTACCATCAGGAGCACTTAGTGGCTTTTTTAAAGTTCATATATGTAGTTCAAGAGCCTGTAAATAGCTCAGTAGGTAAGACACCTGTTTGCAAAACTAGCAACCTCAGTTCAATCCCCCTAGAAGCCCACATGGTAAAAGGAAAGAATTGGCTTTTAAAAGTTGTCCCTGACCTTCATCTATGTGACATGGCATCTCTCTCTCTGTCTCTCTCTCTCTCTCCTCCTCTCATAAATGATATATTTGTAATAAGTCTAAATGAATTTGCATGTTTCCAAGCCCCATGATTTCGCCATTAGCTCATTACTTCATATAAACTCTCATCATGCCTGAAACTCTCATCACTTTCCCTGAGCCCCTCTGAATATGGGCAGTGATGAGAACCAGAGTCTGACTGATGCTGGCAGAATCACGGCTCAAGGGATTCTGCCCCGTGGACAGCCTTCCTGGTTCTCAGAACAGTGTGCAGGCATTCATCAAAAAAGTCGCTATAATTTAATGAAAGAATGATCAGAAATTGAAAATTTAGTTCAATATGTGTATATCGAGGCCCTTGCGCATTGCAAATATCATGCCATTTACTTGAATACATAGATGAATAAGATGCACATCTGTCACTGAAGAACAGTTGGGATCTAACAGGCACAGGAGGAGGCTGCTTCACGGTAAACACGTGGCTGCTTGGAATTGCTGTGCTAGTTTTTTCCTTTTTCTTAGTGTTGCTGTTTTTCTTTCATATATGTATGGGTAGGTGCGTGTGCGTGTGTGCACGTGTGTGCGTGTGCGTGTGTGCGTGTGTGCGCGTGCGTGTGTGTGTGTGTGTGCATGTGCGGGGATGTGTGTGCGTGTGCGGGGGTATGTGTGCGTGTGCGGGGGTATGTGTGCGTGTGCATGCGTGTGTGCGTGCGTGTGCGCGTGTGTGCGCGTGTGTGTGCATGCGTGTGTGCGTGCATGTGCGTGTGTGTGCGTGTGCGGGGGTGTGCGTGGGTGTGCGCGCGTGTGCGCGCGTGTGCGCGCGTGTGCGCGCGTGTGCGCGCGTGTGCGCGCGTGTGCGCGCGTGTGCGTGCGCATGCGGGGGTGTGCGCGCGTGTGCGTGGGTGTGCGCGCGTATGCGTGCGTGTGTGCGCGTGTGCGTGCGCGTGTGTGTGCGTGTGCGGGGTGTGCGCACGTGTGCGTGGGTGTGCGCGCGTGTGCGTGTGTGTGTGCGTGCGCGTGTGCGTGCGCGTGAGTGTGTGCGTGCGCGTGCGTGTGCATGTGTGTGTGCGTGCGTGTGTGCGTGTGCGGGGGTGTTGCATGTGCGTGCGTGTGCGTGTGTGCGCGTGTGTGTGTACCTGTGTATAAAGGTGTATTTACATGAGCACACTCGAGTATATGTACTTATGGATGTCCGAGGGTGGTATCAGGAATCATCCTCGATATCTCCCCTTTATTGCTATGAGCTACTAGAATTCAGACCGGCCCTTAGGAGCTCTGACCAGCCAACCTGCTCTACAGATGCCCAGTTATAGGCCCCTCCCAGATTCTCTCCCACGTTTTTACATGAGATTTGGGGATCCAAACTTGGGTTCTTTTACTTACAAGGCAAAGACTTTACCACTGAGCCATCTCGCCAGCCCACTGTTGCTTGTTTGTAAGACAGGATTTCAATCTGTAGCCCGGACTCAACGAGAAACCCTCTTAGAGCTTAAGTTGGCCTCAAACTCCATGGATCCTTCTGCCTTAGACTCCTTAGTACTGTGTTCGTAGGCATGAGCTTGATTCCACTTCTTAAAGTCCCCATCTCAAACAATCACCAGCATTGGTCAGGAGATACCCACCACACTCCTTCCTGACACCCCAGTGGGCCAGACACTGCTACATAAGCTGATGGCAATCCACGTGTCCTCAAAAACTGAGGCCATTTCTCAGTTTTTTCTCATCCAGAATTAAACCTATAAGAAACAAGCCAATAACTGAGGAGATTACATACTTGTGTCATTAATGGAATGCCTACATTCCGTGCTGCCCAACTCCCAAATTTAACTAGATTTTTTAAGCGTCTACCTGAGGTCTAAAGAGATGCCTCAGGGGTTAAGACTCTGATTCACAAGCAGAAGAGCCTGAGTTCAGATCCCAGGTCCCACATAAAAATGCCAGGCAGCAACAGAAGTGACCTGTACTTCTGGCCCTGGTGGGTGGAGCCTGGGAAATCCCAGAGTGAAGCAAGAAGGAGGTGGAAGCCATTTAGGATGAATCCCAAAGTCACCCTTAGTCCTCCACAGGTACACGCAATGCCCTCTGATACACACACACACACACACACACACACACACACACACACACACACACATACACACACACACAGAGCACGCAAAATAAAATAGTCTTCCTGACACCTGCTGTTCCATCTTCCGTTTCCTCAAGATGTTGCTGCAGCTTCTTGTCTGCCAGCATTCTTAAAAATAAGCACTTTAAGGATGAGATGCTTAGATTTTGGTCACTTATGAGTAGGTGAGTTCCAACTAATGCAAAAATGAAACCGCCATGTGGCAAATGCTATAACAGGCACAAAGACAAACAGTCCTGGCTGAGACAAGAAAGAACTCTGATTCAGCCTCACCAGAGCAAATCCTCAGCAATAGTCTGAAAAATTAGTAGACATAGGGGTGAGGGAAGAAAAGGAGGCCAAAGGCAGGCAAGGCCCAAGCCAGCAAGGTATACTACCTGTGGCTACCCAACCGAGACTTGGTTACTAAGCCAAATCACCAAACAGCAGCTGGTGACCATCGCCAGGACCTGATGATACAAGTTTAACTCACAACAGCCAGAGGACTTCGCTCCATGGCTGCTTTTATTAAGAAGCATAGATATCACACACACAATACGCAATGTCAAACGCACAGCAGGAAATACGGGATTCCCTAGTGATACAGATGGGGGCACCAGGCTTGCGTCACAGCTGAGAAACACTAGACTCCTTTGAATCGCAGACAGAATGCTTGTTCCCAGCATTCCGGGAGCAGGTGTGCATTAAGGCACGCTCCATCCCTCGAATCTCCAGCCAGTCAAGGTCTAGGGAAGTCTGTCAACTAGTGGACGAGATGTTATGTTTCTAAGGAGCATGGGCAGGAGGAGGGAGGTGATGCGCATAGGAGAAGAAACAGAGCAGAAAGAATACAGGAGCTGGAATGGGGGTGGGGTGCAAAATGCCGCTGGATGGGCATGACACGGCCGTGGCACTCCTGAACGCACAGCAGCTGCAGGCGCCCCCGTAGGGCCTGCACGAGACTAAGCTGAAACATTCATTCACAGCACTGTTGGAGGAACAAGTAACAGCCGAGGGGCGCTGAGGAAGAGGAAATCACTGTCTCCGGGGATGTAGCCGCTGGTGAGTGCTCATGCTCCAGTGGGTAGGGCCACGCCGTGTCCACACGGGCGCCTCTGGTGAAGCCCAGCGGGTCACACGAGGAAATAAAATGAGATATGAAAATGAGATGGGCACTTGGGGGCAGGAAGTGGGAAGTCGTGGAGTGCGGAGAGAGGAAAGAGAAGGTAAACGGGTAGGTTTGACCAGAATGCATTATACATTTGTATGAAATTGTCAAAGAGTAAGTTAATGATGATACACACACACACAGATTGCCTCCCAAGAACTAATGTAGTATAAAGCAGATTCTAATGCAGTCCAGATATCAATATTTTTTTCTAGGTCTTTATTAGAGCATTTGGTAAGAGCAATGTTTTGCTTGCTTTGATGTCTTTGCCTCCATTGACAATACGATTAAAAGCAATGTAAAGCTGGAAAGATGGCTCAGGGGTTAATTCAGCCTTTGCTTGAAAAGCAGAAGGACCTGAGTTCAGATCCAAAATCCCATGTAAAAACACCAGGTGGAAATGAAAATAGCCTGTACTTACGGCCCTGGAAGGAGAGCCTAGAAAACTCCAAAACAAAGCAATAAGGAAGTAGAGTAATCCACAGTGATTCATGATGTCAGTCTTAGGCTTTCGCAGGCAAACATAGTGCTCTCTTACACACACACACACACACCACACACCATTACCTACGAAAGAAAGATAGGAAGGAAGGAAGGAAGGAAGGAAGGAAGGAAGGAAGGAAGGAAGGAAGGAAGGAAGGAAGGAAGGAAGGAAGGAAGGAAGGAAGAAAAAGGAAGGAAGGAAGGAGGGAGAGAGGGAGGGAGGGAGGGAAGAGAGGAGAGAAAGAGAGAGGGAAGGGGAAGGAGAGGAGGGAGGGAGAGGCAAGAGGGAAGGAGGGAGGGGAGGCAGGGAGAGAGGAAGATGGAAAGAAGGAAGATGGAAGGAAGGAAAGAAAAGCAATGTTACTCTGAAGACTGACAGGAAGATTTTCCACATTCCAGAACTGTTCAAATGCTAGCTCATGCAACCCTCAAAGTGAACATGGTAGAGCATATTGCTACATTCATTTCAGAGAGGAGCAAACAGAGATCGGGAAAATCATATAAACTCATTAAGAATGAGAACTCACATTCTTCTATCCCAAGCTGCTTTTAATTATAATAAACAGCAATTATATTTGAATTGTCCACACTGTCACAATTTGGATTTTCATTTTATCGTGTTGCTTGGCAGAATTTGACCCTATGAATATATAAAGCTGATGCCCAACACAGACACTGTGCTGCATCTTCTTCAAGAGCATCTCTTACGAGAGAGGACCATGTTACAGCAGAGAAAATAGGCCTCCATCAAGGACTGCAAGTAAGTAATGAGACATCTGGTTAAGTTCACAGACTTTCCTTCCTAATCATTTGCAACTGATGGGCTATGATCTCACCAGAAAGGGAGGGCTTATAGTCTGGCAGATAGAAAGTAACCATTTTGCAAATGGGAGACTGACCCCTCCCTTACCACGGTCTCCTACTTTTATTCCATCTACCTTTGAATATACTTTTATAACAAGACTCTAATTTAACAGGTTTTTTCCTCTGGCCAGGAGGTGACATCCAATACCCATCAGGATGAAACAAGGGCATTGCAGGAGCAGCAAAACTGGAAAAAAATCAACAAATCATAATTCAGAACATCAGAGACTCTATATCAACCATCTGGAACTAGGCCAGCCTAATCTCTCCCTATGCTGAAGCTCAGGGAAATTTGCGGAAGAGGGGCAGTAAGATTGTAAGAGCACAAGGATGGGAGGAGTAATGATATGCAAGATACTCCACACAAGTTAGGGCCGAAGCAATCATAAAGGACTTTGCATGACCTGCGCAATGTCCAACACATTATTGACCCCACAAAGTCTAGCATTTGCTAAAGGCACTAGGATCCTTGGAGACTAGGGATTGACAGCCAAAGTAGTGTTCCTATGCTCAAGAGGAACACAGGAAAGTGTTCTGGAAAATGCCGCTGGGTTCTTGGGAATTTTTTTAAAAATTCCTCCTCATCGGAGAGGAGGACCCAGAGGAGAGTTTGGCATGCACATTAAAGGATGCTCCAGGGATGGGGGGGAGGCACTGGGGGATGGGGAGGAAGGGGGAGAGGAGCAGGGGGTGGCGGGGGAGAGGGAGGGAGGGGACTGGTGTACCTGTTAAGTTTGTATGAACAGAAATTTTAAAAAAAAGTGTCTCTTTTATATTCTGATATATCACATGCATGATATCATCATGATCATTTTAATATTCTATCAACTTACTGTGCATTAAATATCATCATGATCATTTTAATATTCTATCAACTTACTGTGCATTAAATATCTTCATGGTCATTTTAATATTCTATCAACTTACTGTGCATTAAGTTAGCCAACTCCTTTTTCCTGTCCATTTTCCTCTTTTCATCAAGGTTTTTTCATTTCTTTGCCATTATCCTATGGTAGCACCTCAGTATCTGAGTACACAGACATTTTTTCCCACTCTTGAATTATTTCCTCTAGGATAAATTCCAGGGGCAAGATTCCTAGTATGAAAGTCCACAGGCAGGATTTGGATTCCTAGTACATAGCTGGACTGTTTTACAAGCAACAAAAGGTCACAGTGCTGCAAATAAACCTGTTCAGCTCAAACGCCATAGGAACTGTGTGAAACCTGTATTTTTAATGCTAACTTGTTTCACAGGTAGAAGTTCTTTTTTAAAAACATTCCTATTTCACTTCCGCAGCTTACTGATGAGGTTAATATTTCTCCACTTGTTTACTTACTTGAGCTTCTTAATGAGAAAATTCTCCATACATAAGTTTTTCCCAATTATCTATTGAGAATGGAATCGTTTTTCTACCATTCGAATGCCTTTAAAAAAGTCATTAATCCTTCCCTGCCATACCTTGTGTGTTTTTCCTCTATCTGTTTACTTGGGAGTGAGCTTTCTAAAGCCCTAAAAAGCAAGCCTCTGAGACTCTGCTCGCAGACACCTGTGTTCTGAGTCAGCTTTGGCCTGGTTCATAATGCTGCGACCTTGAGATTGCTGACGTTGGCCGGGGAACCAAGACCGTGTGATATCCGAACCTGCTGCCTTGCATTTCAGTGAAGTAATTTTTGTGTAACTTACCCCTGGGTGATGATTTAAGCCAGAAATATAAAGAAGCTGAGGCACGGAGAAGCTTTCGACTTGATTTGCTCACGACTAGAGGGAGATCCCCAGGCCCCCGCTGTGAGCTCAGACAGATGCAGCAGCCTGACTCCCCATCACATCAGTCGCTCCCAAGACAGAAGGAGGCTGCTAGAACCCACTGGATGTGCTCCTGAGCTACAGGACCTCTTCACTGCAATAAAACCCTGCGCCCTGGCTACATAAATCAGGGACTAACCTCACTTGAGGAGTGTGTCTGTGGCATTCCTGCCAACACAAGTCCAGGGAAACCTTGCTTTCCTTATTCCCACCTTTAACTGTGCTGTCATCACATTTTAACATAGATTCATCTTTCACATTTTCCTTTCTGCTCCCTTTTCTCCCTCCATGAGTGGAAAGGCATCAGTTTCTCCAAGGTATAAAAATTCGCATCATCCCCGATTTGCATCATCGCAAAGCTTCTATTCTTCTCCCAATTAACTCTCATACTCATCAGGGTCGTGGCTTGCCTGATAGCAATATGGATATAAAAGAGCTTGCTTGCTAGGTGTCCAAATGTTGCTGGGAAAATAGTGATTAAGTACTTTTGTCCTTATCATTTTGAAATTACTACATCACACATCAGATTTATAAATATAATTGCATCTATTTCTGGGATTCCTGTCCTATTTTTGTATACTTCTTGCAAAGCCCAGAAATGTAGTTTTAATTATTGCTTCTGAAATGCTTTATATCTAGGACAATGTCTCCATAGCCATTTCTTTTCCTTTTCGTGAAGGTTCTTGCTCAGGATGCTTACTTTCAAAATGCTTGAAAAGGAGTATTTTTACCCATAAATTTATAAATTAACTTAAAGACATGTGCAACCATTACAACATACATTTAGAATCCATTTATGCATGTTTCAACTGTATCTCCAATGAAATACTGTAGCTTTTCTTTTTTTTAATATATTGGTATGAGTGTGTGTGTGTATGTGTGTGTGTGTGTGTGTGTAGAAGAGGGCTTGGGGAATCCTTCTGGACTCCTGTACCTACACTCCTGTACCTACCTCCTGATTGCTTTTGCTCTGAAGTTTCCAGGCTCTCTCTTCCAAGGTCAAGAAGTGCAAGCAAGCCCCCACCACTTCTACCAGGCATTTTTACATGGAATCCGGGGATCTCAACTCGGTTCCCTCTGCTTTCAAGGCAGAAACCTTAACCCCTGAGCCAGCTCTCAAGCCCGCCATAGCTTGTTCTATGTAGGTCACAGCCGTCCTAATGAAGCCTAGCCTAAGTGCTTCGTAACTTTGTCACTTCAGCGAATGACTTCTTCATTCATTATGCTCTCCAGCTAATATACCAAACTCTGTTTGATGGAGTTGGTAACGGTCTTCTGAAGAATGTTTCTGTTTCTTCAGCAAAACTATTGTGAAAACATTTGTCATGATGTCATCCCCTGTCCCTTCAAGCAATAAAACTCCTTCTAAAAGTCAGAAAAAAAAATGAGACAGACCTATCTCATTAACCAAGACTCTCCGGGATTTTTTTACTTTCTTTAAAACCCAAGACAGCAAATGGGGAGATGCCTCAAGGCTGATAAAGCCTCTGCTTCCCAAGCAAAAGGATCTACGTTCAGAACCCCGGATCCCACCTTTTAAAAAAAAATGCCATCAGATATGACGGCTGCCTGTAATTCCAGCCCTGGGAGGTAGGAAACCTCAGAATAAGCAATAAGGAGACATAACAACCTAGGATAATTCTCAGCGTCTCCCTTGGGCTTCTACGGACACGCACACTCAAGAGAACTCTATACACACACACACACACACACACACACAAATAAAAAAAAAACAAGATAGGAAAGAGCTTAACTTCATATCCAGTTATGAAATAAACCTGTGTGCTACACACATTTTTTCAGTTCTTTTTCATTGGTTTTGATTTTACTCATGTTTTCAATCATCCTACTTTAACTCTGCCATCCGCTTCGCTTCAAGTTGTCTTTGCAAGTATGCAGCTAGCCTAGGAAGGTTATGCACCTTAATGTGCACATTCATGTAATTAAGCTATATGATAATTGAGTAGTATTGTTCATCTGTTCTTAATTATGTGTACTAAAAATGGAGCAATCAACCCTTTCCTCCAGGACACGATAAATCTCCCTCTTCGTATCCCACTCAGGCAACTGTTGCTGAGCATTCACGTGACCCCACAGGGTCACCTTGGATCCTGCTTAATTGATAAGGAAAAGACGACTGACTGCCTTGTAAACACTGGTACCTCCACTACTTTTAACAGTAAACTGTGACTTGTGGAACTTTTACGCCAGTCCACGTGCGTGCACAGACAACAAGCCCTAAGACACACTCAGGACACAAATGAGTGAGGAACAGTGACAAAATGATTTTTAAGAAGTTTCTTGAATTTTCCGTCTGGAGTCTACCACACTTTTCATGAGTGTTAACCTCTCTGTTCTGAGTTCGAATGACTCTCTACTATCTGCTCACGTACTATGGACGCTCAGTCTGCTGACCCCATAGTAATTCCAGCTCACATCTAGTCTGTAGACTTTATTCCCTGTGAGTTCAGCTGTTTGTGTGGAGATCTAGTGTGTGAACCTGTTCCCACAGGCTCGTGTGTTTGAATGTTTTGTCCCCAGCCTTAATGGTGCTGTGTTAGGAAGCAAAGGAACTTGTCAGGTCCTAGCTGAAGCTCTTGGGGTTGGGACTGAAAAGAATAGCTCTGCCTGCTTCTAGTCCGCTCTCCCTTTATTTACTAACTGCCAGTGTTACTAGCCGACTGCTTCAAGGTCCTGCTGCTTAAGCCCTAAGCTGCCTCCTCTGAGCTGCCCTCCCAGTAGGATGCACTACATGGCCCCAGATGGTGAGCCAAAGGACCCATCCCTCCCTTCAGTTATTTCTTCTCAGGTATTAGGTCACAGAACGAAACAAAGTACCTGGTACAACTAGTATTGGAAACTAGAATCAGGATTGCAAAACTCAGAGCCCACTGCTCAGATTAAGGTGTTTCATTCAACACCTTATTTTTTTTTCCTAGTGAAATAGATTCCATAGTTGCAACAAAACTGGTCAAGTACTCGCGAGGAGCGAGAGATCTGCTCATCTTTTAACCCAAGGCAAGCTTTGCACCTCACCCTTGGGCTCCCACTTTTGACCCATCTGGCTGATTTGCATGAGCTGAGAGCTGCCAGACAAGTCGAATCCATCATGACTGGGAACATCTCTGGTCAAGTGCATCCCGGGAAACGATGATGTAGATAACAGCCAGGAACATGGCATGGAGAATACACAGAAAATGTGGGCTTCAAATATCATAGAAAAAAACGATTGAAGAGTGAGAATCCAGAAAGTAGACTTCATCAGAGGAACAGGACTATCTTTCTTATCAAAGGAACTGGGTAGACATTAAGGAAAGCAGTGCATACAAGTGCTAGACTTCTTTGATTTAAGAGACTAAATTTCTTATACTAGAACAACCTTCCCCACCCGGTAGGCTCAGCTCTGTTCTGTCCCTGTATGCTCTGTGCCGCTGCATTAGGGCACATCGCTCCTTGTGCCATGGATGAATACCTACTTGAGCAGTCTGATCTGGAGAAAAGCGTGATGCGTGATCTACCTTTTTACCCCTGGGACCAGCACAGCACCAGGCACCTCCAAACTGCTTATGCGATGTCTGTCACCAGCCATATCACTGTCTCCCGCTGAGAAGGAGAGCTTTCTGTCACCTGGGCCTTCTCCATTCTGCATGCACAGGGCCTTCTCCATTCTGCATGCACAGAACGCATTGCATTGCAAAATGTCTGCACAGTCCACCACTGCGCTCTTCCATCCAGCTGCGTTTAGTCACCCTGGCTCTACATTCTTCAATCTCTATCTCCCTTCACCTCAATGATATGCAAAGTCATTAGCACCAACACCACTTCCGGTACAGACGCCATAACTTCTCCAGAACAGAAGGATAGCTGTTTCTGGATACATGTAAATAGCTTCCCAAACGGGACAGAATAAGGTTTTAAACCAAGCATGTAACTAATGCAGCACCTTTTGGAAACTCAGAACTGTCTTCTAATGATGCATCCTTCCTTCTCCTGGTCTAGCTCATCAAAACCGTATGTGGTTTCACACAGTCTAATCCAGCTTTATGAATGTGATTTATCTCCTTGAAAAAACCTCAGCTTCTCAGAAACCTAGCAACTCGCACAGCCTGACCCAGGATCTGCTGAGTCAATGTATTTCCAGCGCACATCCAATACCCAACGCTTCATTCAGTCCCTGTAAAGTCAT
This sequence comes from Typhlomys cinereus, assembly GCA_023101885.1. Classification (NCBI taxonomy): domain Eukaryota; kingdom Metazoa; phylum Chordata; class Mammalia; order Rodentia; family Platacanthomyidae; genus Typhlomys; species Typhlomys cinereus. The sequence goes on along the minus strand of JALPQD010000244.1, from coordinate 3,376,559 downwards.
CTGTCCACTGGCAAGTGTGTGCTTTAGGTAGCTCTGAGGACAGAATCTGTGTCTCATGTGGGGAGCATTCAGACAAGAGAGCCAATGCCAAAGATTTAAAGAATGCTTTCAGCCAGAAAACTTATACATTATTTACACAAATATTGTAGAATGCTGACCAAATTGTAGTTTGTTTCTTGTTAGCTGTGATTGCAAGATATTTATCAAGCTCTCGAAAATCTTGTTTCATACAGTGCTGCCTCTGGCCCCTTCATCCCCCTGAAGTCCCTATGCTCCCTAGGGGCTGCCGAAAAACGAGTAACATTTTGCCCTCCTTCACTGAAACACAGAAGTCTTCCATCCCTCTTTAACATTTTATTGATATTTCTTCTCCATCTTCTTTGTTTTTATCTTCTTCTCTACTCTTTGCTATGCCTCCCCTCTTTCTACTGTTTCGCAAAACTGAACAGCCACAAATTGGATTTTTAGATGAGGAATTGGGTTTCCAGAGTTTTATGAAGCACGTGTCAATCTTTGTCACCTTTACCCATGGCATGACATGGTGCCAGCAGCATGAGGCAAAGACAGAAAGAGACAGAAAACAGACTGACTGAGTGGCACAAAGGATGAGAAGCCAAGACGAGCCAACATCAGAGGTGGCATCTCATTCCGTCAGAGGTATTGTGGTTGTTAGAATCAAATCATTAAAGCCAGTATGGGAGGTAAAGGAATGAATTAAGCTTCACCTCTTGGAGGAAAGAGCATCTGAGAACTTATGGACATGTTTTAACAACCACTGCTGTGGAAAATTTTTAGTTCCAAATCATATACAGTGCTTCAGTCCAGCCTCTTGCCAAGGTTTTCTATACAGCACTCCGCTTACACCTCACCTGCTCTCTCTTCAGCTAATTCAAACCTTTTATTTCCTTTCTTATTCATTCCTGCAAATACTCACACTCTTTTTTTAAGCATACCTTCTTCAACACTTTTATAAATAGTTCTGATTATAATACACAGGAATTTAGCTAAATATTGTGATATATAGTCATTTCTACATCATTTTGTCTTTCACTTACATAACTACGATTTTACTCCTTGAAAATCAGGATCAAGCCTTCTACATGTTCATATTCTCTATAGTGCTCAGTTTTAGGTTTATACACAATGAAGTCAATGCAAACACCTAGTTAAAGAAAGAAAATAACTTCAGAATAAACTCAGATACTATTGTCTATTATCAATCACTCCCTGTGCATGAAGCACATTTCAATTAGAAGGTCTTGATGCGTCCGGTTTTGCTTGGCGTTGTGACCTTTCATCCCTCCATCATTCCCTCCCTTGTTCTAGATCTGTGCATTCCCACAGTTAGAACATCTGGCTTGGAAACTCAGTCCCACTCCAATGCTTTCAGTCAATCCACATTTTTTGTCATTGATGTGAGGGCATTAACTGGACTATTCTTGACCTAGGGTCTACTTGGCCTCCCACCATACTCTCATCATTGGTTTCTGCACTATTTTGAAACTTGCTTTTTCTTACCTATGTGCATTCATACTTACATGCTCAAAAGTAACCAAATTCTTCATCCTATCTTTGAGTTCTGCCCTTTTTTTTTTTGTGGAAACTGCTTTAAGGATTTGTTTTAATCAAGTTTGGTAACAGAAACAGACCTGGAAATGACTATCAGGAAGGAAGATAAAGTTACGCTTGGATGTTTGGACTTAAGAGTCACAAAGTCATACAAGGTCACCCAGGAAAAAACTAGGACGTGTCAGAAGCAGCCTCCAGTTGTCTGGTCTGATCTTGGGGTGATGAGGGAAGCAAGCGACAGGAGCCTGAAGACCCACTGAAAAAGCAGTTAGGGTTTTGCGCTCCAGAGTGAAAAGGGCACTAGAAGATGACCCATCCCATTTCTGTGCAAATTCACTAAACTTGGAAGGGTCCGTTCCTGCAGGGGACAGCAAGCATCCAGGTGTCAAAGCAGGAAATGTCACACCGTGAATGCCTTTTCCATCAGCTTAATGACTTTCTCCCAAGACTCTCCCCATTCCGGGAGGGAGCTTTCCGTGTACTTGTGAGTCTCAACCTTTGCAAATCAGTCAGCTATATCCTAGTGTTGAACAGTACTATGCCTTACCCATGACAACCAATTACAATAAAATAAAAACTATTCTGCTAATGAATCTTTATTAGTATATAAAAATAAAATCGAGATTCTAAAAGATTTTACTTTCTGTTCTAAAATCACTTATTGTTTTCTTTCAAAGTCAAGAATCTGTACAGAATAATTCAGCAAATTATGACATAAATCTAATCAAAGAGTTACATTCTGAACTCACTTGCAGAACATATTAACTTATAACATTATAGCACATAATATAAAATATCAACTTTAAGATAATTTCCTCAATAAAAAGAAAAAGAAAAAAATTGAATGTTTTCTGTACCAAACTTCTAGGGGGAGAAAATGGTTTCCTAATTATCCAAAAGAAAGACTTGGGCATCTACACAAGTCTTTTATGACGTATTTCCTGATTTAAAGGAAGCTGATCATTACTTCAGCATGTTGAGGAGCTAAATGTAAATTTTCACATTTTCAACTTCATCTTTGTCGGTCCTGATTTTTGAAACACTCCATAAAAGCTGAATAATACATTCATTGCATTTCCAAAATCCAACTTCCTTTCCTTTTTCATTTTATATCAAAAGACTCCTTGCCATCCACGTAAATTCAAATTTATATACTATTCTTATTCCAAAATATGCCTTCATGCCCATTTCCTTAACCCTCAGCAACTGGAAAAATGGAGAGAAAGCACATGCTCTCCTCCAAATGGCCTAATAAATTAGCAAACATATTTATGCTTGCTGTCTTTCGTTCGTTCATTTATTTGGTCAAAATTTATTTGACAGTCATTGTGTACAAGGCACCACTCTAGGCCCTGAGGAAGGAGACAGAAACCAAACAAAATCACCCTCCACGGGAAACTAACAGGAATGGATGGCTGCAGAGGAGATGTAAACAAGCAAATGAGGAGGCCCGCATTGTCTGATTTCAAATCTGAAACTCTTTGCAACATGCCGCTGTCTCTCTAGTCCAATTACGCACGATGCAAAAGTCCTCTTTCCCATAAATTCTGGGGCGTTTCATTTCTCCAACTCATCTCTCTTTGAGTTTCCAAAAGGCCTCAGAATTTTTCGATGGTCTGAAGTGATTCAGTTATTAACTGTCAAAACATGATGTATTCGCTACACTGTTCAGAACATTTCCTCCACATGAACATGAGAACACGGGTGCAGAGAGAGGAAAAGAGAGAGAAGTCAACCTCGATAAAAGATTAAGAGATGGACAGCAAAGGGGGAGTAGGATTATTAAAAGTGATTACGCATGCTAGAGCACATCGTAGGCATGCACTGAAATAGCATGTTAACATGTGCATTGGATAAATGTTAGGGAGGAACACAAAGAGGTAGGGAAAGAGGAAGGAGAAAGAGAAAGGAAAGAAGGAAGAAAGGAAGAAAGGAAGGAAGGAGGAAGGGGAGGGAGGAGGAAGGAAGGAAGGAAGGAAGGAGGAAGGAAGGAAGGAAGGAAGGGAGGAGGGAGGGAGGGAGGGAGGGAGGGAGGGAGGGTGACAGGAGGGAGGGGAGGGAGGGGGGGACAGGAGGGGAGAAAGAGAGAGAGGAAAGAAAGAGAGAGAGAAAGAAAGAGGAAAGGAAGGAAGGAAGGAAGGAAGGAAGGAAGGAAGGAAGAAAGAAAGAAAGAAAGAAAGAAAGAAAGAAAGAAAGAAAGAAAGAAAGAAAGAAAGAAAGAAAGAAAAAGAAAGAAAGAAAGAAAGGACAGGGAGGGAGGAAAGGAGGGAGAGAAGGGAGGAAGAAAGAGGGAGAGAGGAAGGGAAAGAAGGAAGAAAAGAAGGGAGGGAAGGAAGAAGGGAGGGAGGGAGAGAGGGAGGAGGGAGGGAGAGAGAGATGAGGGAGGAGAGAGGGAGGAGAGAGAGAGGAGGGAGGGAGGAAGGGAGGGAGGGAAAAGGAAGAGAGAGAGAGACTAGGTAGAGCTGGGAATATAACTCCCGGTCACACCACTTAGAGAACTTATTAGTATCAGAAAAGGTCTGGGTTCTATCTCCACTACCACAAAACAAAGAAGGAAAAGAAAAGAGCACATTTATACCTGGAAAATACAGTGCATAGAATTGTAAAGTCCTAATTAATGACCTGCAAGAGTATCCACACTCAATTGTTAGCAGTCGTCCGCCTGCGCAGGTTTCCTGCAGGAAGTCATTCCAAAGTACTCCCCTGGCCTGTTCTCCACCTCACAGCGCTCACTAGTAAGTTAACTTGTCCCATGCATCATTAGTAATTCATGGCTCGCTGCTAAAAGTGCAGGGACAGCATTACAGCAGACCTAATACAATGAATATCTTATTAGGAAGAAATTAACAAATGAATTGTTGCCGATCAATAGGTGTTGGAGAGAAAATTACAATGATAGTAAAGCCTAAATAATTTATACGCAGTATTGATTTTTTCATTACATTAATTATTCTTTATAGCACACATAAGGAACTCAGAAAATAAAACCTTCAAAGCAAAGAAATTTATGTGCTCTGGTGTTTTAGGCCTCAGTCTCAACTTCAAAGATAAACAATGTACCTTGATGGTCAACAATATTTTTAGAATAAGAATGTATGCACTAAATAAATTGGATTCCTCTGATGTATATAAATTCTTCCATGTTGTCAGAATTTTTCACGTACACATGCCTTTCATATTTATCAATGGGAGTGGTAAAAGAAATGTCTTCATAAAATGTAAGAACTAGAAGCCAGGCACATAGTGAAGCATTCCTGTATTTACAGTACTCTACAGAAGTATAGGATTGTGAGTTCAAAGCCACCCAGGGCTAGACAGTGATATTGAGGCTATCCTAGGCTCTATATAGATGGAAACAGATTGTCTCAAACAAATCGACAAAAAATGAGAAATGGGAAGATCCATTACTCCACCTCATTTACTGTGTGTGTGTGTGTGTGTGTGTGTGTGTGTGTGTGTGTGTGTGTGTGTGTGTGTCTGGGTGTAGCATCATGCACAACCAATCAAGCTGTGTGAGAAAGGACATCTCCCTAGCACCTTTCCCAGATTGTTTATAAGTAATTGTTAATAAGTACAGTTCAACAGTACAGGTATTAAGTTTCATAGCTAGCAGAAGCCAATGCCCAAGGTAATTTTATCAGGACAAACAATGTGTTGTACAAAAGCAAAGGCCTGAACATCATCCTCTCTTTACAGCCCATTGAGACCACAGTCCTGTGGTAAGATGGTGTGCTGGAGAAGGAGAGAGGATGGCGTGTTCAGAGGGTAATGAAAGAGACGATGGAAGTTGTTACCATTTCCCTTGATAAACACCGTTTCCCACAACTCAAAATTCCTTCCCATGGATGGGGAAATAAACACCATGCTCATACCAATCCCCACAGATGCACATGAATGGATACGTGCTTGGAGAGTAGTTTGGTCATCTCTCAATACTAACATCTTGCTCATGGCATTTGACTTGCAGAAGTAAAGCAGTCGCTTTGTGTCACGTTCTGTCGCGTACTGGTTCTATTTAAATATACTTCAGTATCCAATGTTAGAAATGTTATTAGAACTACTTTTCAGTTGGCATATGAAATAACAGGTTTTCTCATGAAATTTTCATACATCCTTAGCTTGGGTTGATTCTTCCCCTCATCCTTCTCCCTCATCTCTCTGCCTCTATACCCACAATACCCTTGTGCCTCCAATATTTCTCCTCCCACCTTCATAGAGCATGTGTTCTGCTACCCCACTGAAATGTCGTCCTCTTTTTTCTGTGTGTGTGCATGTGTGTGTGTGTGTGTGTGTGTGTGTGTGTGTGTGTGTGTGTCGGAGGGCACTGTATATGCCTGCGGAGACACAAGGGTGACTTCAGGAATCATTCTGAATTGCTCTACCTCCTTTTTGATTTTGCTCTGAGGGATCTTAGGGGCTGAAAGTTCAGGCCACCGCCATTTCCACCAGGCATTTTTATGTGGAATCTGGAATCCTAACTCAGGTCTTTCTGCCTGTGGGGCAGAGGGTTGATCCTGAGCCATCTTTCCAGTCCCTCAATGCCCTATTTGAAAGCCTCTTTGTCTTAGGTCACGGATGCCCTTTTGGCTTTCTGAGACTTATCCTCAGTCCCACACACATACACAAATTTTGTAATCTTCCACCTGAAAGGTGCTTGCACACACAGTTTAAAAATACCATACCTCCTGTACATATTTATGAACATATTTCAAAAGTCCTTCAAAACTAAAACTAAATATATTAGAAAAACTCCAAATGGGGTGCTATTTTTTCCTCTCCCCTCACATTTTACCTACAGAAATTTAAAGCCCCATAAATGCTACTCTGAAAAAATCTTAATGCTCCTGGAAGAAAATCTAAGCAACAGAGAGCACCTCATCTTGTAAATATGATTTTGCAGACTACAGCCAGTTTTGCACACATCTTGTCATGCTCTAGCTCATGCTGCTATGTAACTCCAAATTTTTAAAATGCCACATACAGATAGAATGTAAAATATGTGTTGTCTATGGTGCATCGTAACACGGATTTAACAGTTCAAATCCTTCACTCTTAACCAGCTAATTCTGGTGTCCCTGGGCAACAAATATTGATTTGTGTAACTCAGCAAAAGTCCCCATGTGTGATTCTTTTAGTTAAGGGTCTTTGCAGTGATCCACACAGAGGAGTAGAGGTGAAACAGCTGTCTGTTCTTCCTCCAGTTTGCTGACCAGAACTGGGACAACCATGAAATGAATCAGAAGAAACTTCGAGCTACTTGAAGACACCATAGAAGTCCCTCTAGAGATGTCTGCAAAGTCATTGCCAGTCTTCTTCACCTTGATGGGGGCCATGAAGTCCCCAACTAGCTCCCTCACCCTTTAGCTTGCAGCAGAAAACAAGATGGCAGGTAGGAGGAGAAAGCTGTCAAGACACAGCTTCTGTACCCTTCGTGGTCCACCCAAGTGCCTACACAAAACCTCTTCTTGGGCGCCCCCTAATGGAGATAACACCATTCTTTCCCATTGAACGTCACACCCAGTGGGCTAAAAAATTCCCTTTATTATCATCAGGAGGTCCCTGGAGGTCCAGTATTACTTGCTGTCACCCAGTCATTCCAAACCTCAGCAACATTTACATATTCCAAACAGAATGGCCTTTGGTCAGGAGATAACCTCCCATAAATGTACCAATGAGACGATCACTGTGTGCAACTTCGCCGTCTTCTCTGTCCCATGTTACCTTATTTGTGATTCAGGGTTCATTTTTCACCTCGACTGCTTTGATCTTTCTTCCCACCCTCTTCTAAGAAACTGCTTTGAGTTCTAACATCTCCCTTCTTCCTTTGCATGCCATCTTACTTGTTACCATAGTATAGGAATCTCACCTTCAGATTTCCACAGTAAGTTCCAGCTCTGTTTAAAAATACATGAAGCAGAGAGATGACTCGGGGGTTAAAGCCTTTGTCTCGCAAGCAAACAGACCTTGAGATCATATCCCCAGATCCCACATTTAAAAAAAAAAAAATGCCAGGTAGAAATGGCAGCAGCCTGCAATTCCAGCCCTAGAAGGCAGAGTCTGGGAAACCCGAGAATAGCAATGATAAGGTAACAGCAAGGTAGGGCAATCCAGAATGAGTCCCTTTGTCACCCTTGATCCTCCACAGGCACACACGCTCAAGTGCCCTCTTGTATGCACACACGCACACGCACACACGCACGCACACACACACACACACACGCACGCACACACACACGCACACACACACACGCGCGCACACGCGCACACACACACACGCGCACACGCACACACACACACACACACACACACACACAGTAACTAGTGAGATGGATCAGTGGATAATAGCACCTCACAGTCCAAACCTGGAGACCTGAATTAAATCCCTGAAATTCACATGTTGGAAGGAGACAAGTAACTTCCAAAAATTGTCTATGACCTTCACATGAACACTGTGGCATACATGTACCTGCGCTCTCGCTCTCTCTCTCGCGCTCGCTCTCTCTCTCTCTCTCTCTCTCTCTCTCTCTCTCTCTCTCTCCTCTCTATTTTTAAATGTTTACTCTTTTGCCTAGGCCTGTCTTCACTTCAGAAGTTAAAATCACAAGACCTTAAGGTTTCTAATGGAGTCTATCATAGATTTACATCCAGAATCTTGAGTTCATTAGGATAAATATATAAATCTAACGAATAAATATCAAGGACATCAAACCAATTAGCATCCACATGTGCTTCTGTTTATGTATTAACTAGAAGGCATGGACCAACATGAATCTACAGTACCAGATACAAGGCTCTGAAAAAAAATGACAGTGCTTACCAATTAAGCACACTTAGATATTAATAATAGCAACGAACTAAAAATATTTATGTGCCCATAGGCAACTAATTCAATTTCACTGTAGGACTGTTTCATGTGTGAATTTAATTGTGTATGTTTATACATTATTGCCAGTTCATTTATTTCCCATAAAGAAACAGTAAGCTGGGGGATGGGGGCCACATTTCATTCAATAGCTTGTACTAAGTGTCCAATGAGTATTCTCAATATCCTATTCATTAACATTTGCTTTTATCTTTTATAGTGTTTTCTTTGGCTTTACAGCTTGAGTCAGTCTCTGCATTATTCTACATAAAGAATTCAGAATCAAAAAAGAGAACACAGGGGTTCCTGCTCTTTACATGTTTACAAGTCTCAAGAGAAAGTAATACCAGCCAGTCCTATGATAATCTCACTGGATGCTAAGAGTGCCTCGTGGGTTACTGATGCACCCATAGCATAACATCTCATCACCACTATTTCCCAGAGAAAGAAATTCAAGTGTCCAGCAGGAGGCTGAGAACCACAGTCACATGATGATAACAGTCACATGATGAAAAGCTGCCTAGTTTGACTCCACAGTCCACATTGTGGTGTGCTGAGAGCATCATGATTTTCAGTGGCTGGTAAGGTTGTCACCAAGCAGTTTCTTCGGAGGATGTCTTAATTCAACATCTCTTTCCTTGATCTCCAATATCATAGTCTCCAGTTTCCAACCTCCAACCCAAACTCATCCATCTGACCTTGACCAGTAGCAAGTGCATGCGTGCAAACACACACACACATACACACACACACACACGTGCACGCGCACATGCACCACATTTTTCTTCCATCCTCTCAGTTCAGGCTGATTTTTACTCTGAAGTGAAAATGAATGATGAAATTAACCTTTCCAAGAGCCAAGTATATCGGTGTATACCCAAAAAATTTGTTACATGCTAAGAGGAGAATCCTTCTAAAATACTACAATAATCTCTGCCTTCTTCCTTTACTTTTATACTTCCTTTAGATACTCAGGGGATTTAGCATTTTGCTAACTATAAAAGTTAACTAACAATTAGAATTTCCACCTGGAACACCAGTCACAATACAAAGTGTTCGACGACTTCCTATTTTTAAAAAGCATTATTATTTTATTTTGTGTGTGTGTGTGTGTGTGTGTGTGTGTGTGGTGTGTGTGTGTGTGTGTCAGAGGGCACTGTGTGCCCCTGTGGAAAACCGAAGGTGGCTTTGGGAATCATCCTGGATTGCTTCCATCTCCTTCTTGCTTCTTCTCTCTGGGATGTCCAAGGCTCCGCCTACCAGAGCCAATGACTTTCTAAGGACCTCAATATCAGTGACATGATAATTTTTAAAAAGAAACCTAAAACACTGACAATCAATTGAGCATCTTCTATAAGTTAATCCTGTGCTGAATATTTTACATGTGTGATACTGAGCAGCTGTACATGCCAGAAGAATATAAATGCAAATACCACTCTCCAACTTAACAAATGCTGAGTGCATTTCCCAACATATTGTAAACTGCTTAGTTATAACTTACACAAAGTTGCAGTCATCAATGAAAATCAGCAAACCTTATACATGAATCTAACAAACTGAAGCACAAAGTAGTGGATTATAACCAAATAGTAATAAGGACTTCCTATTTAACTGTTTTCATATAAAGCAAATCCTTGGCCCAACAATATATTTTCATATTCTTCAGCCTCAATTAAACTGTCAAACACAAATAACATTCAAATGCCAGGAGCTTCTGATTGTCTGTAGTCAAAATGAGATGATAACAATTAGCTTTGGGGAATAATCATACAAGTACCTTAAGACTAAGCAAAACCACTTTGTTAGCTAAATTTACTAGCTTTTCACTATTCCTGAAATCTTTCTATTTCTTTAAAATAAAGCCTATCAAAAATCCCAAACTAACAAGACAAAGGCAATAGTGATAATAATAATAATAATAAATCTATCACCATTTGCTGCCTCCAGTTCATAGCCTTACCCCTCAAAAACCAAATGAGTCTAATTTAACCTCTTCCTGAGTTCCAACAATGTTGGTGGTTCAAAGCAAAAGCAGTATTTTAAGAGACCCTGCAATGAACAAATAAGTGGTTGTGGCAAACAGACAGAATGAGCTCTTTATCTCTTTAGTTTTACACTACACACAAACCTTATGGTAAAAATTAACCTTCTTGGCAGTTCAACATTTCTAATTAGAAGAGACATCAAACAGATTATGCTTTAGAAAGCAGCACAGGCTATAATATTCTAGAATCTTTGAATCAGAGCTCTGCAGAGGCCTTAAACATTTTAGCTGCTGTCTAAAGGAAAAAGCAAGGAGATGTTTCAAAGCCTTTCTAGTTTTTTTAGGGCAAGTGGAGTTCTGTTCTCTCATCTTATCTTTTTGTACTCATTAAGAAGCAGATGATTTAATACACAGGACTCATTTGCTGCTTTTGGCGCTGAATGTGTGAAACAGTCTACTCCCTCCCAGTGTGCTTTAACCAAAGTTTCCTGGTAGAAATATTTGCAAGTTCTGGAGAGCTAAGTCACTTATAATCTGTTTTTCCCTTTTCCCCTCTTCTAGCATGCTTTCAGAAAGCCATGCTGAGCTCAGCTTACATTAGTACTGAAGATCCTTAAAATAAAAGGCCACCCAAACTAAATCTTTCCCAAGAAAGGAATCCCTTATAACATCAGTAGTTAACCAGCAGCTATCAAAGTTCTCACTGCTAAGGACCACGCCATTTCACAAGAGTGCGTGCTCGTTGTAGACGGCTATAAATTTTATGAAGTTCTTTCTCCGAGTTGAAAATCCTACTCATTCTTATTCTTGTTCTTTTCTTTGGAACAATATCAAAGCAAGGTTCCTTTGCCTTCTACTATTCCCTTCTTGGTATTTGAATCCGACTTCTATGTTTCACCTTGCTTTCCTTTTTTCACATTAAATATCACCAGTTCCCTCAATTACTGTGCATGTGGCTTTCGGATGCCACAGATGAGGTTGAGCTGCAATGCAGTTAAAAAGTTATCTAAGTAAGAAAAAGAGGACACTGTCTCAATGGTGTACCCACTGATCTATGATGCTTGCTGGAGCACGAATATGTCAAGCATATGTCATCAAAGACAAACTAGATAAAACACAGTGGGCCAGACAAGTGAAAATATTTGAAAACTAGGAGAGGAGATGAAGGGTTGTAAGGGGGAAAAGAGTGGGGATGGGATGGGCACTAAGTGAAAATATCATGAATTCACTATATTCGTGTATGCAACATTAAAAAAAATCAAAGAGAATGAAATGAAAAGTTTCCCTCAGTATATATATTATAAAGGAGAGAACTGAAGATTTGTTTCTCATTTATTAGCAACTATTCTGACCACAGAGTACCTATCCAGAACCCAGCAATTCACTCAGACATTACATCTATGTTGGTGCCCTTTCATGTGATAGCTGAATTCACACATGCATGCGCGCGCACACACACACATGTCAAGGAAGTGATGGTATGAAAGCAAGTCAGGAACCTCATCTTCTTGATCAGAATATTTGACTGAAACACCAAAATAAAAAAGTCACAAGGTCCTGGCTAAAAATTAACCTGGGTCATTCCCAAGGTCACAAACAGAAGTTCAGAGAAGTCCAGCCTTTTCTTTTATCTGAGGAACAGTTAGATGCAAAGGCCATTTAGCCACTTTGCGGATGAGGTGACTTGTTACAAATGCCAGTAGCGCCCCTTTGACTAGAAAGAGTTTGTGGTTGGTTTAGATCACTTGCATCAACGAGCTCTACCTAGTACTATATTTAAAAAACTACAGTCATGAAGCCAATGACATGTGACTTCAGAAGAACAGGGAGAAATACTCGCGGGCGACAGGAGTGAGCTCCACTTACCAAGGGTCTATCTTTCCCAACAGGCAAGTTCCTCAGGGCTGATATTGCTCAAAATTCCTTGTCCAGAACTACCATAGCACCTGGCACACAGTAAGTAGGTACTTAAGGTGCCCTCTATGATACATGAAGAGGAGATGCAATTAGCAAATCACTAGTTTAAATCATGCAACCCATTTCAAGGTTACAATACTTTTTGAAACTGTGAAACTCAGTTATCTCTTCAACCCCTTTGGGGCTCTATAATGCTATGATTCGATCCACACTCAATGATGGTAAAGAAGATCTGAGTTCAGATCCCCAGAACCCACATGAAGCCAGACGTAGCAGGACATCTGTAATCCCAAAATTCCTGCAGCAGGGATGGGAGGCAAAGGCAGAAGAGTTCTTGGAAGCTCTCAGATCAGCTAGCTTGACGTGAATACCCACAGGCAAACAGAGAGGCTCTCTCAAACAAGGCGGGCAGTGAGGACCAACACCAGCGGTTGTTCTTTGACCTCACTCACACACATGAGCATTTACGTGCAGCTCAGTAAGATGCTAACAGAAGTGACTCGTGGGTGTCATTCTCCTGTCCTGTTCCAGCCATTCTCCGTGAGCACAAAACACCTCCATGCTATCCCTTCCTGGGCCCATGAAATCCATGTGATAATTCCATAAATCCCACCGTGTTCTCTTCCCAGAGCTGGTTTTCCCCTTCTGCCCTGATGCTGATCTGAATATCTTTCCCCTCCATTATCGATATGCAGATATTAAATACTGAGTGCTATATAGCAGCAGACTCTGGTATGCACATATGCTATGCTAAATATTTTCCATGCATTAGCTCATTAAGTTCTCTTGTACACCTGTGAGCACCAACCTAATTACTAATTTCACAGGAAGGGGGAAAATCTGCAACTTGAGAAGAACAACCAACTCTTGGAGAAACAACTGGAAGTGTAAAAGCCATGTTCTGACTGCAGAGTCTCTCACTTACCCCGCTATGTAATCCACAAGGGCAGACAGTGATCTTTAAGGGAAACGAGGAGGCGCTGCCAGGAGGTAACAGCAGCAGAGAGCCTAGGGAAATAAAATCCACACTATCTGCTTCTGACTTTGCTTTGAGTCAGCCCTATTTGAAGTAGACCCTTGTTCCCATTATGTAGCAATAGATTATCTGCCATTTTGCATTGTGCACAGGTACCCTCCATTATCCAGGCTAATCTGGGAGACTACAGGATGCTGTACACAGACATTACAATGACAGACAACGAACCCAATCCTCTTTGCTAGCGAGGTGCTACTATTAGCAACTCTTCAACTTTTCTCCTATAGCTTTTGATGCAGGGCACTTAGACATACACCACAGCTGCTCCTTCCTACCATCTCTAGGAAGAAAAGTAATTGAGAACGACTGAGGAAAGGAGAGGAAGATGAGAAGAGATTGGGGAAAAGACTTGTGGAAAGTAATGCAAACAAAATACTGCAAAAGTTTGAAAGAAAAGGAAATCAATGTGAGGTGGCTGATTAATCTAATAGCTCGGGATTCAGGGACAAATGAATGCTTATGACCCATCATGAAACAGAAATAGTCAAAGTGGGGTTTTCCGAGGTTGAATAGTGCAGAGTTGCAGAAGTGACATCTTGCATCTTGTGACCTGTGTAGGATCTTTCGAAGCACAATGGGTCACCACTTGGTCAAAATTAAGTCATTTTCAGTCCTCCTCTAATTCCTGTATTCATTAAGTCATTTTTTTAAAAGAGACACTCTCACTAAAGTCATCATGGGCTCTGACAAAATAATGAAAATCTCCAGTTTGAGAGGAAAGAAAACTAGGAATCAGCTTCAAACACTCTTTGAAGCCAATAAGGAATATGTAATATCTAAATAAAAAGAATATACCACAGTCTGAACTGTAACAGAGACAATCTCGCTGAAGCCACAGAGCTGTGGGTTGAATGTAATAATCAAAAACTGTTGAGGCTAAAAGGCAGCAGCAGGACCTAAATTAATGCACTATTAAAATATTTAAATGCGACACATCCTTCGAATATAGTAAAAGGAGAGTCAATGCCCTCATTCCACATCCAGCCAGTCTCTTATTCTAGCCAATTTCCCTGAAACAAGGGAAAGAACAAGAAGGAGAGAAAGTATTTGAAAAACTGCCAGAGTAAAAAAAAAAAATCCCATAATGAAATTGTGCTCATTCTTGGAGAAGTGAAGGGGAATTAGATGCTTCAGTGGTGGCGAATTGCAGGATCTGGGTAGCTTCCAGCAAAATGGAGCTTTTCCATAATGTCGAATGCAAAAGCTATCTGATATCAACATACAGAGCCGAGAGTGCTTAAACGCCTATTTCCTCACACCAAATTGTTTGAAATCTTAGAGATAAAAGCTTCAATAAACTAGCGTTTCCAAGCTTTTAATATTTTAGCAAGCGTATCAGATTAATCTCCCAATCGCAATGGGCGAAAGGAGCATTCAACTAAATTCTTAAATTCACGCTCTTCTCAAAAGATGCATGCGAGCAGTTTCATTGGCTATTAAGATTTCAAACTTTCACAATCCTCAACCGCATCGCTAGCTGAAGGAGGATGGCGTTCCATTTTGAAAGCTAGGAATCATACTCGCTTGATCTTTGTATCCACCGAGCACTCTGCCAGGCGCACAGGGGACATTTAACAGATATTCTTGAAATCGGTTGTTGTAATTGGGGGTGGGAGGGAACCTCACTGAGAACAGCCGAGCCCACATCCTGGCCGGGCTCAGCCAGAATGAGGGTTAGCCAGGCAGAGCGGGATGGTCCACGTGTATATCTTGAAAGCAGCGTTAAGAGGATGGTTGCCAATCTGGCAAGTAGCCACCCAAGAGCCACTTAGGAGGCATTATGCCCGTCCCCCCCCCCACCCCTGCACCGAGCCTGGAAAACTCTTGCTTGGTCTCTCTACACACACCCCTTCCTCCCTGCTTTGGGTTTCTACCACGGGACTTAAGTACACGATTCGACCACCCTGCTCCATCGCTGACCCCCCCCCCGGGGCGTTTGCTCCAAGGAAAGCCGCACGGTGCTGGGCACCTGACGCGACGCAGGCAGCGAGGGCTGCCAACTTCTCAGAAAGTGACAGGTGAGAACAGTAGGGCAAGAGGGGGAGGAGCCAGTTCAAATCCCCGGCGGTGCCCCGGGGACTGCGCGACCCTCACTCAAAGCCGCAGCAGCCGCCAGGAGGCGCCGCGGAACAGTCAAGGCGCACGGGGCAGCGCGGGGGTCCGGGCTCCAGAGACTGGGGGCGCGACGGGACGGCGGGGCGGGGGCGGGGACAGTACCTGGTGTGGCTGTGGTTGCGGGGACAGTCCTTCTTTTCCATGATGGCCGGCACGCAGTTGGTGAGCTCGGTCCAGTCGGCGTGCAGCCCGCAGCTCCAGCCCGTGGAGAAGCGAGAGAAGAGCCAGGTCTCCTTCTTGCCGGGCCGGTGGCAGATGCATTTCTTCTGGCCGGCCTTGCAGCTGCACGGCTGCTCCAGCCGGATGTTCTTCACCAGGTGGCGGCCGAACGTGGTGCCCCCGGTCTTCTGGATGTGCAGGAACACGATCACGTCGCGCCCCTTGATGTTGAAGTCCACGAAGCGGGTCAGGTCCTTCAGCGTGAAGTTGAAGCGCGGCACGAAGCGCGGCAGGGAACCGTTCTCCGGGGCTTCGGGGTCCGGCTCCTCTTCCTCGTCTTCCTCCTCTTCCTCCTCCTCCTCCGGGACCCCCGGCTCTTCCTCCTCGTCCTCCGGCGCCGAGAGCCCCCGAGGTCCCTCGGGCGGTCCCCGGGGCGGCGGGGGCAGCTGGGGTCGCCGCTCCCACTCCTCGGGGGGCGCCTGTACCCGGCGAGCCGGACTCGGGGCGGCGGGCGGACGAGCCTCCCCGGCGCGGGGCTGCTCCCCGAAGTTGGAGCAGGAGCTGGTGCAGGAAGGGGACACGTACTGGTACATGATGACCACGAAGAGAAGTGTGAGCACCGGCGTCAGCAGCCACTTGTTGAACCTTTCATCCATGGTCCCGCTCTCAGGCCGGCAGGGGAAGCAGCGGCGGCGGCGGCGGCGGCGCGATCGGGCGCCCGCTCGGAAGTTTCGGGGACTCCGGGGCGCGGCTCGGAGCCCGCCGCTCCTCCATGCCCCTGGCGCCGAGGCGCGCGGCTGGCTGGCGGCCCCGCCGCCCTCCGGGGCCGGAGGAAGCCGGGGCCTGCGAGGAACCGACCGGGGAAGAGCGGCGCCGGCGCGCGCGGCTGCGGAGGCTGCGGCGTGGGGCGCCCCGCGCTCCCCGGGGCTCCGCGGGTTCCCTGCTCCCGCCCGGGCTCGGCGCGGGGCGCTCAGGCGATCCGGAGCATCCCGTCGCCGGCTCGCGGGGGCTCAGGCGCTGCGGGGCGCCGCTCGGGTCCCGGACCAGCCCGGGGCAGCCGCGCACGGCTCACCCGGGCCGGGAGCGCAGGGGCTGCATGAGGCTGGCCAGGGCGATCCGCCAAGGACGAAGGCGCGGCCGGGTCCCGTGGCCTCCCAGCCGGCCGTGGGCACCGCACCCCCGCACCTCTGGCCCCGCGGGTCTCCCCGCAAGTTTGCCGAGCGTTCCCGCTCGGCGGCTGCCGGGAAGGCGCCCGGAGGAGCCGCCTCTCCCGAGAGTCGCGCGGTGCTGTTCCCGGGTCCGTGCGTCCGCCCAGGCGCAGGCACGCAGACACTCGCGCGCAGGCTGGCACCGCCACAGCCAGCCAGCCGGTGTGACAGGAGCCCCGCTACCCGCAGGAAAAAAAAAAAAACTGCTCTAGGTACGGAGCATGCGCCAAATCTCTCCCCCTCCCCTCCCCTTCCCTTCCCTCCCCAGCCTCGGAGGAGTTTCCAAAGGAGGAGGAGTCCGCTGCTCCGCGGGGCTGGGGGAGGCAGCTTGGGGCGGGAATCCCTTCGGCTCCGAACCAGAAGAGGTTTGGCAGAAAGGTGGATGGAGAACCTGCGACGAGGGGCGTCGCTGGCGACGATCTGCTACCTCTCACTCTCTCGCGCTCCGCAGCTCACTGCACGTGAGAGTGAACAGAGACCCGGTCGGCCTTATTTGCAGGAATAGCACCCCACCGCTCGGGAAGACTCCCCCACCCCCTCCAGAAACCAGACTTCACCTGGATTGCCAGGCCGGGCTCGGCGGGAGATGGTGACTCCGGACTTCACTGATGGGTCCCCCAAGATATGCTAAGCGATGTTAAAAGAGTTTTATTGCGATCCTTCCTTAGCAACCAACTTAGTGGGTCCAACTCCGCAACTTTATTCAAGTCAGCATTCATTGACGCCTGCTGCTACCGGGCTTTGTGCTGCATGTACTGTTTCTCTGGACACCAGACAGTCCAGTCCACAATCATGGAGGACATAAAAGGATTAAGTTTAAGGAGGTTACCAGCTAACATTCATTTGATTGGTACTCAGTGTTCTGTCCATGATCAAGAAACTCTTCCCATCCACTAACACGTCTCACCTGTCCTGCCTGTATTCGATCCTTTAATTTTCATTTTTGAAATGTGTAGGTTTCACATTCACCCCATGTGCCAATGAGCTTCAACTGTCCACTTGCCACTTGAGACGTCAGACACTGGGCACACCTATAAGGCATTATTAAAGACTGGCTCTTAATTATAAGATTGATGAGTGAAGACCCAGCTCATCCGGGGTGGGTGAATAAGATAGACAGGCTAGTGAGCATTTAGGGCAGTGGGGGGTGAGGGGAGGGCAAAGCCTGCAGCAAACTGATACCAATTATGAGCATGAAAATAATTTCCTTGTTTCCCTAAATCGTTGGGGTCATGTGCTTATTACAGCAGCAAAGTTATAAAAGGCAGACACCCCAGAAACAACCCTTGACTTAAAAACAGGTGTGAATGTGGATATTCCATCCAGGACAGTCCCTGATAGACAATGTCTAGACATTTATGAATTGTTTTCAAAATGGAGAGTGGTCGTGTGTTGAAATTTGGGGCAATGCAGTGTGATTGCCCGGCTTAGGCCAAGGGCTTCTCTCCTAATTACCCCCTAGATATAGTCTCCCATGGTGATATTCACACCTGCAGCCCATCTTCCCAGAGAGAGAAAGATCTGTTCATGAAGTAAAAAGCAATTATGCCCTTTTTGCTATTTTAATGGACAGCACTTGTTTCCTCCTGAGAAGCTTTGTTGATCTCTTCTGCCATGTCCCCTTCGAAGCCTAAAACCAGGTGTCTTTCAGGGATGTGAAAGCCCAGTCATCGAAAGTTCTGGACAGGTGAGAGTCTTCTCAACAAAGCTTTCCCTTCTCTGATTCTTTCCCTATTTTCAACTCTCCCAACAACCACCAGCCTTTCTCTTGCTGATTGTGTTTGTGTGTGTGTGTGTGTGTGTGTGTGTGTGTGTGTGTGTGCAAGTGTTGAGTAAGATGAATCGGCTTTCCCCTAAAAAAAAAAAAAAAAAAAAAAAAAAGCTGCTTTTGACCCTTATTCTCTTCTCTCAAGTTTTAAAACTTATTGATGATCTCACACTACACTCCAAAGCAAGAGATCATAATAGAACAGAACAGGAAGAAACCCAGCAAGGATCTCCTAAATGCCTCCATCCCGTTAATATTGCAGCTTAAGGGTGGGAAGAGACATCACAGAGCTTGCCTTCCAAGCTCAAGGTCCTGAATTCAACCCCCAGGACCCACTTTTAAAAAGGCAGGTGTAGTGGCCCATGCTTGTAATCCTAGCACCAGGGAGACAAAGGCAGGCAGATCCCTAGGGCTCTGTCTGCAGAACCTACTTAGTGTTTCTTCACAGGAAGAGATACTGACTCAGAAAAAGGGTGGGTAGGGGGTGGGAATTGGACGGCAATTGAGGAGTAACCCCTGAGGTCAACACACACACACACACACACACACACACACACACACAACACATTGCCTGAGACAGAGAGAAAGATCTGTTCATGAAGTAAAAAGCAATTATGCCCTTTTTGCTATTTTATTTGAGAAGTGTCTTGTCTCTAATATTGCTTGGTATCTCGTGGATAAACAGAGCCTTTATACCCAGATGGATAACAGGAGTGTTGTGGCAATTTCCATAGTGGAAACAGCTTTCTCGGCTATCATCTCATTTGTTCCTCAGAACAACACTCTAAGGAGATAAAAATCCCATTTAATACCCCATCTCAGAGATGAGGAAACTGAACCAAGGAAAGACAGGTGAAAGCCAAGTTGGGATTAGAAGCTGCCAGCACCGTGAAGTGCATTCGAATCACCACCGAAGACATTTGCTGATCACCAGTGCTGATCATCATGGCTTCCGCTCTCCCCTCTGGAGACCCTCTGAGTCAGGAGGCAGGAAGAGACAACAGAATTGCAAGTGAACAATTAAGTTATTTTCCCTCTCCCCATGGCTTTCTCGGCAAAGCCAAGCAATTTCCCATCCTGCAATGTTTTGGTGACTGGTCTGTCTCTGGATAAACAAGGGAAAGGCAACAGCAATCATAAGTTGATTGCATCATTGTTAAAAGAGGTCGTTTCGGGGAGTTCCAAAAGAAAGAGTCTAGCACATACAACAGGTCTGCTACTAATCACTCATGTGTTCCTAGTGAGAGCCCTCTTTACACTGCTCCAAGAGCATTCATTATCCCTGAAATTCTCTTTCAGCAAAACAGTTAAGAGAGACCCACATTTCCTTGATGTAATTGGAAGGAAAGCAGTGCATAGACTCAAGGCAATTACAAAAATAATTCGGGCATGCGCCCGGGTATTCATTTTTAATGATAGGTAACTCTGGATGGGTAAACACAGTGTGTCCCAGGTGTGGCGTCCTTATTAACATTGTGGAACTTGGCATGAACCTAATCAAAGCTCTGAAATCACATAATATATTGGCTTCCTTATCTACAAGGGCACACTTCACATTCCCACAAAAAAAGAGAAAGAAACTGAATAGAAACTTTCTAAAATTGAATGCTCTCCAGGTAAGAAGGAAAAACATGTTTGCATTTGGCCTACTACAGCTAGTCCAGGATGGCGCCAGCTGCCAATTGTTTCTGGCTAACAGATTGCAGCTACTATGATTCCTACACAAATTATTAAAATATTAAAAATAATGTTTTCAAAGAGCTCTCCTCCACTTCCTCTGCCTGTCTAGCAGGAAGCGCAACGCTATCTGTGAGACAATTTGTTCACCTAATTTTTTGTCTTAATAAGCTCTACTGCAATTATTTTCTCGCCCGATTCTTTCTCTACCTGCATGTCCTTGTTCTACCTGCCTGATCTTCTCTAACATCCCCCAAACCAGTTACCAGCCTTGCACTCCCCCGGGATTCAAACTCTTGATTAGAACCTCATTTAATCAAGTTCAACGGGGAGATAAAATTGCATCTCAACTCCTTCCTTTTCCCTTTGGTGCCAGAAACCGCCTTTGAGCATGGCGAGGAAACTCTGGAGAGATTAACAATCTAAACAATCAACAGAGGATAGCGTTGAGTCCCCTATCTCCCCTACATGGAGATATAGCCACATGCGTGTCTTCTAATGCAGATAGAAAAACAAAACAGATCATGTCACTTTGGGGTAGTATGAATCCCCTTTCAAAAAATAGAAAGTGCTCCTATACACTGGATGAGTTCTTGCTTGTTTTTGTAAACAAGCTCACTGCTCAAGCAAGACCCTAGGATAAGGTCTTGCAAATGACAGTGAGTGGTGGCTTTCTTGTTTCTTAGAAGTGAACAGAAGAGTCAGGGCAAACTGCAGAAAGAATTGTGGTGCATGTTAAATATATTTCCCTTCACTGCATGATTGTTGTTGGGGCAGAGGTGAACGTACACATTGCTTTTCAAAAGTGCTGTTCAGAGCTGGTGAGATGGCTTACGGGGTAAATAAAGGCACTGCTCAAGCAAGTCTGCTGACCTGTGTTCAGTCCTGGACCCACATGGTAGATGGAGAGCACCAAGTCTCCAGTGTTGTCCTCTGACCTCCTGGCATGTGCATAATTGCATTTGTACACCATAAATTTTTTCAAAATTAAAAGTGAAAGCTATAGATAGATGATGGATGGATGGATGGATGGATAGATAGATAGATGATAGATAGATAAGTAGATAGATAGGTAGATAGGTAGATAGATAGATAGGTAGATAGATAGGTAGACAGGAAGATGGGAAGATGGGTAGATAGATGGGTAGACAGATGGATAGATAGATGGGTAGATGATAGATAGCTCACTCTCTGCTTTATCATATAGCCCTCCGCACCCACCATAGATGGTGACCTGTCAATGAAGAATGAATTCATTAACTCAGTACGGTGTGAGTAAAAGCACTATCTTTTCACAGTAAGTGTGCATATTTCCTCAAGAACTTGTTGAGCATTTACCACCCACTGGGTATTCCTCTCAGTGCTTTAAATACACCATTAAAAAAACCAGTAAGGACTCTACTTTCATGTCTTCCAGTTCAACAGTGGTATAAGAAAAATGACAAAGAAATACACGTGATTCTATCATTGAATCTAAAGTTACTGAAGGAAACCCTGCTGTGTACCAGCTACTTGGGATATACTGGAGTAAAATGCCAACAATAATGTCTGTCTTTGGGAAATTACCAGCAAAACGAGAAGAGTTTGGAGAAACTAAGGAGAAAATGGGAGGGGGCTCATATCAGGACTTGGGGGATAGTTTAAGAGCTTTACTCTGAGACGATGGGGTGACACAGGAGTGTGTAAAGAGTGTATGAAGTGGACCATTGTTGAGAATAGAATATAAGAAGCCAAATGTACAAACAGGAAGACTAATTGGTTATTTCAGTAGCCACGTGAGAGATGACAGGGGCTCAGTTATAGACAGTGTCGGATCCATAAGGGGTTGAATTTTGGATTAAAAGAAAGAGCAGATGGATCATGATCCCCAAGATGTGGAGACTATGCAGCTGGAAGGGGTTGGAATCACCAGGATGCCAACTAAGAGCATCCAGGGGGCTGTAATAAAATAATTTCTACTGGACAGCTAGTGCAGCTAGGAATGTCCAGTCCTGTGGCAACCATGACCACCACCCCTGCAGTCTATACTACTTTGCTTCCCTGGTATCTCCCAGGCCACTCCTTGGCAACGCCCAAGACTATAAAAGATCATGGCTCCACCCACCTCTCTCTTCCTCTCTCTCTCTCCCTCTCTCTCTGTCTTTTCCCCTGTCCCCCACCATGGTCATGATCATGACATCTCTCTTCTCGTGCCATGTGGTTATGACAACTCTCTCGCTGTTCTCTCTGACCTTAAGCTGTCTCTTCTGCTCTCCTGCTCTTCCACCTTAAGGCTATGGCTTCCTGAGTTTCTTCCTTCTTCTGTTGTTTTCAATAAATCCTGTTTTACCCTCTCTACGTTTTCTGGTTTCAGTCTTTGTCTCTGGGACACAAAAAACCCCAAGATACCTGGTTTCAAGAGAAGGGAAATAACTGGGAGGATGTGACGGAGACTGAGTGGCAGGATGGAGATAGCTAGTGAGTCCACTCCACAGACAAAAAAGTGTTGCTACGTGCAAGCAATGTCGAATAGGATGAAGATGAGCCAGCCACATCGGACATCCCGGAGCACAGCTTTCTACACGGGACAAGGAGAGCAAAGGCCTTTAGGTGGAAAGAAGTTCTAGCAGGGAAATAGCATTAGAGAGGGTGAAGTTCTAGCAGGGAAATGGCATTAGAGAGGGTGAAGTTCTAGCAGGGAAATGGCATTAGAGAGGGTGAATAGAGGCACATCCCTCAGAGACAAAAGAGTGGACACAAGACCACAAGCCAGTGGGGAAATTGTACGCGAGGACTGATTGATGCTCAAAGCTGAATTCTGTGATCAATAGATCAGAAAAGATTCAAGAGAAAGCAGGCGACTGGGTCAGGAAGCAAGGGCAGGTATCCAAGCAACAGATAATTTGGAGCAGGACTAGGAAGGCTGATTTACCACATTATAGTTCACTGATGTGGTATGGAAAGGTTCGACTTCTTTCATTTTTCTAATCACAGGTCAAAAAAAAAAATGCCGGTAGGAATCCATTGCCTGAGCTAGAGGGAATTGCAAAGGATTGGATTTATGTTAACTCAGTCACTTCTTTCCCTTTAGGGTTAATAGTCAAGGTCAAAGCTTGCCCTCCCCTCCCTTTTGCCTTCCCCTCGGTGATGATGGAGGCTAGGGAGCTGTGAAGCATCTTTGCCTTCACTAAGGGAAATAGGGCCTGTAGGGAGTTTCCTTTTCTTCAGCCCTCTCTCCAAGTCTCATCTGGACGCAGGTGCAAGTCTTGATTTCTGCAGATACTTCCCCTGCTCTGTTCTAACCTCAGGTGCCGCTTCTAGGATCTTCTACAGTGACCTGTGAGCTCCATCCTGCTTGTCCATCTTTTTTAGCTTTTTGATGGTCTTTTCTCAGGGCCCTCTTAGTAGCTAAATCAACAATGCGTCTTCCTTATCAAAGTTAAGCCTGATTTTTAATGAACAAATATTTGGAAATGATCTCTTTGATCACAATTTAAGCCATACATAGTTTTAATCTTATTTTTATTTCTTTGCCAGGTTTGGACAAAGGCTTTTTGTCATTTTCTCCCCCTATTGCACTACCTCACCTCCTCTGTCTCTCGCTGAGAATCTTTCTCTTCCCAAGACATCTCAGTCCTCCCTTTAATTCCTTCATTGTGTGTGTGACCCATTGAATCAACAAGGGCTGCTTGTGCTAGTTAGTGCCTGGGCATCCCTACAACACAAGCTGGCCTCAGATTTGTGATGTGATTCTCCTGCCTCAAAACTCCCAAGTGTTGGGATTATAAGACATAAGCGACTATACTTAGCTAGTTTTGTGTTTGAAGTTATAATCACATAGTGATTGACTTTACTTGAATTTGTACCAGGATGTCAGATATGGAAACAAAGTATTCTAGTATGCTGGGTAGATGAAGGAGGCCAATAAGAAATGAGGGAAAGAGGGAAAGATATGCAAATCACTGGAGATCACTATGTCAAGCAAAATAAGCCAGACTCAAAAGGACAAAATATCACGTGTGTTCTTTTGCATGTTTTGTATTTGCATGTAGATACTGGATTTGAAAAAGTGTGTGTGGTGTGTTATTTCAAGAAGGTAAGAAATAGAGAGAGTAATGGAATGCATGTGATAGGAAAGAAACATCAGGAATCACCGGGGGAAAGAAAGAGATGGAGGACAGGAAAGAGGGCTAGGAGGTGACATTTCAGCCAGGAACGTTCTCACATCAATGTGAAGATACACATTGAAGCCCATCTCACTGTATGTTAACCTAAGCAATACAAAAAACTCACTGAGGCGATAGCCAGTGGACATATCAAGTAACTGGAGTCAGGATCTAGAAATGAGATCTCAAACACAAAGGACAGTTTCATAGAACAAAAGAGCAGAAAAATATTCCAGACCTAGAGCCAATATCATTTAACGTCTGGGTGTGTAGGAGTAAGAGAAGGGAGCTAGAGAGTGTTTCCATGTGTTTCCATGTGTTTCTGGCTTGGAGGGCTACATGACATCATTATCATTAATATGGCTGGCAATGCACGCCTGAGATTATTGAAAAAAATCAGTGTAGATAATTATTGCTGTTCTTAGTAAATTAAAATGTTTGCATTTTCCAAATGGGTTTGGACTTCAAAATGTTTACATTTCATTTTAACAAAGAAAGCTTTGAAAGATATGCTCCAATTTTTCTGCAGCAAGACAGATAACCTTAGTTTAATTATAAGCTTTGGAAAGAAAAGTCTAGGTGAAGCACATTTTGCAAAGACTGTTTTCTCTTTCCTATCATTCTCCACAATAAATCGGGATGTTATGCTCCTTGTTGCTAAGTTGGCAAAGAATTTTGCTTTCTTCCTCTCTCTCTCTCCTATATATATATATATATATATATAATCTATGTTTATGCTTCTAATCCTAAGAAATACATGAAGTGGCCTCTAAGAGATGTTTTGGGTAACATATTTTCTCCCTTCAGATAGTACTTTCCAATAGCACAAAAGACAGATGGTCTGAAAGATCCCCTAGGACAGGCTGTGAGTAGGACTTGTCCTTCTCCAAATCTCTCGTCTAAGTGATTGCACCTAGTAGGTATCTCAATAAACACTCTCTGAATGTATTAGGGTACATGTAGGGGGGTAGACGGTGACGAGAAATTAGAATGCTTGGCCTGCAAACATGAAGACCTGAGTTCGGATCCCCAGCAGCTATATGATGTAACCCCAGAACTGGGAGGCAGAGACAGGGCATCTCTAAAGGGTTCATGTAAGAGAGCTTGCCTGGAAATGTTAGGGATTAAGAAAGACACATTAACCGCTAGCATCCACATGCACATGCACACGCATGCATGCATTCCCATGCCTATTCATGCATCACACACATGAAAACCTGTATATGCACACAGAGACATACTTTTTTAAAAAAAAAGAAAGAAGTGGAGCTGGAGAGGTGGATTCATGAGTAAAGTGCTTGCCGTACAAGCACAAAGATTTGCATTTGATCCACAAAACCCATGTAAAGGCTGGGCATGGCTGCATGTGCCTATAGCCCATAGGTATGGACAGGAAGATATCTGGGGCTCAGCGACTAGCTAGCTCAGCTAAATAGGTAGATTCCCAGTTCAGTGAGAGACCCTGTCTCAAAAAGTAAAATGGGAAGCAAGAGAAGAAGATACCCAGTGCTGGCCTTTAACCTCTACACATATGTATGTGCATCTGCACTTACACATATACACATATGAACTTGTACACATACATATACCAGAGGAGGGAGAATTTTAAAAAAAAAGCATATATGTACATTCTCCTTTTAAGATGCCAAATGAGCTTTGACAAGCCCCTGCTAATGAGTGCTTACCTTCTAAACCCTGACCGTTCCTGCTGACATTTTATCTAGGGTGAAACAAGTTGGGATTCCCCTGGTAAGTCATTCGATGTGTTCCTGCTACTGATAACAGCCTTCTTAGCATGACCTTTCGCTACCATTTAATCCGCTGTTCCCAATGAAATGTCTGATGAATTATACCACACGAAAGCAAAATTCTATTACATATATATGAATATCTGTATTCATTTATCAAAAAGACCCATCATCTTGCCACAGAAGCATATTAGCTGTCTGACAAAATTATTCTCTGCTGTCTTATAGTGCTTGCCATGTACAGAATCTTATTATTTTAAAAACTTGTACAAGTGTTTCTCTTTTTTCCTCTCAGGAATGAGGCAGAAAACTCCATTGTCCTCAGAGCACTTTCCCAAAGCTTCAAGATTTGCTTTAGTCTTCTTATATTATCAGCAAATTATATTTTAAATATTAGGGAAAAAACAGCAGCATGATGTACCCATAAACCTGCCCACTGAAAACAAGTGAACAATCTAAAGACTGCCTCTGCAGTTCACATCCATTGTTATTCGATTAATTAATATAAGTATTTGCTTTTAAAGTCATGCTGTGAGATTCATTGTGTTTTATCTAATTAATTCTTAATTGTACTCCAGACACACAAATTTGATGCACTTTTTTTTTTTTGCACAAAAAGGCATTTTGAATATTTGCTTTTTCGTATTTTCTCCCTCCGTGGATGGTAGAAGCCTACTGAACATTCTTTTCTGTGAACTGCTTTTAAGCATTTAATGCTAATTCTTCCCAACTATTGTTAGTTAAGTGTTGTTCTTGTGATTTGATAAGGCAATGATACATCATTGAAGTGTCTCATTCTAAGGTGCTGTCCTGATGCAGTAGATGTGAAAACATCTCATTCCTCCGAGACAAGGAAATTGAAACATCTGTCTCGGGATCTTGGTTGTGAGAAGCTCTCTTGCTAGATGCACAAAATGGCAGAGAGCAAAGAAATGATCACGCTCTTGGCAGGATGGTGACCTGTCCAAATCCACGAAGGGGGTGTGCTGCAGAAGGGAAACAAGTACTCTAACTTAATGTGGGCCACTGCTCTTTCCTAGATCTTACCAACTCCTGATCTGTAACTAATCTCCCCGGGTTGTCTGCCCAGAAGTCACCACTAGCTCCTCTTCCCTCCTTTTTATAACCCAAAGGCCTGGTTCTCATCACACACACACACACACACACACACACACACACACACACACACACACACACACATACTCATATGCACACACATGCACGCACACGTACACACATGCATGCATACACAAATAAATATGCACACACATGCACACACACTCATGTGCACATGCATACACCAGACACACACACACATACACACACACACACACACACACACAGTTTCTTCTCTCAAGAAAATTCCATATTCTTCACGTAATGTCTCAGCCTTCTCTTTCATACTTAGCTAAAACATATCGTGTATGTTTGTGTGTGTGTGTGTGTGTGTGTGTGTGTGTGTGTAGAAGAGAGCACTTGAGTGTGTGCCCGTGCGAAACTCAAGAGTGAAATCAGGAATCACTCTAGATTGCTCTACCTCTTTATTGCTTTGCTCTGGGGTTTCTTAGGCTCCACCTTCCAGGACCAGAAGTACAAGTTGCTGCCACTTCCATCTGGCATTTTTAAGTGGGATCTGGGATTTGAACTTGGGTCCTTCTGCTTTGGAGGCAGAGGCTTCAATTCCATCTCCCAAATATTTCCTAATCTATAAGGAGGTCTTGACACTCCATCAGCCCATCTTCCTGGCAAAGTATGTTGTTTCTTCTATTGTCAAACCTTACTGTGGCTGTATAACTCTATTATCATACTGTGTTTTCAAATTATCTTTATGTGACTGACCTTACAAGAGACTACAAACTCTTTGGGGGCAATTATTAATATGTGCATTGAACCAGGTGAGATAACTAGAATTCCAATGACTTCCAATGACCTTTGTACTTGTATAATCCCATCCTGTGGGAATGGCCTACTGTGGCACGACCATAAGGCAAGGAACTGAGGCAGCCCTAGAAGTCCAGGCAACCTGCAACCAGGGAGAAAGCAGGAACTTTGTTCACGTCACTATGGGGAACTGAATTCTGCCCCAACTTGAATAATTTGGGGAGAGCATTCTTACTCAGCATCTCCTTACAGGAAACCAATCAAGCTGATACCTTGATTGTCACATTGGGAGACCGTGCTGCCACACCCAGTCCTGTACCCTAAGAACTGTGAACTAATGAGTGGCCATTGTTTTAACTTGTACAACAGAACATTCTACACTAGTGTAGTGCCTTGTGCCTGATTAAATATTGGATGGATAGTTTATGGCATATCTGAATTAATGAATGAGGTTCTAGAAGAAAAGAAAGAAGGAGAGGGTGGAGGGAAAGCAAGAAAAGAAGGAATAAAGAAAGGTGAGTGGGAAGGAAGGATAAAAAAGAAGGAAGCAGAGAAAAGAGGAGAGCAGAGGAGAGAAGAGAGGAGGGAAGAAAGGGAGGAGAAGGGAAGGGAGAGAAAGAGGGAAGACAAAAGGAGGGAGAGGAGAAAAGAAGGAAGAGATAAAAGAAATATACTATTTAGCATAAATGGTTGCACTGTGGGCTATTTGAGTACAAATGAATTGTTGGAGATGAGCAGGTACTCTCAGGAATGATGGATGCACCTTTCCGAGCTAAAGGAGTGTGGCGGACGTACTATGCCTGCTTAAATTAGGTTCTTTTCTGCAGGTGTTTCCTGACCGCCCTTCCATCCGTCATCCTAATCTTTCCTTGACCCTTTTTGTCATCCCTACCCTGACTCCAGCTTGTCTGGTGCGGAAGAAAAGCACAGCCCCGATGTCCTCTGCGGCCTGCGCAGCTGCCGCTGTCGGCGCCACGGAGCTTGTTGGATTTAAACGTCCCCCCCCACCACCATATCAGCATCAGGCGAGGACTCTCCGTGATGACCAACAATGACGAGCAAGAACACTCGCAGCATGTGCCAACCGAGGCATTGTGAAACCAGGACAGGAGCAAGCGCCTCCTCCAAGGACGCCTCTGGCCTTTCTCCATTCTTCTGAGCCCCAAATAGAAAAAAGCATGAAGATATCCAGCTGCCTTGGTGTGGTGTGATGCCTCATAAGGGCGAGAGAAATACAAGCTCGTCTTATGCGTTCCTGGTGGTCTCCTTGGAGTCTCCACCGAAGTAAGAGTGTCTATGTTAGACGCCTGTAACATGTAATGCTGTTCACTGTCTCATTGTTGGAACATGTAGACATGAAAATACCAAATCTGAGAGTTCACATGAAATAGTCAAGCGCTCTCTTCTCCAATGAGAGCACTTGACGCTTACCGAGAGATGAGCTTTCTGGAGAAACAGTTTCCCTCATCCAATCACAGTGGCGACCGGGGATCAAGACAGATTACCATTAATCTGTTCCTAAATCACAGTACAAATTCTGATTCTCCTGTTCCTGCCTCTACTTGATCCTGTCCCTATCCCAACCCTCAATTCTCTATTCCCCAAAGCTTAACTGCACAATCTTGCACGGACTTTGCCTTGTCTTTCTTCATACATTATAAAGGGGAGGGATCAGAAATTCCGATTAAACTTCAGGATACATAAAATATGCAAATTTGGATTTAGGCCAAGTGACAAGAGTGTAATTGCTATTTGGTTTTATTTAAAAAGAAAACTTAAATTGTACCTTTGGGCTTTGCTAAGAATAAAGACATGGTAAAATCAGACAAATAAAAAATGTGATGAATCAGACAGGTAAGCTCCTGTTTGATTGACACTTAAAGGTATGTCCTAGGGAAACGAGAAAAGACTGGCAGAGATTGAGGGCAGTGAACATATGAGTGTTGATTGCTCTAAGTTTGAAATTCTTTCCTTTGGGTGAAAAAATAAAAACTTTTGGGAGCTCTAAAACAATTTCTAACCTCCAGGCCACATTCTGAGCTTAATGAACGAGACTCCTCACAACAGAATATATTTCCGTTTTCGTGTGTGTGTGGTGATGGGGTATGTGCTTTCTTGCATGTGTGTGTGAGTACACACGTGTGCAGGTGCATGTTGTGAGTGAGCAGACAGGTGAGTGTGCATGTGCGCAGACACCTGAAGTTGTTGTCAGGAATTACCGGCTATCCCTTGTTATTTTGAGCCGGGGACTCTCATTCAATCAGAGCATGCCTGTAGGGCTCGTCTGGCAATCTAGCTGGCTATGTGAATTCCTAGGCTCCACTTTCCAGGGCGGTTCATGCACGATCTAGAGATCCAGACTCCAGTTCTGCTGGGGGCAGCGGGGCTTTCAATGGCTGCTCCGTGTCTCCAGCCCCTGAAACAGAATTTTTTAAAACACTGCCTGATTTCAGTGTCAAGCCAACATGAAAGACCATTATCCTATATGAAAAAAATTCAGCCTTCTCCCCATTTTTCCTGCTCGTGTTATCCCTTCTTGTATAAAAAAAAAAAAAGCCATCTCTTGGAAGGTGAGGCTCGTCAGCCTGCTGATTCTTCAAAGGGTGAAACGAAATGACTTTGCTCAGGATGGAGAACAGCCCTGTTTTAGGAATCTCAGGGGGAAGGGCTTGTCTCTGGGCGTGGCTTTCTCCACAGTCCCATTCTGTTGTTTGTTTATTGCCTTCATTGTATGGCACTGAGGAGCCACGACCTGAGAGTTTAAGCCCCCACTGCATTATGGGTTCTCCTGGCTGGAGTCTGTACCTTCCTCCTCTTTGGATGGCATCGGTACCTAGTTCCCTGGCTGACACTCAGCAGAGCCTCTCACATGACTCATTTCCCCCAAGTCCCATGCTGGGACAATGAAAGCTGAGTTCCATGTCCAGTCCCCTGCATGATTTGAGCTTTTTGGTCGGTCCTCTCACTCTTGTTAGAATTCCCCCAAGCTCCGTGCTCAGCCCTCCTCCTGTCCACTCCATTCCTCTATCATGTCCCACTGCTCAGCCCTCCCTGTCTTCAGCCCAAATCTACCCTCTCATCTGTGCCCGCCAGCGGCCAGCTCCCTGCTCAGCGGAGCCCTGTGATTTCTCCCTGATGGGGTGGCACATGAGTACGTCATCTCACACCAGATCTGAGGATCGCTCCCAACAGTTCCTCCTTGCCCCTCAGCTTCGACTCATTTTCAAGTCCTGTGGATGTCACCTTCTAAATGTCCCTGGATGTCACATAATAAGAGAAACTCACAATTCACCTGACACCTTCCCTGCTTCTGGATCTTTCAACCTATCCAATACTGTAATGTTGCAGTATCGTTGTATACAAATCTAATCACGGCACACGCCCATTCATAAGACTTCAGCGGCTTTAAGATAATGCTGCCTGTAAGATAATGAACCAAGCCCTTTGTGCGACCTCCAAGGTCCTTTCCCACATTCAATGTTACCTCTCACATTCTCGACGCTTTCATCACACTGGTCTCTTATTTTCTAAGATGCATAGAACATGCCACCCTCCCAAAGTGCCCTTTCTTGCCTGGAGCACAGACGTTTCCCCCACTGTTCACCAATTAGTTTTTACTCATCCTTCGGTTGCCATCTCAAACATCCTTTCTAGAGTTTTCCTTGATCCCTCCAGTCCTCGGACTAAGCTTGTCCCACACCTTCTCTAACTTCGAGAACTCAGTTACCTTCATGTGTCTGTTAGTTAATTATTGTGCTTCCTCCTTACTAAATACTTGCTCCGAAGGGTGTGGGTGATATTTTTCCTGGTTTCCATAACCCCATGAGCTAAAATGGACGCCTGGCACATGGTGGTCCATTGATAAATGTTTGCAGAATGAGTGTACCTGGATATCCCTAATATATGTCCATGCTTTTACTATAAAATTACTTTTACTATGTTTGGATGTGCTTAGATTGGAAAAACTGATGTTCTTTTTTTTTTTTTTTTTTTTTTTTTTGACAAGAGACAGTTTAAGTTATATTTGTAAAAAAAAAAAAAACTTTAGGGATGAGAAGATGAATCAGTGGGGAAGGCTGCTGCTCAAGCCACAGGACCTGAGCTCGGATCCCCAGATACCATGTGAAAGCCAGAGGCAGTGGCGGGAGATCTGCAATCTCAGTGTGCTGACAGGAAATGGGAGGCAGAGGCTCAATTTGATTTCATGTCAGTTACCAGCAGCACAGTATCAGTGAGGAGACCTGGTCTCAAACAAGGTGGGAAGGCAAAGAATGACATCTGAAGGTAGTCCTTTTATCTCCACACATACAGCATCATGGCATGTGTGCCCTCTTACACACACAGAGAGAGAAGAGAGAGAGAGAGAGAGAGAGAAATATTAAAAATATGCTATTTAATGTGATACAGTTACTTTTTCCCTCCTCAATGCAACTCATGCCAAGTGTATTACCTGCTTCTATCGACTACCGATCGGTTTATAAACATCATCCCCATAGCCTATGTGTGGCACTGAAGGTAAGAAATTCAGCAAAAACTTTCAGAGGAATTTGTCTCATGTTCTCTAAAACAGCATAGAGGAGGTATGTTTAAACATGTTACTTCAGAAACTCCTTCCTTGCGTTCCAGACAAGGTATGAATCTGTCTGCTGTCCATGGTAGTTCAGGCTGCACCTCTCCTGGACTCCTGGGACATCCCAAGCTCTTTCCCGAGGCCACCCATGCCTGTGAAGGACAATGAATGAGCTCCCCCAAGTGGTCTGGGGTCAGGCTGAAAATGCCTCTCTTCAAGTAGTAACTTTTTGTCACAACTTGCCTTTTATCTTAGTAACTTCAGGCCAAGTTTCACGTTATTTCATAAAATATCCTCACATGATGTAATTTTAAGATGTTTCCCCAAGGTGCTATGTAGTGTTTATCTTACACATTTGCATTGTCCTGAACACAATTCTACCACTGCACTCACCCACAGCTTTCCTCACAAGAGAACTGTAAAGACATGGCATCTGCTGGTTGCTTATGCTAATTTATCATTTACAACAAGAAAAAGAACTACATACAACACATACCACCCAGCTTAAGAAATAAAGCATGACTTGCACCTTTGAAGCTCCCTGTTAATCCCCTCTAAGTGTCGCTTGCATTTCTTCCTTTACTTCTGGAAGAGGTATGAAGTTCAGCTCCTAAACTCTGAATTTACAGTCTTTGGTTTCTTTCTTTAGTTTGATTGTTTGATTGTTTTGCCTACTGGGGATTGAATCCAGGTCTTGAGTGTGCTAAGTGGTCTATAACCTACACTACATTCTCAGCTGCTTCTCTCTCTCTCTCTCTCTCTCTCTCTCTCTCTCTCTCTCTCTCTCTCTCTCTCTCTCCACTTTCTTATTTCCTTTCTTCCCTCCTTTCTTTCTTTCTTTCATAGGACTGAAAAATTGAACCTAAACCTCACACGTGCTAGGTGTTTCAGTTAACTTTATAAAAAGGAGCTCAATTTAAATACTTAGACATAATTCCCCAAACTAGCCCTTCACTATCAATGTAGTTTGGGGTATTAATCCAGGAGGGTATTATAGATATTGCTTATTTGTTTCTTGGAGTTCTTATTATATCTTTCAAACAGTGCTTCAAACCTGGATTTTTTTTCTTTACAGAGGATGTAAGGAAAATAAAAAAACAGAAATAGCATCAGCCATAAGCAACAATTGCTTTGAAATGGAGGAATAGTAACTATCTTTAATTACCACCTCAGGTTATATACATCTCCTGATATAATTTGCACAGGAAATTTTTTTAGATAAAGATAGATAGCAGCAGAGACCCCATATTCCATGCATATAAAAATCTTTTGAATGTCACTTTGGCTGTTTCTCCCTTCCACACAGTTTTATTTTGTAAATACATTTTCCAAATGGATGAGAACCTATTGTAATTTAGCTATCAAAATAAAAAATAGTATTCCCTAAAGGAATTCTGAATTACCTTTCCATCTTGACTGCTGAAATATGTTATTACCAACTTTAGTTTTCAATGATGTAGTATGGGAAGGAAAACTTACCTACAAAAGAGCTTTTAAATGAAACCATGAATTATAAGATACAAGAAAAGGAAAAACTACATTGGATGAGTGAAGCATGCATCACTCCACAGTTATTGAGTAAGCAGTGTAAAGGATCCAGTCGGGACGCGGGGTAGGTAGAACAGGATCGCAGCATAGAAAGAGCTTGCTGATCAGCAGTGAAATGTCGTGTGCTCTTTGATCTCTCCCCAGCTGTGATTGCCCACAAGAGACAAGTGTAAAATTGGACCAATTAACATTCTGTCATACAATGTACAGATAGGCGGTTAACAGTTGCTGAGAGAGAAAAGAGACTTTCTTTTCAATACAGCCACCAGCCTGTGGTCCACATTCCTGTGTATAACCCCTCGCCCATGCTCCTGTGAGTAACTCCAGTGAAACTCTTTGATTCACCAAGTTATACCTCAGTAGAACTGTTTATTTCCGCCACTGGTATCCTATCTGGGGTGGGTAGAGTTTTTCTGTAATTCCTAAGAAGGACCCCCTATCCACTCACGGGGCTGTGCTATAAAGGCAGTAGGTGATGAGGGACTCGGGAGAGTGACCAAGTGCAGGATTAGGGAGCAGCAGAAAACAGCGCCAAGTCAGGAAGTCAGAGAAGGCTTTAAGAGAGGGGTGGCATTTAGGGTTGGGAAGATTTACAGGATTCTGAGAGTTGAATGGGAGGGAGGGATGGGAAGTACTAAAGCAGTGAGATTGCTCTAGAAGCAACATTCAGAGGGGCACAAAGAAGTTCAAGAGTAGCGCATGACCTCTTGACCGTAGTGGATAATTTAGAGGAGAGTACAAAGAATTCAGGTATGGGGGGGACCCACCCTGTGGAGGCCCAAGGGTGACATCAGGAACCATCCTAGTTGTTCTACCTCCCTGTTGCTTTGTTCTAGGGTTTTTCAGGGACCAGAATTATAGGTCATTGCCATATCCATCTAGCATTTTTAATTGGCATCTGAGGATCAAATTCAGATATTTTCATTTGTGAGGCAAAGAGGTTGGTTTGTTTGGATTTTTTTTTGTTTTTTGTGTTTTTGTTTGCATGTGTGCATGCGTGTGTCTGTCTGTCTGTCTGTTCCTGTATACCAGAGAGCGCTAGGTGTGCCTGTGGAAGTCCAAGGGCGATTTTGGATATCATCCTTGTTCTATCTCCTTTTCTCTTTGCTCTAGGCTGTACTCTCCAGGGCCACTACCATTTCCACCTGATATCTTTAAGTGAGATATGAGATCAGAACTCAGGTCCTTCTGTTTGTGAGACAGAGGCATAAGTCCTGAGCCATCTCCCCCAACCCAGGAAGTCCATTTTCAAATAATCGTCTCACATCGTTTCTCCTTTTCATGTCTTCTCATCTATTTAGGTAGTGCCCAGCCACATGTACTGACGTGAAAATACACACACATATACACGCACACAGTCCTGTCAATAGTTTGGTTGACTTATACATAGACAATAACATCACAATCCCTTAGCAACATTTCCTGAAAATGCTTATGGCCTCCATGTTGTCTTTCGCTCCCTACCTTTTCAGAACCCCCATTCTGGACTTCCTGTCAGTTTCCCTCTCCTACCTGATGTTGGCCCCCGACCACAGAAGACCAAGACTGAGACCTTCCCACAACTGATCAGCTGTTTCCTTTCAAACACGCCTCTTTATCACCAGGAGACACCTGGATCACAGTTCCTTTCGCTTTTTGCTCTACCAACTTAAAAAACAAAGCATCTTCTGAAAAGACAAGATAAAAAGAGAAGTAAAGGAAGGGCAAGTAGAGAAGAAAAAGAAAGCAAAATGATGTATGAAAAAGATTCCCTTCTTGAAAAGATTGTCAGGGCAGAAGAAACACATGCATACGCACACTCCACATCTTCATCTGCACCATCTCTAACCTTGATTTCATCTGCAGTGGTACCAGTCAGAGCCAAAGAGGAAACAACAGGCATCATCATGGATGTCAACATATTGAATCACATTCCCTTGTGTTATAATTTTGATGCTAGTCTCTGCTTTTGACTTTTAAAATCCACTACTGCTACTCTACCATCCTTCTGATCTCCATGTGTCGATCCTGCCAGTCCATTGGCAGCAGCCTTTGTTGCCTATTACCTTCTATCACATGCATTGCTTCCTGTCGATTTTTCCCATGGGCAGCATAGCTAGGCAGCCTGCATTTTGCATATTCATGGATCAACCTGTGCAACAAAAACCTAGAACAAGTAAAACAGCTGTCAACAACCCTGCAAAATTCTGCTTCTTGGATTAAGACCATGAGATGCACCTGTAGATAAATGTTATTGCATCCTTTTTTTTTTTTTTGCTCTACTCACACCTATTAAGCAAAGAGATATTGTAGTCATTGATTCCCACTAACTCTGCTAATAACCAACAGCATCAGGTGTGCGCAAGCAGAAGGTAGTTAAGCACAACCTGCTCCTGCCAAGAACAGTCCCCTGGAGTCCCTCCTACCTAATCGTTTACTCTCACAAACACACAAGACAAGAAAGTCGGTGCAGAACAAATGTAAAACCCAGGGGGGGAGAAAGTAATGGGAAACTCAACTACTTAAGCTTCCAGGATCTCTGGAGAAAACCATTGCTAAACAATTACAGTATATTTTGTTAGCATCATCTCCTTCATAGCCAAGAAACAGAATAGTTTTGGGCTAATAAGCAAAAGAGAAATCAGAAATACTAAAATTAAAACAGCAAAGCTTGCACTATACATGCGGATTAAAGAGTGGTCTCAGTTCTTTTCTTCCCAAAATCAGCTTACCAAAGAATCTACACAACCATTTGGAAACAAGGAATTTCTAAATTTAAAAAAAAGCACTTTATAACATTTCTGACACATTCATTGGAAGCCTTATCATTGGATATCACCACTGTTTTGTTTTTGGTTTTGTTTTAGAAATGATAGTTTTTGGGTGCACTATAAGGGGAGCAGGGGAGAGTGGATTGTAAAATAACTACTGTCTGCCTCTCAATATTATTTAAAGATATTTCTCTGTACCCTTGGGCCTCCACAGGCACACACAGTGCCCTCTGACATTCAGGAACACACACACAGAGAGAGAGAGAGAGAGAGAGAGAGAGAGAGAGAGAGAGAGAGAGAGAGAGAGAGAGAGAGAGAATCACACATACAGAGTATTTCTCCAGTTTTCAAAAGGTATTTATTGGGATAAAATAGGAAATTTAGGGCTCACCAATGAACAGATTGCTATTGTTTTTGCGACTTGTGTTGCATGTTTGCATACCCTGACCTAAGAAATACAGTCTTAACTGATGAATGAAGAAAATGGAGATCTCTTCTGAAACTGTTGAACAAAGGTAACTTAATCTATAAATGATTTCTTAGAAGAGACTGAATGAATTCTGGAAATATTCATTACATCTATGAGAGAAATGAAGTATAAGAGATAAGGGGACAGTGAAGAAGTATTGATTTGCCTTTTAGGACCTAAAACTTGGTGCACAAGAATGCATGCAACTGAGAACCACGTTATTTCCCTCAAGTTCCTAGTCAGGCACAATAGAGTGTTTTTCTAGCGTACATTCCCTTGGTACCAGTTCTTGAAATGAAATTCTACCACTGAGTGATATTGGTGAGTGGAATAAACACCTTTTCTCTGGAAGATGGAAACAGTC
Source organism: Typhlomys cinereus (assembly GCA_023101885.1). Classification (NCBI taxonomy): domain Eukaryota; kingdom Metazoa; phylum Chordata; class Mammalia; order Rodentia; family Platacanthomyidae; genus Typhlomys; species Typhlomys cinereus. The sequence goes on along the minus strand of JALPQD010000244.1, from coordinate 3,338,789 downwards.
CTCCCTATTTTGTAGAGAGGCTGAGAATGTTAGTAGAGTTGACTTACGTAAAGTGACTGTGCCCTCTTCCTTTCTCTTGCACTTTGTGGGTGATGAGTGTGTCTGAAACATTTGTGTTCTCAAGGGTGACTTCAGGAATCATCTTCCTTTTATATATTTATTCACTCATTTGTTTTGTTTTACTCTGGGATTTCCCAGACTCTACCTTCCAGAAGCCAAAATGCAAGCTGCCACCATTTCCACCCGGCATTTTTGGTTTTGGTTTGTCTGTTTTTAACTATGGGCCAGGATCCTCACTCAGGTTATTCTGCGTGTGAGGAAGAAGCTTTAACCCCTGCACCCTCTCTCCAGCCTCCACTTTTCTTGGAGAACAGTGGGAAACTTGGGACTGATATCTGCACAATACTGGATGATGCTCAAGGAAACAGGAGAGTTTCAGTGAATTTGAATTTCTTTGATTTCTTGTTGGTTTATTTTAGGTAAAGGCAAAGAAAAATGGAAGCTTGGTGTCATTTTTATACTGCTAAAAGCAAAGCATGATACTCTTCCTTTTCCCCTCTCTTTCAGTAAACGAAATTGGTTTTAATATCCACTTGTTTGATCAGTGTTATCAGACTGATCAACACTGGAAGTTTCTGCATTTATATTAGAGCTACCATTGAAAGAACAAGCGGGGTTCCAAGGGAATGTTGACTAAATTTTTTGAAAAAAAGATATTCTTGAGCCTGGTTAAAAATTTTAGGTAAATAGTGTAGAGCTTAAGTCTGTGAGCCCTTGTATAGAGTTTAACAGCTTTCTGTCTCTGGCCAGGGGGTGACATACAGTGCCCATCACGATGGAGTGAAGGGCATTACAGGAGCAACAAAACTGCAAAAGAAAATCAACGAATCACTATCCAGAACTTCAGAGACTCTATATCAACCACCTAGAACTAGGCCAGACTAATCTCTCCCCATCCTGAAGCTCAGGGACATTTGCGGAAGAGGGGGCGGTAAGAGTGTAAGAGCAAAAGGATGGGAGGAGCAATGATTTACAAGATACTCCACACAAGTTAGGGCCAAAGCAATCATATTTGGACTTTACATGCCCTGCGCAATGTCCAACACACTATTGACCTCACAAAGTCTAGCATCTGCTAAAGACACCAAGATCCTTGGAGGCAAGGGATTGACAGCCACAGTAATGTTCCTATGCTTAAGGGGAACACAGGAAGGGGTTCAGGGAAATGCCACTGGGTCCTTGTACGTTATCGGAGAGGAGGGCCCAGAGGAGAGTCAGGCATGCACAAGAAAGGACTCTGGGAATCAGGGGTGGGAGGCACGGGGGGATGGGGCAGGAGGGGTGAGGGGAGGGAGAGCAGGGGGTTCGGGGGGGAGGAGGAGGGAGGGAGGGAACTGGTGTACCTATTAAGTTTGTATGAGCTGAAATAATAATAAAAAATGTATTATATAAAAAAATAAAAAATAAAGAAAATAAAACTGTATCATTGCCTCCTTTTATCCTCTATAATTTTATTCCCTCATAGATAACATGTATATTTCCAAAACATTAGCTTCACTAAAACATAGATCTCCCTATCTGAGCCAATCTCTAAGGATCATGAAGATAAGATTATCTTCAATTTTTGTCTCATTTGCTAGTGGGCCATTTCAAGAAGGTATTCATATTAAAATAATCAAAACTCTCTGAGGAAAAATCCTTCATTGGTCCAACAGTTACTATTCAGCATAAACTATGAAGCTATTAGCAAGGATTCAGTCTTAAATACTCACGCATAATCCTCAATCCTTCCTTTTGCATTTCAAATAGCTTTCTGCTTCACTCATACAGGCCGGCTACATTTATTAACTTTTAATTAGTTTTAATTTTGGCAGAATGTACATAACATAAAATGGGCATGACTTTGAATAAGTCACTTGACCTTTCTATTTCCAGGAGTTATTAGAAGTTCAAACCGATGACCGTGGTCTAAATTTCCACATAGCAATATGGGTTACTCAGGAATTCAGCTGACTCTTTGGTTCTGTAGGCTTGTTTGGACCTCATCTGTAGAGTTGCAGAAGCTCTCAAACATTTACTCGTGGACATATTGTTTAAATATCCAGAGAGAGCAGGCTATGGCTGCTCAACATATAGAGGAAGCCCTCATGGGTCCCGTTATCCCCTCACCGGTATAAATCCCTTCACATATCCGTCATTTTTTGTCAACATCTATTGTGACAACCCCACTCCTGGTCCCAGCTTATACTGATATTTGGGCTGCAAGGAGCATAAAGAAGTCCATATCATGCTCAGTGTGAAATAACTTCACAATGTGAAGTTCAGGCACTTGGAAATCTAAGAATGAGAAAACCAGTCCTCAGAACAGGATCAGTAGCACAGCCGACTCAGATACTCTATTTGGTTTGTAAGGGTTACTTTAAAAAGCACCACAGGGCCAGAGAGATGGCTCAGGGGTTAAGATTCTGCCTCTGCAAGCAAAAAGTCCTGAGTTCAGATCCCAGATCCCACGTAAAAATGTCAGGTGGAAACATGGTGGCCTGCACTTCTTTCCAGCCCTGGTGGGCGGAACCTGGGAAATCCCAGAGCAAAGCAAAAAGAAGGTAGAAGCAATCCAGGATGTTTCCTGAAGTCACCCTTGGTCCATCACAGGAACATACAGTGTCCTCTGATACATACATACACACACACACACACACACACACACACACACACACACACAAATAAATAAATAAAATCTTTTTTTAAAAAAAGTACTACAAACTTCTTTAAAATATTTGAAATATTTCATGGTTCTATACCTATATGCACGTGTCTGTATGTGTGTGTGTTAGAGGACATTGTGTGTCCCTGTGGGGGGCCAAGGGTGACTTTGGAAATCATGCTGGATTGCTTCTACCTCCTTTTTGCTTCCCTCTGGGATTTCCCAGGTTCTGACCACCATGGCCGCAAGTTCAGGCCACCTGCCGTTTTTACATGGGACCTGGAATCCAAACTCAGGACCTTCTGCTTGCAAGGCACAGTCTTAGGCCCTGGCCATTTCTTCAGTCCCCACATACTTTTTAAATAACAAAATAATTAAAATATCTCATGGTTCTGTACTATATGTGTGTGTGCATGTATGTGCATGTGTGCATATGTGTGTGTGTGTGTGTGTGTGTGTGTGTGTATGTGTGTGTGTGTAGACTGGCCCAAAGCTGATGTCAGGTAGCTCCCTCGGCTGCTGTCTTGTTCCGGCTGCTCTAGCTGCCAGCTTGCCCCAGGACTCCCTGTCTGTGTCTCTTGGACCCCGGCTCACAGGTGCTACCAAGGCTGCCTGGCTTTACATGGCTCCTGAAGATCTGAACATTAATCTTTGTGTTTTCAGGACGAGTCCTTTACCCACTGAGCCATCATGCCAGCTCAGGCCATGGTCCTGATGGACAGACATCGGAAATCAAGCTACCAGCCGGGTCACGTTCCCTGTGGAACCTTTAAGGAGGACTCCTGTCTCCCTGGCCATTTTCTGGGAGGTCTTCGCAGCCCTTGACCCATTGCTGCAGCAGATCAATCTCTGTGTCCTTTTCCGTGTTCACCCTTGGCATTCTGGGTCTTCACAGTCGCTGTAACCTGGAGCCCAGACATGAGATGGGGGCCTCGTGACTAGATAACCTCGTCTACACTCAATATCTGAGAAGACCCTACTTTCAAACAAAGTCGCACCTGCATGTAGTAGGGCTAGGGTTCAACTTCTTTTGGGGTGACACAGGTTTACCTATAATGGAGACTGACTCAGAAAGGTGTCTCAAACCAGCCTTAGCAACTAGCATACCTAGCTTCTACCTCAGAGAGCAGGATTTTATGGAACTGTGGAAGGTTCCCTAGCAACATGCTGAGTTTCTTTTTATCTATTCAAATAATTCTATTTCGTAGACAGACTGTTCAGTTTTCTCTGAAGCTCACATTCACAAGCACTAACAGAATACGATTATTCTAATGAGTTACCAACTCTTTCCTTATGCAAATCCCTCAATGCTATCACCACTCATGCCCTTGAAAAACTTACACGCAGGAGAAACTTGGATAGTGTACCCACCCATTTCAATTTCATATGGTTCATTGCTGTGATAAATACATGCCCCAAACAACTTAAGGGAACAAAGAGGCCTGTCCCAGCTTTCAATTATATCCATCATGACCTGAGAAAAATGATCGCATGACATCCAGAGCAAGACGAAGGACAAACGATGAGTACTTGCATGCTTGCGTGTCAGTTTGCTTAAGTAGCCCCCTCTGTCTTTATCCACCTGCTCAGGATGGTCTTCCTATGTCAATTAGGTCAACAGGACAATCTCCTACTGACTTGCCTAATGGTCGGCCTTCTCTAGATAACTCCTCATGCTGGGAGATCCATCCCTTACATGACAGGTTGACATTTGAGACTCACCATCCCACCACCCATCCCTCACCTCTGCTGTAACCAAGAAACAGGATTAGAGTTGTCATAATCGACACTTACACTTGTAAGATCATCTCCAGCCATTTTATTTAGCGTGGGATTTTGCGCACCAAAAGATCAGCCTACTCACAATACATAGAAAACCCTTAAATATAGAATAAAATTGTGAAGCTCAGAAATTTGTCCTAACGGCTTGAAAATGTAAGATATTTAAACAATTTAATCATATACCACTCCACTTTGCCAGAGAGACACGCTGTGGAATAAATGCGGAATGCAACATGGTGATTCAAAGCTATCTGTATGTTAATGTTATTTAGGGACCATAAGTTTTAATTACCTGAATTTTACACATTTAAATTTGCATATATATCATTCTATTAGTTCAACTTTAAAATCTATATGTGTAGAAAAATATGTGAAATATTTTAATGCATACTTGTGTAATTATAATTGAACACATGGGATTCTCCATAATGATTTAATAAAAGAAGGAAAAAAATCAAAGACCATAACAGAAGTCCATTTTAATTATGTGCAATGACTCGTGGTTATAGTTTTTTACACATATCTATTCATGTCTCTCTCACAGTTCATGTTGATTTTAAGCCTTTTCTTCAATGTTTTATAATCTATCTCCATGTATTTCACCTCAGGTAGAAAAATTTCAGATTCTGATTAATGGAAAAAATGGAAGATGTTCATTTCCACTACTGAAAGGTAATTTTGAGAGATTCACAATCCTGTTCAATATAAATGATTGCATGGACTCAGTGTTAAATATCTGTAATGCAGAAGCTGAAATTCTTGCAAATTAAACACTATTTAAAATCATGAAAATATGTTATTATGCAGACTCAATGTTTTTGAGAAGACAGCGTTTAATTCATAGGAGACTCTTTAGCCTGCCTATTCAAATGCTATAATCAGGGAGTGATTTATTGTATTTCCCAAAGCATGAATCAATTATATCTGATTCCCTGATAATGTTTGGCTTTAGCTAGTAGTAAATTTGGGGGTTTTGTTTCAGTGCATTTGGAATACATAAGAATTTTTTTAACAGGCATATAAGCCTCAATCCTAACATAGCTAAAGCTGAGTATAATATTAAAACTTAAGCAATACGTCTTTCCTAAACTCTGTGAAAAGATGTATTGCTTAAGTTTTAATTCTGCACATGGCAATTGCTGCAGTGCATTGAAGAGCAGTGTGATGCTACCACCTACTTTTGCTTGAGTCGGTGTAGGCTCCATCTATACATGGCATAAGAGAGCCATCTACAGAGAGTTAAGAAAAGAACTCTCACAAATAAGAACAGAAAGTCTGTGGAGAGAGAAAGCTTGATGTTGTTAGCTTGAACCTTCTGCATAACACAATCAACACAGGCTTTGCTCTAGAGCTTAGACTGAGCACAGATGAGACTGGAATTTGCAAGGTGGCTCTTGAGAGGCCCGAAACCTCCCTAACGTGCTAATATACACCAGCCTCAACCCTGGTCCAAAAAGATCTGTTGTCAGGACAGTGAAAGTGGCAGGTGCCAAGGGACAACTCATTAGGAAGGAAGCAAGACACAGCGCATTTTGCACAGCATGGTCAGGGCTGCTCAAGGCTCCTGTCTGACCTTTGAATTGATGCTGTCCAAGATCACTGTGCTTAATTTAACTGTCAACACAGCTGTCCTACAGGATGCCAGACAGCTGGTAAAGCGTTTCTGGGCGTGCCTGCAAAGGTGCTTCTGGAAGCAATTGACATTTAAATCCCATTGAGTAAAGAAAATAACCCTCAGCCCAGTGTGGGTGGACACTGATTATCCCGTGCAGAGCAAGAGAGATGGCTTCTTCCTAGCCAGGGTGTCCAGCTTCCCTGAGTCTCCACCCTTTAGATTATAAAATGCAACATCGATGCTACTCAGATTCTCAAGCATTTGTCCTTAGCCCTTCAGAACATCAGTTCTCTTGATTCTCTGGGTTTCTGTTGTTATTGTTTGTTTGTTTTCGTTGTGTGTGTGCGTCTCAGAGGGCACTGTGTGTGCCTGTGAAGGCCCAAGGATGATTTTAGGAATCATCCTGAATTGTTCTCCTTTTGACTCCTTTTGACTTTGCTCTGGGGTTTCCAGGCTCTGCCTTCCAGGGCCTGAAATGCAGGTAAACTTCCATTTCCATCCAGCATTTTTCAGTGGGATCTGGGATCTGAACTCAGGTCCTTCTGCTTTTGAGGCAGAGACTTCACCCCAGAGCCATGACTCCAACCCCTTTCCTAGCTCACAGATGGATAGGCCGTGGACCTGTTCAGCACCACGTAGATCAAGTCTCATGATAAATCCCTTCTCTCATATCTATACGCAGCTTGCTGGCTCCCTTTCTCAGGAATATCCTGGCTTAGTCGATCACAATGACCCATGTTTGGAGAAAAGGCTGCCTGTCTGAGTGGAAGTATTTATACAACCTCCTCCAACCTCCTCGGAGCTCCGGCAGCTTCTCCTGGATATCTGTGCACTTGCATCAGCAGCCCCGTGATGTGGCGGCTTCTTAACACTTGCTCGGAAAAACAGTACAATGCATTGCTCTGAAGCATCTGCTTCATTTCAACCATTTTGACACACTGCTAAATACATGCATTTTTGTTGAACCATTTAAGAGTGTGTTATAGCCTTGATAAAGCTTCACGTGTACTCTAAAATGTATTTTTTATATCCAGAGTTTCTTAACAGCATAGCAAACAACTCTACAACAAAATATCCAGTTAATATTCAAATTTTCTCTCAATGAAACCCCAAAATGTCCTAACAGCTATAATTTTCCACTGGAAATCCATTAAGTTCATATATCATACATTGTTGCTACATATGTTGGATTATATACATATGGGATACATTATATATGTTGGATTATATATATATGTATTGGATATTTTATATATGTTGGATTTTATATACATATGTTAGATATATATATGTTGGATATATATGTATATGTTGGATATATATGTATATGTTGGATATATATATATATGTTGGATATCTGTTAAATCAGGGAAGTCCCACTATTATTCTCCCCTAAATCATTAATTTACCTAAGTTCAGCACTGTTTGTTGTAGAATACCCCATTATCCAATTTAAAAAACATAAAGACAAGGGGCTAGAAAGATGGCTCAGGGATTAAGCCTCTGCTTCTCAAGTAAAAAGGTCCTGAGTTCAGATCCCAGACCCCACATAAAAGCACCAGGCGGAAATGGCAGTGGCCTGTACTTCCGGCCCTGAAACACAGAGCCTAGGAAACCCCAGAGCAAAGCAAAGAGGAGGAAGCACAATCTAGGGCGATTCCCAAAGTCACCCTTGGGCCTCCACAGGCTCACACACTGCACTCTGAAGCACACAGAGACATATAGAGACACACATGCAAAAGTAAAATAAAACAGAAAATTAAAAAATAAAGAAAAATGTGTTTCTTCTAATGTTACCCTTGCCCCTCTCTGCCCTCTATTTCTTGCAAACAGGCTTGAGTAGGTTCAGGTTTAACATTCTAGTCAACAATATTTCGACAGGGTGATGCCGTGTATATCTGTCTGCACATAATACCATGCAATGGCTCACACGTGTGACTCTATTCAGTCACTCGGTCAAGGGAGAATCTAACAGATCGTTCTATGGGAAAAGTACTAGCACCACTTTATCATTAAGAAGCAACCTGCGGGGTGAATTTTTAGCACTGTTTCAATATGACATTGCCCCAAAACATTTTACAGAGTTGTAGTTGCAATGAATAGAGCATTACATTGGGAGCTGTGGCGTTTCTGATGACGTCACCACGTGTACATTTATTGGTTCTCATCTCACGTCCTCCTCCCCCACCCCATCTCCTTGCTCAGTGTCATAAATGTGTCTAGTGGAGATTGCATCAAGCTTCCCTGACTATGGACTTACAACTCACTCCTCAACTTTTATTCATACCATTTGATTTGTGAAGCCTTCCTCTCTGGGAGGATAAAGTATCTCTTACCTTCTTCTATTGGGTGTGGCTCACATCTCCATTAGCATAATGAATCCTTTACTTAATATTTACTTGTAGGCTTGTCGCTCCATTAAGCTACCAGGACTCTGAAAGAAGGGTTGCATTTTTATACTTGGCATTCCAACACTCAGCTTAGTGAGTCTGTTATGATTGGGGCGAATGGACATTTCTTTAAAGTCACCGTTGATAGCTGCAGCTTTTAAAGAATCAGCCGGCAAACCTTTCTAACAAGAACAAATATCATCAACGTAAAACTGAGGAGGTGGCTTCTGCCGAGCAGTGGCTGCAACGGCTTCCGGGAGGGAGAGGATGCCAGCCGCCGTCTCTGGCGACCAAGCATTGATGTCCTCCTTTAACCTCCACAAAACCACAAACGATGTCTCTCTCCCAGCAATTAATCATGGACTGCTTGGATATCACTCTCAGGGCCTTTAAACCAGGCCAACAAGAAGAATAGCAAATAGTCTATGGGGTGCTTTGTACTATCCAACATGCTTTTTTTTTTTTCTTGAGAATTTTGTTTACTTTTTTTATTTATTTATTTTTCCGCTCATACAAACGTGATAGATACCCCTGTCCCCTCCCTCCCTCTACCCCTCCCTGGACCTCTCTGCTCACTCCCCCTTTTCCCCTTCCTTTCCCTCCTCCCTCCCTTTCTCCCAGTGCCCCTCTCCCACATTTCCTTTAATGAGTATATCAAACTTTCCTCTGGGTCCTCCTCTCTGATGAGGTGTAAGGACTCAGTGGCATTTCCTAGAACTCTTTCTTGTGTTCCCCTTAAGTATAGGAACTCTATTGTGACTGTTAATCCCTTGATTCTAAGGATCCTAGTGCCTTTAGTCCATGCTAGACTTTGAGGGGTATCCAACATGCTTTTTAAAAGTATCTTCTGTTTGTCTCCTTCAGAAAAAAAAAAATCCATGTTTTTAATCCATGTGCCCAGCCATCCATAAAATTCTGAATTCCTCAAAAAATGTCTCAGACTCGGTGCATCTAACACTCACCAGTCCCCAACCAATAGCTCGACCCTGGTCACTTACCTGAGCCAGAGTCTGAGGACCCTTCCCTCTCACCTTATCTCCTCCCAGATGACAACGAAGACTTTTCTCTCACTCCTTACAGCCTTGAATTTTTGCTGTCACCGCGCCATACTGCACCTGAAACTCCGTGTGTCCCACGCTGAGAGGAACCTATCCTTTTCCTCCTCGTGCCACCTGCAGCTCTTGGTCAGCGGCGCTCTGTCCATCCGGGTGGAAGGCCGGGGGGTTTCCTGACTCCTTTTCTCAGACCTAAGGGTTTCTTCTTTCCTTCCACCTCAGCTCTAACGCCACTGCTCTCTTACCTGCACCATTTGAGTCTTTTCTTACTTATCACTAAGTCTCAAGTTTATTCTTCATGAAATAATCTGAATTTAAAAAAAGATGCAAGGCTGGAAAGACAGCTCAGAGGTTAAGTCTCTACCTCTAAAGCAGAAGGACCCAAGTCAGGATCCCAGATCCCCCATGAAACACCAGGCAGAAATGGCAGCATTCTGCACTTCCGGTCTTGGAAGATGAAGCCTGGGAAACCTCAGAGCAGAGCAATAAGGTTAAAGCAACCCAGGATGATTCCCCAAGCACTCGTGGGTACGCACAGTGCCCTCTGCTGTGCGCACGCGCGCGCGTGCACACACATACACACACACACACACACACACACACACACAGCAGCAGCAGCTAAGTTATGATGTAGGAAGCAGCCTAGTGGTTAACTTCGCAGGATAGATGTGGGGAGTGGCTGTTCATGGACAAGCGTTGACTGCAAGATGTGCTGCTGCTTCTCGTTCTGTGTAGAGGTCACGTGAATGTCAAAGCTTCAGAAAATCCACTGGACTGAACAAATATGGCATGGGCATTTTGGGTATGTATATTTTGCTTCAACTGAGAAGTTAATTAAAATTTGAAAAATTGATCAACCAGTTATTCTTCCTACCAGAATTGAGCAGCAGCACTTCCATCACAGTGAATTTTGTTCTTAATTATGTTGAGAACCTAAAACATTCTGGTCTCGATCATTAATCATCTACCTCCAGCAGGAAGTCACACTCACTCTATTTATTATTGATGCTTGGGATCTATCGAGTTGTTTCATGCCCCTGGGATAATATCCCAACTCACTGTGGGATGCTTTCTCTGTCCAATGGGCAACGTTCATCCACTCAGCAATGATCACAGCCACATGCCGATGTGAGGCAGTTCAGTAAGACAGATAAACATGAAGGTATCACTAACGACAATGTGCTGATGTAGGCTCCATTCGGTGCGGCGGCTATTACTGTCCACCTCTTCCAGCCTGGCTGAATTAGAGATTAAAAAAAGAAAGAAAGAGGGCTGGAGAGATGGCTCAGGGTTAAGACTGTGCCTTGAAATCAGAAGGTTCAGATCCCAGGTTCCACGTAAAAATGCCAAGCAGGAAGCTGGAGAGGTGACTCAAGGGTTAAGCCTCTGCCTTGCAGGCGGAAGGTCCTGAGTTCAGATCCTAGACCCCACATATAGATGCCTGTGAACCCCGGGACAGAGTAAACAAGGAGGAGATGGAAGCAGTCCATGGTGGTTCCGAATTCGTCCCTGGTTCTACACACACACACACACACACATACACACACACACACACATGCATACACGCACAATTGAATAAGTAATAAAATTTAAAAAAAAATGCCAGGCGGAAAAAGTCACCCTTGGTCCTTCACAGAGATACACAGTGTCCTCTGATACAACACACACACACACACACACACACACACACACACACACACACACCAGAGTAAATAAATAAATAATTTTTTTTAAAAAAAGAAAGAAAGAAAGCCAAATGCTTAAATATAAACCCAGACCAATCAACAGAGAAACTGGTAAGCAACAGATACCCTCCAAATCAATGGCAGAAGTTATTCTGATATTTAGAATGATTAGGGACTTGGAAAATAAATTTGGGGTGAAAGATATGGCTTATAATTCTCAGTAAAATTAAATTCAAAATACACACCATGTCCTCACCAATTTGGAAAAATTGTGCACAGAAAACTTGGCTGCATCAACCCTGAGGCTATAATAACATGAAGCATACAGATAAACAAAAAGCACCTATTAATTAATAAACTGAAATACCTGCAACTAATATAAAATACACTAACTCAACAGACATTTTAAATGACAGACACAACATATGCATGATTATTTGTCTGTTCACATTACAGGTATACATGAGGCATTTTTATGAACATTATTTTCTCATGTAATCATGTCTGTGTTTCTTGTTATGTATTACAGTGAACTTAAAACCAGTAAAAAGTTCATCTAAATCAGTGCAATTACTACTCTGAGAGTTTCTCTTTTCACTGATGGATGTTTCAGTATCTAGAAAGTGCTCTCATGGGCAGTTCAATCTTCATTACAATCACAGATGTTAATATGTTAGTGTAATACACAAGAATACTCAAGTACTGAATCCTTAGGAGTAGTAGCCAGCTTTCAGGACATTTTATCTTCTGACCAGTTGTAACGTGGCCATGGATTTTTATTTGCCCATCACCCAACCTCTATGGAATGTTTTTGAAAAGGGCAGATTCCTAGACTGTCTTGCAGTTCCCCTCTTCCCTTCTTAAAAGGTTCTATTCCAGATGGCTGACAAATGACTCAAAGTGAAATATTTCTGCAATTCAAGATGAAAAGGCTATTATTAGTCTAGAGAGAGATGAGATGGGACAACACCCTGGGACGAGGAGACCTAGGCGAAGTAAAGGTGTTGCATGGGGAGAAACCTGAATCACAGGGAAGCGCAGGCACAACACCTGGATGCAGAAGACAGAACTCTCTGGTGAGAGAGAGTGGCCTCTCTGTTCTCTGGGGAGTGTTCTGCATCCAGGGCGCTCCCCTCACCAAGGACTGAAGGACGGATGTTTAAACAGACTACCCAGCTCCTCCAAGCACCTCTGCGTTTCCTGCTTAGTGTCTGAAATGCAAACTGAAAAAAAAAAAAAAAAGATGACCTCAAACCACCGGTGGAAGAGGGCACAATAAGAGAATGGAAAACAATTATAGATTGTGACAAATATTATAGTGACAGTAAATACAAAGGTTTACAGAGCTTTAAATGCTATAAAGCTGTTAGCTCTCTCTCTCTCTCTCTCTCTCTCTCTCTCTCTGTCTCTCTCTCTCTCTCTCTCCCCCTGCTCTCCCAGAAATCACAAAACAACCTCTACAGCCTAGCTCCCTGGCTCTAAAGTTCTCTCTGCCCACTTGAAGCTCTGTGCAAGTCTAGTCCTCCCGCCCCATCCATAGACCAAGTAGGACCTTGAATCATAGCTATATTTATCAGTGTTTTCCTGGCAGCTGAAAGGCATATGCTAGGCCAGGTTAGACCATGTAAATCATGTGGTTTGAAGCTCACTGACTTCCCTGTAGGTCAGAAATATGTTTTGTTTTCTGGCTTTGAAAAGGAAGCCCCCCCCCCCCCCCGTCTCTTCCTCCCCTCCACAGCCCCATGCTGACTGCCTACGGTGACTGTCCTTTCTCAAGCTTCCCTACTTCAGGGCTTCATCATGGCTGTTCTGGTCACAAGAACTGTGACCAGTAGAGTTCTAAAGGGTCATTTCACATCAGTTCCTTTCTACGAACCTTCCTTTAACTTCTAACAAAATTTCTTGTCTTCCGTCCATTTTAAAGCCTATCTGACATTATATACCAGCAGTGATCTCCTGATTTGATGTGGTGTTTAAGTTACTTCCATACTGGTTCTTGCTCCAGCCCCTACCCCTACATTCTAGAGCCGAAAGAGCATTCAGAAACTGATGAGAAGCAAACCGGAAGAACGAATTTCTCTGATCTTCCTTTACTTAGCCAAGAATAATCAAATTTTTGCCCTTTAAAAGGAAACAAGTTGTTATTTGATCTTAGTAAGATCACTTGCTAGGTCAGAGGACTTTTTTTGGAAAGCCAAAATTATACAACTGATGTAAATTTTCTTGGCTTGGGATGCTTGGTACAACTAATTTTAGGCAGAGTGGTTTTTAGCACTTCCAGCTGCAACTAGAACAGATCCAAGACAACAATTCAACGAAAATGTTGACATTTTATTCTTTGGAATTATAGCAGTCCTTGAAATAAAGATATTTCTTAATTTACTGCAAATGGACCTCCCAGTGATTATTAGCATTTACCTTCTCTGACCAATTAGCCCCACATTATGGTAATGATTTTAGGCCATTAGAGATTTTCTTGTAGTGAGCAGTCTTCTTCCTGACATTGCCCTACAAGTTGCACTATCTTCTAGAATCTCACCCCACGCCTAGTTTCTAAGCCAACTTACTGCTTCAAAATGAGACAATTAAGGGCTGATGAGATGGCTCATTGGATAAAGGGGTTCACCACAGAACCCCAGAAAGGTGTTTAATATGGAAAATCACAACTGAGCAAAGTGCAGAGAATAAGTGACTTCTGACATCTCAATCCTAAACAGGATCTTTAAATCACCTCTCTTCCCCGAGAATCAGGGAAGAGGAGGTGGTAAGAATGTAAGAGCCTGAGGATGGTGGGGATGAACCCAGACATGAAGCGCGTGGCTGTGTCTACTTCCACAAGATTTGTCCTGTCAACATCTTACCACAGAAGGGGAAAGACCTCAAGAGACTCCACATTTCCCTAAGAGACTTTGGAGAGTTAATGCTAAGTGATTTGGGGGGAAGAGGGTTACTTTCCTCCATGGTACACTCACTGATAAATCATGGGGAAAGGAGGAGGGATAGGATTGGTAATAAGAGGTGAAACAGCATAAGTTCATTGTATTCAAGTATGAATCTCTGAAACAGTGAAAATGAACATAAGAAAATAAAAATAATGAAGAGGTGGGACCTGAAAGGCATAGAACTATGGACACCTCTAAGCTGCCACAGCATCTTATTTCCAGTTTGATGATAAAAATAAGACTCTCTTACTTGTGTATATTACTGTTTAGAAAGTGTGAACTTCAGCCAAAGTCAGTCTTAAGTGGTATGTTCAGAAATGAGTTAAGTGAAGTGGGTCAACGGAGAGTGTCTTCCTTATACAATTATGGAAATTTCTTTTCTTCAACTCATAAATTGGTTCTGAAGTTAACTCTTAAAGTTGTAGTGCAAATCACTTGGGAGATTCAATTTAAAGCATAATGAGATATTCCTTTGCCCCTGTTAGGTTGGCTATCATTAAAAACAAGCAGAAAATAAAATGGCAGAGGAACCAGGATCCTTGTATAGTCACTGTTGGCAGGCATGCAAACAGTACAACCACTGTGGAAAGAGCATGGCAGGTCCTCAAAATCCTAAAAATAGGATTAGTATACGAGACAATTGTACCTCGGGGTAGAGATCCAAAAGAACTGAGAGCAGAGTCTTGAAGAGTTATTTTACGCTCATATTCATAACAAGATTATTCACAATAACTAAAGTATAGAAGAAACTCAAGTATCCATGGAAGGATGAATGGGTAAGCAAAATGTGGCACGTGCACACGGTGGAAATTATTTAGGTTTGAGAATGAAGGGATAAACCTCATGGTAATTAAAATAAACCAATCACAAAAGGGCAAATGGTGCATGATTCTGTTCATACAGGTGTCTCGAGAAGCTAAATTCACAGACACAGAAGTAGAAGGAGAGGGTAGAGGAAGGAGTTGTTTAATGGACATAGAATTTCAGCTGTACAAGATGTAAGCAACGGAGACTGGGTGCACAACAAATGCACTTAACGCTCCAGATCCGCACACTTAAAAATGTCACAGTGGACAATTTTATGTTGTATGGATTTATCACCAATAAAAAAAGTTTGGCCTTACTAATCATGTATGTAAATGTAGAGGTAATTGTTAAGCATCAAACTGCAAGTTCTGCCTCCAAATTGGACAATGCACAAATTATTATATTTCACAGACACTGTGCTACTTATTAGGTTGTCAGTGTGACAATTGAAAGCTTAGCTCTGGCATATCTGTGAGGAACTGGTAATTAAAGCTGGGAGCAACCCTGTAGGAGATTATTTGACTGATATGGCAAGACCCAGCCCACAGTGGGTGGGGCCGTTCTCTGAACAGCAAGATAAGATGGAGGGAGCTGATTCAGCACTTTGGTTTGCCCCTCTCTCAGAAATCCCTGTGGATATAGTAACACTATTTCCCTTGATTCCTGGTATTGGTATGGTCTCTCTTGCCAAGCTGGACTGGCAATAAGCAAGAATAAAACACTTTTGTTCCTCATAAATTTATCCACAGCACGCAGAATAACAACAACAGGGACCTTTGCTTATTTGAAAGTCACTGTGATAATAAGCTGCACTGAAAACAGCATGAAAAACAACTGGAGAACTTAGGGATATAGTTCAGTGGTACCTACCTACCTACCTAGCACTAAGGAGGCTCTGGGCTCAATCCCTAGCTCTGCCAAACAAACAAAAACTGTGTTAGATGTTTGGATTTCATCTTAAATAAAATATGGAAAGTTAGAAAATTGAATGTAATACCTTAAAAATCAAAATCTTTATTCATTTATTTATGATTTTAATGTAACATTCTATCTTGCCTAGGGAGTATAGATATGACACATTATGTAAGTTGATGAATTCTTACCAACTGGAATAAAGAGTAGGTCACTTTCCTGTATTTAAGAGTTTCCAACTAAAGCAAAGGGAAATGTGAAAGGAAGGAAACAAACCCATTTACAACTTTGTATAGCAAATAAAGCCCAACAGGGTATTTTTAAAACATCATGCAGCTTTAAGACTTTATTTAGGCTCAGAAAGTTACGATTATTATTATGTGACAAAATATTTTGGCAGTAACTTTATGCTCACATGCATAGCACCAATATAATCATGGAACACTAGCTTGTGCTACCTTAAGAACTCTGTCATGATTTGAAATGTACAAATACAGTCTCATGTATTTGGCAAGGTCATGGCACCTTGAGAGGTGGAGCCTTGCTGGAGGAAGGCAGTCACAAGGGGTGGGCCTTGAGGTGGATGAGTCCCACCCTACCTCCAGGAGAAGTCCGCCTTTGCTGCAAGCAGTCTGCAGCTCTCAGCTTCCAAGATGTCTGCAGTGACTTAGCCTCCTCCAGCTTTGGCCAGCCAGCCATGCCACCTCTGCTTTGAGAGACTGTACCTTCCCTCTGGAACCGTAAGCTGAATAAACCTCCCTTTCTCCCTTAAATTGATTGACTTTGAGTGTTCTCTCACAGCAATAGTTAAGAGTAACTGTTGCAAACTCAAAATGATTTATTCTACCAAACAAACTTCTTATTAAAAAGGACTCATTAATCACTTCCACATTCAACAAAAACTGCTACCATCATCAATTTTCATTCACACTAACTACCCTGAAGTGATAACTTTTGTATTTTGCTATACAAAATTTGGAAGGAAAGTTATGACTCTGTAGTGCATCCAGTTTACAGCCAATGAGTCAAAAGGGTTATTAATTCTTAGAACTTGTTGATCAAGTTCTAGAACTCATCGATTTTAGAATACTTGGCTATTTCTTTCACTTTTAGGTATTTGTCATGTTTCTGCTGCTTGATTGTTCTGTCTGCTCATGGAAGGAAACTGAACAGCAGCCATTTTTATCTGCTTACTCAAGTGGAACCTGCAGATGGTCAGTGTGGGAATGTTCTAGAAAAATACCATGTGAGATAAAATGTGGGACAATTATGTAAATAAGCGGCCAGGATTAAGTGGCTATCATTCTCTCTAGAGGAGAAATGTAGAGTTTACACTATTATAAGTGCACATTATTTTGAGTTCTTGAAGAGTGTATTTTATGTGGATTATCTATAGGAAGACATTTTGAAGATTTGTCATTCCAGAGATGTGCTTCTATTTAAGATTTTCCTGTCAATATTTCATTTCAATTAGTCCACAATTTCAACAAAATTTTCAGTCTGAAAATAAGTTAATTAAAGCAAATACTTGTAAAAAAAATTCACGATGCATTTTTCTCCCTCGTGCACTGTGGGTGCAGGCAAAGCCTTTTAGGCTTTCTGTCCGCCTATCTATTAAAAAAGGCATTTTCGATCCTTATGGACCCTCGGTAACATCTATAACATAGTGCTAGGCACTGCACGCATGAATAAGGCTTTAGAAGGTCGAATGCACCTTCTCTAGGAGGAGAACTAAGTAATGTGTTCATATTCTAAAGAGAAATTCCCAGTACAGAGAATCCTAAAAATGTTTGGGGAATTTAAAGAAGTCACAGATAGTAGTAAGAGAAATTAGCAAATAAAGGCTAAACTTTGGAAGAGAAGCTATGTAGGTAGAGTTTTCACAACTGTCTTTTAAAGAAAGGTAGACTCTAACCGTAGGAGACTTAAGCAGAGCAGGCAAATGAAATGCTTGCGTTTTGGCCACTTGGGGAGAGCACTATAGAGAAAAGGCAGAAGATGATGAGGAGCAGCGAGTCTTGCTTTCCCTGATGTGCTTTATGCCATCACTAATGGGCATTTTGGTACACACTTTCACCTGAAATCTTTTAAAGTAGCAGCTCCCTGGCTTGCACGTGTGTTAAGAATCACCTGCGATTGCTGCAAAGCCAGATTCCAATTCTCCAGGTCTAGGGAGGACCTGAGTCTGGACCACACTTCTGCATCCAAGACTTTTTTCAAAGCCAGCACGCTGGGTCCCAGCCTGCAGGGTCAGACCACCTGTGGACTTCACACAAATGCAAAGCGAATTCTGGAAGCTCGCGGCCGACCTACTGAACCAGAAGCTTCGAGGGGCGAGGGGCGAGGGGCGAGGGGCGAGGGGCGAGGGGCGAGGGGCGAGGGGCGAGGGGCGAGGGGCGAGGGGCGAGGGGCGAGGGGCGAGGGGCGAGGGGCGAGGGGCGAGGGGCGAGGGGCGAGGGGCGAGGGGCGAGGGGCGAGGGGCGAGGGGCGAGGGGCGAGGGGCGAGGGGCGAGGGGCGAGGGGCGAGGGGCGAGGGGCGAGGGGCGAGGGGCGAGGGGCGAGGGGCGAGGGGCGGCGCTGTGCTTCGCTCGCCCGCAGCCGCTGAAGCTCCGCAGCCACTTGGTCAGTCCCCGCTTTTGCAACAAAGTTACAAATGTGGAAGCCTTTTGAGGCTCAATGCCGACCCCCCGCCGGGTCCCGAGATTCCGCGCGGAGATGCGGGAGGAGACTTTGAAAAGTGAGCGCAGGACTTAGGACTGTAACTCTCCAGCCCTTCATTTCCTGGCCCGGCTTGGTTTGGGCATCTCCAGCGCCCAGGGTCGCAGAGGCCCAGCATCCCGGAGCCAGCGACCCCCCATCCCCGCCGCGGCTCCCGGGGCGCCCCACCGCCCCCACCGCCCCAGGCCCGCGCCGGCCACGCATGCGCAGGCTCGGGCCGGGAGTAACGGCCCGCGGCCCCCGCCGGAAGTGGGTCGCGGCGGCGGCGGCGGGAGGAGCCGGACGGCAGCGTGGCGGCCGCGGGCAGCCGAGCGGGGGCGTCCGGCTCGCGCTTCCCTGGACGCGCCATGGCGCGGGCGACGGTCGCGGAGGCGCTGCGGCTGCTCCTGGGCTGCGCCGCGCTGGGGCTGATCGTGCTCGGCGGCCGCGCGGCCTCCAAGGCGGTGACGGCGCACCTGGCCGCCAAGTGGACCGAGACCCCGCTGCTGCTGGAGGCTAGGTGGGTGCGGCCGGCGCGGGGCGGCGCGGGACCCCACGCCAGCCGGGACCCCGCGCCCCGCTCCTTCGGGACCGGGGCATCACCCGAGGGTCCTGGCGCCACCCCAGGGTCCTGGCGCCACCCCAGGGGCCCAGCGCCACTCTGGGACCCCGGCATCTCCCCGGGACCCCGACATCTTCCGGGGACCCTGCTCATTCCCGGACCCCGGCATCATCCCAGGATCCCATGTCACCTCGGGACCCCGACGTCACCTCGGGACCCCGGCATCTCCCCCAGACCCCGGCATCTCCCTGGGGACCCTGCTCATTCCCGGACCCCGGCATCATCCCAGGATCCCATGTCGCCTCGGGACCCCGGCATCTCCCTGGACCCCGACATCTCCCTGGGGACCCTGCTCATTCCCGGACCCCGGCATTATCCCGGGATCCTGACGCCGTCCCAGGACCCCGACATATCCCCAGGGCCCAGGCGTCTCCCCGGGACCCCGACGTCACCTCTCTCCTGGGGACCCCGGCATCTCCCCAGGACCCCGACGTCACCTCGGGACCCTGGCAACTCCCCGGGAGCCCAGCGCCGCCCTGGACCCCGGCATCTCCCCTCCATCCCAGCTTCTCCGGGACTCTGGTGTCTCCTCGGGGGCCGGACTTCTCCCGCGTACCCAGAGCCTCCTCCGACCCCCGGGGTTCGCATCTCCAGGCATCAGAGCGTCTCCGGCTCCTGCCTCTGCACAAGCTCTTTCCTCCAGTGCATTTTCTCCAAAGCTTGCCGGCTGTCACCTTTCCTCCAGTCCTCATAACAAGACCCTTTGGAATCTCTGTGGGGTTTGCCTTCGGGTGTTTCTATTTTTGCCAAGAGCCCTTCAAGGTGAACTCCCCGGAGTTACCATGTGTAGGTTCTCCAAGTCCTCCGTAGAACCACCAGAGCACTTTGACAGTTAGCTCATGGTTGCGTGACTTTTTTAGCAGCTTCTCAAAATTTGTGTAGCCGCATTTCCGCAGAGACTTTCAACAATTTTAGGTGTGTGTTACAGTGAGACTCCCAGGTTGGGGGAACAGAAATCTGACGTACTTTCTGAGCACTGTTGCAATGAATTACCCAAAACACAGTGGCTTCACTTAGAAACATATTCTTTTGTGATTCTGATGGCGGGAAGCCGAGAATCAAGCGTCCCGGCTGCGCTCCTGAAGGCTCCGACTTCTCCTGTGGATGCTCCAGCAGCTCAGGTGTCTCTACTGAATCTTCACACCACCTTCTCCTTGCCAAGTCTCCACTTGTCTCTTGTCTGGGTTCCTGGACCCTCCAGATAACCCACAACAACCTTCTATCTAAATATCACTCAGATTTGGAAGGTTGAATATGGGCCTGTCTTTGTGGGGGCCACATTGAATCCAACACAAATGAGTGGGATAAATCAGAACCACAACTATGCTGTGAGAACTGAAGAGAACTCTCCAAAGCGATTATATTCTGTGACTCCTCACAGATTCTTAGACAGACACCCTATTTCTTTTTTACTATTTACTTTTTTATAATCTATCTTTAGTTTCTTGTAATTATTATTTCATTGCCTCAAATATGAATACAGTGAGTTTGTATTTTCAAACCTTAATCCCCAATCCATCCTCCCTCCTCCTCTGACTACACCTCTTCTCTCTTTCCAGACTCCTCCTATTTTCAAATCCTTTTGCATATGTGGCCCAGTTTCATCTGGTTTGATGTCTACGTCTTGAGTGCTTGGCAAAGCATGACTCTCTTGCCAGTGGCTGTACCATTGAGGAAAGCCTCTTGCATTTCTCCCCTGTGGTGGTTGAAATATGAATTCCCCCACAGACGCATGTGTTTGAGCTTTAGTTTGGAAAAGTCTTTAGGAGGTGGAGCCTTGCTGGAGGAAGGCAGTCATGGGGTGGGTGGGGCCTTGAGGTTGTTTGGCCTCGCCCTGCTTGGGTAGGTGGGTGAGCGAGGGAGTCTGCTCCGGAGCTTGCCTCAGCTCTCAGCCTCCGTGTTGTCTGCAGTGACCTAGGCCGCCTCCAGCTTCTGCAGGACTTCTTCCCCTCTGGAACCTTCTGGAACCCTTTCTCCCCTTCAGTTGCTTGAGCCTCAGCGGTGTCTCACTGCAACAAAGGAGAGTAACTGCCACACTCCCCGTCAACACTAATCTTCATCAGTCTCCCAGGGAGGGGTGAAGTCTCTTAAGATCGTTCCCCTTCCATGATGAATGTCCACAATCCAGGTCTGTGCAGGTCTTGTGGGAATATCCATCGCTGCAGTGAACACGTAGACAACAGTCCTGTGTGTCCAGAAGGTACCTCTGGCCACACCCTGCACCGGCTCTTACACGCCCTTACGGTGCTTCGCTCTTCCAGAGCGTTCTCTGAACCTTGGAAGGGGCGGTGAGGGCGACTTAGATGTCTTGTTCAGGCTGAGTAGTTCAGTCCTCAACCGCTTGTTTCCTGCATTCTGTCCACTTGTGATTTGCTGCGATAAGCACCTTCCATTGCAGAAAGCAGCTTCTGTATTGAGTGCTGAAGGCCCCTCCAAGTCTATGGGCATAATAATGGCAGTTGTTTAAAAGTCTGCTTTAATCTCTCCATCTTTAAGTTATGTGTCTACGTATTTCATCTGAACAGATTTTTATTTTTATTTATTTATTTTTCTGCTCATACAAACGTAATAGGTACCCCTGTCCCCTCCCTCCCTCCACCCCTCCCTGGACCTCCCTGTTCCCTCCCCCTTTTTCCCCTTCCTTTCCCCCCTCCCTCCCTTTCTCCCAGTGCCCCCTCTCCCCATCTCCGAAGCATCCTTTAACGAGTATATCAAACTTTCCTCTGGGTCCTCCTCTTTGATGAGGTGTAAGGACTCAGTGGCATTTCCTAGAACTCTTTCTTATGTTCCCCTTAAGTATAGGAACACTATCGTGACTGTTAATCCCTTGCTTCTAAGGATCCTAGTGCCTTTAGTCCATGCTAGACTTTGAGGGATCAATGATGTTTGAACAGATTTTTAAAAAGTACAAATTTCCAAGTTTTGTTGATAGTAAAGAAAAGCCAAAAGTGGCATCTCAATGTACTTTTCTTGGCATGAGTGTATGTATAAGTTACCTTAGGCAAAAATCACCAATTTGCTTTTTTGTTGTGTTGTAGTAACTAGAAAGCAGTACTTTAACATTAACTTTTAAAGGTTTTGTCACAAAATATGATGAAGTTCTAAAATGTGATTTATAGTATCTAAACTATTTTTCATTTCCATCTATTTTTAATAGTGAATTTATGGCAGAAGAAAGCAATGAAAAATTCTGGCAATTTGTGGAAACAGTACAAGATTTAGCGATTTATAAACGAACACGTAAGTGATGTGCAAATTTTGACTTATGAAATTTGTGTTTATATGCACACATGGAGTATGCTTTTGTTTTTAGTGATAAGATGAAATATGAGTGTTTAATTGGATTAGAACATTAAACCAAGGGCTGGGCACGTAGCGCAGGTGGTGGAGTGCTGTCTCCATGCAGGCAGCCCTGGGTTCAGTCCTCTGGGCGTGGTGGCCCAGGCTTGCATTACACACCGGAGATAGAGCCAGAATATTCAGGGTTATGCTCCGCTGCACGGTGGTCAAGGCCAGCCTGAGCTACAAAAGACGGTCTCAAAAAAACAGAGCAGGGACTGGAGAGATGGCTCAGTGGTTAGGACTCTGTATCGCAAGCAGAAGTCCTGAGTTCAGTCCCAGGTCCCACATAAAAATGCCAGGCAGAAATGGCAGCTGCCTGCACTTCTGCCCCTGGTGAGCAAAGACTGGGAAATGCAGAGGGAAGGAAGAAGGAGGTAGGAGCAATCCAGGATGATTCCTAAAGTCACCCGTGGTCCTCCACAGGGACACACACACACACACAGCAGAGCCACTCTGCTGCCCCCTCTCTTGGTCCTGGGATGATCCTGCAGGGTGCAGGGTGGTGGCCACAGGGCAAGTGATGAGCAAAGGCGGGGAAAGAGCCCAAGGGGGAAGCCCCTGGGGTGCAGCAGGCCCACCCATCTTTTCCTCTGCCCTGCCCCCTTTCCATGGTCTCTGGGTCCCAGGGGCATCGGAGCAGCCTTCTCCTTGAGTTTCGGGGCTTGTTGGAGAGCAGTAGAGGAGAGAAGCGGCCGCCTGGATTTGCTCAGGTTGCAGATGAGATGAGACTTACATGAAGAGGCCGGATAGTGCGGCCTCCTGACACCCTGAGCCTGCTCATTACACTGAGCTGCACATGTGCTGTAACTTAGCAATCGTGGGGTTTTAAATGGTGCATTGAAGCTGTGCAGTACCCTTGCATGATGAGCCCTCTGCTGGGGTGGATGGATCTGAAATGCTGGCATCTTCCAGACAATTATTCTGTCCCCATCTTGTGTTGATTGTCGAGAAAACACTGGAGATCCCAAATAAAGCCATGGTTTTCCTCAGCCATAAGCAAATTTAAATGACCTGCATGGTTCTTGTGTTGTGAAATCCTAACATCTTCTTTCTTCTCTAGAATCAGATTATTCTTACTACAATTTGATCCTGAAGAAAGCTGGGCAGTTTTTAGACAATTTACACACTAATCTCTTAAAGTTTGCCTTCTCCATAAGAGTGCACTCTCCAACTGTTCAGATGTTTCAACAGGTAAAAATATTCCTGCAGCATTTGATGAAGAGCCTTGTTACTAACGTACACGGGGCTACTGAATGTCCATATCTTTGGCTCAGATTGTTCTGCAAGCTTCTCATGATGCTTGGTTTCATAACCCGCTTATAGTGACGTTATTGTTGTCATTTATTATGATTATAATATAAGGAATTCATGGTTCTCGGAATTAGGAAAACATGACGACACATCATCCCTGAAATGACTTATAATAAAAAGTTCATTTTTCTCATTGACTCTGAAGCATGTATTTCCCAATTGACGTCACTGAAATATTTCTTAAAGTCTACCTACAGAAAGATTTTTTACCTTCATGACATCGATAATTTAATTACCTTTTAATGACATAGCAGCCGCGTGTTAAGATTGTACTCTGAGCATCGAGGCCCTTGGCTTACACATCCCTCCACTGCAGGTCGCTGCTGCGGAGCCTCCTCCAGAAGGGTGCCCCGCCTTCCTGCTCATCCATGAGAAACACACCTGCAAACGTAACGGGATTAAAAAGCTGCTGAAGAAAGCTGCGTCCAGGTAAAGCACGGTGGGCAAAGGAGGAGCGTTGAAATAAGGGAAATTTGAATATTCTTAAGACATTGTGCGTTCAAAATGTGATGCGTGTTGAAAAACTAATATGTCTAACAATATTTTGCCTTTATTGGATTTTAGTTTGTTCTTGACTTTATATTTGTTATTGCAGTAAATGTCTGACAGGCAGGTTCGGAGAACAAGGGTTTTTACCATCTCATCTCCGGCCTTGGTTCGTCCTGTCAGGACAGCGGCCAGCAGGAGCAAAGGGAAGGGCCGCACCCTGTCCAGGCGAGAGCTTCCCAGACTTTCAGTTGCCAAATACCAGCGGCTGCCTCACTAGCCAGTGCCCAGGGGTGTCCACCACAGGAGGGTCTTCCTACAGCTCCCCCGAAGCCGGCCGGACCAAAGTCATTCCTCATGGGTGTGCCCGGAGGCCTCAAGGGCAGCTTTCAGAATTTGAACCGTGGGCTCCGGGGTCAGCTGTCCAGATTTGCACACAGGTGCTTTACTGACTGGCCATTTCCATCAGTCCTATTTAAGCCAATTTTTAATAAGCATAAAAAAGTAAATTTATTTGAACTACACTTTTTTAAATATAAAACAAACATCTGAGGAATAAGACTAATCATAATTGGGATTGCTTGTTCATAGTGTACTGCTGAATTTTTAACTTTTTGAAGTTTTTAAAAAATTCAAATCAGAAGGAAATTACATTTATCATTCTTTTTTTTGCCAAGTAATAGCTACCAATGTGTGTTTTATTGCCTAATTGTTTCTATTTTGAAAAGTAAAGAAGTTGGGGCTGGCGAGGTAAACTGAGTCAGTGAAGTGCTTGCTGCGCAAGCGTGAGTCGGACCTTCAGACTGCAGGAAGGGAGCGCTGGGTGCTGGGCTGGGCGCTGGGCTGGGCGCTGGGCTGGGCGGTCCCGGACCCGCAGGAGGGGAGCGCTGGCGCTGGGCTGGCCGCTCTGGGTGCTGGGTGGGTGCAGAGGAAGTGCACACCTGGTTGGTCAGCTCCCACACAGTGAGACCCTGGCTCAAAAGAAGCGTGACAGAGCCCAGGGGACATCTGTGGTTGTCCCCTGGGCTGCACACACACGTGCAGTCCACATATCAGATCATAACATATTCAGTAGCTCATTTTATTAAGATCACTTTTTATTGCGCATGCGTGTGTGTAGAGCAGTGTATAGAACTGTGCCTGTGGGGGCCTGAGGAAGACCTGGAGATTCGTCCTAGGTCCTTGGCCTAGGATCCAAACTCAGGTCCTTTTGCTTGAGAGGCAGAGTTTTAACCCTGCGCCTTCTCCAGCCCAAATAGCTCGTTTTCATACTTCTCTCATTTGTTGAAAACCTTTCTAGCAGTTTCTTGCTCTTCTTGTTGCTTATCTAGGCTTCTATCTCTGTGCAGCTAATTTTTTCAGTGTCTTTCTTTCATAGTTTAAAACAAATGCCAATTTGTTCCCCCAATCCTTACTGGGAGATTTTTTCCCAGCAATTTTTTCTTTCTAACCTATTGTTTTACATTAAACATTTAGCCCATCTGCATTCTTTTTATCTAACATGAGGATCTAATCATATTTTTTGCCTTAAAATAGCGAGTCAGCTACGTCCATGTTGTGGTCTGTTCCTACTGCTGTTCTGCCGTGTTCCGTTCTCTTACCCACGTCTTGCAAGCGCTGACCCACCCTCCCAGGCGCCCCGACTCCACACAACGTATCGCTGTCAAATTAGTGTTAGAAACACTCACAGCGAATCCGCAGAGGCGAAGCTTTACTAAAGAAGTCAGACTGCCTGTTCACTTAAATTATTTGATATCTTTGTCTCTTGCCAATCTTTCTTATTCTAGGAAGTGAAATTAAATAACCACTTTTTCTTTTATTTTTTTCTGCTTTTAAAAAATTTCAGAATTTCATACATAGAGTAAACTCATGATATTTTCTCACCTTTATCCCCAGTCCCATTCCCCCTACTTTCTCCAGTATGACTCCTCCTCTTCCCTGCAAGTCTCCCTCCTATTTCCATGTCTTCTTGCATGTGGCCCACTGCATTCCATCTGGCTTCCTTTGATGGCATGCACCTGCGCACCTGCCGGAGCATGACTTATATCAGGGGGCAGACATTAAACCTCACTAGTCTCTCAGGGAGGGGGGTCTCTTGAGCTCTTTCCCCTCCATGGTGAAATGTTGTTAGGAAAATCCCATCAGGTCTTATGGAAATACATGTAACTGCAATGAATTTATAGCTGCAATAGCCCGTCATGTCCAGAAGATGATGTCTGGCCTCACCCCTGTACCCCTTGAGGCTCTTACACTCTTGCTCCCCCTTTTCCATGATATGTTCTGAGCCTTGAGGTGTGGGGGTCTTTTAGATGCTCTGTTTAGAGCTGAAGAGTCCAGTCAGCTATTTTCTGCACTTTGACTGGTGGTTTTCTGAAAAACACCTGCCATTGCAAAAGGAAACTTCTGGTTTGAGTGCTGGGTGCTCCTCCAATCTATGTGTGTAAGACAAATGTCTGAAAGATAGTTTGATACAGTGTATTTATAGCTGAACCTTCACAGTTTGCACCCCTCCCAGGCTTATGTCCTCCTCTTTCACAGGTTCTTGTTTTAGTTTGCAGTACCAGGCCTGTGGTGCGGGAAACTGGGCCTGAGATCCCGCCAGAAAGCTGTTGGTTGCCCCTTGACATTCACGCCACTACTACACCAATGGTCCCCTTCTGCCAAGGTGGTTGTTATTGTAGCTTTTGGGGACCTATGATTGCTCTTCTCCCCCAGCAGCTTGCATAGTACTTTCTGGAACTAAGAAAGCTAACTATCACTTTTGTTGTTTCATGTGGACAAGGTGACATTTCACAGATGTTCCTTTGTAGCATTAATTGGTTGGTGATGCATGCACGATGTGTCAGGACTAGTGCCTGTCCTCACTACCTGTAGCTTTTTTCTATCTTTTTTGCATATTGCATTTTTAAAGAAAATACTGGATTTAAAGAAATCTAATCTGAAGGTTACCAAAAACAAAAAGCAGCATCAAGACACTGCAAGGGGCATTTCGCCCCAGGACTCTCTTGCCAGTCGGCATATTCATTGTTAGTCTGACCAGTCAAAAACGCAAGACCTGTCAGCTCTCAGCAGTCTGAGTGGCTTCTCAGCACTGTGTGCAGGAAGGAACTTTGGGGGTACAGGAGGAAGGAGGCTCGATGGCTTCTGTGTACAGCATTGAGTGGTTCCCCAAACCCCGTGTTCCTCGAATCGCCCGCCCTTCGCACCGTGGGCATCTGAGTCTACGTTTTCTTCCTCCTGTGGACTAGGGTCGGGTCACACAGCCCAGGCTGCTGACTGGCGACCACTGAAGCGCCGTAGCTTTGATTGGAGCACTTGAGCCAGAATACACGGAACAGTACTGGGAGAAAGAGAGCCCTAGATTTTATAGTTCTCGTCAACCTTGAAACGGGGCGGGACACGAATCACACCGGGCTGCTGAGAGGAAGGATTCGGCCTGCGATGGAGAGGATCAGGTCGGCCCTAAGGTTTCCTAGTCCCTTCCGCTGTCTTCCTGCCACCTCGGATGAGTGACGCAACCCTCAGCACATGGTGCCAGCACTTGGTGGACACCACGCTGTTTTGGCTTCAGATCTGAATACATAACTGTACCGACACTTTGTAGCTCACTCATGAGTGAGTGTGAGCTGTGGACTCTCATTCTGAGACTCTACTGAGTGGCTCAGCAGAAGCATCAGAAAATTCCAAAAGGAGAAAGAACAGTTAAATTTTAGTTACCCGCTAAGTAGGAGCTGGAGGAGGCGCTTTCTAGAGCAATAGCTCCACCTGGCGGCCTGAGGCTCCAACAACACCAGAGCGGCTCCTAAGCTTTGCTTCACTGTATTTGAATGTCTGAGCCAAAGGTTGCCAGAACCTTCTCTGGGGCAAGCCAAGCCCTTCGTTATGCTTCTTGAAGTAAACGGTCTGGATCAATGTGGTCTTCCATCAAGTGTGTTTCCTAGAGACCTCGATGAGTTACTGACAGTTTCAGTGTGACATGCATGTGAGCATGTGTATGCGTACACACACACACACTGTCATTGTGAGTTTATTATTATTTATTCAATTGTGTGTGTATGTGTACGTGTGTGTGTGTGTTGTAGAACCACGGGCGAATTCGGGAACCACCATGGACGCCTCCACCTCCTCCTTGTTTACTTCGCCCCGGGATTCACAGGCTCCGCCCTCCCAGGACCAGAAACGCAGGCCGCCCCGGCGGCCGCCCGGGCTTCCGCCCCGGCTTCCGCCCGGCGTCTATACATGGGGTCTAGGATCAGAACTCAGGACCTTCTGCCTGCAAGGCGGAAGCTTAACCCCTGAGCCACTTCTCCAGCCCCTCATTGTGAGTTTAAAAGCCAGGGACTGTGGTTTCTGATGGGAAGGCTGCCACAGCTTGTCACTCGCGCCCAGAGGTGGATGTTTTGCTCTGTGATGCAGGAGGTCATCTCGCGCCAGGCCCTGGTGGGTTCTGGCGAGCCGTGTGTGGCAGAGCATCACCCTGTTCTTGATGGAAGCATTGGCTTCTAATCCGGGTCATAACATGGCTCTCCAGACAGTTCTGCACCAGATCTCGCTGCAGCTGCCAATATTCCATCTCTCGTCTCCTCTGAAGCAACCAGGATGAGAGAGACCGCAGGTGACTCGGTTCTGTTGTAAAGGTTCAGGAATCTGTCCTGATGGTCGCTGGGTATTGTGGGCCTTCCTCTTACACATCCTCAGATGGGCTGGCTTGCTGATTGACGTAGTCCAGAAAAGCCTGGGTAAGGGATTCAAACTTACATTTGGCCCAGCCCCTCGGATGCTCTTTAGAGAGGCGTGGCTCCTGAGGATGGCCCCAGCTCATCTGTCCTCTTACGGTGGCCTGCACCAGCCAGAAGTGCAGATTTGCTGTTTCCCCTTTCAGACCTGTCAGCTTTGACCCATGTCTTTTGACGTTCTTAGATTAATGCTCATGTATTACCTGTTGTTATATAATGTACGTCTTTGCTCACAATTTCCCATTATGAAGTCTGCTTGTCTAAAATGAATGTATCTGTTGCTACTTTCCATACATGTTTCTGTGAGGAAGGTTTTTTCCTTGGGCGTGGAGTGTGTGTGTTCATATATGTACGTGCATGTGTATATGCACACACGCTCACTTATTTCATCAGGAAGGAAGGAAGGCTCTCTCAGGTGACCCCATCGCTCTGTAGCATGCTAGACTCGCCAGCCCTCTTGGTGTGGAGCTCGTGGGCAGCTGCCATGCCTGCCCCTTGCCTGTGGGTTGAGGGGTGCAAGCTCAGTCCTCACTTGCTGGGCCATCTCCCCAGCCCACGAGGAAGGTTTTTGAAGATTGCTTTCTTACTCCTTTTCACAAGAACTAAACCAAGCCTGTTGTGTCTATTGCTTTGATGTAGAAATGCGGGCGCACCTGGCGTCCTTTGGTTCCTTGCGCCTGTCCACTTGTCAAACGTGTGACTGCATCTGAAGCCCAGTGTTTAATGAAAAGACCGTCCTCAGAACTCCAGTTGATAACCTGATGTTAGTTTTTTCTCCTCCTCTCCTTCGGCTTCTGTTTGATCTTATTCTAGACATTTAGCATGTTTGAATCTCAGAAACACAGAAGCTTAAGCAAAGGATAGTAACTCTTAATTACTCATTGGAGGTAGAATTTACTGAAGTGTCTGAGTGATGTGGCAAAGTGCCTGGCCGAGATGCCAGCATGCAGTTAGGATCTGACCACAGACTGCCTGTGTCCAGTGGGCCACCAGCAGCTCTTGTGTGACGAACTCATCTTGGGCCCAATGGCTCTGCATGCCTCTCAATTGTTGTTGACCTATTCTTGGAAACAGGGGCTATAGTGAAAAATTATTCTGCTATAAATTTTGTACCATTGAAAATTGTATTATGGCGATCTGCTATTTAAAGATAATGTACTGCAGAGATACTGCAGAGATAAAGTACTATAGAGATAAAGATAATGTACTCCACATTGAAGCTGTCAAAAGAGCAAAACTCATCAGTGAAGAAAAGTAAAAAAAACTGTGCCCCATTGGAAAAAATATTTTAAATATTCAAATTTGGGTGAGCCAAATTTCTTTTTTATGTGTCATTTTATAGAAATTATGTCTACCAGATTGTGGTTGTATACATCATAAAGTCTTTGCTATCAAAATTACAAAGTTTCTTCGCATCCTGTGTGATACGGTGTGGACTTGCAGTTGTCTTAAAAGCTTATTCTTTGTTTTCGTTTTAGGCAGAGGCCTTACCTGTTTGAAGGAGATCATAAATTTCCTACGAACGCTGAGAATGTTCCAGTGGTTATTCTCTATGCAGAAATTGGCACAAGAGCATTTTCAGAATTTCACAAAATACTGTCTGAAAAGTCTAAAAATGGTGAAATTCTCTATGTTCTTCGACATTATGTTCAGGTACATCCTTGTTTTTTTTTCAGTTATCATTTTGTTTCCTGAAAGGTAATTTTTATATCATATCCTACAGTTTTATGTCATTTTTCCCCGGAAGAGTTACTTTAAAAAAAATGAGCACAATAAACACAACTTTTGAAATGGGACTCATACTTCAAGATCTCACTTAAAGGTGTGGCATATTAAAAACAAAAGCTGAACTCCCAGAAGCAGAGAGGAGAGAGGTGCCTACCAGAGTCTGGGGGTGGGCGGAAAGGTGGTTACGGGGTGGGAGCTCAGGTATAAAAGAGGAACATTCGGACACTTCTTGAGTAAATTGCTACCGTACGTAATAATGTAACACATGGTGGAAAATTCACAGTGTGAACAAGATAAACATATTAGGCCATGAATATGCTAAATTATCTAGATTTAATGGTTACCCATGGTACACATAAATCAGAACATTATGTTACACATTACAAAATGACACTTTTACTTGTGAATTAAACCTTAATAAACTGAATGTAAAATAAACATTTGAGCAAATAAAAGATATGACAACTGAATACAGTTAATTTTATGTGAAAAACTATTAAGGTCCTTTTTGAATACATTTTTATATTTGAAAGCTTCATGTATACAGTGGTTTAAATATTTTCATCCCAACCTCCCTCTTCCCACTGAAAACCACCATCTTGTCAAGAAATCTCTCTTCAATTTCCATGCCTGCGTGTGTATGTGAGTGTATTGGTGTGTGTGTGTGTGTATGTATGTGTGAGTGCATGTGTAGGTGTATGTGTGTATTTGTGTGAATGCATGTGTGTGAATGTGTGTATGTGTATATGTATGATTGTGTGTATATATATATATATATATGAGTGTGGGTATGTGTGAGTATGTATGTGAATGAGTATTTGTGAGTGTGCATGAGTGAATGTGTGAGTGTGTATATGTGTGTATGTGTTCGTGTGTATTTGTGAGTGTGTGTATGTATGTATTTGTGTAAGTGTATGTGTGTGTGTTTGTATGTGAGTGTGTGTATATGTATGAGTGTGTGTATATGTGAGTGTGTGTAAATGAGTGTGAGTATGTGTGAGTGTGTGTGAATGAGTATGTATTTGTGTGTGTATATGTGTGTATATATATGTATGTGTTCATATGTATGTGTGTATATGTGTGTGTGTATATGAGTATGTGCATGTGTGTGTGTGTATATGTATGTATGTGTAAGTGTGTGTATGTGTGTATGATGTATGGGTGTGTCTGTGATTGTGTATGCGTGAGTGTGTGTGTCCACTGAGTTTCATAATGTTTACCTGCCTCAGCATATGCCTGGGTGCTTGCTGCAGTGCGGGCATTAGTGGCCACAGCACTGAGCAAGTGGGTCCCATCTGCTGTTTGCTCTGGACTTTCATGTTTAAAATCCTTTCCCAGTGGAACACTTGGATTAAAAAAATCCTTAATGAGAATAATGTTTGCTAGAACTCACACTTTTAGTGAAAAAGTATCATAGCAAAGAAATCTGATTTACTTGATAATGTATAGGTCCAATTGCCAAGTGTGGGACAGTAATGCTTTTTGCACTGTATATTTTTATTTTCATAGTATTCAATGACATTAGTACTATATTAACATTATAGTTTCATTGTAAATCATTGAAAAAATATACAATACAATCATTACAATATCAAAAGCTATATAATTTGCTCCCAAAGAGTTTGTCATTTTAGTAACTAATACTGATTTAAAATTCAGAAAAACAGTGTATCAAGTTGACTTTGACACAAGTCGGATGTGTGTTTAGGTGGTAGAATTGTGTGAAAGCTTTTGAGCAGAACGTAGCAGGCTTTATTCATGAGGATTTTTCTGTGTGGACTATTCCTTCAATATTCTGAATCATGTGAGGTGTCTCATGACGCTTCTACCACATCTCCAGTTCACTTGGTCTCCTCCACACTGCAGTTTGTCTCCTCCCCCTTCCTTTGTCCACATCCCTGTTGTCTGCTTTACTTCCGCGTCCTCCCCTCATCCATGACTGCATGTGTGGGAGAACATGCATGACTAGTCTCTGCAAGGCTGGTTCATTTCACTTAGTATGCTGCTCTTCCGTTCCTGTCTGCTAATCACATAATTTGATTCTTTAAGGCTGAATAAGCCCTATTTTTTGACTTTCCCTTTATGTTTCCATTCAGCTTGTTCCCATCATCCTGCCCTGCCCTCCTGTTGCCTTTATTGCTTTATTCTCTGTTTGTGGAACTCACATCCCAGATTAAGTTCTTTAGCACCACAGCCCTAGAATATAATGTTGTTAGAAGGATTTTGTATTTGTTCCAGTGTGAATGAGCGTTTTAATCTTTGTCTCCCAAATTGTTGATTTTTGTGTGTTCAAAGCTCTTGTGGCATAGTATAAAAATTGCTTCACTTTTTTAAGTTTCTTTTTAATCTTGTAGTGTTTCCTACCTAATCCCCAGTCCCATCCCCCTTCTCTCCCCATTACAACCCTTCTTCTCTACCAGTCTCCTTCCTATTTTCATGTTTGTTAATTTGTAATGCAAACTTTTTTACCTGGCCCATGACTCCTCATTCTCTGAGCAGTATCTGTTTCAGAAAAGTCTTTAATTTTGATGAAGTGCTTTCAGGAACTCTTTCATGTATTATAATTTTGGTGTTATATCTAAAAACCAGTATCAAGGCCATAATGTTTACTTTGGATGTTACCTGTTTTGTGGTTTACATTTAGACTTTTTACACATGAACCCTTTGAATTTAGTATAAGTAAGTTATGTATTGAGGTTCATTTTTCAACTTGATGTTCAGTTCTCACGTTTGTGTAAAGGAATATCCTCCACTGAATTTCCTTTATTCCCTTGTACAATATAATTGGCTCGTAGCTGTGTATTTGGTCTGTTTGTGGCTTCTGTCTTCTGTCAGGGCTCCGATCTGTTCCCAGCATCTCATCGATACTTGTGTTGTTTGAAGCTTTGAAATTGGCTCATGTGAGCCGCCCAGCCCTGGTTTTCAATAGTTTCAATGGTTCAATTATTTCAATAGTTTATTTTCCTCTTTGTGAGAACCATGGAATAAATTTGTCTGTAACTACAAAATACTTTTGATTGAAATCCCGTTGAACATAAAGATCAAGTTTGTGAGAATAAGCATCTTTAAATTCTGAGTCTCCCAGATGAAAGGAGTCGTCCTTCCTTACCCCATTGAGGTTTTCCTTTGCAGTCTCTGTGCCCTTGTTCCTTCCTTCGCCTACTTTACTGTGAAGACGGCGCCGTGTCACGTGATGATGGAAGGCAACTGGCCTTTTTCTGACCTTCTCCTCTTTAGCTGCTTCCACTGTTAAGTCAGGTGCAGAGAACTTTACGTACAGGAAATTACTTCCTCTTTAAATTTGTTGAGTTCTTATTATTTATGTATGTTGAATGTCATCAAATACTTTTTTCATTTACTAGGATAATCCTGAGATTTTTGATTACTAAAATAATCCTGTGTTAAAACATTAGTGTGGTAAATTGCATTGAATTATATTCAGATGCCAGCATAATATATTCATAATACATTCTTTGGATGGACCCTATTAGTTGTGAAGTGATATGTTTTTTGAATATTCGGGATTGATTTATTTTTATTTTGCTGGGGATGTTTACATTTTTGTGTTCCTAAGGGATCCTTAGCTCTAGTCTTATTGTCATGTAATGTGTTGGTTTTTTTCAAACTTCATAAATTGAAAGAGGTCGTATCTCCTCTTCCGTGTTCTGCAAGAAATTTTACAAAGTTTTTGGTATATTTTCTTGAAAGGTTTGTTAAAACAAGTCATTCCCTGCTTCCTTTTCTTCTTTCCACTTTAAATTTTATTTCATTAATAGACACCGAGCATTCAGACCATTTCTTCTTGGGCATAAATGTCTTTCATAGATTCAGTCCCTTACATGTAACTTGCTGAGTTTGTGGACAGAAAGTCGTTTCCAGTGTTTTCTTATTTTCGTTAGTGTCTGGGGCAACAGCAGCGTCTTCCATCGTCGTTTGTTGTAGACTAGTAGTTGGTGTTGCTGCTCTTCCTGCTCGGAATTGAGGTTTGTCAGTTTCCCTCACTTTTCACAAGAATTGCTTCGGTCTCTTTACTGTTTTTGTGGTTCTTCTGTTTCTAGCATCATGTGTTTCTGTCCAGCATTAATCGTTGTTCCTTACCTTGCCTAGGCAATATCTTGTTTCTTTAAGCAGTCCTTAGAGTGCTGAGTTTTGATCTATTTCTTTTTTGCTACCATAAGCATTTGCTGTTTCCTTTTTCCCTCTAAGAACTGTTTTAGTAATGTATGTATCATATACATTTTATATGTTTTATGCAGATTAATGTTGATTTGAGCCCATAGTTTTAAAAATTTCCCATGAGATTTTTGTAATCCACGGCTCAATTGGAAGTGTGTTCCCTGTACATTGTTGTCGACCCCAGGGGAGAACTATAAGCACTCGCTGGAGGACTTAAAAGGGCTCTGTGCTCTTGGTTTTGTGTGAGGGGCCCTGGACATTTCAGTCATGCCGTTGCAGCAGAGGCATGAGCAGGGCCCGGCTGCCAGTCGCTTCCACAGTGTCCCGGACGCTGCAGCTGAGAACTGCATGTCAGAACAGAGAGGAGCAGGACAGAGGAATGTAGGGACCGTCCATTAATTTGAACATAGAGCCATATGATGTATTTTTCCAGGTGTTTCTCACCGTTCCCAATTTAGTTGCACATTTTTGTTAAACTATTGCTATTCCTGGAAATGAGGACTCTTTTTTATGTTTATGATGTGAAATATAAAAAGTGCAGGTTCATTGGATATGTGTATAATTTGTAAATCTTCACTTACTTGAATAACTAGTAAGTGCTGTTCACAAAGCAGTAAAGGGGAAACATTGCTTTTCTCAGTGAGCCTCTGCTCTCAGGTCCAGAGGTGAAGAGCAAGTAAATATGTCAGGTGATATCAAAGTGTTTATTAGTTAAAAGACCTGAAGACGGAGGGTCAGATGAGGGACTAGCATGCCTGGAGAAACACGTGTGTGGTCTCCACTAGGCCGGGCATCCTCAGTCATCTTCCTCATCTGCAGAGTAGACATGTCCCATAGACATGTCCCATGACTGACAGGGGCGTTGTGACCGCCATTGTCCACGGGTGGGGCAGACTGCTGTGAGACATGTTAAAAGGGAGTAGAAGTCGGAGATAAGACTATGTTTTATGTCCCACATAATTCTAATATGCCCCCTAGATCGTATGACCATCTTTCTAAAAAATACTTATTTACATGGTGCAAAGGTGAAGATAGAAGTCAACTTTCAGGGGGCTGGAGAGGTGGCTCAGGGGTTAAGCCTCTGCCTTGCAGGCGGAAGGTCCTGAGTTCAGATCCTAGATCCCCATGTATAGACGCCGGGCGGAAGCGGGGGCGGCCTGAGTTTCTGGTCCTGGTAGGGCGGAGCCTGTGAATCCCTGGGCAGAGTAAACAAGGAGGAGGTGGAGGTGTCCATGGTGGTTCCCGAATTCACCCATGGTTCTACACAGACACACACACACACACACACACATACACACATGCACACACACGCATACATGCACAATTAAATAAATAATAATAATAATAAAAAAGAAGTCAACTTTCAGAAGTCAGTTCTCTCCTTCCGTCCTTGCTGCTCTGCCTGGCCCACTGAACCATTTTGCCGCCCCGTATGTCCATCTTTTGAGGCTCTGTCTGAAGTTACTCTTTGTAGAATATGATCATTAAATATACCTTTGTGAAGTCACATTGACTTTGAGGTCTGTGTAGCATTAAATTATAGTCTTTTATTTAATGAATTGCATCTTGTACACTCATGGTAGCTATTATGGAGATATAATCACCAAGTAATTCTAATCAAAATAAATTTATTTATGTTACCTTTAGAACAGTTGCTTTTTAGTAACAAAAGAAGAAATAGAAATATGATTTGTCTAAGCACTTTCAGGCTATGAGTATTTGTTTATGAAATACTAAAATAAAATTCAAATTTTATTTTAATTCATTTCTAATAGGGCAGTACATATAATTTATTAAGCATTTTTCTTTTATTATTTAGGAGTCAGTATCTTTTTAAAACTAATAATGGAAATTGGTTATGTTGAACTGCATTTCTTTTATGAATGCTGACAAAATATATGGCCTTAAAATGTTGATTTTATAAAGTGCCAACTAATTGTCCTTTAGGCAGATATTCAATGGTATTTTTAATTGAACTATTTGAAATTAAAAACTCTTTAAAAGATTTTCAACTTTGCCAGATTACTATAAGTTTATAAATAGCTAAGTTTCCATGTGCCAACTTTCATTGCTATATGTGGCTAAGATATGAGAAAATTACATTTTAGTGCGGGCCGCATTAAATACTTTTTGAACATTGAGCTTATCGCATATGGTCTCATTGAGAACCGGAACAGGCCAAGAAGTGGTTGCTCTGGTCACTTGCTTCCGAGGCTGCAGGGGTGTGCGTGGAGGAAATACGAAAGAAGGAAGAGGAATGCTCGCTGGTTCCCTCTCTTCCGTGTGTACCTCCCACACTGCTCTGTCATGGGGTCGCCGTGCTGCCCCTGCACAAAGCTGTGTTACGGCAAAACTTACAGCATGTGAGTTTTGCTGGGCACTGAGTTGTCTGGTTGAATGCCTGCAGTATTATGCTAAGTGGTAATGGCTTCCACACCAGGAATTCCAGGCAGGGAGCAAGAAGGAAATCTGGGCAGGTGCTTAAAAGTTGTGTTTATGCATCCAGGTGCTTTAGAAGAAAGTGTGGCTTTTCTTGCTGGATGGAGCCATCTCTTGATAACTAAATGTTTTCTCTTTTTACAAAACAAATGTGTTTAAACAGAAACCAACCTCGCAGAAAATGTACTTGTCTGGCTATGGTGTGGAACTAGCAATTAAGAGTACAGAATACAAAGCACTGGATGATAGTCAAGTTAAAAGTAAGTTTTTAAAGTCTCTCTACTTGAATAGAGTAAAAGTTGGTGGGCGTCTAAGTTGTGTCTAGAGTGAGCGGATCCTTTATGCACTCGTCAGGCTTGGAGCGGTGCACGCGTTCCTTTCCATTTTGGAACTGAAGCTGGGAGAAATGTGTTTACTGTTGCCCAAGTCTCAGAACCTCTCTCACAGTAGGAACAAGCGTGTTATTGCACTTCAACCAGTGGCTTGCCAACCATTCCCAGCACACGCGGTCCTCTTGCGCTCTGCAGGCACCCGGGCCCCTGAAGGGATCCGTGCTCCGCCAGCCTGGATCATGGCCACACTGGTCAAGTCAGTCAGGAGGATGTTTGTTGAGTGAATGAATGTTTTAGAGCGTGCGACCGCAGCGCATCTGGGCCCACGGGGGCATGAGCTGGCTACACACGCTCACGCAGTCTCCTGAGGCCCCAACAGGCAAGCGTGTTCTCGAAGCCTTCATGAAGTGTCATTGCCGGGGTCACCTGAGGCCATTTGTATCCTGGCTAGAGTTCTGAAGTCCTTTCTCACACCCAATGTGCTTCTGCTTCCGCCCAGGGTTCCTGGCCAGGCTTGGGCCGGGCACCCGCCTCTGTGCCCCGCTGGGCACTCGTGCTGCCACTGAGCGTTCGCGCTTCTGCAGGGCCTGCGATCTGCTGCTTTCTGCTGCAGTTACAAAAGCAAAGTGAAGCAGAAGTAACAACACCCGGACTTCGTGTGTTTCTGCATAATTTATATGTAGCTACACAATGCTTTATAATTTCTGTTTCATAGTTGGCAGAAAACTAGTTTGAATTGTCTTTGGGCTTGTGGAATTTCCTGTCAGTGTTGGGGGTCCCGTATGTGCGAGTGTCTTCCGTCTTTGCTACGTGCTGGAGTATTTTCCTCCTCTCGCTTCTGTGTTCCAGCTTTTCCCCAGCAGCAATGCATGTCAGACTTTAGGTTCTCTCTCTCTCTCTCCTCTCTCACTCCCCGCTCCTCCTCCTTTCAGATCTTTGGTCTTCACACCCTCATCGTCCTCACTTCCCAAAATGGCTATTTAATCTACCCCACAGCACTTTCAGAATGAACTTAGAATGAAATCCACTTTGATTCCCTGGGGAAAATCCTTCCGTGGCTTGCTGTCCCTCCATCATAATTTCAGCATGTCAATGTCTGCAGACAAAGCTTCCCGTGGTCCCCAGGCCCCTGGCCTTGTCTCTCTCCTTGGCACGCTCCCATTTCTCTCCTGTACCCTCTCTTCAGAATACTCCTTCATCCCAGGATGCTCTGTGCTGGAGGCGTGAAGCCCCTTCTGCCCTCAAGTCCTCCCCTCTTCCTCCTCCTCGCCTCCCGGGCTGTGGACCGGCTGTGCCTCGGAGCTGCTGCTCGGCTTCCTGTTCTGCGCGCTTGCCTTTGCCCTCCTGGCCCATGTGTTTCTGTGCCTTCTCGTAGGAAGTGCTACTCACTTTATTAACATTGCCATTTGTTTTTCTCCTTTTCCACCAAGTATGCTGTTTATCATTGTTAGTAAATGTTTGACGGTGTCTGACTAGATCGTTGCGCCCAGGGTTTGCACGGAACCTTAGAGACCTGAAGCTTCAGAAGAGTGAGAAGTCCTGGTATACCCCACCGTGTCCCCCTCACCACACTCTGTACTTGTTTGGTGAGGAGAAAGGGGGTGTCTCTGAGTTATTGCTGGTCTTTGAAGCCAGAGCTTTGATGTCTCTTTCCATTTTCATGTTGGGAGGAAGTACGTACACATATAATGTGCGTTCATGCACCTGTGTAGGTGCAAGTGCTCAAATGCGTGTGCTTGTGGAGGCCCAAGGTGACGTCAGGAGTCATCCTGTATCCTCCACCTTATTTCTTAGGCTGGGTCTTGTAGTCAAACCCACAGCCCGTCAGTACGGCCAGCTTGCTCTGGGCATTCCTAGCCTCCACCTTCCAAAATTGCAGGTGGGCAGCCGCTTCTTCCCAACATCTTAAGGGAATCTAGGGATTCGAACTCCAGGCTCTTGTTGCATAGAAAGTACTTTCATTGCAGAACAGTCTCCTCAGCCCAAGTTTGCTGTCTTTCTAAGGCTTCTTTGATTATCTTCAAGAGTGTTGGACTCTGCAAGAACTTGTGTTTGCTGCAGTATGTTCTCCCACCAGATCTCAAAGCTGAAATCAGAATTTGTTATAGGTCCTTTGACTTATAATTTCTGGTTTTAAAAACAGAATGTTCTGTGACATAATTTATAAAGCAATGCTGACAGTTGTCAAATATATATTAATTCAGCTGGTTTAAAAGAGAGTACACTTAGGAGCGTCAATCTGGACACATACGTCTGTGTTAAGTTGTCCACAAAGGAGGAACAGTGCAAAGCAAATGGAGTCATTTCTCTAAGCTCTGGCTGCTCGCACAGCTGCTTTTCCAGACTGAAAATCTCTCTCTCTCTCTCTCTCTCTTTCTCTCTCTCTCTCTCCCCTCCTCTTTTTTTCCCTCCCTCTATCCCTCCCTCCCTCCCCCTCTCTTACTCTCCCTCTGTCTCCCTCTGTCTCTCTCACTCGCTCTTTCAAGTGTAACAGTGACTGACTCTCCGTCTCTCCCTCACATAGCTGTGACTAATGCGACTGCAGAAGGGGAGACAGAAGCACATGATGAAGTTCAAGGATTTCTCTTCGGGAAACTGAAGTGAGTGTCAGTGTCTGTGAATTCCTTGTGTCGTGCCGCTTTGTCATGCTACATGCAACTTGTGCTTTTATACGCACGTCACTCGAAACACATACCATTGCTTTCATTTACTTTAAAATACCATCCAGCTAATGTCAAAAAGCTAGAAAAAGGAAAAAATGGCTCACTAATTCCACAACTGAAGGATACACAACTGAAACTGTTGGCGGATATCTTTCCAACCTTTCAGTTTATATTTTACAGCTAAAATAAATGCTTATGAAGCATAATTTTCCTGTACAGTGAAACCATATTAGCATCTCCTCTGTGTAAATCACACACCACTAGAGAACTGTCCTATCAAACAGGACTTGAGACCGCTTTCCTCTTTTTTTTCACTATTTTTGTCTAAGTTTGTACACATCTCACATTGTCCTTGGCACAAATTTCAGAGGAGAAAAAAATGACAGCTCAGAATATTTCTGCTTTTTGAATTTTGACACATTCTAATAAATTTCCTTCTGAAAGTGTAGCGATGCACTCGGCCCATGCACGTCCCCCATGCACGTCCCCCGGGGCGGGGGCGGGAGCTGCTCCCCCAGAACACGCTCCAGGGCTGTGCTGCTGTCTGAGGCCTGCCGCGTGCGGCCTGCCTCCGCCTGGCCTGGGAGTTGGGTGCTGGGCACTTGGTCGTTGGCTGTGCCCCCTGCCTTGGCTCAGTTTCTCTTCTGTCTTTTCTAAATCTTGTCAGCTCTTTTAATATCGATTCTAAACCTGTTGCCAGGTACCGACTTATCTACTGTTGTTTTTTTCAGATTCATCTTTAAAATGGATTTGTAGCCATTAGGTGCAACTGTTGCTTAAGCTGGAGTCAGATTTCTTTTTCTAGTGCATAGCATACTGGAGGGGATTGAAAAGCAGAAATTTAAAAGTTTGGGTGATCCATGTTTAAATCT
This sequence comes from Typhlomys cinereus, assembly GCA_023101885.1. Lineage (NCBI taxonomy): Eukaryota > Metazoa > Chordata > Mammalia > Rodentia > Platacanthomyidae > Typhlomys > Typhlomys cinereus. Next base: position 3,297,493 of record JALPQD010000244.1, on the reverse strand, counting down.
TATTAAATCAGAGAGAAGACATTCAGCATTTATAGAATTAACTAAACTTAGAAAATATGGAATAATGGACATAAACCAAGTGATGAAATACCAAATAAATGTCTTTGTAACTAACGTTTCTAATCCTCTGAGATCAGTTTCCACACGTGACTGCAGCAGCAGCTGGGGTCGGGTCAGTCTCTTCCACAGGGCGGCAGCGACCAGAGGGACAAGCCTGTAGTTTAATTACTAGTGAAACATTTACAGCAGTTTGCTACATTTAAAGCAAGTATTTGTTACAAATGAAAAGAAATAGTTATTCCATACATTATGTATTAAAGTTATTATTCAGTAAAATAGTACTTAAAGTAGTACTGAGAAGAAAATATTGCTTAAGTTGACTTTTTGAGCAAAAACATAATGAAGTTAGCTAATACTGGTTTTTATTTTTTTAAGAATCCTTTTGCTTTCAAGGCAAAGGCTTGATAACCCTGATCTATCACCCCAGCCCAGTTAATACTGTATTAAAGTAGTTTATATTAGCAAACACTTTGTAGAGCTAATGGTATATAAAAATCATGGATTTTAGAAATATTGAACTTGAAGAAATTTATGCACCATGCAAAAGAAAGATTTCTCTAAATCTCTTTGTTATATAGATTGCTATGTTAACTATTCAGCATTGGTTGAAATTTCATATATAACTTACCTTTCAAAAATTAAAGTTATGTGTCCCCCCCCCTTTCTTTTCACCAAGCTGACCGAAGAGGAGAGATGGGATGGTAAGTCCACAGCATGCTCAAAAATGGGGTAGCCATAATTTCCTGTGTCAATTCCCTAATTTACAGGAAGGTAGTATTTGTGATTCCTTTTATGCAGGTAAAATTAAAGGAATGTTTTTATCAGCACCTTAAGTTCTGGATACTACAAGCACTCACAAAAGACATGTCACTGAAATTGGCCACATCGTGAGCTGTGTGGCCTGGAAAAGTTAATGCATCTTGCAAACAGATTTGTTATAACGTTTCTTTAATAACAATACATTTTTATCCCATTTTCAACTGTGTTGTAGCATGTTGGAATCTATAGTTCTTCTTTAACTGCTTGTGGGAATAAATTACATAACTCCAAATATCCTTTGAAAATTTGGATTTTTTAAGGGGAAATACTCAGAATTCTTTCACAATTACTTCATTGCTTATTTTAAAACAAAAATGTTTTGTCTTCAGGTACTGCATAATAATGTTATGTATGTTATGCCTAAATTAAGGGAAAATTAGCAGCAAAAATTGTTCCGACTAGAGGCTGAAACCATTGGTAAATTTCCTATTGTGCAGGCGCGAGGATCTGAGTTCAATCCCCAGACCCCAGGCACAGCCGCCTGGTGGGGGGGGGGTAACGCTGGCACCAGAGGCGGAGACAGCAGGTGCCTGACTGCTGGCGGCAGCCTCGCCTGCCTGGCGAGCTCTAGGGCCGCAGCAGCCCCTGTTTCTGGAGAAAAGAAAGTGGATGGTGCCCGAGGAATGACGCCCAAAGTTGACCTTGGGCCTCACACACCTGAGCACACCTGGGCACACCTGCAAAAATATATGATTAAATGAAAAAAGGAAAGGTTCATTTAGTTCATGGTGAATTTCTTTCAAAAAAGTTCCATTGCATCTGTTGAAGGGAGTCTTCATCAACCATTCATCTTCAAAATGTGGTTCCATTGTAACATTACAAGAGATTCATTCTGCATTATGTGTATTTTTACGTAAAATTCATGGATTTTTGTGTTTTCTTAGCTTTGTGTGTATGAGACACATGCTTCATGGCACATGAAGAATTGTTTCTGTCTTCCCACCATGTAGGACCCGGGTATTGAACTCAGATCATCAGACTTGGCAGCAATGCCTTTACCCTCTGAGCTCGTTTGTCAGCCCAAATCCATGTTTTTTCTGTGTATTTCTTCTATGTACTTTTCACTCTACTTTTAATTCATTTTGACTGCTTAAGGTGTTTTAAATTTCTACTGAAAGTATGTTTTATAAGTTAGATAACATTTTAAAAGGATGATATTTAAAAATAAAATGACACCATGTTTTGATTTCATGAGCAATAGAGGAAAGATGATGCTTGGAGTGTGGGAGCCACGGGAGCCCTGACACATGGGAAATGCTCTTCTGCTGTGTTGTTACTGATCCCTCAGACGAAGCTCGGTGCTCTTACTTTGTTTTTCCAAAGTCAGAGCTGGAACTTTTAAGAGATATAAAGCAAACTCTATTTTGCATGAGTTTCCTTGGTCTGTCAGCTAAAATCGAGTGAAGACTGTGGGAGAAATATTTGTCTTTCCTTGTAAAAATGTTTATTTTAAATTACAGAAACAATACTTGCCATTTTTAAAATATTCAAAACATGATATAAAAATTTGTGCTTCACAAGTTAGGGCCGAAGCAATCATAATTGGACATTGCATGCCCGGCGCAATGTCCAACACACTATTGACCTCACAAAGTCTAGCATCTGCTAAAGGCACCAAGATCCTTGGAGACAAGGGATTGGCAGCCACAGCAGCGTTCCTATGCTTAAGGGGAACACAAAAAGGGTTCAGGGAAAGGGCACTGGGTCCTTGTATGTCATCGGAGAGGAGGGCCCAGAGGAGAGTCAGGCATGCACAAGAAAGGACTCTCTGGGAATTGGGGCGGGAGGCACTGGGGGATGGGGAGGGAGGAATGAGGGGAGGGGGAGCAGGGGTTCAGGGGGAGGAGGAGGGAGGGAGGGAACTGGCGTACCTATTAAGTTTGTATGAGCTGAAATAATAAAAAATGTATTAAAAAAAAAGACATGAAAGGAGGAGGTAGGCTAGTTGGGAAGAAGAATTTCTTCAGTGGAGAAGGAAGGGGGATGGGATCAGGTAATATGAAGTGATAGCATTCATTAAAATTCATTCATTGAAAAAAAAATTTGTGCTTCAGCCCCCTTCCGTGCGCCCCTCGTAAGCAGTGTGACAACCAAGAGTTCAGCCCTCCAGGTTATAGTCTGTTGTGTGTGTTTCAGACAGGAGATGTCTCTACGTCCTGTGGATGCAGCATTCACTGTTCATTGTCTTCCTGTTATTAATTTCAAAAGTATATTATTGCCTATATCATCCTGTGTATTACATGGGAATAGTTAACATTAGTTAATATTCTAACACAGGGAAATCCACTCAGATCTCAGAGGTAACCTGACAATATTCCAAAAGTACCTGATTGAGAGTAACAGAGAAATGGCACCTTTGAAAGTCTGGGAAATGCAAGGTAAGGTATCTGAACTGCTTTAACTAGGTTTTGGTAGCTGATCTCTGTTTTCATTAGTTTTTTTAAAAAATAAAACGTGGTTGATTATTTTATAACATGAATATAAATTCTACTGTTTTATAGAAATTCATATTAAAAATTATCAAGTCACACTTTGACTTTATATGACTTAGTTATAGGAAACATGGATGTTTGATACATTATTTTAAAAAAACACTTTTTTTTTTCTTATAGTTCAGTCTCAAATGCTAAGTCCCATTTCAGAGTCTGTAATCCTGACTCTTAAATTAAGTGAAATCAGAACCAAATTGTTTCCTTTCAGGTTCGATGTTGTGAAACCCTGCCTGTTTGCTTGAGGGATTTTTAGCAAAGCATCCAATGAAAAGACAAATAACTTTGAATCCAACAGTTTCTGTGCTAACAACCTACAAGCTGGTATTTACAGATCTTTGAAGATCAAATGTTAAAATGCTGAAAGAAAAGGAAAGACGTTTTAGATTTCTCTAACCTACGCTCTAGGGCCTACTTAATGGCCAATGTGCTATATCGTTCCTTCACAAGGAACATTGGTCGGTGGTGTTTAAACACTTAGTTTCCACACATCCACACATCTTTTTTGAACAGATGGACGCAGTTCTTTCTGGACTGCTTCAGTAATTACATGTAGAGAGTGCTCCTATTGAGAAAGAATCTCTTAGAGAGGAAAGCGCCCCCGTGGTCACAGCTGGTCACTAATGCGCCCTGAGTTTCACCCCAGCTGGGGCGGGAAGCATTTGATTGGCTAAGGAGTGGAGTTAATGTGAACCAGGAACACGTGATGGAGCGGGAGCCTCTACTCAGGCGGCGCCTCACGGCTTCACCTCTGCACAGGAGGACCTGAAAGCCAAGGCCGCCTGCAATGCTGAACCGGCTGTTACCCCATTTGAAGCACTACGCTTCAGTGTTACGTGATGAAACACTTGCAAATAATCAGACCAAGAGTTCTGTTCTAACATGTTTGAGACGATAGTTAGCCACATGCATCTTCTTTTAATAGAACTGTCATTTCAAGAAAATGATGCTAACTGTAATTTTTTATTTCATCATTATTATAAACAATATTTACAGAGAAAATGAATGTATACAGTTTCTTAGTGAGTTAAGCAAGCACACTGGGATACTGAGTTTTTAGTAGTTCTCTTCAGAATTGGCTCTTTGATCATCCCTTTGATAACTTTTTTTCTGTGTATGTGCACACGTGGGGAATTGAACCCAGAACCTTGCACATAAGGCGTTTCGCCACCGAGCTACATTTCCACCCCTGTTCTTCTTCCTGTCAGTTTCTTGTCACCCAACATTCAACATAGGGGTAGAAAACAATAGCGTCATGTAAGCCATTTGTCATTCATCTCTTTGGAACTCTATTTTAATTGTGGAAACCAGGCACAGATATTAAATGATGACCACTCATGCATAAAACTGTAAGACTGTGATTGGACGTCATAGTTAGCTTTCCATTTAAAATCTTAAATGCTAATGCAATGCTCTAAACATACCCACAAATATGTGGCAAGAAACTTTGAGAAAAGTGGTTCATGAAACTCTGAGAGATGTAGCATTCTGTCAGACTCCTTCACGGTAACTTTTTCTTACAGACCTTAGTTTTCAAGCAGCTTCTCAGATAATGTCCACCCCAGCTTATGATGCTATCAAATTAATGAAAGACATTTCGCAGAACTTCCCCATAAAAGCCAGGTATGTTAAACTGTATTGGTTTAATTACATTAAATTAATTTTATGGTATTAGCTGATTTCATAACATTGTGATGTCAATTCTAATACATATAGGTTTTTTTGAAATTCAACATTTATGTATGTTAAGTCTATTACATCAAAATATTGTGTGTTGCACTGTGGAAGAGAACTATTGAGCTAGAGGCTAATGGTAAAGACAAGTCATTTTATAAAATAATTGTCTTAATTATAACCAAAGCTAAGAAAAAAAATGTTTTTAAGCAATAAATAATAAAAGGATATTTTTGTCTTTTCCTCACGAAGAATAATGGAAAGCATTATTCTCACTTAGTGATTTATATCTATCAAGTTATATTCTTGTTTTTTGGATTTCAAAGTCAGTAATCTCTTAAATGCATAGAGTATTTTATGAGATACTTTGGCCAATGAGATATCTAATTAAATTGCTTCCAGAAAATACTAATGTTACTTTAAATATATCTTCCATTTCAGCAGAAATGTGTTTGTGTAGACAAAAATGACCAGATCATCTTTCAGATTTAAGAGGTCTTATTCTGGTTAGGAATAGTCAAGTAAGAAGTTATAAGCCATGGTGAAGTGTGATGTGTTGGCTTGTAATAGAGAAGGGAAACACCTGGTAGGAATAGTAGAGTATGAAGTCATAAGCCACGGTGAAGTGTGATGTGTTGGCTTGTAAAAGAGAAGGGAAACATGCAGCAACCACAGGATTATAGGCCTTGAGCTTCCTGAGAAGGGAGCCCCTGGGGTCGAAGATTGCCAAGTCTCTTTTCTGTCCCAAATACTATTCTCTTCATTGATCCACAGTAAAATTAAAGATTTTTAGGTTAAATTTTCTTTTTATTTATTTCATATTCTTTTAGTGTTTTGTAATGATTATAGTGACTTTATGACATTTCAGGCCTCATTCCTCAATTCCAACCCCCTCCTCTTCCTAGTACACTCCTTCTTCTTTTCCAGAAGCTGAGTTTTCTTTATCTTTTAAAGATAAGAGAATAGTGGCCTTCTGACTGACGATAAGAGATATCAGGTATCTTTTAGTGGCCCCCTAGAAATAGAGGAGTTGGGAATTTTTCTTTTTTTAGGTTTTTGAGACCAGTTCTTGCCATTTGGCCCATGGTGATCTCAAATTCCCCATCCTCCTGCCTCGTCCCGAGTGGCCAAGATTGCAGATTGCCCATCTAGTTACATTGCATCTAGTTAGATGGCTCTCAGTAGTGTATGTGAACTGTAGAAATCAATGGGCCACAGGGTGACATTTGCATGAATCACATTGACCTATTGTACTTTGCTCACATTCACACCTCTCACTCTTTCAGCCAATTTTAAACAGTCAAGAATTTGAACAATATTTCCATACTAAAACATCAAGTGTGTCTGAGTATATTCAAACACATATTTAGCCACATACCCTTAACTGACAGTAATTTTTGAAATTGTTAGATCATATGTAATAAAAGTTATTTTAGTTTTAATAAAAATTATTTCTTTGGAGTAATAGAATTACTCCAAGTGTGAACTATTGTGTCCTACTAACAATCTTAGTTTTTACTTCATTTTTATGCATATGTCAGCAGACATAAAAACATTCTAAGGGATTCTAACTTTAATAAATATATTTTCATAGAACATATATTTTTAGAATTCTATATTGAGTTTTGAATGGGTGATAGACAATAAAGTCATTTCTCTCTGTCTCTTGGGTTCCGTATCAATAAAGTTATTAACCTTTATGGTTGCTGATAAAACCATGACAAAACAGTGTGAGGGAACAAGGGTTGATTTTCTCTTGTAATTGTCCAGTTGCAGTTCTAAGTCCGGTGTGGCAGGAGAGCATGCACCGTCACCAAGGGGTTGAGGGAACTGGCCATACCATTATCCATGTAACAGCTGAGAGAGGAACGATCCTTACTTGCCAGACCAGCACGTCTGGCAAAGTGCACAGGAGGATGCCAACTTTCTCAACCAGCTCTCTGTATTTTATCTGCCACGGGCTGGGCCTGACCCACCAGCTAGATGATCTGTTGCAGGGTCACTCTGGGCATAACTCAGGTATTAATTCTCTACAAATGTGCCCAGAGCTGGAACCCTCAACCACCACGATGATGCCTGTGTCATGTGACATAGTCAGTGAACTCTGTGTGGCAAATATTCAGAAAAGAACAGTCTCAGGCTGCACAGCCGACTCCGTGGCTAAGACCCTATCTTGTACACAGAAGAACCTGAGTTCAGATCCCAGGACCCATGTAAAAATGCCAGTCAGAAATGGTGGCCACTACACTTCTGACCCTGGAAGGTGGAACCTGGGGAATCCCAGAACAAAGCCAAAAGGGGTAGAGCAATCTCGGGTGATTCCAGAAGTCACCCGTGGACCACCACAGGTTTATGCAGCGCTCTCTGATACACATACGCGCACACACACAGATATGTATGCACCTAAATAAATATTTTTAAAAAGAATAGTTTCATTACACTGGTTTTCCTTTTATAATTATTCTTTAAATAATGTAGTATAGCAACTATATAGCATTATGTCATGTTAGGTTTTCTGAGTAATCTATAGGTGTTTTTGGGGGGGTATTTTTTCTTTTTTTTATTATTATTTCCGCTCATACAAACTTAACAGGTACACTGATGCTCTCCCTCCTCCTCCTCCCCCGACCCCCCTACTTTCCCCTCCCTCCCCATCCCCCAGTGCCTCCCCCCCCCCAATCCCCGGAGCATCCTTTACTGTGCATGCCAAACTCTCCTCTGGGTCCTCCTCTCCGAAGAAGTGCAAGGACCCAGGGGCATATCCCAGAACCCTTTCCTGTGTTCCCCTTAAGCTTAGGAACACTACTGTGACTGTCAGTCCCTGGCCTCCAAGGATCCTAGTGCCTTTAGTCCATGCTAGACTTCGTGGGGTCAATAATGTGTTGGACATTGCGCAGGTCATGCAAAGTCCTATTATGATTGCTTTGGCCCTAACTTGTGTAGAGTATCTTGCATATCATCACTCTTCCCATCCTTCTGCTCTTACAATCTTACTGTCCCCTCTTCTGCAAATTTCCCTGAGCTTCAGGATGGGGAGAGATTAGGCTGACCCAGTCCAATGTGGTTGATATAGAGTCTCTGATGTTCTGAATTATGGTTTGTTGATTTTTTTTTCAGTTTTTCTGCTTCTGCAATGCCCTTGGCTCCATCCTGATGGGTATTGGAATTCACCCCCTGGCCAGAGATAAAAACCTGTTAAACTAGAGTCTTGTTATAAGAGTGTATTCAAAGGTAGATGGAATAAAAGTAGGAGACCGCGGTGAGGGAGGGGTCACTCACCCATTTGCAAAATGGTTACTTTCTATCAGGTAGCCTATATGCCCCCCCTTCTGGTGAGATCATACCCCATCAGTTGCATATGATCAGGAAGGAAAGTCTGTGAACTTAACTAGATGTCTCATTACTTACTTGCAATCCTTGATGGTTGCCTATTTTCTCTGTTGTAACATAGTCCCCTCTTTCCTTGTTTCTGGTGAGGCCCTCCTTCCCCATCCCTCCTGTTTATAATCTTTATAATTACTATAGGTATTACAGAGATTTGTCTTTGAGTGTCTCTAAGTGAGTTTGGTACTAGGAGTAGTATTCCATTGTATAAATGTACCACATTTTCCTTATCCACTCATCAACTGTTGGACATTTGGGCTGATTCCACAGACTTTGCTATTGTAAACAGTGCTGCTATGAACATGGTCGTGCTTGTGCTATCGAGGTGAATTTTTGCTGTATGGGGGGTTATTCCCAAAAGTGGAATAGCAGGGTCATATGGCATTTCAATCTTTAACTTCTTTAAGAATCGCCAGACGGCTCGCCAGAGTGGTTGTATGAGCCTGCATTCCCACCAGCAATGTAGGAGAGTTCCCCTCTCTCCACATCCTCTCCAGCACTTGGTGTTGTTTGTATTGTGGATTTTTGCCATCCTGACAGGGGTGAGATGATATCTCAGGGAAGTTTTGATTTGCATTTCCCTGATGGCTAAGGATGTGGAGCATTTTTTAAGATATTTGTTAGACATTTTAATTTCATCCTTGGTAAAGTTTCTTTTAAGTTCCAAGGCCCATTTTGTAATTGGGTCATTTGTTTCCTTAGTGTTTAGTTTTCTAAGTTCTTTGTGCACTCTGGATAATAAAGCTCTATCAGATATGTGGCTTGTGAAAATTTTCTCCCATTCTGTGGGTTGCCTTTGTGGTCGAGTTACAATCTCTTTATCTGAACAGAATCTCTTTATCTGAACTGTGCTATTGGATGCCCGTTTAGGAACTATTGGTCTAGCCCAATCAGCTCAAGGGAGTTTCCTATCTTTTCAATTATGGTTTTTATAGTCTCTGGCCTTATATCAAGATCCTTGATCCATTTGGAATTACTTCTTGTACATGGTGACAAGTACAGGTCCAATTTTAATCTTCTGCATGTGTAGATCCAGTTTTGCCAGCACTATTTGTTGAAGATGCTGTTCTTTTTCCATTGGATTTTTGGGGCCCCTTTGTCAAAGATCAAATGGCTATAGTTGTGTGGACTTATATCTGGGTCTTCAATCCTTATCCATTGATCTGTGTATCTATTTTGGAGCCAGTACCGGGTTGTTTTTACAACTATGGATTTGTAGTATAGACTAAGGTTTGGTATAGTGATACCTCCAGCAGTGTTTTTGTTGCTCAAAATTGTTTTTGCTATCCTGGGACTTTTGTGCCTCCATATGAATTTTGAGATTGTTTGGTCAACTTCTTTAAAGAATTGCTTTGGGATTTTAATTGGTATAGCATTAAATCTGTATATTACCTTTGGTAGGATGGTCATTTTTATGATGTTGATTCTGCCAATCCAGGAACATAAGAGGTCTTTCCATCTTCTCGTGTCTTCTGCAGTTTCTTTCTTTAGGGTTTTAAAGTTTTCTTTATAAAAGTCTCTTACTTCCTTAGTTAGGTTTATACCAAGGTATTTCATTATTTTAGGGGCTACATTAAATGGGATTGTTTCTCTCAGGGGTTTTTCACTTCTTTCATTCTGGGTATATAGGAAGGCCTCTGATTTTTGCACATTTATTTTGTATCCTGCGACCCTGCTGAACTTCTATATTAGTTCCAGGAGCTTCCTGGTGGAGTTTTTGGGATCACTCAGGTATAAGATCATGTCATCTGCAAATAGAGATAATTTGACTTCTTCCTTGCCGATTTGAATCCCTTTCTTGTCTTATGGCTTCAGCTAAGACTTCGAGTACAATATTGAATAGAAGTGGTGACAGTGCACAGCCTTGTCTAGTTCCTGATCGAAGTGGGAATGCTTCAAGTCTTTCCCCATTGAATAGAATCCTTGCTGTTGGCTTGTTGTATACAGCTTTTATTATATTGATAAAGGTTCCTTCCATTCCAACCTTCTCTAGAGTTTTGATCATAAAGGGCTGTTGGATCTTGTCAAAAGCTTTTTCTCTATCTATCGAGAGTATCATGTGGTCTTAAACTTTGGACTGGTTATATGGTGAATTACGTTTATTGATTTGCGTATGTTGAACCAAACTTGTGTGCCTGGGATAAAGCCTACTTGATCCCCATGGATGATCTTTTTGATATGTTCTTTAATCTGATTTGCTAAGACTTTGTTGAGAATCTTTGCATCTGTGTTCATCAGAGAGATTGGCCTATAGTTTTCTTTTTTAAGTGTATCTTTATTAAGTTTTGGGATTAAGACAATATTAGCTTCATAGAAGGAATTTGGTAGTGTTCCTTCCTTTGCTATTTGATGGACCAGTTTAAGGAGTATTGGTGTTATTAGCTCCTTAAATGTCTGTGCTGAATCCATCTCGTCCAGGACATTTTTTGGTGGGAAGATTCGAGATTACTTCCTCGATATCTGAGTAATCTATAGGTGCTTTACATGACATAGAAGCACATGTGTACATATGCCTATACAATATCATTTTATATATGGGCCATGAATACCCCCCACAGATTTTTGTTTTTTATGGTGGTTTCTGGGACCATTTCACCATGCGTATATACTGTGGATGATGGTATTACCTATATTAACTTAAATAAGTATGCCAGGTTAATTAAAATTCTGTATGTAAATATGTGAAAAGCTGCCTGTTTGCATTCACACATACACAAAGCCAAGTATTTAAAACATTATAGTAGTAAGCAGCACATTTAATATTTGATGCTCACAATGCACAAATGTGAAATTTGAGTCTCTATTCCACAAGAATCAAACATTACGTCAAACAGAAACCACAACACCATTGTCACATTAGGCTGTGGAAATATATTCTTGTTATATTGGGGAAATAAGCCCTTTTTAAAGCATTGTACTACAGTGAATTATTGATCAGTCTTAAACATTTAAAGAAGAATGAATGCCGTTTATTTTATTAGGTGTCTTATATTTATTTTCCCAGATCTCTGACCAGGATTGCCGTGAATCAACAAATGAGGGATGAAATACAGGAAAATCAAAAGGTTTATCTGAATTTCTTTTTAAAAAAATTTTTCTAAAAGTCACACTAATTTAATGTTTCAAATATGGATCTTTTATTGTTATAAAGAGTCAATGTCACTCTCCTGTTTTCTCAACAGTCGAGGGTCTTGGGTTTTTAACTTGTCTGCTGTTGCTGTCTGCAGCATGTTGCTGATCTCACTGTCTTTTCTGACCTAGTTCCTACATGTATTCTGTCCCATAATATCCTTTTTCATGTAATAGAGTTAATTGTTTTATTTTTTATTACTAGTTTTAGGGTGACCACATTCATATTAGACCACTGGAACATTTCTAGAATCCTATACCAGATAAAACACAATCAGTCAGTAGTTTGGTAAGATTCTTCCAAATGGTCTCTTAAGCTTGTGCTTAAACATCAAATGATCCTAATTTTGTTAATTAAAATGCTGAAGTAGCTAAAGCCTAGCTCCATTCCATGACTGGTTTATCTTTAAGTAATATAATTCCAGACTCACAGAGACCTAAAAGTAGCATTTTTCCCTCACATCAAAGATGTCTAAAGGTGGCTATTTATTGATGGATATTGATGTAGAAAGAAGGCATTAGTATTTGTACCTCATCCCTGCTGGGCAAGTCTTCCTCACTGACAGAACTTCCTGTTTATACATCAAAACCGAGTTGTGTTATTGCCCTTTTCTGAAATTTTACTTGTTGCTCCACCTTCTGTAAGGAGCTTCCTTCCTTTTGAGAGTTCTTCACCATTTCTATGAGACACCTGCAGGGAGGAGGAAGATACACAGAGAAGGGAGGGAAAAGGAATTCTGGGGATCAGTGGCACTGCACCCTTGACATTGAGTTTTTCTCTGCCTCTTAACATCCAAAGGGGGTGCCTATTTCATCCCACCCTATTCCTCTTGGTCATGCGAACCCTGGGCTGGAGGATCACACGATGTTAAAGAGATGTTGTGGGAAGGACTGAACATTCCAAGTCACAAGATGGAATCATTTCAAATGTTAATCGAAAGGCAGTCAGTGTCCTCGGAGGCAAAGTGACAGAGGGAGAGAGACTGACATTAGAGCCCTAAACCAGATTGTCTGGGAATGTGAGACTGGCTGAAGGATGTGTTAGGTCATCCACAATAAAATTTGATCACTGTGAGGAATTTTCAAGCTGAGAAATCTGGAAAATTAGCTCTACCATCTTGCACTTCAGAATAATCTGTCCCAAGAAAGTCTAACTTTACATTTGACAAATGAAAAGATAAAATTAGATCCATCTAAAGATTCTAGCATACAACATGGGATAGGGGACTACAGAGCCACTTTGTAGGTGAAGAAATTGACTCAACAGAAGAAAATTCCATCCATGAATCAGGCATGCATTCCTTAAAAACTTGAAAAGTTGGCAAATCGACTCAGATTTAGGACATACTGGCTCAGACTAAAGACGGACTTAGCAGTAATAGGGGACGCCAAAGGAAAGATGTGAGATCTCATCAGGATTATGCAAAGTTGCAGAACATACAGATGAAACAGTTTCACAAGTAAAAACTACAGTTACAAGTGACATCGGAAAATCAATCTGATGGAAAACAGAAGACATAAGTGACAGCAAACAAGAAATGAAAAGAAAATATCAAAATGAAGAAACAGTTTTACAGTCATTTTTATTCTTTTGTTGCTGTGAGAAAATACACTTGAACACCTCAGGGGAGAGAGGAATGTATGTTTGATCTTTTAGAGGGGGTATAGCCTGTTTTCAGAGACCACACAGCAGCATGGCTGGTGGTTGGTTGGGTCACCGTAACCATCAAAAGGCAGAAAAAAGGGCAAGAGGAAGCAAGGGTGGGATACCAAATGTCAAGGCCGGCCCCCTGTGACTTTCCTTCCTCCAACAAGACTCCACCTCTTAAGAGTACCACAACCTTCCAAATATTGACACGAGCTAAGGATTCTAACGCAGGAGCCTGTGCCGGACAACTCACATTCAAACCATGACACACGCTCGAAGAGAAAATGGAAAGTCAAGAAGAGGAGATTGGTATTTCTGTGTGGGAGTTCATGACATAAACAAAATAGAAATGAATAAATGTTTAGGACTACAATCAGAAATTTTCTTCTACAGTAAAAGATCCAAATGTACAAATAAAAACAGTATCCCGTGCACCTGTTAGGATTGATCCTTAATAAGCAAAAACAAAACATGAGCTACTGAACTATATAGGGAAGAAAGGAAGCTACTTGTGCTCTTGTTGATAAATCATAAGAAGGTCAGATGGCAATAGACCTCCTCAAAACTATTCAGCTTGAAGAAACCATTCCACAGGCAGATTATTCAAGAAAAGAAACCACTCTTTCAGGTAAACACATATCAAGAAAATTACCAAATATTAACAATTCGAGGAGGAACAGGGAGGTAGCTCAGAAAACACTTGCCTAGGATGGGCACGTTGGAGGTCTGAGAGTGACCCTAAGCAAAACAGAGAGAAAGAGAAATTTGCTTACAAGAAGCACTTTCTGAGGAATTTGTCCCAACCAGTAACAAGATGCTTTTGTGAAATAACTGGCCATTGTGCATTGAATATGCGCAGGGATAAAAGAGTATTTGCCACTATTGTTTTGAGATTTACTGTAATTTTGTTTCATTTCAAGTACCTCCACGACAGATTTAGAATTAATCCTGGTGATGCTCGCCTGTTTATAAACGGCCGTCCTGTTGATATTGATGCATCCGACCCTTTTAGGTAAGTGTTTAGTTATTGATACAAACTGATCTATGTAAAGATACAAACTGCTCTGAATTTAGTGTTTGTCATTATAAAAATTGTCTTAAAGATGAAATATTTAAAAATCAATGTTTAAAAGATACGGGCTTGAGAGAGGGCGCAGAGGTTAAGACTCTGCCTTGAAAGTAGAAGGACTCGGGTTCAAATTGCAGATCCCGTGTAAAAACACCAGGTGGAAATGGCGGCAGCCTGCAATTCCAGCTCTGGAAGATGGAGCCTGGGAAATCTCAGAGCAAAGCAAAAAGAAGGTGGAAACAATCCAGGATGATTCCCAAAGTCACCCTTGAGCTTCCACAGGCACACACAGACATACACAAACATACACGCACACACACAAAGTAATTAATTTTTAGACATAATAATTATAAGTATTTATTGGCTACAATATGATGTTTCGATATGTGTATATAATGTAGAATGAGCAGAGCTGGGGTGTAGCTCGGTGATAGAACTTTTGTTAGTCAGTGTAAAGCCCTGGTTTCCATCCCTCTTACTACCAAATAATAATATAACGATCAAATCAGGGCGATTGTTACTTCTGTCACCTTGGACACTTACCTTTTCTTCACGTGGGGAACATTAAAATCCTCTCTGCTTGCATTATGAATGCACAGTACATCGTTGTCACCTGTAGTCACCTGTGAACCAGCACAGTTTGCTCCTGCTAACTGTTCGAGCCTGTGACCCACCTGTCTGTCCTCGTTACTCTGATAGGACTGTTGCAGATTGTGCAAAATGACTATGAGTTGTGTTCGTGGTCTCCCAAGCGTACAAGCCCACCGAGTGTTAAAGCGTCCGCACTGGGAGAGTTCTTAGCGATGCCTGTTCTGGTGAGGGGGCCTGTACTGCTCATTACTTTAGACTGGCTTTCATTGAAAGCAGGTTGATGATTAAACAGGAATTTTTGGGACATTGCGCTATGCAATGGGGGACCTCTATTCCCCCCACCACCACACATCCATAGAGAAACCAAAAGCAGGAGAAAAAAAGTTAGCAAGGATAATTCAAAGTATCTATTTGTCAGGAAGGAAAATTGGGATTATAGAATACTGGCCACCAAGGGTTGCTTAGAGCAAAGGAATGTGCTCTAAGGTAGAACTGGACAATCCTTTGTTGGGGGTCAGTCACCCCTAAGTTAAAACTGTGAGTCAAGCAAAAAAGAAGTATAATAGAATTGTGTTATTCAATATTTTGAATTTAATTTCAACATTTTAAAAGATTAGTGTTTAAATTTAGTTCAGCAGAATGTTCAGTCTGTGAGATAAATACCCCAAGAACTAACTTCAGCGTGACAAGGTTTAGAAGGCTGAGTGCACTGCTTAGGAAGTTTGCAGCTCTTCTGTTGCTATTTGATGAAACTTGAGTCTGTGAGCATCAGATTCCTTCAGAGCACTTTTCTTAAAGTAGGGTTTAAAGGGTGCAATGGGCAAAGTAGGTGTAGAGGCTGCAGCCCACCATGCTGGAGAAACGAACTCTAGTGTGGCCAGACACCGAGCAAGGGGTCTGGAACAAGCCTCGGTCACGAGCAGACACAGGCAGCCTGTGCAGACAGGATGGAGACCCTCGGGGCGAGTCTAAGAGAAGTACCAGCAGGGGCTGGGTGTGCTCAGTCATTCTCGCCTGTAGTACCAGCTCTGGGGTTCTGAGGCAGGAGGCTTGCAAGTTTGAGGCTACCTGACAGCACAGCAAGTAGCAGTCAGGGATACAGAGCAACATGGAAAGCAAACCCAAAAATATGTGGATGCCTGGTAGATAAAGCTAGCGATTTTTTCATGTATGTATATGTGAGGGAGGGTGTGTGTGTGTGTGTGTGTGTGTGTGTGTTTGCGTGTAAGTGGGCACAGTGGGTGTGTCATATGTGAATGCACTTGAGCGTGTGTGCCTGTGGAGGCCCGAGGCTGATGTCAGGAATGTTACTGCTTTGGGCCTGGGTCTCTAATGAGCCACGCAGTCGTGAGGGCTAACCTGGCTTGCCGGCTTGCTCTGGGGATCCCCCGACTCTGACTCCCAGGACTGGAATTGCAGGTGGGCCACCACACCCACTAGGCATGTGGAATCTGAGGATCTGAACTCAGTTCCTTTTGCTTTGGCTTTTTCCTTTAACCACAGAACATCTCTATAACCCTAACCTAGCATATTTTTTAAAAATTTATTGTCCAAAGTTTAAGATTTAGGAAGAGCAAGAAAGAAACCTACTGTCTATTGTTATTTGTTTCATAGATTTTATATAGTATCATGCAGAAAAGTACAGATATAAGTAACTGGGTGGGAGGCCACCCTGGGTGAGCCTCAGGTGGCGTCCACGTGCTACTGAGACTCGAAGCAGGTCTGTTCAGAGCTTATCCACCACCTTAGGTGAAGCACCGCGGAAGGAAAGAAGCACAAGGCAATGAGTTAGCAGAGACCCAGAGCTGAAGATGGCGCTCGGCAGCATTTGGGTGTTTTCTGGCCTGTGCTGTGAGTGGGTATGGTTGATCTGTTTGTAAAGGTGTCTATAACGACAGTTGGAACGCCTGCTCTCATCACTGACTGGCAAAATCTGAGGTGGTTTCTATGCTACAGATATTTTAGCATCTTTTTGCTGTTGTTTCGTGGGTTGGACAAATGAGTGTAGTGCTTGCATACAAGCTTGAGTGTGTGACTCTGGGTCCCTGAGGCCAAGTCAGTGAGCTGCCACTTCAGCCAGAGACCCTGTCCCAGAAATTAAGAAGAGTGGCTGAGGAAGACCCCAAGGCTGACGTCTGGCCTCCACACACGTACAGCACGCTTGCCCCCCCTCCAACACAAGAAAAGCTGACTCTTTCAGACTTCCAAAGATTTTTAAAATTTTGATAAACTGAAGTAAAATTTCTTTTATTTTCTTTTGGAACATAAAGCCTTTTGGATATGCTGAAATCAGAAGGAAAACTGATGAAAGGCCTTCAGAATCTTGGGCTCAATGAAGAAGATATGAGCAAATTTTTACAATTGGATTCACCTGTTTGGGAATATGACTATGTGTTAGACATCCGGAATCCTTCCATAGCGGTAAGCGTTGGTGTTATCCCTTCTACATCCAGTCTTCTATTTAAGGCTTAGCATAAAACCCAATGTTGGCAGATTTTAGAGTAAATTTACGCATTTTAGACCAGTACACCGTTCAGAACCCTCTGTAGCTTAAAAGATAAAAGCAAAGCAGACAGAACAGAAAATCATAAGACAGTGATAATGAAGCACCAGACAATTCCAGTCTGATGGCTACAGCCTGCAGGGAGAATCTGGCCTGCCAGCCCAGAGTGTGGCCGTCAACGGTCCGGTCAGCACTGACACATCTTCACCCCTTTCTTTGTGCCAAGGTGGCCCTCCGGGTGGTCTGCACGTGCCAGTCGTCTGCCCTGCAGTTCTCAGATGATCCTTTCTTTTCACTGCCCCCGTCTCAGGCTCCCAGGCACCTTTTTCCTTATTCACGTCACTCCCGAGTGATCTGGAGTAGATGATTTTCAAAGGAAGTGTG
The DNA here is from genome assembly GCA_023101885.1 of Typhlomys cinereus. Lineage (NCBI taxonomy): Eukaryota > Metazoa > Chordata > Mammalia > Rodentia > Platacanthomyidae > Typhlomys > Typhlomys cinereus. The sequence continues at coordinate 3,279,743 of JALPQD010000244.1, read as the reverse complement.
AGCCTCGTGACGTCATTTACCAGCAGGACTCGGAGGACCCAGAAATTGGGGGCTTGTGGTTGCAGTTCATTAAGCCAACAGGATAGTCTCTAGTGGAACCCAAAGTTAGGGGCTGTGAACATGACTCAGGGGTAAGCAAAAGGACCTGAGTTCAGATTTCACATAAAAATGCTGGGTGGATATGGTAGTGGCCTGTAATTCTTGTCCTGGAGGACAGAGCCTGGGAAACCCCAGAGCAAAGCAGTAAGGAGGTAGAGCAATCCAGGATGGTTCCTGACGTCACCCTTGGGCCTCCACTGTTCTCTGGCATGTGTTCTCAGACTCAGTAAAAGTCACGAATTATTCATAAGTTTCACTTTTTATTTTCTATAGCATAAACTTGCCATGAGTTTTTAATGTTTTCTACTCTTTAAACCACATTCTTATCTGCTAGATTTTTTTCTCCTTGTGTATTTCTTTTTTTTTAATTTTTTTATTCTTTTTTAAATTTTTTTTTATTTCTTCCACTCATACAAAGTTGATAAGTACCCCATTCCCCTCCCTCCCTCTACCTCTCCCTGGATTCCCTTGCTCCTTTCTCCCCTTCCCCCTCCCTTTCTCCCAGTCCCCCCCCCCCCATTCCTGGAACATCCTTCAGTGTGCATGTCAAACTTCCCTCTGGGTCCTCTTCTCTGATGAGGTGTAAGGACTCAGTAGCATTGCCTAAAGCTCTTTTTTGTGTTCCCTTTTGGTATAGGAACATGTGGCTGTTAATCTCTTGCCTCTAAAGATCCTAGTGCCTGTGATCCATGCTAGACTTTGAGGGGTCAATGATATGTTGGTCATTGTGCAGGGCATACAAAGTCCTATTATGGTTACTTCGGCCCTAACTTGTGTGGAGCATCTTGCATATCGTTGCTCCTCCCATCTTTAGGCTCTTACAATCTTATCACCCCCTCTTCTGCAAATTTCCCTGAGCTTTAGGATGGGAGAGATTAGACTGGCCTGGTTCTAGGTGGCTGATGTAGTCTCTCTTCTAACAATAACGTATCTTTTTTAAAAAAGTATTTTGTCGGAACAATGAAGTAGTTGTGTCGGTAATCTTAATATTTTATTTTGTACTCACTTCATTTTGTGAATCACACTGAGAAAATGAGTAAAGCAATTTTCAGGGCTATTTTAGATTTAGGAAATGGATCTGTAAAGAGAATTTCCAATCCTGTTTATAAAATAAAGTTGTCAGTGCTCTCAAGTTGGTAGCAGAACACAGTCACTCCACGTTTCCAATTCCATATTTGTATGTATGTGTGGAGGGGTGTGTACATGTGTGTATGCATGAGAGATGCATGTCGTGTGGATGTTCACGTGTGAGCGATACATGTCGTATGCATGTTCATTTGTGAGAGATGCATGTCCTATGCATGTTCATGTGGGGGATGCATGTGGACATGTTCCCAAGGAGAGGTGCACACACACATGTGCAGAGGTCTGAGGTTGGAATCAGGAATTTTGGTCACTCATCCGCCTTAGTTGTTTGTGACAAGGTATCTGGTAAGACCCAGTTTGCTGATGGGCTAGTGTGGCCAGCCAGCTTGCTCTGAGGATTCCAGTGCTGGCCTCAGAGCCGAGAATGGCAGCCTGCCTGCCGCACCCACCTTGCATTTAGGTGGGATCTGGGATCTGGATACTATCAGTCTCTTGCCAGAATGGCAAACCCTTTAAGCGCTGAGCCGTCTTCCCACAGGTCTCTTTTAAGCTCTTCTGCCTGTTGTTCCTTCCTTGCGCACACTGGCTTTTCCTGGACGCTCACGTTTCTAGCAAGTTCCTTTGGTGATGTTCCCTCTTTCATTTGTTGCTTCTCTCCTTTCAGCATTCATTCCCTTCCTATTTCCCTGAGACCTTAACTTAATCAGCACTGTTGACCCCAGGATGCCCAAAGTGTAGTCATCCAGCCCTAACATTGTACAGAGCCCCTGCTGGTCAACCCAGCCCTTAACTTTGGAAGACATTCTTTGCCAAGTTACAAAGTAACTTCTCTTGGTAAACTGACAGTTTCTTTTGTGTTTCTTCTTTGTTATTTCATCGGTCGATTGGCTTTCTCTTGTTTTTGAGACAAAGGTTCACTCCGAGGTCCAGTCTATGAAATGCAACCTGCTCTCCACCAAGTAGCTTCCTTCATCCTTGGCCTCGAGTCCTGGCACTGCAGGGCCCCCCTGAGCGTTAGCCGTGTCCGCATGGAATTAAAGTGATGTTTATTAACCTCGGCTACATGTTGGGCCTCTACAACTGTAGGCAATGATATTAAACTCCCTGGCCTCCCAGCGCGTACATTTTGATTTCGGTGACACTGCGTATTGTTGGTAGTAAGACTCAGGAGCCCACAGAGGCATCTCACAAGCTCTGTATCACCTAGTCTAGCCTTTCACAGCAGGTGAGCCCCTGAGGCTCAGGGCAGATAACCGGAAGGAGACACGTCTGTCTTCAGGGTCCTTGGGTAGAGCTGGCTGGGCTGCTTCTCAGGACGATGGCTGCATGTCCGTTATCTTAAGGCACACACATGGGCCCCTTGCCTCCCTCAGTCCTGACTTCTGTCCTCTTTGTTTATGTAGAGTAGAAAGTTAAGTTCTGAGGATAGATGATGTGCTGTTATTTGTCAGGTAGGACTTGAACTCAGTAAGTTTCCATGACTTTATGCATTTCAAGAGATTTGGGGGTCTGTACTGATTTTTCCTTCCTTCTTCCTACATGCCTAGCATATGAGTCCACCTTTGATCAGGGACTTCTGGTGTCTTGGCAGAGAAGTAGCAGGTGAAGCCAGAGTGTGGCTGACTTCCTTTCATAGAGGGACACTAGGCAAAAACTCCATCAGGAATTGTGTCCCGGCCCCCAGGCTTTGGCCTTAGCACCTCCTAGTTTCTCCATAGTTTGAACAGTATGCCGTAAAACCTAATCCCTTGAAGAGGAATGGATATGGTGGCTCATTCCTGGAATCCCAGAACTAGGGAGGTGGCTGCAGGATTGCCATGAGTTCAAGGCCAATCTGAGCTACAGTATGAGACTCAAAAATAAAAGCCATCCTTACATGAGAAATAATAAACTGTTTTAACTCCATAACATAAAAACTATTGGAGAACTGAAATTAAGCAAAGCAAAAGACAAAACTTAATTTGAGTAGATGCCTAGTTATTTTCTGAATTTAAACTGAAGGGGAAAGTTTCTGTATTGAAATTCTTTGTTTTCTACTATAGTATTTTTTTCTCCCACATTTTATTTTTTTCCTAATCATACAAGCTCAATAGGTACCCCTGTCCTCTCCCTCCCTCTTCCCCTCCCCAATCACCCCCTCCCCGTACTCTCCCCACTTCCCCCCTTCTTTTCACCCCCCCCTTGCTCCCTCCCTCTCTTCCAGTGCCTTCTCCTTCCTCCCTTTCATCCCCCGGAGCATCCTTTTGTGCGAACCCAAACCTCCCTCTGAGTCCTCCACCCTAGTGAGGGTTCGGGCCTCAGTGGGATAGCCCAGAGTCCCTTCTTGGGCTCCCTGTTTAGTATGGGAACTCTGTTATGACTGTTTAATCCCTTGCTTCTAAGGATCCTACTGCCTGGAGCCTTCTCCCCTGTGATCCACTCTGGACTTTGGGGGGTTGTTGACCTGTCAGCCATTGTGCTGCAGCCCTGACTTGTGTGGAGTATCTTGCATGTCGTTGGTCCTCCATCTTCAGGCTCTTACAATCTTGCCGCCCCCTCTTCTGCAAGGTTCCCTGAGCTTCAGGATGGGGAGAGATTTGGCTGATCTAGTTCCAGATGAATTATGTAGGGTCTTTGGTGTTCTGAATTATGGTTTGTTGTTGTTTTCAGTTTTGTTTTTCCTACAACACTCTTGGCTGCATCCTGATTGGTATGGAAGGTCACCTCCTAACCAAAGATAAAAGACTGTTTAAATGATTATCTTAATATAAGAGGAGACTCAAAGATAGATGGAAGAATAGGGGTAGGACACAGCTGTTGGGGGGGTTCTGTCCCATTTTCCATATGGTTACAGTCTATCTGCCAATCCCTATTACTTTAGTATTTTTTAATTTTTTTTAGTTTTACAAACATAACGAGTGGTTGGTTGCTCCTTCCTCCCCTGCTTTCTTCCTCCCTTCCTTCTCCTTCTACCTTTCCCTCCCTCCACAAGCCATCCCTCTTCCTCCCGTACTGCTGCCTGTCTGCTTGTGTGGGCTCCAAGGTTCTCTTCGGGTTGTCTGCTCTAGTAGGGGCTCAGGCCGCTGTGACAGATTAAGTGGCCCTTTCTTGGGTAGACCTACTGATAGGGGTACTCTCCTCAATCTATCTGACCCTAGTCCCTAATGTTCCACCTGCTGTAATTGTTTCTGCTGAGTTCCTCGCTAATCCATGGGGAAATGTTGATATATCTGTCATTCGTGAGGTAAGTCTTGTTGCAGTAAATTCCTGAATGCAGCAGCCCTATCTTGAGTGGAATGTACTGGCCGGCCATGGACCTCCCCTCCTTTAGGCTCTAACAATCTTGCCACCCCCTCTTCCACAAGATTCCCTGAGCCTTAGGATGAGAGTGATTTGGTTGACTTGATCCTAGTTGAGGGCTTAGGGTTACCAGTACTCTGTAGTTGTTTGGTTGTCTGTTTCACTGTTTCATTGCTCCCCATTGCATGTATTCAAATTTTATATATATAAATTTAATGTTCACCATTTTACTTTTCTGGATGCTATTATACATAGAAGTGTTTCTTTTTAGTTTATTTTGGAATTTTTGTTAGTTTATAAAATACAACTGATGTATAGATGATGTGTTTATGTTATATTTAATATGTGCTATATATATATCATAGATATATTTTGTACCTTATAATAGTGGACATGTTTGTTAGTCCTACTTTTTTTGAGCATTCTTTGTTTTCTGTATATAAGATCATGTCATCTGTAAACAGAATTTTCTTTCTTTATTCCCAATCGTGATGCTACATGTTTCTCATTCTTGCCTAAATACTCTAGCTAGAGTTTCCAATAGAATGATAAGCACAGTAGAAGCAATTGTACACATCCTCGTCTCATTTTTGATCCAGAGAGATCAAATACTACTAAGTATGATGCTAGCCTTTGATTTTTCTTAGATGTCCTTTATCGAGATAAAGAATCTCTTTCTGTTCCTGGCTTATTAAATGTTTTCATCATACAAAAGTGTTAGATCGCCTCAGTGGGGTTTTCCATTTGTTTGTTTTGAGGGTTTTTTGCATCTATTGAGATTATTGTAATTTTTCCTTCTTTATATTGATTTCCAATGGCAATCTAGTCTTTTATTTCTGGGAGAAATCCTACTTGGTCATTATTGATAGTCATTGAACTACTGAATTTATTTTGTGTATTTTGTTGCATTGTTGGTGTATATTCTCAAGGGTTACTGGTCAATAGCTTGGATCGTATTGTGTGGTTCTGATGGGCAACCAAGAAGCAAGGCAGAGCCTGTATCATTGTGGGGCTCGGGAACTTTCTGGTGAGCACTCCTAAGGTGGTGAATCCCACTCCTGGTACTAATGTTCCATTTAGTACTCAGCCTTGAAGGGCATCTGCCTTCAAAGTCTCTCTCGTATTTTTAGTTGGATCCCAAGAAAGTAGGTTTCCATGTGGTTTTCTCTTTCATATTGTTTTGTTTAGCCTTCCCCTGTGTTCCTTCAACTCCTGCATCACTTCACCCACCTCCCTGTTTAGACTTTTTCTTTCTAGTATATTTCCTTCCCTATTTTCCTTTTGCCTGTGTTTTACCTACCTGTCCCTTCTTAATTCTTGGCTTCCAGAGTTAAACACACAGAACTAAAGTGTTGAACTGTCTGCATATGAGGGAAAATGTGGCCTTTGACTTTCTGGACTAGGGTTGCCTTGCTCAGTATAATGTTTTCCATTTCCATCCATTTACCTGCAAATTTCATAATTTCATTTTTTTTATAGCTGGGATACAGTGAAGGTAAACGTAGAACTCTCCTCTTAGGCGCCCCCTTTCAGGGATCGGTATGCCCGGTTCCTGATTGGTGGTTACTGCCCCACTACACACACCTTAAACAGTGTTCTGCATGTTTCCTTCGACTCTTACAGGCATTTCAAGAGAGGTGATTTATCTGATGTGAACTGCTCCATTCTTGAGATGAAAAGCACCTGAGAAAAAGCATTGCTTATTTTAACAAGCAGCTTAATATACAAGATTGTGGAGGTTTAGAGTTACATAAATTATGTTTCTTAAGTTAGAGGATATTCAACTAGATTTCTATATTTAATCATAATCATAGGAAATTTTTATGTGTTCATGTTTTTACCTGTCATTTAATATAATTAAACATATCTGACTTTGAAAATTATGTAATATTCATTTTAATGTAGCTTTCACATGTTTCTGGATTTTTTCTAGTGGGTTAATGATTTAGAAAATGATGGTGTATATGTGACTTGGCCTACAAGTTGCTGGGCATTACTGAAGCCAGTATTACATGGAACTATACCTTCCATAAGGCGTAACTTTCATCATTTGGTGAGTTTTGGCTGTTGATAGTCCATCTTTTGTAAAGTTAGTATTCTCCTTGGGTAAGTAGGTATCCGTAATGGAAGGAAGTCCTTGCCGGATGCAGCAGGCTTAGTGTGAAAGAGTAGCAGAGCTAATGGCATTTGATTTGCTGGTTATTATTCAACTCATATAGTTTTATAATGCATTCTTATATACATTCTCTCAAAGGAATTTATGATAGAATTTTTCTTGGAGGTATCTTTGACAGTAGTTCAGAGAAAAATACACAAACATGTAGGTACCACTTTTTATCACCACTTCTAGGTTCATTATTGCAATTCCAAATACCCAAATGACCTCGTTTGAATTATGAAATGTTTAGAGAAACATCTACAACTTTATTTTGGTTTTATTTCTTGTATGAAGGAAGCATATTATCAGTACCATAAAAATCTTCTTTTATTTTTTTTTAAGTTTTTAAATTTTCACGAAAATCTAGTGAGTGTTCGGGTCTGATTTCTCCCCAAAGACCACTCGAGACAGGTATGCAAAGCAAAAGCTGCTTATTCAATGCAGCGTGCTGGGGTCCACCACAGGATGAACAAAACAGCGACCGCGAACAAAGGGAGTTTGCAGCTTATATAGCCTTGTGGGGAAGCTCTTCTCGGGTATGCAGTCACCTTGAGATGACTGGCTCAAGTATAGCCAGGTGTGTACCTGGAGACCCCTATTGGTCCCACCCGCCAGTATGTGCAGAATGTGTGTCGTGATTTCTATCTCAATTGGCCTTTTCCTGATTGGTTGGCCCCAGCCCAGGACTTACATGGTCTGTCCCTGACGAGTCTGAGTGGAGCCTGTCATGGCTTAAGGCTAATCCTCTAAGCCAGGTGTCTTGAGCGAGCATTAGGCGTGGATGAATCACTTCGTGCCCAAAGTGTACTTTGTTATATGTCCACAAAGAAAACCTTCTAATCATTTTAACTCCTGTGTTTAATTATATTCAGATGTGTAACTATAAGAAATCTTTTACGATGAAATTCTTACATATTCCTCAAAATTCTTTAGAATTGTTAATAACTTTTAAGAACTTACATCCCTGGATTTTGTGCTTTAAGTTACAGAAATTGTACCAAATTTGAATTTCATGAAAATTCTCAGAAATACCTTCTTTCTTCCAGATTCTGTTTATTGATCCTGCTCAAAAATATACCGTGGATTTTATAAGATTGGCTGAACTTTTCTATTACAATGAAATTCCTCTGAGGTAATTACACATGATTAAACAGTTAATCAAGAGAAATCTAGTGCTGCTCATATTGTGTTACAGAAATATGAAATTCAAAGCAATGGCTTATATCATAAAGTGTCATATATACCTACATGATGAGATGCTATCAGTCAAAAGCACCCCGTAGTTTTATATGCCTTGTCAACTTGATGAGAGATGATCTGATCCGTTGGTATACTTGTAGTAAGAGTGCCCTTCCCCTCATTCCAGAAAGTACAGCCGTTTGACAGTGCGCCTCTGAGAGGCTTTGACATCTTGCAGGAACGCAGGAGTTGTGAGGGTCTGGATGAACAAGCGTTACAGTTAAACTTCTTAAGTGTTATTCTCTCTTCTTTTACCCACTATTACATTCCCTCCATTAGATGTTGTAATGTGGTCCAAGAAGTAGTTGTGACATTGTTTATTTATCTTTTTTCCCAGAATTGGGTTTGTGTTCGTTTTTAACTCAGATGATAAAGTTGATGGAACAGAAGATGCTGGAGTTGCTCTTTGGCAAGCTTTTGCCTATATTGAAGAAAAATATGGTGTTTCAGAAGCATTTATTTCCATGATACATGTGAGTTTATGCACTAGGTAAAATCATTTAGAATAATTTCCTTGCATCACTGTATTTGTTACTGTGTCATTTAAATATGTGAAAATGAGTATGTGGATCAGAACAGATGAACCTGATTCCTGCCGCTGTCCAGTGACACCATAGTGCTGCCCAGCTTTAGAAAGTAGGCTGCTGAGGCATAGCCGGGGGGGTCGATTTAACCTGACTGCGCAAGGAATTTAGATTGCGTGTGTGTGTTTGTGTGTGTGTGTGTGTGTGTGTGTGTGTTATATAAGTATATAAAATTTTAGAGGAAAACATAATAAAAAACCAATTATTTAGAAAGGACTATTGAACTAGATCTTGAGTAAAGTAATTAGTAAAATGATAATTGTAAAGATAAGTATTTCAAATGTCAGGTGTGTAGATCCTTCCTGAACAGTACAAAGGAGAAAAGCCAGAAAAGCGTTTGAAAGAAAATTGATACAGAATCTGGAAGGAGATTGTAAGAAAATGTCAGTAATTGATAAGAGCCTAATTAATGAAAAATATCAAGTTTTTTATTATTGTTTTAATTTTTAAGTTATTGAGTCTTAGAGTCCTCTACATTGAAGAAAACACTTGTCCCAATTCAGTGCACCACTTACAAAGCTGAATCCTTCAATTAAATTTATGGACCTGAACCACTAAAATGAATAAAGTACAGAATTCTCAGTGATAAAATGAGTAAAAGACATGTTCAAGTCTTTAATATTAGAATACAAAGGCCCTGAAAGTCATAATAATATGAGAACTGTCTTCAGTCAGAATGATGTAAATGGTTTGAAAAAAATTAATGTTCTTTCTTTTTTTTTATTTGAATTTTTTCCCAATCATATAAGCTCAATAGATATCCTGGTCCTCTCCCTCCCTCTGCCCTTCTTCAGTCCCCCTTGCAACCCTCCCTTTCTCCTGTCTTTTACCCCTCTCCCTTCCCCTCTCCCAGTGCTTTCCCCTCTTCCCCCTCCCATCCCCTTGAGCATCCTTTTGTGTGAATGCCAAACTTCCCTCTGAGTCCTCCACTATAGTGAGAGGTAAGGACTCAGTGGCATAGCCCAGAGCCCTTTCTTGGGCTCCCCTTTAGTATGGGAACACAATGACTATTAATCCCTTGCCTCTAAGAATCCTACTGCCTGTGATCCATGTTAGACTTTGGGGGGTTGTTGATATGTCAGTCATTGCGCAGGTCATGCAAAAACAGATTATGGCTACTGCAGCCCTAACTTGTGTGGAGTATCTTGCATATCATTGGTCCTCCCCATCTTTAGAACCTTACAATCTTGCTTTCCCCCTCTTCAGCAAGTTTCCCTGAGCTTTAGGATGGGAGGAGATTTGGCTGGTCTCGTTCCAAGTGATTAATATAGGGTCTTTGGTATTCTGAATTATGGTTTGTTGTTTTCAGTTTTGCTATTCCTGCACTGCCCTTAGTTCCATCCTGATTGGTATTGGAGGTCACCTCCTAACTATAGATAAAAGGCTGTTTAAATGAAGAGCTTACTATAAGGGGAAACTCAAAAGTAGATGGAATAGGAGTAGGAGACCGCAGTGGGATGGGGGGGGGTGATGAGTGTCCCATTTGCAGGATGGTTACCATCTATCTGCCAGTCCCTATACCCTCCCTGATTGATAAAATCAAACCTCCTCAGTGGCAAGTGACCAGAAACGAAAGTGAGAGTGAGTTTCACCAGATGTCTTGCTACTTACTTTCAATACTTGATGGTGACCTATTTTCTCTACTGAAGCATAATCCCCTTTCTCCTTATTTTTAGGGGTCCTCCTTCCCCTTCCCTCCTGTTTATAATCTTTGCGATTACTGTAGGTATTATGGAGATTTATCTTTGGATATGTCATTAAGTGGGTTTGGTATTAGAATCTACCTATTAGGAAGTACATACAGTGTCTAATTTTCTGTGTCTGGGATACTTTACTCAATAATAATTTTTTTCTAATTCTATCCATTTCTTGGAAAATTTCATTAATTCATCTTTTTTGATGTCTGAGTTGTATTCCATTGTATAAATGCACCACATTTTTCTTATCCACTGTTGGGCATTTGGGTTGATTCCATGACTTTGCTATTGTAAATAGTGCTACTGTGAACATGGTTGTGCTTTGTGTCATTGAGGTGAATTTTTGCTTTATGGGGGATTATTCCCAGAAGTAGAATAGCAGGGTCATATGGCATTTCAATCTTTAACTTTTTAAAAAATCGCCGGACTGATCACCAGATTGATTGTATAAGCCTGAATTCCCACCAGCAATGTAGGAGAGTTCCCTTCTCTCCACAACCTCTCCAGCATTTGGTGTTGTTTGTATTGTGGATTTTTGCCATCTGACGGGGATGAGATGATATCTCAGGGAAGCATTTCCCTGATAGCTAAGGATGTGGAGCATTTTTTAAGATATTTGTTAGACATTTCAATTTCGTCCCTGGAAAAGCTTCTTTTGAGTTCCCAAACCCATTTTTTAATTGGGCCATTTATCTCCTAGGCATTTAGTTTTTTAAGTTCTTTGTGTACTCTGGATAATAGAGCTTTATCAGATACGTGGTTAGTAAAGATTTTCTCGGGGCTGAAGAGGTGGCTCAGGGGTTAAGCCTCTGCCTTGCAGGCAGAAGGTCCTGAGTTCGGATCCTAGACCCCACGTTTAGACGCCGGGCAGAAGCGAGGGCGGCCTGCGTTTCCGGTCCTGGTAGGGCAGAGCCTGTGAATCCCGGGGCAGAGTACAAGGAGGAGGTGGAGACGATCCATGGTGGTTCCCGAATTCGTCTGTGGTTCTACACACACATACATACATACATACATACACACACACACACACACATACATGCACAATTGAATAAATAATAAATAATAAAAAGTTTAAAAACATTTTTCTCCCATTCTGTGGATTGCCTTTTTGCTCTGTTTACAATCCCTTTATCTGAACAGAAGCACTTTAATTTCATAAGATCCCATTTGTTGAGTGTTGGTTCTAGTGACTGTGCTATTGGATTTCTGTTTTGAAACTGTTGGCCTAGCCCAATCAGCTCGAGGGAGTTCCCTACCTTTCAACTAGGGTTTTTATAGTCTTTGGCCTAATATTGAGATCCTTGATCCATTTGGAATTAATTTTTGTGCATAGTAACAAGTGCATATCCAGTTTTAATCTTCTGCATGTGGAGATCCAGTTTTGCCAGCATCATTTGTTGAAGATGCTGTTCTTTTTTCATTGAATTTTTTAGACCCCTTTGTCAAAGATTAAATGGCTGTAATTGTGTAATTGTGTATATCTGGGTCTTCAACCCTTATCCATTGATCTGTGTGTCTATTTTGGAGCCAGTACCAGGCTGTTTTTATTGCTATGGATTTGTAATATAGACTAAGGTTTGGTATGGTGATACCTCCAGCAGTGTTTTTGTTACTCAGGATTTTGTTACTCTTGTGTCTTTTGTGCTTCCATATGAATTTTGAGATTGTTTGGTCAATTTCTTTAAAGAATTGCTTGGGGATTTTGATTGGTATAGCATTGAATCTGTATATTGCTTTTGGTGGGATGGTCATTTTTATGATACTGATTCTGCCGATCCAGGAGCATGGGTCTTTCACCTTTTGGTGTCTTCTGTAATTTCTTTCTTTAAGGTTTTAAAGTTTTCATTGTAAAAGTCTCTCACTTCCTTGGTTAGGTTTATATCAAGATATTTCATTTTTTTAGGGGCTATAGTAAATGAGATTGTTTCTCTTAGGACTTTTTCACTTTTTTCATCCTTGACGTATAGGAAGGCCCCTGATTTTTGCACATTTATTTTGTAACCTGCCAGCCTGCTGAACTTCTGTATTAGTTCCAGGAGTTTCCTGGTGGAGTTTTTAGGATCACTGAGGTATACGATCATGTCATTTGCAAATAGAGATATCTTGACTTCTTCCTTGCCTTAATATTCTTAATTGATATATCAAAATGATATTTAGCAATACTTATACTTACAACTTATTTCTTCTGGATTTCAAGTTCTTTCCCTAGAATGTCTTTAGTGCTTACATAACGTTGCTCACTTAGCATTCTATTTCTCTCCGTGCTCACTGTCCACTCAGATCTGCCTTGTCTCCTGGTCTCTAGATTAGCACCTGCGTCATAATAGAGGGTCCGTAATCACTCGTCCAAAAGAGAGATGAGAACTTTGAGAATGGTTCCTTGTATGAAATGCTTGCTTCAGATCCCCAGTACACATGTAAAAAAAAAAGTGGCATGAGTGTGGTCTGTAATCCCGGAGTAGACCTGGGGCAGAGACAGGATCCCTGACCAGCTGGCCTGCTGGGCCACGTTCCATGAGAGAGACTCGCAAAGGAAAAGAAGGTGTGTAAAGTGAAAGATGAAGATACTCAAGGTCAACCTCTGGCCTCACACGTGCACTCCTGGTGAGCTCACACAGCATATGCACATATGTGCTTATATGCACATACGTGCTTTATATGCACATACGTGCTTACATGCACATACGTGCTTACATGCACATACGTGCTTACATGCACATACGTGCTTACATGCACATACGTGCTTACACCCCACATTCCAGCTAAGGGGGAGACATGAGAAACAAATGACAAGAAACATTCTAGGGTGGGAAAAGACTGTGATTACAGAGAAAGAGATGTTTGCTGAAGAGTAAGCAGAAATGAAAATGAGATATTTCTGAAATAAGTCTTTAAAAAGACTGAATCTTTTTTGAAGAAAGGTAAACATTTTAATAAAAATCACTGACTAGTATGATCAAGATAGAATATGCTATATCAAAATAGTATGAACCTGTCATAGTTTTGAAAGTTATAGAATATTTTAAAATATTTTATTAGTAAATAATATAGTGTTGAAGGGATTTATTTTTGTTTATTCTATGTATGTTAATACCCTTAGAATTTAAAACTACCTGCATCCCTGAATTTATTCTGACTATATGTATTCTTGCAAGACCCGCCCAGGATTTGACTTGTCAATATTTTATTTATTATTTATTATTAACCCTGGCAGACGATGAGGGTTAATGTTAGTGGGGATGAAAGGAAGAGTCTTTCCTCGATGTTACACCCACTCATATATAGTTTATGCCTCAGCAAGCACTCAGGCACGTCCCATCACAGGCAACTTTGATGAAACTCAGTGAGCCACACATGCAGAAAGGCATGAAGATAAGAGGGAGACTATTAGGAAAAAAGTGGGGCGATGAGTTGGTAATTAAGGTGTTTAAATATAGATTCACCATATTCATATATGACACACTGAAAGAACTTTTTTTAAAGTTATGAAAAAGAATTTACAAACTGCTGAGACTGGAGTGGAGCTCGGTTGGTGGAGTCCTTCTTCGGCGTAGCGAAGCTGGGGTTTGAGTTTCTGCACTGACAAAGCTGGCATGGCGTGCGGCGTGCCTGTGGCCTCAACACAGAGAGGTGGAGGCAGAAAGCAGGAGGCGGCAGCCATGCCCGCTGCCTAGCAAGTTCAAGACTATCACGAGCTGTGTGTTTCAAAAAATAATAATAATTTGCAGAATTATTATACTGAAAAGTATGTTCCTTATTTTACAAATACAATTGTATGCTAAGGGGAAAAGCTAATTGTTATAAAAAAAGAAATAGATCTTTTGTTTCCACAGATGTACCACCAAGTGAAGGATCAGAGTGTACTCACGGTGAACAATGTGAAGAGTGTCCTCCAAAATAAATTTCCTGATGCTAACATTCTTGGAGCTCATTCTAAATATGAGAGAAGAAGGAAGGTAAGTTTGGACATTATGTTAAGTGAAATAAGCCAGGCGCAGCATTTCCTGTGACGTCACTTCCTGGGTGGGTTCTAACACACCATTAAGAGCATAGTGGAGGTTGCGAGAGGACAGGGGAAGACTTGGAACGTGTTGGTGAAAGAATGCAGAACTTCAGTGTATCAGTTACTCTTTGTGCTGCTGTGAGAGACACCCAAAGTCAAGCAACTTAAACAGAAAGGAAGTTTTATTCAACTTCCAGGGGAGAAGCAGTCCTTCTGAAGGGAAGGCATGGCTGGCGACACAAGCTAGAGATGGGCTGAGTCACGCCCTCCGTGGAGGCTGAGAGCTGCATGACTGCCATGCGGGGGCAGACCATTCCAGGAAGTAGGGTGGGCTTAATCCACCTCTAGTTCCCCTCTCCCCAGCTGTGACCGCCTTCCTCCAGCAAGGCTCCACATCCTAAAGGCGCCATGGCCTTCCCAAGCACATGAGCTGTGGGGGACACATTTCACCCATGACATTCACTTAGACCAGAAGAACAAGTTCAGGACATCTGTAAGCATGGATGTCACCACAGTAATAATTTATGTTTGGGACTTACTAATGGGTACATTTCAAGGTTCTCACCCAAAAAGCTAAGCGTAAGATAATACATGACAGTTAGGGAATGAATCCAGAAAATTTCAAAAGAATGAGAAAACACCACCCGTGCCCAGTAAGGCTGATGCGCAGGATTCACCGCTGACAGGACTCGGATGTGCAGCAAGGGGGAGGGAGGGCCTTGGGCCGAGGGACCTTGGGGGTTTTCTGAATGTTGTTCAGCAGGGAGACTGTATCGATGGAATCTCAGAGCAGACACAACCATGGAAAGCCTGAAACAGCACGCAGTAGATGATCATGGTGTGCTTGAACGAAATATGGAAGAAGGGAAAGGGGGGGAGGAAGGAAAGACACTCTCCTTATCGAGACTGGGTTCTTGAAAGTAGAGTGTGTGTAGGTAAGCCAGGTGGGCTTGGATATTAGAGTCACGAGATGGACTCGCGAGCTTGGGAGAACAGATAACATAAAGTGGGCATGTTAGAGTATTTTAAAATTACTGTGCAGGACCTGGATTAAATATGGAAGAGTGGGTTGGAAAAGTCACCACAGATGCCTGCCAGAGTTCAGTTGAACGGCTAAGTAGGAGAGACGCAGCGCCATGGCCAAGGACGGGAGCGGAAGATGTGAATGAGGAGTCAAGATCAGAAGTTGAATTTTCACATATAGGGTTTGAGAAGCCTGGAGAGTTCCAGATATGTAGATATAATAGAAAATGTAAAATAATATGTATCAGTTTCCCAAGAGACATGTGGGCTGCAGGTATAGAATGACGTCATCAGCTCATCTGTGGTAATTGAGGTTTTGGAATGGGTAGTTGGCCACTGAGAAGTCAGAGCCTAGGAGGGGAGAGGCGTCTCCAGCAGGGCTCCTCCTGTCACTAAAGCAGGCACTGCAGCAGCTGCAGGATTGCCCTGCACGTCTCCGTCACAGCCTCCGTCTTCCTCTTTACCCCCAAACCTATTGTTGACCTTTGTACCCCATTGTAGAGGGCAAGTCTCACCTGGATGCCTGTATGGCAAGTGCCCGAGTACTAGCTGGGTGTGCATGACTTGCCAGTGGGCAAATCACCGAGGAAAGTAGTAGCTGCCTTTCTCCATTGGCATTAGCTTCAGCCTTTCCTCAGGGAGACGCAGCGCCTCCTGAGATCTTCTTCCTTCCATGGGGAAATGTTAACGGGTCGAATATTGTGCAGGACCCACAGATACGCATCACCGCAGTGAGTTCTTGGGTGTGGCAGCCGCCACATCCAGCAGACCCTGTCTGGTTGTGCCACTCCCACCTTCAGGCTCCACGCTCTTACAGCCCCTCTTCTGATCCTGGGATGGGAAGTGATGCTGTCGTCCTGTGCTGAGCCCAGCACTCCACAGTAACCTCTCTGCACTTTGGCTGACACTGATATTTTTTCAATGAACAGGATGGAACAACGTTCTACAGGATGTCAGGCCTCGGTCCTCTGCCTCAAGCACTTTATAACGGTGAGCTCTTGGACTGTGAAGAGATAAATATCGAAGAACTCGAAGGGACTGTTCTCAGTAAAATGATGGACACAGTTACGGATTTACAAAGAGACATTTTTATGGTAGGCATGCATTTTTGAGAAAGTGAATGAATGATGATTATAAATGATATTAAGCATTTTAGTGGTACAAACTAATACAGAAATTTACCCCTGGTAGTAATTTAAGAATAAATAGGTTTATCTTTTGATAATTATATCAAAATGAAAATTACAAGATTATAATTTTATAAGAAGCCATTACAATAATTGCTATATTATATTTATAGCTTTATTTAAATTAGCATGTGTTGTCTACATAATTTAAAAATATACACATTATTTGCCCATAATATTGAGGAATTTTTTTAGGGCATATTAAATGACCAAGTCAATGCAGTTGACTTCCTGATGAGCAAGAGGAATGTTGTTTCCCGGATGAACCCTTTGATTCTGGACAACGAGCGACAGTACTTGAACTTGATACCTTCGTCAGGTAAGTAGCCCTGCGCGCTCGGTGCTACCAAGAACTGTTGTAAGTGTTCATAACCGCTTTATTGAACATTTAATATGAAATTTTTCAGTGACTGCTGATGTTGAGGATTTCTCTACTTTCTCCTTTTTGGATTCACAAGACAAGAGTGCAGTGATTGCAAAGAGCATGCATCATTTAGCCCAAGAAGGTAATAGGCATATTTGGGGGAATTTATTGCTAAAGTAAATAATTTTAGTAAGGTATTTGTACAACATTACTATACTATGGTTTGATTTTTTTTTTACCTGAGACTCAAATTTCGGTTTCACTGTATATAATTTCTACAACTTAAGCATTATTTTAGGAAACTTATGTCTTTTATCATAATTAATCAATCATGTGTACAGCAGGGGTTCATTGTAGTCTTTTGCTTTTTTGCAAGTATACTATTCCATTTTCACCTTTTGAAGACAGTAATTAATAAACCCTATGCAGGATTAATTGGATAAATGCATGAATAAAGTGCAATTCTCTTGTCAAGGAAGATAATGGTTTTCTTTATTATGATTGAACAAAATCTGGATGCTTTGCTGAAGTTGGGCTCACAACCAGAGAAGCGCCAAGACAGTAGAACATTTGGAGATAAAGCCTTAGTCTAAAAAGAGAAATCTGTCCACAAAATGAGAAAGAAGTTGGACCACAGATTTGTTCAAATACGATAGATTGAAAATAAATAGAATTTGGTTGCTCCATGTTTTGCATTCTTTTGTGTAGTCTGCTTTCCTAGCAAGATAGAAAATGAGAGCCAATGAGTAAAAGCTAAGTGAAGGCTGATTTTTATCTCCATGTCTGTGTAGTAGCATTCCATCAATTAGAATGATCCAAAGAGACAACGGGCTAGGTTAAAAGAGAAAGTGGAAGCAAAAGTTACGTGATCACTTTTAAGAATGAAGTAGATTAGTTCCAGTCCCATGGCTCTGGATTCCTTGGTGAGTGATTCAGAGACTTTTATGTTCATGAAGGGTAACTAGCCAGCAACAAAGTCTAGTGGTCTCCACCCTCGTGGCCAGCAGGGACTTGTGTCACTTAAAGGCCAAAGGTGTCAGATTGCAGTCTTTAAAAATTGTCTCTGGGCATTAGGCTAAAATAGCTTTAACATTAATGCTATTTGATTACATCTCTTGCAAATTGGCCAATTTTGCCCTTTAGAAATGCTTCTCAGTTTCGTGCTGCGATGGCAAAGCTGCTGATGTGAAGTCAGAGCTCAAACTGTCTGCCCTGCTGCCCTTGAGATGAGCGCCCTAGTGACTCACCCCTCACCTCTTCTGGGCTGCCGTGATTGGTACCCCAAGAGCCACCAGCAGTGGGGCTGGGGGGGGCAGCAGAGGATCCTGAAGGCTATAGGAAGAATCCACACCTTCTGTTCTCTTGCCTTGTTCTTACCATCACAGCTGGATTTGTGGACATAGTGCTTACTATGAAATAACCATAATTTCAAATTTAGTCAGGAGTAACTTTTATTCTAGCCTCTTACTGTCACCTTAACTTGGTCACCTAGTGTAAGGTACCAATTTTTTGAAGATTCTGTGGGCAGCCAGAGAAATACTGTAGATGTCACATACTGATGCTGGATGAACTACAAACTTAACTCTTACATCAGAATTGAAAATGGAGGCTGGGGAGATAGCCCATTAGGTAAACTGTTCCCTTGAAGCCTGAGGTCAGAAGTTCAATCCCCAGAGCCCACCTTTAGAATACAAAACAAAACAAAACACCTGACACGGTGGCCTGTGCTGGGGCAGTGGCTGGGGAGGGACGATGGGTGATCGCAGGGCTCGCTGGCAGCCAGCTTAGCTGCCAGTGGACTCAAAGACAGCGCTTGAAGGTTAACACTTAAGATTGCTCTTCAGCTTCCACATACAGCCATACACACACACCACACACACACCACACACACACACACACCACACACACACACACACACACACACACACACACACACACACACCACACATACACCACACACACACATGAAAAAAATTGAAAGTGCTTTTTTCTTGTAGATTCCAAATTTTCAATTTTTCCTGTGAAAAACATGATAAAAATTAGATAATAACCAGAAATCAATATTAGTGTTTTCTGTACCCACTGAAAGGTTTGATGTGTGTGGCATAGATAATAATTTTTCCAAACATAACTAGAAGGCAGTTTTACTCACCAACACCTGTACCTTGAAGACCATGAGACAATCTTTCTCCAGTGGAAGTGCCCTTGGCTGGTCCCTTCCTGTGTTCTTTGAGCTAGGAGCTGCTCTTAGCCTTGGGTATGGTGTATGGTGTATGCATATAACACTGTTTTAATAATTGTAAGATACATCTTGTGCTTTAACTTTTTTAACTCAATTTTAAAAAGAGTTGGTTTCACTTGACTCTTTGAAACTTTCAGATGTAATTTCGGCAGTTACTCTATGGATTATTGCTGATTTTGATACGTCCTCTGGGAGAAAACTGCTTTTGAGTGCATTAAAGCACTTGGTGAGTAGATATTCTTTCTGCAACTGCATTATAACTTCAAAAGCAGTATGAAAAGCAGGCCTGAAAGATTTATGCCCCTCCATGGTAACCATTGTAATTAACTTGATTATTCATAGCATAAGGGAGACTAAATCAGGAACAGGTAATTTCCAAGAGAAGAAAAGCCAGCTTGTCTTCTGTGACCTGTGTGGTTTCTGGGGACCACTGTAGCCAGATAGAAGTGTTTCGTAGTATGGTTACAAGCAAGTTATTAAGACAAAGTGGCGTATTCTAGAATTTACCAAAATCTCAGGGAACTCAATCTATGTTTTACCAATGATAACTAGAAATAGTATAGTTACATAGTTAGACAGTACTTTTCACAATTATTTAAGAAAAACTAAGTAAATGTATTCTATCAAAGATACTATAAATTAAAACAACCTACTTAGTTTTTCGTGTTCTAGATAATTGTACACCATTACTTATGAGGATTCATTTCTGTATTTAGGCACTTTTCAAAGGCCTTGGTATCTCTAAGGAACATAGATATTCATATTTTAAAAATTTTAAGGCAAAAGTAAAAATACTATATGAAATGTTTATATTATCTAAGTGTGTTTATTATGTATGACAGATATACAGTATTTCTCACCTATTTCTGATGCTCACAAATAGAAGAATAACTTAACAAAGTGGTCCCAACTTGCCTGACTCATGCGGATACAGTCCATTTTGACCTCAGCAGGGTCACTGAAGGCGTGGGAGATCATCTCTCTATGTGGATCATTTGCCTGGCCAGGAACTCAGTATTTCATTCCATTGCCACATAATGATTTAGATTAAATGTTTCAAAAATGGTAGCTGATGGGCTGGAGAGATGGCTCAGGGGTTAAGACTCTGTCTTGCAAGCAAAAGATCCTGAATTTGGATCCCAGGTCCCACATTAAAAATGTCAGGTGGAAAATGTAGTGGCCTGCACTTCCAGTCCTGGTGGGCGGAGCCTGGGAAATCCCAGAATGAAGCAAAAAGGAGGTAGAAGCAATCCAGGATGATTCCTGAAGTCACCCTTGGTCCTCACAGGGACACACCGTGCCCTCTGATACACATATGCATACACACTCACACACACAATTAAATAAAAAAATAAAAAATAAATAAGTAAATAAATAAATAAATAAATAAATGATGGTAGCTGGCCTTACCCAGAAGGAGAAATAAAGAGAGAAAGTCAGGACGACGGTGTAACTTATGAAATAGTCTCAAAAACTACACACTGCATTTCTTGGCTGTTGCACAGACAGTGTGAGAAGGGGCCATAGGAGCACATGAATACCGAGGGGCAGATATCACTGGGGCCATTTGAAAGCTGGCTGCCACGTTAGCAATAAATGCATATTTTAAAAGAAACAACATTTATAGAAAGTGCTGGGAGCATGTTCTCTGAGGGGCTCACAGCTGCTTTCCCTGCAGTGACGTCACCAGTCACTACAATGTCACAAGTCACTACAGCGTCACAGGTCACTACAACGTCACAGATCACTACAACATCACCGGTCGTGCTCATTGCTTTCCCTTGTGTTGACATCTCAGGTGACGCTGACTTCACTGCTTCTCTGAAACTTTAAAAAGTGTCATATTTATCATTTATTTCTTTTGTAAAATGAATATTTATTTTCATTATCCCTAAGTTTTTCAAAATGCAAGTATCTTTACAAGGATTAATTTAAAATACAGTATTGGGAAGTAGGAATCATGTTGAATTCTAAGACATATTAGAAATAGAAATATTGTAGAAAGGTGAGCCTTAATAAGCCTATCATTCCTCTGTAGTTTTGTTGCCTGATTTTCCCCCAAATATTTTAAATTGTTTTCCTGATTATTTGAATAGTCAGAAATGGTGGCACCTCATACACAGATGCTCCGGGCTATGGGAGGGAGGAAGAAGGAAGCACCAGAAGGGGGGGGAAGCGGGTGAAAGGAAGAGGTGAAGGGGGGAGTGGGATGGACAATGACAGGGGAAGGAAGGGGGGAGGGAGAGGACGAGTACTTATCGAGCTAGTATGATTAGGAAAAAATAAACTGTGGGAGAAAGAAAAAGAAAAGGAAGTGGTAGTATCCCAAGTCCTATGAACATGTCTAATGTAGAAAGAAGATAATTTTAATTTCAAATAAATTAAATATGAGCTTCAAATATGAGCAACAAAACAGAACATTCCTATTCTGTAGGATGTGGATAAATATCAGTTCATCATACCAAAGTAAACAGTAAAACATGCCATATACAAAGTTAGCATTGCTTCAAAACTAAATGCCAGAAAGACTAATGTAAGAGTGAATGATAATAAACCACGTTTATTCGTGAGCATGGAAGTCCTCAAGAAGGGCCAGCAAGATGGTGCACAGACTGCACAAACAATTTGAAATTGATCTCTTGAGCCTACGTGATGGAAGAAGAGAACTGAATTCTGAAATTTGTGCTCAGACCACCACATAGAGGCCTTGGAATGAGCTCTATCTCCCCCACTTAAAACTTTAAAAAAAAATCCTCAAAACAATTTACATTGTTTTGGAAAGAGTTTACATTGAAAATACATATATAGCTATGTGCAAATTTTTAGAGCTCATTTCTCCATTCAAACAAGTTGAATACCAGGTTTATATTTAAGAATTAAACCTTTCTCTGTGTGTAACCCACTGAGGTTCATAGAGTTGTCTGTTATTAGCGTACACCTGGATACTCCATGTAACATTGGCAATATGTCAATAGCTATAGCACTGAAACAAGTGCATCCTTGACAACAAATATTCAAAGTGAAGGTTCGAAAAAATAAACAGAAGGAATCGATACTGAGTTGTAATAATAAGAAATGCAATTTAAGGAAAGATATCATTTAAGATAGAATTTAAAAATCAAATACTAGTAACAAATGTAGCAAAACACATGGAAGACTTTGGAAAGAAGTCTTACGTGAATGTAAGGATTTAACATAATCACCAGTCAAGAGAGTCTTGTAAATATGTACCTCTCTATTAACTGATGTAATTCTAACAGGAACTTCTGCATTTTTGTGAAAATTATCATACTAATTTGCAACTTATGCAGAGATTCTAAGGACCAGGAATCCCTAAAACTATTTTTGAAGCAGAGAAAGCATAGAATAATAGTTTCATTGTTAATAAGTTCTACAAAGTTATATAATCAAAGAGAGTTTGTTCTTAGCTCAAAAATAGAAAAAAAGGGATCAATTAAAAGAAGACCCCCAAGAACAGAGCCCTCGGAACAGGGCCACACATGTGTTAAAACTCAGGGTAAAGTTAGCCCATGATGTAGCCAGGACGTTCCTTAAGACTCCCACTTCAAGGGGGCGGTAAGATTGTAAGAGCAAAAGGATGGGAGGAGCAATGGCTTGCAAGATACTCCACACAAGTTAGGGCCGAAGCAATCATATTTGCACTTCGCATGCCCTGCGTAATGTCCAACACACTATTGACCTCACAAAGTCTAGCATCTGCTAAAGGCACCAAGATCTTTGGAGACAAGGGATTGACAGCCACAGTAGTGTTCCTATGCTTAAGGAGAGCACAGGAAAGGGTTCAGGGAAATACAACTGGGTCCTTGTACATCATCGGAGAGGAGGGCCCAGAGGAGAGTCTGGCATGCACATTAAAGGACTCTCTGGGGATTGGGGGGGAGGCACTGGGGGATTGGGAGGGAGGGGTGAGGGGAGGGGGAGCAGAGGTTCTGGAGGAGGAGGAGGGAGGGAGGGAAGTGGTGTACCTATTAAGTTTGTATGAGCGGAAATAATAATAAAAAATGTTAAAAAAAAGACTCCCACTTCAGACAGCATACACAAAAACCAAGTCTAGATGAGTAATAGACTATAAAATAGCAGAACTATAAATAAATGCTTCAGAATAACAATTTCTAAAACAGGTTGTAAAACCCAGTAGCAATAAGTTAAAATAGCGCTAAGTACATGAAAATGAAATACAACCTAGCACTGTGAGATCTTACTCAAGTGAAGGATGAGTCAGAGAATGGAGGTGCATCTGCACTGTGACACCTTGAGAGACACAAAACCCTCAGACCTCAGAAATCCAAAGAACAGTCCAGTAAAAACGGTTTATTAAACAGTGCTGACTGCTGCACTGTTCACTTTGACAGAGCGCGGAAGCAGCCCGGAAGCCATGAGCACCAGAATGGAAAATAAAAATATGGTGTATATCGACCATGGGCTCAGCTGTTTAAAAAAAATGAAGATTGTAGGCAATAAAGGGAGCCAGAAAGGATTTTATCCAGGTGATTCAGCTGCAGAAAGACAAAACTCCCAATATTCTCTTGCATATTCCAGTTCTAACTTTTGTATGTCCCTATGCATATGAATGAGCTGTGAGTGGGTGTGGTCTGTGAAACTCAGCATCAGGCACAGGATGCAAGGAAAGAGATAGAAAGGATGGGAAGGGGAGAGAGAGAGAAGCAGCTGCTCAAGCAAAGTTGGAAAAATGCCATAAAACTGATTTCTATGTAAGCGTATGAGAAAACTTTCAATGGGAAAAAGATTTATCATCTGTGATGTAATGCAACACTCAAACATTGCGAGTGGGAGTGAAATGTTTATCCAAGGATTTTGAAAACTGTTTGGCTTTTTCTCAAATTAAATATCTCCAAATTCTGGTATAGAATTCCAGACTGGAAAAGACTCACAAGTCCAACAACAGTGGAATGGATGAAAGAGATATTCATAGCAGGAAGTTCTGCATACTCCCATAAGTAAACATATATATATATATATATATATATATACTATTAATGAATTTCACAAGGTATTGAATGAATGTTGTGGAGTTTTATTCACTGCCCAGCGAGCATACACTAAGGGGTTCCTATCCCTAAGTGCTGCATTGAGCTATTTCTCAAACAGGTTTTTTTTTTTACAGAAAAATCACCTGAAAAGTCCCCTAGGATCTAAGGCAAAGAGAATGTTATAAGCAACTAAGATAAGCCGTTAGTTACCATGGGGACATCTAGTGTTTGTTGGGGGCATTTTTGGAAGTCATTATGCCGTGACCTCTAGACCCGTATTCCCTTGTAAATAGACGGTTTAAAAATTTTCCATTGCAGCCTCAGTGGGAGTTACCCACCAACACCAAAACTATATGATTCCAACAGATGAACTGTTCAGTGGTAAAAACTTAGATAATAAACTGTTGGAGACCAACATGGCCAGTGATCAGCTGCAAACTGATGAAAAGTTTGTGGGCCACAAAGTACTAAGTACTGACAAACAGTAGGCAACCCACATATTGGCGGGGAAGACAGATGTATCTAGAAGGGTGCATAGGGAGGATCCTGCCCGACTCCAGAAGATTCCAACCCCCAGAGTCACATGGAAGCCTTGGTTGAACCCAGTATAGCAAACACAATGAAAGACTTGAGTATGTAGGGAAGACCAGACAGGATTGGAGAGGACAGAGGGAAAGATAAACTCAGGATTTTTGGATACATGTATGAAAACGCCCAAAAAACACAAAATTCATCAATTAAAAAATTTAAACTGAAAAGAAAAACAGGATTTTACTGCCATAAATGTCAGGAGAGTGATTGCTTCCAGAGGAGGAAGATGTGACAGTTAGAGGGGATGGGGCGGGCTTTGGTTGCTGGACATTCTCTGTGTCATTTTGTGTTACTTTACACACTCTTGGAAGAAGCCACTAGATTCCCAGGGTCTCTGCCCAGAGGTGAGCCTGTCGAGCAGCATGTTTGGTGCTGATCACACACTCACTGTGGGCGTCGTGGGAAGACTGATGGTGCAGTGAACAAATTTCCACTTGGAAGGTGCATCAAGTACTAATCTCTTGATCCATGTGTTTGCAGAGAACAAGTGTTCATAGTCGGCTGGGAGTTATTTACAATCCTCTGTCAAAGATAAATGAAGAAAACACCCTTATTTCTAGAGGGATTTTGGCATCTTTTCTTACACACAAAAACAGCATTTTGAAGAACTTTCTGTGGAAACTGGCAAAAGAAAAAACTGCTGAAGCAATTTATTCTGGAAATAAAATTACAACTTTCCTTACTATGGTCAGTAAGTATTTGTTTGAGGTATAAGTTTATGTTGCATATCTTTAAAAATGTGACTCAGTTTACTTAGAATACTGAAGTGTACCCAGAAGTGTGACCATTGCATAGAGTGGGTTCCAGAGCTGTGGCTTCATGAAGTCTGAGTTCAGCGAGCTTTCACACCTTTGCGGAAGCACTTCACAGGACCCCAAAAGGACAGATATCGCTTCTTGACCTTTGACTAAGATCAAGGGTAAAGTGGATAGATAACATTTTAGTTAGGATATGTATCAAGAGAAGATTTGGAGGTTAAAGGAGAAAATGTCAAGTGTTTAAATGAAGATGTCTAGCACAGGAGAAAATTAGATGGCATCTGGAATAACTCATTGAGTCATTTATCTGCCAGAGAGTGGAAATGCCAGGTAGACAGTGCGGTCACAATTTTTCTCCTTACAGAGTACAGCAGTGCAAGAAAGACAAAGCCAGAGGTGGGATGCTGTTATAGATGGAGTGCAGAAAAAAACGCCTCTAAAGAGCTTCAGTTTGGACATTGCTGTGAGCAAGGAGCTCAGGCCACAAGATCTGCAGCCCTACAGAAACAGCCCTGTCGGGCCTGGGGTGCAGACAGATCATGGTGGACAGCGTGGAGTAGTGGGGAGCAGGCAGGAGGTCTGAGACAGTACCAGCTGGCTTAAGAACTTACAGTTCATGAAATTGCTCTCTGTGTTTACTGGGAAGCATAGAGCCAGTAAATATTTAGTGATGACAATACAGACAGGTGCATAGCATGTAGACAGGAAGTAACGGTTGTTTACAGTAGTGTTTGCCAGACACTAGTGGGAGAAGTGAAGAGATGATACGTAATACTTCTCAGCTACCCAACAGCATCAGCTCATCAGTTGCATATGGCGTGTGAAAGAAGTACAGAATTTGGAACTTAAATAATTGGTCTTAATAAATGTCTTCTTTGAGTTTAAAGTGGATAAGGAATCTAGATACCTGGGAACTCATGAGTTACTTTTTATAGATATTCAGTTGTGTATTCTTGTCAAACACTGAAGTAGAGATGAGGATTCCACTTAGTGAAGGACTGAACTATTTTTAAATCACTGTAAAGTTCATCAACATTATGTGATATTATTGGGGGGTCTTGGTGATAGAATCTCATTGGGGCCTCCAGATGTTGGGATACAATTCCTCCCAATATTGAGGCACAAGCCTCCTTCCCAGAATGAGAGACCAAACCACCTTTGTGAGATCGAGAGAGGTTTAATAGACTAGCTTCTAATGTGGGGATTATTCTCCAGAGCATGTTGGCACTTTTCTCGGGTACAGTAGGGTACAGGAACAGAACAGGCAAGGGTGTCTACGAAGGCTTCATACAGTATTTGGTGACAGACATCAGGACCCTGGTTCCAGCGACCTGTGCCCCCTCCCACCAGTCCCTGACATCTGATCATTATCTCTTACCTTGCAACTGCAGACCTTGAACCATCTGGTGCCTCATGGGCTGAGGGAGGGAGCAGCTAGATGGCTCTGTCTTTCATGGTCTTGAGTCCCTCCGACCCCCTGACATTAGACTTTTAATTTTGTAATTTCAATTTTATTTTTTTACAATTTTCCTCCTCTTGAAGTTCATAAGCCCTTATACAACTTCTTGCAAGGATAGGGACTGACACTCTTGTCTTATGGTTTGAGTAAGGAGGCATATGTGTAGAGGATTAAGGCAGAGTTTATTAGAGGAGAGAAGGAACAGAACTCACGGACACAGATTCCACGAGGGGCAAGAGAGTCATCTGCCGAGCTGCACAAAATGTGATGTTCTCCTGTCCAGGGATTGAAGCGGGAGAGCAGCATTAAAGGATTAGAGGAGAGAAAGGAAAGAGCTCGCAGACATGGAGTCTGTGGGAGGCAAAGGAGCTGATGGCAGCCAGAGTCGGAGGTATTTATAAGATTAGGCAGACCTGGGAAAAATAGCTTTTTCTCATTGGTTAGCTCCGGGAGCTTTTGATCCTCTGTATCTTTTTGATCTGTTCATATCAAAGCCCAACCCAGTGGCTCTTGTGCCAGACCCGCAAGATAGAGCGTATCTGTAAGGGGCAGCTGATCTCCATGTCCTTTCATAAACAAGGACTGGAAGAAGCGAGGCTTCTCTCTATGAAGGATTAGAACCAGTTCCTCACATTAATGGAGTGTGTTTCTTCATGATAGTAACAGCAGTGGGGAACGACCTTCCAAGACCTCCCAGCATGGCTGCTCCAAAACTGCCTGAACTGAATACTGATTGGGTGGGGGAGGGGGTCCCATGCTGTACTGTTTTGTGGTGTTTGTCCTGCCCAGGAAGTGCGACAAAATGAGCTGGAACAACTGGCATCCCAGGCCTCTCCCAGGTCTCCCAGAGGGCGGGGTTGGAAAGTCACCTGAGTTTCATACCCTATTCCAGTCCCTGATGTCTGGGAGGGTATTTTCTTCATTCCCGCCTATTAGGAGAATCCTGGTGCAAGGGGATCCCTCTGCAAAATCAACACATGACCAAGATTCTAAGTGTCCCCATGCTCTTCCTCCACAATTGTTCCCTGTCTGCCTGTGAACCTGCCCGTAAATTCCCGTCTGGTCCTTAGAGTAAGCCCTTTCCCCGGTGAAAGCTCAAGGGAGGCATAGCATTGGGGATCATACTGATGCTTATCAGCAGAACCGTCTATACAGTGAATACCACCTGCAATGTTCACACACAAGTAAAAGAGATCCAGGTGGAGCCTGTCGGTGCGAGTCCACCAAATGGGCTGTGCCACTGTCGCATCACAAGGACAGCAGCTGTAAGTCCAAGTAAACAAGCAGTGGGTGACAATACATCACACAAGGGAAGCTGCCGGTCCAAAACCACAGTGCGGAGATCCTGAGATTCCTTATCTCAGTCTTCGACCAGTCGGCTTCCGGTGTGAGGGGTCAGGCTGTTGTCCTTCAGATCATCAGTCTTGGGTCTTTCTGGAGAGTCTTAGGCACAGGGTGGTCCTCAGCGGCCACTGCCTTCCATTTCTCCAGAGGCCTGATGCCTGCAACCTTGCGGACCACTGGAGGTCCAGAGTACTAATGAGTGACCCTCCCACCTGGGATCTAGGCTGCCTCTCTCCAGACCCAGCGTCCGGGGGTGGGGAGGGAGCCCAGCCTCGCTGCCTCCAGGATGCCCTCCAGATATCCCTGGAGACAGGTTTGTGTGGAGATTCTTTTTGGAGGACCTCCTTCCTCCCTTTCAGCTAAGAATCTCAGAAGGAGAGGGGTTTTGTGTAAAATATATGATATGTATTATTTTTATCATTTTAACCTGTATCTTAGGAGATGGATGAGAAGGCTTTTGAGAAAAAATACAACACGGTTGGAGTAAATATTTTCCGAACGCACCAGTTATTCTGCCAAGATGTACTGAAGCTGCAGCCTGGGGAGAGAGGTGTCATCAGCAATGGGAGAGTAAGTAGCAGCCGCCGTTTTCCTGTTGCAGCGGCTCCCACACTGCACCTCTGAGATGCAGCGGACCTCTGAGATGCAGCGGACCTGTATCTGAGGCAGGTGTTCATTCGAGGCCCATTCCTTCCTCCATTGTGTAGCACGCCCAGCTCCAGGGTGCTGGAAGCAGGAATGCTCTTCGCACTCTCTCTCCATCTTACTTTGCGTTAGTTAGCATTATGAGTATTATGAGCAATGCACGTCCAAACATCGAGATACCAATGTTGTGAGGTTTGCAACATCCTTATTGTACCTCTTTCTTCCTGTCCCTCACCTGCAGTTTTTATATGACATGACAACTACATGGTATTTAGAACACTCACTCCCACCAGTCTATGAAAATGTACTGTTAGTTTGCTGTTCACCTCCCAACCCCCTTTTATGACAGGTTGTTCTGTTTCTTTTAAAGACATGATTATACCCTTGCTACCTATTTTTATATCACTTATAATTTTATATCATACTTTCCTTGTCATATATCACAAAGATTGTTCTCATTAGTCTTTACAAACATGGAAAATAAGTGGCTGATACATTTTCAGATATAGTTGTTTTTGCATCTTTATCAGTAACTGAAATGAGAAAGTTAAACTGATACCAAGGTTTATTAAAAGAAAGTAATGCATCAAATTATATATTCTTCAGTCTCCTTCAGTGCTCTAATGTGCTCCTCATGTTCTCTCTGCTGCTGTATCTTTCTAACTCAACACATGGACTGACTCACTTCTGAATAGCACTGTTGTAAATTGGCAGCAGCCTTGATGCTAATTGTTGCACTAAGTTTCACAATGAGCACTACAGGAGTCCAGAGATGGTATTGCTTTTTTAACAGGTGCAGTGGATGAGACACACACACACACACACACACACACACACACACACACACACAGAGGACTAGTTGGGAGAAGATGTGTTTCAGTGGGAGAAAGCAGGAGATGGAATTGGGAAATATGATGTGAAAATGACTTCAATTCATTGTGTTCCTATATGAAACTATCAAAAAAAGTTGCTGAGTGAGGAGGTAAATTTTTGATAGATACTACTATAGATATGTAATACTGAAGCATATGGCTGTCCTGGACTGCCCTATATTTTCTTTGTCATGTTTCAGATAATTAGCATAGTGTTTTATTAATTACAACAAATGCCATGGTTGTTTCAAAGAGTGAGTATATTTTCTGGTGTTTGTTGTGTTATGGATATCAAGCTTTAGAACGTGGTAGTCTGATAGGGTATAAGCTATAATTTCAACTTTGCCTGTATATGTGGAGATTCGTTTTGTGGCCCAATATGTGGTCTATTTTGGAGAAAGTTCTGTGGGCTGCTGAGAAAAATGTGTATTCCTCAGTGCTTGGATGGAAAGTTCGATAGAGATCTGTAAGGTTCATTTTAGTAAGGGTTGGATTTAGTTCCAATGTGTCTCTGTTAAGTTTTTGGCCTGTTGATCTATCCCATGTTGAGAGTGCAATATTGAAATCCCCAAGTATTATCATTTTGGAATTGATTTCTTGTTTTAGACGTTGTAGCATTTGCTTAATGAATGTGGAGGAGCCCATATTAGATGCATATATGTTCGGTATTGTGAAGTCTTCCCAATAAATTATACCTGTGACTAAAATGAAGTATCCTTCTGTATCTCCTATGATTTTCTTTGGTTTGAAGTCCACTTTGTAAGATAGCATAATTGCTACTACCCCTGCGTGGGGCTTTCCAGCTCTCTCCTCGACTGCCGTCCTGCAGCAATAAAGGGAAACCCTGCCCCACAAGACCAATCAGGAGAGGTAAGGTCACGGGGCAGAGAACACACAAACACGCACCCAGGAGTTCTGTCTGAGCAGGAACTACTTTATTGCGGAAGCGCAGGGTAGTAAGCAAAGCAGGGGTGGATTGCAATTATCCAATCAGAAAGGCAGGGGTGGAGTGTAATTATCCAATCAGCAAGGCAGGGGTGGAGTACAATTAATCCAATCAGCAAGGCAGGGGTGGAGTGCGATTATCCAATCGGCAAGGCAGGGGTGGAGTGCAATTATCCAATCAGCAAGGCAGGGTAGCCAGAACATGAAGGGCAGCCATGTTCCCAACTCAGCATATGCCGCGTTACCAGGGAGCGTGCCTGTCTTAGGTCATCTCCTCCTTTTGGGAGATCTTACCTGTCATTGACTACCACTCCTGCGATTCAGGCGGCCCAGGGGATCTTACCCGTCATTGGCACCACTTGAGCCGGGGAAGAGAAGTGGATGTGGAATCTGTTTAGACTCTGGTGTTCCCTCCCTTGACTTAAGATATACACCATCTGTGGAGGGCTGTCGGCGGGCATAAGCGTAATGTTGGTGGGCTACCATTAGTTGGACTGATCTGGCTTGTTGTCTTATTGGCCCCACAAGGGCCGAAGGTGAGAATTAACAGGATGGTAACTGGCGGACCCATGAGCGGGAGGAGGTATGGGAGCCACCCACTTAGCCCAGTCCATGGAAAGCTGGAGCTCTGGTCATTCGGCGTCGTTCTAGATCCTCTTGTAACCTCCGGATCTTATCTTTGACGATGCCTGAGCGGTTGGCGTAAAAGCAGCACTCTTCCCCCAGATATAGGCAGAGAGCCCACCACGGCCTTTTCATTCCCGTAGGAGAGAGAACATTATACCTCAAGAGGATGGGCTCTTGGGCAAGAGTGTAGTCATTCGGGGTATTCGCCAAGGTATCTTAAATTTCTAGCAGGAACCCAAATGGGGTCGGGCTCTCTGACTGGGGAAATACAGCTGAATCCTCTTCCAGTACTTATGAGAGGGTCAGGGCCATGCCATTGACCGGTCAGTGGATCTTTCCATTGAACCTTGACTTTTGTATATGGCGTCCGATCCCCCAAATGTTGGTGGAAAGCCGTTAGGGGCTGATCTTTTGAAAAATTTAAAATATTTAATGTCAATAAGGCAGTTCTCAGTTGGTCATGGGGATTGTGCCCCCCCTTTTGTTTTTGTAATTGAATTTTAAGGGTTTTATTGTGTATTTCTATTATAGCTTGTCCTTTTGGATTATAGGGGATGCCTGTAATATGTTTGATATTCCATGTATGGAAAAAGTCTTTCAATGACTGGCTCTGGAAGCAGGGCCCATTGTCTGTTTTTATTGAATGGGTAGGCCCAGGACAGCAAAGCACTGTAGGAAGTGGCTTATGGCATGTTTGGCCTTTTCACCTGAGTGGGCTGTAGCCCAACACGCATGTGAATATGTGTCAATAGACATGACTTATGATCACTAGTCATTCCATCCCAAACCAGCATTTTGATAAACTGCTCTCGCAGAGGGCCAGGGGGAAACTTTCTCTGGAGGCTTTTCTCCACCCTCTCTATAAAAGTCGCAAGGTCCTCGTTGATCTTCTGGGTGATGTCCGCACTAGGAGGTTCTGAGGACCCTCCTCTAGCTTCTTCCGTGAGCTAACCCTAAGGCACGTACCTGGTCCCTGTATGGATCAGGAATGGCAGCCTGTGGAGGCCAGTAGAATACTGGTCGTGCAGCCTGAATCCGGCATTCGTCATTGAAAAAGGCACCATTGTAGATACAGAGGACCTGAGGGAACTGCTTTGGTAAGGTTCCTCCGGTCCTGAGTGGTACATTGTCGATGAGCCAGGCCGTGAAGGATGGTCTCCGCCCGGGGGGAGTTAGGCCCGTCCTCTGAAACAGCCTTTTTGAGCTCCTTTAAGCCATGTGCTTCCCAAGGGTACCATGCAGCAGGTCGGTTGCCTCCTGGAGCCACATTTACAGGGGAGGCACTGCACGCAGGGGGCTCAGTAAAGTTCCCCTTTTCTTCATAACATGGCCAGCGGCCGACTTTCCCTCCGTTACAGAATGACGGCCCAGCCCCTCCCTGGGTCACGGGGTTTCCCCTCGGCCTCAGCAGCCAGCGCCCTTGCGCCTTTTCCTGGCGAGGCCAGTGGCCTCCGCCCCAGGAGAGGCCACCCAAGCCCGGGACTGGGCCAAAGGCCTTATCGAAAGGGTCTGAGGCTCCCCCTTGGTTCGTGGGGGAGGGCGTAAGACCAGGGCTGCCTCCTCCTCAAAGGTCACCCAGTGTCCCCTCTCTAGACTCCCAGTGTTTGGGGGATCTGGCAAGGGAGGGGCTGAGGGTCTCAGATGGGCTCCCTCTTTAAGGGCCTAGGGAGAAGCAAGCCTTTAGGGCCGACAGTAGGCTCCTAAGGGAGGGCTCTCCCCCAAGTTGATTTCCCTCTTGCACATAAGCTGCTCCACCCGGTCCCATGTGCTCCAGTCAAAGAGGTTAGCAGCTGGCAGCCAAGGGGCTAACATACAGAATGCAGTCCAGGCCTTTTCAGCCTGATAGTCAGACATTTCAAGCCCCCTACTCTTTAGCATCAACCTAAAAGCCTTAAGGGCAGGGTCCTAGGGGACCAGGAGAGATTGTCCCATCCTTTCAGGGATACCTTACCTTGCACCTCGCTTAGCCTGATCAGCCGCTCTTCAGTCGCCTTGCCACCTCACACGGGGCACCAATTGTGGGGCTTTCCAGCTTTCCCCTCGACTGCTGTCCTGCAGCAGTAAAGGGAAACCCTGCCCCACAAGACTGATTGGGAGAGGTAAGGTCGCCGGGCGGAGAACACACACACACACACACACACACACACACACACACACACACACATGCACCCTGGAGTTCTGTCGGAGCAGGAATTACTTTATTGCGGAAGCGCAGTGTAGTAAACAAGGCAGGGGTGGACTGCAATTATCCAATCAGCAAGGCAGGGTGGAGTGCAATTATCCAATCAGCAAGGCAGGGTGGAGTGCAATTATCCAATCAGCAAGGCAGGGTGGAGTGCAATTATCCAATCAGCAAGGCAGGGGTGGAGTGCAATTATCCAGTCAGCAAGGCAGGGGTGAACTGCAGTTATCCAATCAGCAAGGCAGGGTGGAGTGCAGTTATCCAATCAGCAAGGCAGGGGTGGAGTGCAATTATCCAATCAGCAAGGCAGGGTGGAGTGCAATTATCCAATCAGAAAGGCAGGGGTGGAGTGCAATTATCCAATCAGCAAGGCAGGGTAGAGTGCAATTATACAATCAGCAAGGCAGGGGTGGAGTGCAATTATCCAATTGGCAAGGCAGGGTGGACTGCAGTTATCCAATCGACAAGGCGGGGGTGGACTGCAGTTATCCAATCAGCAAAGGCAGGATAGAGTGCAATTATCCAATCAGCAAGGCAGGGTGGAGTGCAATTATCCAATCAGCAAGGCAGGGTGGACTGCAAGTATCCAATCAGCAAGGCAGGGTGGCCAGAACATGAAGGGCACCCATGCTCCCAGCTCAGCGGATGCCGTCCCTGCACCGGTGTGGGTATGGTTTCTTGGTTGGGCGAGGGGCTGGGTAATGTGACCAACTTCTCCCTGGGGCTAAATAGCCCTACACCCCTGCTTGTTTCCTGGTTCCATTAGCTTGAAGAATTTTTGACCAGCCTTTTACTTTTAGAATGTGCCTGTTTTTTTGTGGTGAGATATGTTTCCTAAAGGCAGCAGATGAATGGGTTGTGATTTCTAATCCATGTTTGTAATCTGTGTCTTTTGAGTGGTGAGTTAATTCCATTGATATTTAGTGTTATAATGGAGAAATTACTTTTAATTCCTGACATTTTTTTGTGTTTAGTGGATTTTGTAAGTGTATTATTTAGCTTGTAGGTTGTGGTGGTCTTATAGTTCCCTTCTGTCCTCCTGAATATGCTTGTTCTTTTCCCCAAGCTTCAGTATCTTTTCTAGCATTTTTCGAAGGCCTGGTTTGGTGGTCCTGTAAACCTTCAAGTTGTCTTTATGGTGGAAAATTTTTCTTTCACCCTTGATCATGACTGATAGTTTTGCTGGGTATATTGGCCTGAATTGGCATTTGTGCTCATTCAATACTTGAAGTTTGTCTCTCCAAACTCTTCTGGATTTTATTGTTTTCCATTGAAATATCATTTGTTATTTTAATAGGTTACCTTTAAAAGTGACTTTTTTTTTCTCTCGAAGCTCTTAGCACATTCTCTTTGTCTTGTATGTGTGGTGATTTGGCTGTTATTTGCCCTGGAGAGTTACTATTTTGGTCATATCTGTTTGGGGTGTGCAATGCCTCTTGTATTTGGATGAGTCTCTGTATCAGTTACTCTTAACTATTGCTGTGAGAGAGCACTCAAAGTCAATCAACTTAAGGGAGAAAGGGAGGTATATTCAGCTTACGGTTCCAGAGGGAAGGGACAGTCTCTCAAAGCAGAGGCGGCATGGCTGGCTGGCCAAAGCTGGAGGAGGCTAAGTCACCGCAGACATCTTGGAAGCTGAGAGCTGCAGACTGCTTGCAGCAAAGGCTGACTTCTCCTGGGGGTAGGGTGGGACTCATCCACCTCAAGGCCCACCCCTTGTGACTGCCTTCCTCCAGCAAGGCTCCACCTCTCAAGGTGCCATGACCTTGCCAAACACATGAGACTGTGGGGGACACATTTCAAACCATGACAGTCTCTCTTTTTTTAGATGTGGAAAGTTTTCCTTTATGATAATTTGAAAATTTTCCTCTGATGTAGTATTTTGGGATTCTTGTCCTAGTATTCCATGGATGCGAATGTTAAGCTTCTTCAAGATGTTCCATAACTCTTGAATATTCTTCTCAAGTATCTTTTTGGCTTTAACAACCTCTTCCATTGAACTAGTTAGTTCTTCCACTTTGTCTTCAAGATCTGATATTCCATTTTCTGCTTCATTGGTTCTGCTGATAAGACTCTCTGTTGAGTTCTGGGTTGAAGGTAGCTTGTCTTTTAGTTGGAGTTTAAAGTCTGCTTGAGATTGTTTTAACTGCTCTATGCCAATTTTTGTTTCTTCAATTGCTTTTCTCACATCCAAGTGCCTGTTGTGTTCCTGTTCAAAGTGGTTGATGCAGTTGTTTAACTCCTCCCAGATTTGCTCTTTCATTGTTTTGATCGTAGTAAAGACCAAGCTTTGAAAATCATTATCTTGGGTATGGCTCTCTTGGCTGTTTTCTGTGAGTTTGTTCTGGTTGGATTTTATCATTATGGGATTAATTCTTTTGGATGGATTTGCACCGTGACCTGGGCATTTTTGTTTTATCTCTTACATCCTTCTTTTTGTTTTTGTGTGTTTTTGACTGAACTGAATTAGACAGTATTACTACATTTGAGCAGTTATTGCTAGTGTTTGCCTTGGAGTTGTGTATGCTTGTCTGGTATTGATGTTATTTCCTAGACGAGGCTGTTGGACTGTTAGTACATCAATTAATTCAGGTTTAATAGACAGGGATTGAAGATTAGTATGGTAGTGCACTTTTTAGGTTTATTTCCTTGGTGATATGTGAGGATGAATGGTATAGTCCCTGAAGTTCTATGGATTTTTGGGTGGCTATATGGAAATGTTAAACTACAGTGACTAATAATTGAGAGGAACAAGATAGTAGAAAAGATTTGCTCCCATATGATGGGATGATTTTAGAGGACTGCAGATGAATGGTGTTTGTCCCTTAGAGCTTTGCTTGGGTTTTCTCTGGACTCTGTTGAATTCTGAGTCCAGGGCAGAAAGCCAAATGCTATAGTCGTATTCAACTTACTTCTCCTAAACCTGTCTTCTGCTCTCATATTTCTGACACATGACACAAGTAGTCAGATAATAATCCCACCGCTACTGTTAACCCAAATACTCTACCAGGCACAATGGAGTAGTGAACATGCTGAGGTGCAGGAGGTGCAGATGGGGAAAGGGGATCAGTTCTGGACCCCAAATATACTTAGGCAGTAGAGTACACAGTTGAACTCAGGAAGGGCTAGTGGTAACAATAGACATCAGCTCATATTATTTGAATTTTTGTGCTGGCTGATGGAAAAAGGTCATTTTGATTGTTGGCAGTTCAAGTAAAAATGTGCCTGAGATTAATTAATGTTGTTTATTAATACATAACCATTTTTTTGTGTAGGGCACTGTTGTAAAGCTTAATAGTTACAGCAATTGGAGCAGATTTCTCCAATTTTCTTAGTATGATACTTAAGCCAGTCATGGCATTTTAGAGAACTTGTTCATAAAGCAGAGTTGAAGCATATTGAAAGCTGAAATGATTTATAAATAGTCAACAACAGGATTATAATCAATATCACATGATTTTTTTCTGCTGACATACTGAAAAATTACAAGTTGATATGTATTTTATATTAAATAAGACCCCCAAAACTATGGTTGGATTATTCCTACTTGTTATTATATCACACATTCACAAGCTCCCAGAAAACATGGACAGCAGATAAGTAGAAAGAGGCAAGCCACTGTGATTGGATTCAGAACAATTGCACTTTGCTGAGACTCACATACTTGATTTGGACCATGCGGATGGTAACAATCTGCTGTCAGAGAGGTGAAGGTGCTGTCCCGTGGGAAGCACGGGAAAGAGCTCCAGATATGGAGATTTTCTGTTGCTGCTGACTTGTTTTCTCGTGAGCTATTGAAAACCATCGTGGAAGTAGTAGGCACACTTACATGCTCGTTTATTCCTTTACTGCTAGACAAGGAGTAGAAACAAGAAGTCTGTGGAGGAAACCACATCAAAGGAAGTAGTTCTCTTTGCTACAGAATTCATCGATAACTGGAAAGTCACATTTCTGATATATTTTGATGATTTAGACACAAGGTAGATCTTATCATGCTGTTAATTTCCCTGTGACTTATATTTAAGACGAAGCATGATGCTTGACTGCTATGTCACCTATGATATGAGCAGATGCGGTAGGAAGAGCCAAGAACTACACTGCACTGATTTTAAACAACAATCAGGGGAAGGAGAAGTTTGTAAATATGACTGAAACCAGCATATTCTAGTTGTTGAATCAGGAGAGAACATTCTAGGTGCTGGGCTGATTGTCCTTGCGTACAGCTGGTTTTCTGCATTCTGAGTCGGCTTGTGCCTGTGATGCGACAGTAGCTGCGTGAACAGCTTCCTCAGAAGATGCTCATGGGAATAGAGAGGGGCTGCTGCCAGCAAAGATAATCTGCTTCGCCAAGAGATCATCTCCTTAAACTGCTCCCCAGAAGTTATCCAGTAATAGAGTTGTTTTCATTTTCAGTTCTTAGGACCATTAAGTGAAGACTTCTACGTAGAAGATTTTTACTTGATTGAAAAGATAACACTTAATAATTTTGTAGAGAAAATCAAAGACATTGTGGAAAGTATGGACATTAACTCAGAACAGTAAGTATTTGAAAGTGTAAGAGTAAATTCACTTAGGGTTTGGTATTTTGCCTGTGATGTTACTTCCAAGTTTAGAAAATGTTTCATGATGAGAAAAATATAGAAATAGGCCTGTCTGCCGAACACCACGCAGTGTGAGGGCCACTGCTTTGTTCCCTCGAATCTTACTTTCTCTTTATTTACCCACCCAGCCTGTCACCTCCTTCCTGAGAGGGAACCATTTTCCTGAAGGCTGTGTGCATGAGCCTCGCTCTGTGTTTGTACTCTGGCTTCAATTATACATCCACTGTGGGTGTGTACTGTGTACTGTGTTAGCACTGTTACACTGCAGGTGTCCTTTGTGATTTGCTTCTGTAGGAATTTTAAGCCATGCACACGTGTGCGCAGCCTCTAGAGGCATAAAATTGTAACATGCAGGGCTGGAGAGGTGGCTCAGGGGTTAAGCCTCCGCCTTGCAGGCGGAAGGTCCTGAGTTCGGATCCCAGATCCCACGTATAGACGCCAGGTGGAAGCGGGGGCAGCCTGCGCTCCTGGTAGGGCGGAGCCTGTGAATCCCGGGGCAGAAGGAGGTGGAGGCGCCCATGGTGGTTCTACACACACACACACACACACACACACACACACACACACACGCGCGCGCGCGCGCGCGCGCACATACACACGCACATGCGCACAGTTGAATAAATAATAAAAAAAATTTTTTTTAAAAATTGTAACCTGCAGTATGAAGCTCTCATTCTCCAAGGCTCGCGCGTTGTTTTGTTTTGCTTATCTAGCATGAGTGACCTCATTATGAAAATCGACGCCCTTGTTTCCTCTTTGCCCGTGCGTGCCTCTCGGGATAACATCAGGTTTCTTAAAGAGAATCACAGGTAAGAATGCAGTAAGTAAATCAGTATCTGGTTTTCCCCCTATTAATTCATGATTTCCATTGTTTTTTATAACATTGTAAAATTTAAAGTATAATTAAAACTTATCTGTTGGGCGAAAATTCCAAGTTCAGTGGTAGACCACATTTGCCTTTTGCATATGAAGTCCTGTGCTTAATCTCCCCCACACACAAAATCAGTTATATATTCTAGTAAATAGAGAATACACAAAGGATATGAAGTTTTCAATCATACTTACTGTGTGCAGTATCTTTTGTGTGCAGTATCATTTGGTATCTTTAAATAATGTTTTAAGATCTTTAAGTGATCATGACAAATGTGGCCGTTTATTCGCATGGTTGCTGATAAAATCACCATTAAACGGCTTAAGAAAACAAGAGGTTTATTGTCCATGATCGTCTGGTTATAGTTCCTGTTCCAGCTTGGCAGGAGAGCTCTCACCAACACCACGGGGCCGAGGGAACCGGCCACATCATATTCATGTAATGGCTGAGAGAGGGACGATCCTTACTTGCCAGACCAGCAAGTCTGGCCAAGTGTACACAAGGATGCTCACTCTCAA
The DNA here is from genome assembly GCA_023101885.1 of Typhlomys cinereus. Classification (NCBI taxonomy): domain Eukaryota; kingdom Metazoa; phylum Chordata; class Mammalia; order Rodentia; family Platacanthomyidae; genus Typhlomys; species Typhlomys cinereus. The sequence goes on along the minus strand of JALPQD010000244.1, from coordinate 3,240,357 downwards.
CCAGTTCCCTCCATTTTATTCACCTGTCCAGGTTACTTGTCTACCCACCATGGACTGGGCCTTCCCCATCAACTAGACAATCTCCTGCAGGTTCGCTCTTGGCTTAATTCAATTACTAATTCTCTACAAATTTGCTCAGAGCTCAAACCCTCGGCCTCTAACTATGACAACAAATAAAACTTTTATATTTCTAATTCATAAAGACTCAGTTCTAAGGAGTTCTTACTAATTAAATGTAGGGAACCTCTTCTCAAGGGTGTCTGCACATAACACCAGACAGGAAAATGTCTGGATGTGCAGAGGTAACTCAAGAGCAGCTCAGCAGAACAATGGGGAGCTGCCTTGCCAGCTCCTGGCTATACATAGAGCAGATGCAGTGCTGAGGAGACGGTCCCCGTGCCCAGAGCTAAGCACACAGCATGACCAGGACCAGGGTGCAGAGGGAGGGCCTAGGAATGGGGGTTGCAGGAGCAGCTGCGGTCTTGCCTGCAGGAGTCAGCAGGTCAGCCACAGTGTGCCCGCAGAGACTCTCGCACCCGCCCAACCCAGAACTGCTCTGGAAAAGGTAGTTGAGCTGGTCTGGTTGCTACACGGCAAAGCTGCTACATGGAGTCAGGGTCTAAAAGCTTGCTGCGTCTGGAAATGTGGAAATAATAAGATGGCAAGTGTGAACGTGCTTCCTGACTCAGGCAGCGCCGTGTCCTCTGCTCTGGGGCCTGGCAACACTGAAAGTAGCTGTGCAGCTCCAACCTTATTACTTCAAAGAAAATTTAAAATCAGAACAGACTTCATGACATCGTATAGGAGACAAAATTCCCAAACCATGAACAGAACCACAGAATCACAGGACATTCTGCAACACATAAAGACAGAAATACAAAGGGACCCCAGCCTTCCAAAAACCCAACCAAATCCACATTTCCCAGCTCTAAGGATCACACCACCACACAAATCTTCCAGCACAGCAGGCAGCACCCAACCCCCAACTTGTGCAGTATTACCCTCCACCAAACCCTGGCTGTCTCTGCTGCAACTCCACACATGCCCAACCTTGTCTCCGAATCCCACGCCACACAATTGTCAGCTGACCTCAGCATCTCACGCCATAAGTAGCTGTAATAAACTGAGCACGTACATCTAGCTCCATTATCACATCAGAAATCCAAGCCAAATACTCCAGAAAAGAATTTAATGTTAGAATCCACATATAAGAGAGAACATGTGGCGTCTTTATGCGTCTATGATAACCCATTTGATATTTTATTTTCTAGTTCCGTCCATTTACCAGCGAATTCTACAGTTAAGAACGATGCAGCTCTTACAAACTACAGCCAAAGTTCCCTATGGGCCTTGAAATGATCACATTTAATAATTTACCGTAGACATATTTTTAGTGAGCATACTAAGTACAATGATATTTTCCAAATGCGTTTCAGCATAAATTGTCAGGGTGTTAGTTAGATGATACTGGGGACCTTTGGAAGTTGGCGTCAGGACAGTGAACCCCCAGATGAGCAGGTGCTGCAAATTTGATTTCATTCGAATCTATGGTGTCAGCACTTCCACATGTTTTTTGTTCAAAAGCATCCTTTCTTTTTAAATGCAACTGTAAAATAGGATTTTGTTACGTTTAATATAGTGTTACATTTCATAATATTGCATAATGCTTAAACATTGATTTACTTAGATGAGAATTATCTTCTCCTTACTTCGTAACTAAGACTTTCGTAACTAACACTACCCTTTTAGAACACATTGAAAAGACTACAAGACATTTATATATTCGTGTTTTTCACATAATGCTATTAGTATCTTTTGTATGCTTTCCCTCTTGAAATGGTGTTTATTTCATTCTGCATTTGAAGGGCGATCATGGCCGACATGATCAGGCTTGCTGCACGCTGCACTGTAACCTTGTCCTCTGGTTCCTCAGAGCATTGTAGAGACACTGTGTGTTCTGTACGATCACGAGCTACGGTGCTTCAGTGACCAGAGTGTCCTGAAGAACCGCCTTGCTGTGCGTTAAGTACATTAAATGTTTGTGCTAAATAAGTGGTACTAATGAAAACTGCTTAAGCATTCTTTAATGTTAGAAGTCTGTATTGGGCATATGTCCTCTTAATAGTGGATGTCATATTGCTGCTTACTCTGACTCATGTATTAGATGCCATTTGTTATTTGATTGATGATCAATCTAAATAATTTTTATGAGTTAAAGCACTATGAAAATCTAAAAGATTTCACTAGAAATTTTATGAATATTGATTTACACATGTGTAATTTAATGTGTGTGTGTGTGTGTGTTAGTCTCACAGTACTATGCTTAGAATTTTCTAAGCAGATGTGGTATTGTTGAACTTAGTTGTTTAATTTATAGTCATATGCAGGCTATATTTACATTTCCAATTATATACACATAATATTTATGTAAAATCCAATTTACAACTCAAGATGACAACTAAAACAGTTTTGATAAGATTCATAGTCTATTCGGTAAAGAAAGATTTCCTTTATGATACTGTTTGTAATGTTTCTGCTGGAAATCAGAGGCATGTTACAAGAGGAACATGTATATAGGAGGAATTTAAATAGCGATACTTCGTAAATTACATATCATGAAACTAAGCTTTTTGATAAAACATTTAGAATCTACTGTTGTAAAACCCAGGTTTAAATGGTGTTCATAATGCTGACCGCACCAGCCAGCGTCTGTGCCCTTCTTATTGTGATAGGAGTTGCAAAGCTGAGTATTGCATTGTGCACATTCAAAAGCAAGGTAGTAATAATAATTACCAAACTGTTGTTGAATTTATCAGACACACAGTTTTATGGTGCCGATGGTTTGTAAGTATCAGGTGACAGGGTATTCTACTCTTTCTAATGAATTGAACTTGATAATGCAGTATAATTCATAAACTAATAAGTTGTTGCTGCCTTTGAGGATCCCATAATCACTATAAGAAACATACTTCTAGGTTAAACAAACAATGATATGTAGCTTTTCGGAAAAACGGACTTAACCACAAGTGAGTACAGACGTCAGTGGCATGAACTCCTCAAGGTTCACGAGGCAAAGGGCATTCCTTCAGGGCAGGGCTTCCCGTGGACTTGGCATTCTTTTGGTTTATGTAGGATAGACTCCTACTGGGCAGCCTGAGCTGGTCCTCCGCCTCGTCCTCCTGAGTCCTTGCAGCAGTGTGTGCTCAGAAAATTGTCTTGATCTACCATGTGGTTCATATGATGTCTATGGAGCTAAAATACCATACAGCCTGAGAGGATCCGCAGTTTTCTGGGACAGCTTGGAGCACAAGAAACAGATGCATGTGTATGTCCAAGCGAAGCGGCTCGAGGCAGCCATGAGATGCTGGTTTCATTAGTGCTACAAGTTAGGAAGCAGCAGCAGCGGCAGCAGCGGCAGCAGCAGGTGTGGAGTTATTTAATGGCCCAGCACTTAACTTTAACTCTTACTCGTGGCATTGTCGTCCAGCGAGGTGTCTGCCTCCGCCGCTCTTCTTTCACACAGCTGAATCGTAGCCGTGTGCAGAGTCCAGTCTCAGCTCCACATTGAGAGGATCCTTAAATTGACTGAAATGCTTCCTTGAGCATTTATGTAATTGCTGAGCATCACAGGCTCTGTTCCTGTTGCTGATATGGACACGTGACCAAAACGGCTTAGGGAACGAGGGGTTATTCTTGCTTATAATTCTCGGTTCCAGTTCATCGGCGTGGCGGGAGAGTTCACAATGATACTGTGAGCCCAGAGAACTGACCAACCTTATCCACGCAAAAAGCTGAGAGAGGCACATACTTTCTCACCTGCCAGTCTGCCTGTGCGCCAAGGCACTGAGCGGTTCCCTTGGTCTCATCCACCCATCCAAGAAGTTGCGGGTGTCCACTCTGGGACGGGTGCTCCCACGCCAGTAGCTGAGGGCCCACAGGCGGGCTTGGGAGGCGCCCTGATGAAATACTGTTCATTACGTGCCCAAGACCCGATCCTCACTTGTCAAGTTGGCACTGTATTGAAGGGGCACGAGCATGAATGTTTTCACTGCAAAGAATCTCTGGACCAGAAGACACCAGCGCTCACTCCTGCCACGTCCTGTGTGGCACCTGATGTCATGAAATGTGGAGCCTGTCCTCTGTGTATGTAAACGATTCAAGAAATTATTTTATATGGTTACAGTATTAGAACAGCAATTCAGTTGGAATTGTCTATCTTTTGACATGCCTACTATTAACTTTTAAGTATATTAAAGGGCAAATTAAGTCCTGCTAGCCATTTTTCCCATTTCTTTCTGAAGATTAGTCCATCTGTTAACTTAGAGTTTAGATGAGTTAGAGACAGAGTAGAAAGGATGAGGGGGAAGGAGAGGAGAGTCACCGGCTCCAGGCAAAGCCTGAGACATGTGGATAGTTTGCCCCTTAGCATCCCTGTTAGTGCTGTGTACATTATGCCCAGTACTGCACCGAACACAAGCAATAAGCAGTCAATTCTTGAATCTAAGAAAATATATTCAACTACTACAAGCACATATGTACTTTGATCCACGAGGATTTTGAGGACTCAAACCTGGAGTATCACTTTTATTAAGGTATTTTTAATTGTGTGTTCACAATCTTTCATTTTCTCTTCCTTTCTTACAGCTTTTCATTTGTCAAACTCAGATTTGCATTTTATTATGTGGGATACCAGGATTTTTTTTACAGGAAAGAAGGCAATTCATAAGAATGTACACAGTTGCAATCATGGTGACAGATTTGTTTTGGGGTTTTTTTGTAAAAACTTACCCCATCTTTTCCACCTTCTTTTTTCTGTCCTAGCGTCATAGAGGTGAACCCTCCGGAGGACGACATGGTATTTGATGTCGTTGCGATCGTTGGTCCTCTGACCAGAGAAGCTCAGAAGATGGCGCAGCTATTGCTTGTAAGATGCAGAGATTTCAAGTCTGTTTCGGGTGCAGTGAAGTGTGTTCCCTTAATTCCCTGCATCACGTGACTTCTTAACAGAGATATTTCAGTGTGAGAGGGTAGATCTGCGCACAGGCATTAACGGCAGAGTTAAGGTAAAGCGTCTCTGTTGACCACACAGTTCATATTGACAAGTAAAATGTATCTCAGGGGTTTGCAGCCCAACCTCCAATGTGACCGTGTGGAGACACAGGGTCTTTAGGACCTAAAGTCCAGTGAGATCAAGTGAGAGTGTCCCCAGTTTTGTTGTATGTGGGCTTTGAGAAGGACAGGTACTCTCTTGACTCCATCTGCCCCTGTGCACAGCAGAAGGCTGTGAGAACCTCATGCACGAAACCCTGGAGGGATGTCGGGTGTGTGAGCAGATCTGCAGCGCTAACACAGTGCAGGGTGCGGAAGACCCGCACGAGGAGCGCTGGCTGTTGACCACACCTGAGAATCAACATGGGCATTTTTAACAGGTCCTCGGCAAGATTATAAACATGAGGATGAAGCTGTTCATGAACTGCAGGGGGAAGCTTTCAGAAGTCCCCCTAGAGAGGTGAGTTGGACTGGGCACAATTTTATTCTGAAAGATTTTTAGGTGCCACGACGGAAAAGGATCTGTAGTTTGAGGGCCCAGGTTTTGCCTGCTTTTCTTTTTCCTTCACTAGACGATTCCTTTTATGTGTTAGAAAGTCGGTTTATTGCCCTTAATTATATGAAGCAAACATAAGATGACTTAGTAAATCCAGTCTTATTGATAATTTGTATGGGCTTATATGTCTTCATGGGTGTTTTTGGAAATATGATCTAGCAATACATTTAAAAAAACCTAGACCTGACTTCATCATATTGTCAGTACTCTTCAAACCGTGCTGTCAGAACTTTCCATGTCTACTGCTTGGCGGAGCTAAGATGCAAACAGTTCGGTGTAACCCTCAGCAGAGCTGAAGTGTGGCACTTGTCATTGCGTCCAGGTGTCTCGCTTAACACTGCTGTGTTGAAATAACACCTGAAGGACACAAATATACTCTTTTGGGGGTCAGAATCACTGTCACTGTAAATTATTTATTGACTAGAATATCCAATATCCGCTGGTGTCAGTGGATGTAAAGAAGGTGGGCACTGCTGGGTTACAGCCCGCGCAAAGGCTTGTTGGCAAGCTCTTCTCCGTAAGGGTTACGTAAGCATGACAGAAGTGACAGAAAGCTAGCGTTCGCTTCATCTCGATGACTGTAGTTGATGGACTGAACAGCGTTGCCTTAGACAGACATTCTAAGCTACCACATTCTCTCTGTTCTCATCTTTAATCATTCTTTTAGCTTTCATCTATTAGTCCTTGAAGTTACCCAGCCTCACAAAAATCGCTCGCTTGCCTCACCCACGGTACTGATTCTTCTTCATTCCTTCTCTTCTGAGCTTCAGAGAACGGCCGTGGGCGGCGTCCTCTACTTCAGTGCACGTACACGTGTGGCCCTAATTTCTTCTGTGACACTGAAACTACTTTTACTCAATTCTCAAGAGTGCTGTGTTTGCAATGGAAAACTCTTTCCTCGGCCCCCACGCCGCATCTAGCAGACTGAACCTTGTGAATGTATTTACTTTCTGACAGCGTCCCTGTGCCCTCTTTCTAGAAGCTCTTTGTAAATTCTTCTCAAGTAAGGACCTGATGATTTTTGCTTTCTGAATAAAATATAGCCAGAGTAGGACCAGGGAGGTCATTCAGTGGTTAAAGTCTTTGTCTCACAAGCAAGAAGACCTACGTTTGGATCCCACATGACAATGCCAGGAGGATGTGGCGGGGCAGCCTACAAATTACTGCCCTGGAAGATAGCCTAGGAAACCCCAGAGTAAAGCAATAAGGAGGTAGAGCAAACCAGGATGATCCCTGATGTCACCCTTGGGCCTCCACAGACACACACACTCGCGTGCACTCTTGTACACTTGTTAACACACTCGTGTATGTATACATACACATGCATGCCAGAATTTATGGCAAAAAGATAGAATATCTCTTGTGTGATTTGGATTCTAGAGTCACTTGTGTCTCTGAGGAAGCGTGCTGGCGAGGCCCTCCCTGGCAGGCCGCTGAGGGCCTTCTCCATCCACAGCAGCCCTGCGAGGCTCCCCGCTCTGCACTGAGCCTGCGGTGAGGCGCACACCTTGAAGACAGTCTCCCAGCATCGAGTCACGTTCTGAAAATGTTGAGAGATGAATCTGAAGTCCAGTAAATGCACAGCAAGGGCCAAACATTCTGTGCAGCAGCTGCATTTGACACATTCCATTTGCTTATAACTGATACCAGAAATTGATACCAGAATTTCTACTCTAACGTCTTCTAGCCCTCATTTCTCTTCTTGGCAAGAGTTTATAAAGTAGTTTAAAAAGCAGAGCGGTGTGAGGAAGAACGAGTGGGTGGGTGTGGACTGTGCTCTCTCAGAACCTGCCTGAATCAAGCAGATTTTAAAAGAAATCATGTTCATAAAAAATAAGAGTATATAATACACAACTATGTAAAAGATAATAGTGTCAAAATAATTGCCTACTATGTTTACACATTAATTATTTAGTGTATGTGTATACATGTATATGCATGTGTGTATCAAGGTCCTGTGTATCCCTGTGGAGGCCCAGCTGTGACTGTGAGAATCATCCTAGATTGCTTCTATTTCCTTTTTGCTTTGCTCTGGAATTTCCCAGGCTCCGCCCACCAGGGCTGGAAGTTTAGGCTGTAGCCATTTCCACCTGGCGTTTTTTACCTGGGACCTGGGATCCGAACTCAGGATCTTCTGCTTGCGAGGCAAAGTCATAACCCCACATTAATTCTTGAATATAGGGTTATTAAACTTTTTGATTTACGACTACCATTTTAAAATATTTGAGACAAAGGTAATTGTTTAACTTTTGGTCACAGTCTGTTTTGTTTTTTATTAACAGCTTTTATCGGTTTGTCCTGGAATCAGAGCTGACCTTCGGGGAGCATGATAACCCTTTTCTTGGGCCAGTGGCAAAATTCCTGGACGTCCCCGAATCACACCTCCTGACTCTCAACATGATTACTCCAGAAGGCTGGTTGGTTGAGATAGTGCACAGCAATTGTGACCTCGATAATATCAACCTGAAAGATGTAAGTTGTTACGGAAGGTCACACAACAGGAAGGAATTGGATGGATCTTTCTTCTGTCAGAGCTGTAGCAAGTGGTTCTCATGGAAGGTTTCAGCGTGGTCATTCTAAGTCTCAATGTAATCTCTTCCTAGATCTTTCTTGCATATTGTGTATCTGTGGTGTATGTGTACTCACAAGTGCGGGTCCACATGTGAGGTCTTCATGTACATATATGCATCCCATGTGAAGAAGGCCCAGGTCGGGGTCTTTGGAGTTGCTCTCCACCACACTCATTGGGACATGGTCTCTCTGTGAGCCTCAGGCTTGCCAGCTTATGTGGCATTGCTGGGGGCCACACCCCACCAGCATTCACGGTTCTAAGGCTCTGGACACATGTGGTTCTCCTGTTTCCTCTTCACGGACTTCACTGCCGACCCTCCTCCAGCTTCCATCTTTGATTTCTAAGTTGGTTTACGTTCCACATTCGGTTTCTCACATTTTCCAGCGTCGTAGGTACCTTTGCCTGTTTTTCCTTTTTCTCTTTGGACTCACACATTTACTCAGAAAGACGACAATAGTCTAGAGAAGCAGAATGGACGCGCGACCGCCTGGCTGTTTTGTAGGTATCTGCTGTGGGTAGCAACCTTAACTCCAAAGGAAATTTTCATTCAAAACTCATATTTTAATTTTATTATTATTGTGTGATTATGCGTGATTATTTTATGATGTGTTCATATGATGTGTGCATGCTGACACATGTGCTCTGACGCCCATGGAGAGTAGCAAACAACTTTGTCTAGATATTTCTCTCCTTCCACGTTCACATGGGTTCTCGTGATCAGTTGAGTTCGCCATCTGTACTAACTTTCCTACTGCTTGGTGATATTGGTGCATATGTCATGAAATTAAAGAAAAGTTGGTGTTATGGAAAAAAATTAATCACACTGCTCAGTTTACTCGTGTATAAAAGAATTTAAGTTGTGCACCAGAACACATTGCTTTACATTGACATCGTCAGGTTGGTTTGTTAGAAAGTCTCTGTCCTGAGGATTACTATAACGAAACAATGCACATCCTCCTCAGGTTGAGAGAGCGGTGACGGCAGAATACGAGCTGGAGCACCTGCTCCTGGAAGGACACTGCTTCGACTTGACGACAGAGCAGCCCCCCCAGGGGCTGCAGTTCACGCTGGGTACAAAAACCAGCCCCGTTCTGGTTGACACAATTGTGATGGCCAATCTTGTGAGCATTCCTGTTTATTTTCCTTTTTTGCATGTGTGTCAGTTACCTAGCTGTGTTGTATGCACGTTTGCATATGTGTGGGCTCGTGTATGTGAGGGTACCTATGCACGTGTGCACACGTATGTGAGCTTGGCGTTGACGTCCGCTGTCTTCCTCAGCCTTTGTCGGGTGAGGCAGTGTCTAGCAGCCGCAGAGCTTGCCATTGGCTGTTCTAACGGGCAGCTTGCCCTGGGGGTCCTCCGACTGCTTCCTGGTGCTGGGGTCACTGCAAGCCGCAGCCTCTGCTCAGTCTCCCCGTGGGTTCTGGGGATCTGAACTCCAGCCTCTTGCTTGAACAGCAAACACCTGTCAACTGCGCTGTCTGCCCAGGCTCAAAATATTATAAGTCTAAATATTTAATGATAATATTAACATTTTTGTTAACATCATTTGGTTTTTCCAAATGATAAGCTAGAATAATCTTTCTTCTATTATTGAACAGCTCACAGAAAACAATTGAATCTTTGAATACGGTAATTTTTAAAATGAGAGGAATCAAGCCAGACATGGGCAAGATTATGTTTGTAGAATGTGCTGGATCTTCAGCTCCTGCATGTCTCCCTTCTTGGAGTTCATTTGCAGAGTGTTCTCAGCCATGGCTGATGAACATCTTGACTCTCGTGTAATCTGTCGTGAGTGACTGAATATTCTTATTCGTGTAACTGAAGAATCATTCCCATCTCATTTTCAAAGGGGTATTTTCAATTAAAAGCAAACCCAGGCGCTTGGATACTGAGATTACGTGAAGGCAAATCTGAAGATATTTATGAAATAGTTGGGTGAGTTATACAAACCACTTTTAAAGTTCTTATGTGAATAAGAGTTTAGTGTTACAAAATCAAGATGATCAAAATAGTATATAAGATTCTAAAAAGACTGTTAGAGCCAGATGTCAGCAAGATGACAGAAAATGATTTACCCCTGCCTGCTGGTGGGCTTTCTTTAAGCCCCACCCACCCCCAGTGAAGCCCCACCACTGTCAGACTTTCTCCAGTGCCTGACTCGTACTGGATCAGCCCCCAAGACTAGTCTATAGTTAGAAGAGTTGGAGGGAATGGCTTACACAACAAAGACGACAAACTAACCGACCGAAGAGAAGCTCTCCCATGATTCAAAATAAGAAAGCAAGAAGCCGCTATTACCAGCGGACTCGCTGAACCTAAAAAGCTTACAAGTACATTCAACGAGGCTTTAGCAAACCTTGTATCTCCATAACTGTGCTTGTCAAAAAAACTAGCAAAGCGTTAGCATGTCGGCATCAGGACTCAACACTGCCCGATCAGTAGTGTCTAGTAATCTACAGCTGTGGCCGCACAGAGTCTAGAAGAGCAAACATACAAGTCGTGTTCAGTGTGCTGGCCTCGCACAGTGCATCCCAGTGCCTTTCAGTTTCCACATTGAGAATGATGGAAGGATATGCAAAACTTTGATCCTGTAGCTTTCTTCCGAATTTGCAACCTTTAATTCTAAAAAAATCAGACAAATGAAAGATTTGTCATCAGACAAATATACTACAGCAAAGGTTAGCAGTAATTTAAGATTCCCATGCAATTACGCAGTATCACATTAAATGTTTATTTGGGCTGGTGAAATGGCTCAGCAGACAAAAGTTCCAGATGACCTGAGTTGGTCCCTAGAGCCCCATGGCAGAGAGAGAACTGACTTCTTCTGAAGTTGTGCTTTGGCCTCCCCGGCCGTGCACGTGTATACTACAGTGGCTCGTGCTCTCTCTCTCAAAATAAATAAATTAAAAAGCACAAATTTGATGAACACTTTATACAATACGATGTTAAATTATGCTTTGTTGGATAATTTTCAAAAAATATACTGTATTGGGCTAGTAAGGTAGTAGAAAAGATCTGACTTCCAAAAATTGTCCTCTGACCTACACACACACACACACACACACACACACACCATGACGTGCACACACACACACACCATGACGTGCACACACATCCTCTGCTTCCTGCCTGTTTCCCCCTCTCAAATAAATAAGTAAAAGATTTAATGTGATAGTGTATTTTGACTTAGAAAAGCTGCAAATATGGCAAGTTTATTAGAAAGGGAATTATTTATATCATCAAAATTGTATGTCTGTTTTTTAATAAACTGTTGACACTTATGTTTTTCTGCTTTAGGCATGAAGGAACTGATTCAGACCCAGATATGGGAGATGTTATTGTTGTATTGAACAGTTTCAAGAGCAAAATACTGAAAGTGCAGGTTTGTGGACTGCAGCTTAAGTTTTATTCTTAACAAGTTACCCTTTTTCCCTTAATTTTGATTTTACAAAAAACTTCATAATTTGTTCCCTAAAATGCTGAGTTGGAACTTTTGTGATAAAAGAAAGGAAGAAGATTAAAATCACTAAGGTAAAACAGAAAGTAAAAGTGAGTTCTGTTTTTTAAAGTTAATCTTACATTACTCTATCTGCTTTGTCTATAGCCGGATAGTGTTTTATGTTAGTCTAAGACACGAGTCAAGAACGCAGGTTGCAAAGTTGGCCCTGAAAAGAAGAAAAAATGCTGCCTTTCTTACAGAGGCAGAGAATAGGTGGTTGGTTGGTTGTCAGTTCTTTGTCTTCACTTTGTTTCTTTCTTCTCTTCCTTTGCTTTGCTCCCTCCACGCCTCCCAGGGCTCCTCTGGAGCCAACAGTCCAGGCGCTCATTTAATTTGATGTTGCCTAATCGCTCATTCGATATGCCTGATTTCTTGTTTCAGCTTAGAAAATGAATTTTTAACAATGGCAGGTGTCATTCCTCTTTTGGAGCAATCCTCCTGCTTAAAAACTAGCAACATGTCACTGAAAACAATGACAATCTTACAATAAGGAAATAGAAAGAAATGAAGGGAATCTAGAGGCTGATAAAGTAACCGAGCCGCCCAGGAAGCTGCCACTGAACCAGAACCTGTCCTCGCCCCTTCAGGCTGTCATTTTGTTGGTTTGCTGAGTACAAACCCACGGCTAGCAATGGATCAGCATGAGGATGAAGCAATAAATTATCCCACGGTCTTTCAGCCCAAAGTGTGTCACCAAAATAATCCAGGAAATTCTTAACCTGGAATTGGTACTAAAGTAGTTCCCTATGGATAGGGCACACAAGTATCTGCAAGAAATATGCCTATATCTCTAATCTGATTAGAGTAAACTGCAGATCATATTTTCAAGTATGGAGGCCAGCACACAACAAAAGATAACATGCAAAATCAGCAGAAAGAGCAGAGAGAACAGACATGTAGAAACTCCTCCTAGAAAAATTATTGACACGGAGTGTGAAATAATTGTTTAAATAAAGAAATAACCATGATTGAAAAGAATTACAAAAATAGGAATTCGTTTTTTACAAAAAGCACATATCAGATTTGAGTTTGGGTGGTGCTGAAAAAGATTTGCTTTCTAAGGGGAACCTTTGAAACAATACACAGTCAGAACCAAGATTTCAATGGTCTGCCTGTAGGTGATGCGGGAAGACGTAGGGAAAGTGCAAGAAGGTCACGAGCATTGCAGATGCTCAAAATGGACAGTAAAATATCCCACAGACTAGAAAAACTTAGATGGCAGGAATTCCAGACAGTAAGCATGAGTAATAAACTGGAAAATATGTGAGATACTCCAAAAAGACATGCATACGTATGTATACATGTGTCTTCAAGGAAACAAAGAATCAAATTCCAAGGGGGGAAAACCTATTTAGGGAGTGTAGGAGAATTCACTTGAAATGGCAAGAGTCTTGTGAGAGTCTAGTTGTTATCTTACTGTAAAGGAAGGGACGGCAGGAGAGAGGGAGGGATGGTGCGAGAGAGAGAGAGGGAGGGAGGGAGGGAGGGAGGGAGGAAAATTTTACTAGCCTCTCATCGTCTTCAGTGGATAGTATTTAAATCATCAAATGAGAACTATTTATTGGCTTTTATAATTTTATAATCACCAAGTGAAATGCAAAAGATGAAATTGTCTACCTAATAAATAGGAACTTGGAATCTATGGATTCTAAGTAAAGGTTTAAATGTTAGCTGGGGTAGAAGAAATGAGAAGAAGCATCAATAGTGTCCTTCAGTAGCATGCAAGGGAAGCTGCCGTTGTTTGAGTAGACAGATGTAAATAGTGTTTGCTATGAAAGACTTAGCAGAACTGAACATAAGACATTACTGCAGAACTTCCATAGGAAACAGGACTGATTTGTGTGAGTCTCTCATCCATCATCCCAAAGAATAAGTAATGCCTAAGTTCTGTGATCCAGAAATAATTGCCAAATATTGTCCAAAGTCACTACATTCTCACATTCAAGTAGAAGTTCATTATTTAGGAGCATACCAAAAAAATGTGAAGCATTCTTATTTTCTGCTGAATTGGTAAGTGAAAACCAAATTAAGTCAATAACATTGTCCTAAGATGTTACCTGTGTCTGGAACTGTTTCTTATGTCTGTTAAGGTTTATTGCTTCATATTTACCCTTTCTAACCAGGAGCATAGTCTTCAAAGCAGACAAATTCTAAGTTTTGTATTTAATGTTATCTAGGTACAGAAAAAAACAGATAAAATTAAAGAAGATATCCTTGCTGATGAATATGAAAAGAAAGGGATGTGGGATTCCATTAAAAGGTAATTGCCAATGAGTGTTTAATAACATAGCTAAGTTGATCAGGAGTCTGCTGTGTGCAAAGCTGCAGATGTGTGCAAAGCTGCAGATGTGGTGGTCTCAGGCGCACGTGGATCCTCTTCTAGGGTGTCGGTAGCTACATGAGCATCTTGCTGTGAGACAAGAACGCAAGCTGGAAGATACCTGAACATAGAGTGTGTGCATACCAAAAGGCAGAATGTCCAGTTGGGAGAAACGGAGGAAAGATGCAGCCTCGGTGAAGGCTCTTACAATCCAGGGCATTTAGAGTCGCTTGTACTGCCTTGGAGGGGCTCTGGGCCTCCTGGCCAGCCGCTCTAGGGGTACCCCACCCATTACTGGGATTTCCATTTAATCTTAGGCTTCTGGGAGCAGTATTCTCCTCTCATTAAATTTTCAAAAAAACAATTAAAACAGAAGAAATTATGTACATCATGAATACCTTTAAATTCTTTTTGTTTTTGTTTTGTGGGTGGGTTTCTTGTTTAGATGGGGCCTCACTCTTCAGGTCTGGCTGGCCTCGCACTGTGCAAACAGGAGTCAAGCTCACGGCAATCGCCTGCCACAACCTCCCAAGTAGATTAGACATAAAATACACAGATGGCTGCACTGTGCGCTGCAGTGACGTAAGTCGGTGAGGGACCCTCCCTTGCCTGTTTCGCTCCTAATGGAAGCATCCAGTGTTCGAAGGTCTCTTTAAGTGCAGCTCCAGTTTGTACCTGTTGCGTGGCGTGTGTACACGTGCTCATACACCACACGTCCACTGTGTGCCTTGTACCTCTGTGGCCTGAGGTGTGGCCCAGTGTCTTCAGGCGTTGTCCGCCTCATGGTGGGAGCAGAATTCTCACTGAATCTGAAGCTCATGTACAGACTTGGCAAGGAGGTTGCGGGCACCTCCTAGTGCTGAGATTCCAGGCATATGCCATCCCACCCGAGCCGTGTGGATGCTGGGATATGAACTGAGGTCACCCAAAAATTCAGTTACTGCTAACTTAAGGTGGAGAAAGTTTAGTTGTGTCCCATGTTAAAAAGAAAAGCTCAATATCGAATGATACATCACATTTAATATTGATAATTCATATAGTTTTCAGGACAAAAGTGTACTTCAAATAATTTTTACTTTGAAAGGTGCTCCTGCTTTTAAATAGATTTAGCACACTTGCATGCATAGTTGTTGTTGTTGTCTATTAAAACCATCCTGTTTCTGTGGACAGTTTCACAAGAAGATTGCACAAAGACAATGGCAGAAAGGAAGACGATGTTCTCAATATCTTTTCAGTTGCTTCTGGTCACCTGTATGAACGCTTCCTGAGGCAAGCAGATATTTTATCTAATACTTTGAAAAAGTTATACATTTGCACAACTCAGAATTCAAAAGGACTGTGTACCCTGTGTAAGAGTCTCTCTTACTTCTTGATACTTCTTTCCTTCCCCCCTGAAGCCAGTAGTGCTTTATTTATATCCTGTCAAAGATTTGCATGCAACAAAAACATTTTTTCTCTTGTTGTATATCTTCTTACCTAAACATTAATGATGCGTATACTACTATGCAACTTGCTTTTGTAAATTTTCTATTATGAGGTAGGCATTTTTTAAAATATATTGAAATTTCATGACTTTGGCTTGATTTGAAATAATGATTTTCTTTAAGGTTAGAAAATACATTGTACAAAATCAATTATTCTGTATCAGATACAGATATTTCTTTTATTGAACATTACATACTTGAACAATCATAAATATTCCAAAATTTCAGTTTAGCTCTGCATCATTCATAGTGTAAAGGTTAATTCATACTTTTAAATGTTTAAAAGCTTTTTAAAAATATATATTAACTTATATTTGTTTAATGTTCTTTCATTTAGAATTATGATGCTTTCTGTTTTACGGAATACCAAAACACCCGTGAAATTCTGGTTTCTGAAAAATTATCTCTCCCCAACATTTAAGGTAGGTATATTACTTTTTATAGTGTGACTAATGTCTGAATGGTATATTCCTTGCTGACGTTCTAAGTTCTCATAACATTTTTCTTTTCAGAGTGGAAACTTTGAAATATTTATTTATTCAAATCACTTTTTAAATTTAAGATGATGATATCCATTATTCTTTTCAATCTTATGAAAACTCCCATGTAATTTCGAGTTTAAAAAAAGAAATTTAAAGGAAAAGAATCATGGCAGGATGTATATTTAATTAGAATTAAATTCAGAATAACTAATGGTTTTTCATCATAATAACTAAACATGATGGAAAGCATGAAGCCTCCCGATTAAGAAAGTGTCAAGAAGACGTGAGAACTGTTTAGAGAAAGATCCCGAGTTGTGAGCTCCCTGGGGAGCACTGGCTGTGTGCTGGGCTCAGCCACTGCCGAGCCAGACGCCAGGTGTTTGACCCGTGACCGTCGCCACAGCAGTTCCTGGAGGCATCTTTAGCTAAGCCAAAAGTAATCAAACATTAACGCAAGTACCAGTCGTGCCTTTGTGCCTTAATATTGCCAGGCATTTTGCACGTACTCCTCCATTATTATTCATAATAATCCCTCGAGGAAAGAAAGACACTTGTCCCAGGAGACTACCCTTATTTAGTGATCGTCTAGAGGGACCCATGGGCTGAGAAAAGCACGATGATGTCCGTCATTCGTGCGCGCAGTTACTCCCACAAGGAACAGAACCAGGGGGAGAAGGGACACGGTGACACCCAGACTCCTCTTGCCCACCGGAGTTACGCACACGCTTTCCTCCATGCAGCGCTCTGGCTGGGCCCTGCAACCCTCAGGCGCTGACGTCCACTGGGAATGGAATGCATAGGACTAGCTTGCAGCCTGCCTGGCCGACCTAAGCTTCCACTGCCTCGGAGCCTCAGCTGACATTGTGGTTCAAGGTTGTCACCTAGATTACACTGGCATTATGGGTTATTTGTGCAGCCCAAGGTGCCCTGGGAAGCAGAAGCATTCTTGACAGGTAGGGCATTCCAGCAGGAGACGTTCCCTCCCAAGAATCAAACTCGCCACTGCGCGTGAAACGTCCTTTCTAGCACAGGCTCGAGACGAAACCTCTAGTTCGGAATAACTGGGATTGAACCCGGGCGTTCTGACGCAGTGCCAGGGCTGGACCCGCCAGCAGCCCGTCTGTCTCCCACCTTGCAGTCCACCTGCACTCGCGTGCAAGAGACAATACAAACTGCAAAGCACCCATCGCTATCGACAGAAACTTGCAGTATCTCACTGTTCACTTTTACATGCGTTGTACTACTGGCCATATTCTGCACTACACAGGCAGAAACTTGCTGTACAAAAAGAGTCCAATCTGGACTTTTGTTGTAGCTGGAGATATTACGAACTACACAAAGAGTACTCTGGATGGAAGAAAAGCTCTTGCAATTTCATTTTATCAAAATAGTTTTTTCCTTAGTTTGCAATTTTCTTTGTTCAAAGGTTTTTCTTTTGAAGACAACTTAGTGAAATAACGTGCACATGACAATATACAACCACATGCATATAACATATGAACATTCATCTTAGTTAATAAGCTCGCTAATTAACATAGCATACTACAGTGACATTACATCATGTGTTGTATCTTCATATCTGTCAAAAAGTTCATACTTCTCATTCATGTAATTTGCTGCTCACTCTCTGCTGAGATATCAAGTGAAAAGATTCATGTGGACTATTTGGGGGTTTCTGTCTGTGGCCACCTCACCCCGTTGCTTTGAGTCTGCTGGCGACAGCTGTGCATGATGCTTTACACACTTGGTGAAGGACACCAGTCAATCTCATAGCATCGGGAAATAGGAGAAAGATAAAAGTGTCTGTCCGGAGTCCCTGGACCCCTAGCTTTCTCGTTGGGCCCCTCTCCTGAACAACGTGCTCCCTCCTGGCAAGCTGTGATCCTGACTTTAATGCATGTCTTCAAGGGAAACGTCAGACAACAGCGTAGACGCAGCATAGACACAGTGTTTAGCAGTGTTCCGATTAAGTGTGTAATAATTTACACTATTCTTAACTTTCAAGGGTTGGCTGTTTTTCTGTAAGACAGAACTACCTTCTCTTCCTGAATGCCTAACTGGATTTCGTGCTGTGTCCCAGGAAGTGATTCCCCACATGGCTCAGGAGTACGGCTTCCTCTATGAGCTGGTGCAGTACAAGTGGCCCCACTGGCTTCATCAGCAGACAGAGAAGCAGCGGATCATCTGGGGCTACAAGATCCTCTTCCTCGATGTCCTCTTCCCTCTGGCAGTGAACAAAATCATCTTCGTTGATGCTGACCAGGTACGGAGACCCGCTCTTCTTCGCAGTGACGGAACTGCTCTGCACGCCATGGATGCGAGTGCCAGGACTGGGCTGCTCGGACTCACTGCCATTGTCACATTGTGGCAGAAACACTCGGACCTGGTTGTGCTGGTTTAAGAGCAAACTCGCAACTACAGGGGAAGCTGAAGGTTCTGGGAAGAGTACCACCTCTCTCATGGCAGCTTTCGCCACAGTTGCTGCTTTACCTCTGGGCAATAAAAATGCTTGTATTAGACACAGTAATAGGTATGTGAGTTCCTATAATTTTGAGCTAATTTTCTTTTTAATTAGCCATTCTTTTTTTGCTGGCAAAGTTAACAAGTTAACAAATCTCTTTCCACCTTCAACAGCATTGTTTTAATTCAACTAGTTACCAACTCTGCATATTTCTGCCACATAAGAGCAAGTCATAACTTTCTACAAATAAAATTAAGGTCCTCAGCCTCAAAATTTGTTTGTCTAAAAGTTATGGCTTTCCCCTTTCTCTCATTACAGTACTTTTGAAATTATTAATAACAGAAAATGTTTTTAAATTACAGAATTTCTAATGACATTAACATATAAATGTGTTATGAAAATGTGCTAGATGCATAAGTTA
Source organism: Typhlomys cinereus (assembly GCA_023101885.1). NCBI lineage: Eukaryota > Metazoa > Chordata > Mammalia > Rodentia > Platacanthomyidae > Typhlomys > Typhlomys cinereus. Next base: position 3,221,509 of record JALPQD010000244.1, on the reverse strand, counting down.
GAATTTTCTTAGGACAAGTTCTGTGTTAGAATTTACCTGTGCTCATCAAGCATAGTGACAGCTTCTAGCACGTGAGAGGTCCTGAGTTCAAGGCCAGCCTGGGGCACATAGTGAGGCCATCTGAAAATGATGGAGGGAAGGGCTTTTGTGTATCTAGAATAGCTAACCTGTAATTTGAAATACACATAGAAAGACTTAAGGTGTTAACTTTGCCAGCAAGAAAGGAATGACTAATTAAAAAGAAAATCAGCTCAAAACTACAGGAATTCACATACCTATTATTATTTAGATTGTGAGACACGACCTGAAAGAACTCCGAGACTTTGATCTGGACGGAGCACCTTACGGGTACACCCCGTTTTGTGACAGCCGCACGGAAATGGATGGATATCGTTTCTGGAAAACGGGGTACTGGGCATCCCATCTTGTAAAGAGGAAGTACCATATCAGGTAGGCGATGCGTGCCCTCACCTTTCGCTGAATGGAAGTCACATCACAACATTCATTTCCGCCAGAATTCACTGCCAGCTGCATGCCTACTCTGTCCATGCCCGTCAGCCCTTTCGTGCAGGGACCCCTAAGGTTTATCTCAGCCACACGACAACTCTCCGCTCCATTTTATAGATGGCCAGGCATCCGCATTTATGCGACTTGCCCAGGTTGCCCTGCTTGTGCTGGCCAGCAGTTCCTTCCAAATGATACATTGAAAAACATGCTCCTAATTGCTGCAGATTTAAATTGCTTTGTCAAGTAACAAAGTACCTAGCTGCCTTCAAAGCAGTTACTCTTGTGTAGGGCTGCGAATTGGTTTTTGTTTGTTTGGTTGGTTGTTTTTTTAACAAGGATAGACCTGAAAATTGACTGCCAGTTTGTTTGTTTATATATGTATTTACTTTTTTTTTTGCATGTGTATGTGTGAATGAACGTGTCTCCCAGAGAGCACTATGTGTGACTTCAGGCATCATTCTGGAATGCTCTGCCTCCTTTTTTTATATATATATATTTTTTATTTCATTTTTTTTCAATTGTGCATGTGTGTGTGCGTGTGTGTGTGTGTGTGTGTGTGTGTGTGTGTGTGTGTGTAGAACCACGGACGAATTCGGGAACCACCATGGATCACCTCCAACTCCTCCTTGTTTATTCTGCCCCGGGATTCAAAAGCTCCGCCCTACCAGGACCAGAAGCGCAGGCCTCCCCCGCTTCCGTCCGGCGTCTATACGTGGGGTCCAGGATCCGAACTCAGGACCTTCCGCCTTCAAGGCAGAGGCTTAACCTCTGAGCCACCTCTCCAGCCCCTGCTCTGCCTCCTTTATGCTTTGCTCTGAGTTTTTTCCAGGCACTGTTTTCCAGGGTCGGAAGTACAGGCCATCACCATTTCTGCTGGGCATTTTTATATGGGTCCAGGATTTGAACTCAGTCCCTTCTGCTTGCAAGACAGGGACTTAACCCCTGAGCCATCTTTCTAGTCCAGGGCTGTTGAGTTTTACAAAAACTTGGAAAAATCTAAGGTGACTTTCAAAGAATGTAGAAATTTCCAGAATTTTAACAAACTTGAAGCTCCGTGGAAGCAGCGGAACACTAGACCAAAATAATGAAGGGATGTGAGTCCTGAGTCCTAGTCCGCAGCTGCCCTGTGCCTGGGACCTTCCCGGGCAGCAGTACAAACAGCACAGCTGACGGGGAGTGCGCGTTTTCCCAGTGCCTTGTACGTTGTGGACCTCAAGAAGTTCAGGAAGATCGCAGCGGGTGACAAGCTCCGTGGTCAATACCAAGCTCTCAGTCAAGACCCCAACAGCCTTTCCAACCTGGACCAGGTGAGTGGAGCACCTGTGCATGAGCCCTGCGCTCAAGTACTGACAGCTTGTGTTTTCAGCTTCCTTTTCAAACCTCTGCCCTTTGTGCAAATCCCGCTGCTCCTCACGATTCTCACTTCAACTTGCGTAATGCTGGTGGCGTTGGTTCTCGCTCGCGCGCCTGCTTCTCCCCAGTCCGTGGACACTTCCCGGAGGTCAGAGCTCCTTTCTCGATGTGTCAGCATACACAGCAACATCTCTGCTCCTCTCTGATGTCCGTGGCTCTCCTGCATCGCCTGCACTCGTACACTACTTTTTTTCTACTCCAAGAAATGTCACTGTTCTCCCAAGTCTCTGTCTGTGGTCCCCTTCTCACAAAGTGTCAGCGTTCAGTCTTACATTCATCTGCGTTTTCCCAGATTTTATCTCTGGATCTTGACTCTCCCCTAGCTACTAGACTCATATTTCATCTACTGATACGACATTAATGCCCCAAACTTTGAAAGTAAAGAGACAAAAGTTGTTCTGTTCTCCTCCACCATTCCTTTCAGCAAATGCCACTTAGATGTCAGTGGTTGAACTGCTCAGGAAGCAAGTAACTGGAATGCAAATTAGCTTGTTTAAAAAAAAAAAAGTATTAGAAAGTGCTCCTGGGGCAAACTTCTGTAGGGGAAGCTGAGGGGCAGGATAAAGCTGAGCAGTTCAAGTCAGTGCTTCAAACAACTATGCAGAGACCTATGGGGTACTTGGGACGACGCCCCAGCCGTCATGGAGAGCTTTCCTGTACTGTCTGTCCGTCTGGCTCTCACCTCTGAAAGAATGTGGCAGCACCAGGCATGTGGTAGAATGCCTGCGATGCAGCCCTTGTGAGCACAGTGAGTTTGAGGTCAGTCTGGCTACACAGAAAGTTCGAGACTAACCTGAACTACATAAGTAAAATGGTACGGCCACTGGAAAGCATATTGGTAATTTCTTATAAAAATTAAAAGCACACCTATCTAATATGGCTAGATTATCCACTTCAAGGTTTATCTAAGACAGATGCAAACATGAAAATTCATAAAGCATGCATTGATTGACAGTACCCAACTATCTTTGCTCCTATTCCCTCATCTCTTAGTACATTTCCCAGAACCTAAAAATCACTGCTCTCCTTCGGATTGAAATATTGTTTAGTTTCCACATAGGAGAAGCACAAGATATTGGTTTTCCTGTCTTATCTCACTTAACTTGATGCCCTCCATTTCCATCCCTTTTACTGCGAATAAAGAGGTGGTTTGTATATTGATGATCTTTCATAAGGGTGAAGTCCATCTACCTATGGGACTAGGTTCTCCACGTCACACTAATAGAGTAAATCACTTTTTCTGTAGGATCTTCCCAACAATATGATTTACCAAGTTGCTATTAAGTCCCTTCCACAAGACTGGCTGTGGTGTGAAACCTGGTGTGATGACGAATCCAAACAAAGAGCCAAAACAATTGATCTGGTAAGTGTCTGTATTTTTATTTGTATATCAGCAGATACAAAACTGCTCCAATAGAAATGTCTGTCTGCTTTGTGAGTGAAGTGATCTAGTACCTACCTATTCACTGCTGGGCTTTCATAAACTGCTTGTGTAACACACGGCAGCTGGGCTCGGTGCCACAGGCACGGCCGACTAGGGAGGCTCAAGCCTGCAGACGGTCCCGTGATCCCTGTGGCTGTGCACAGTGGAAGGATAGAAAGCAGCATCGTGAAGAGAAAAGGCCTCTGATGTGAAGGCAAAGCCACGGCTGAGACCCCCATTGCTCTCTGGGAGTCCCAAAGACGCTTGATTCCTCAGGCAGGAGACACCTCGTCACTTGGGTAACGTGCCGCACCCAGCATGGTAGAGACAGAACGTCCACAGTTTCATGGGCGTGGTCACCGTAGATACATCTGCCCAGGGCACACCAGAGCTCCCTGAGAAGAGCAGGTGTTTAGCATAAGCCTTGCTGGCAACAGATAAAGCTCAGCGAACCATTGCGATGAGAAGTGGGACTGATCAGAAGCCTCAGTTCCGGTGCCAGCCAGAGCCAGCTCCACAGCAGGCCTTCTAGAAGAATTCTCAATGCTCTTATGTAAAACCTCTGCGTAAGGTTCCCTGAAAGAAGACGGTGCACTGGCTGAGAGTGCGTGGATCATCACGGTCCCTTTTCCTGCTGCTCTTTTACCAAGTAAAGGCAATCAAATGCTGCCCACTTCAGTTACCCTCTCTCTAGTCTGCTTCCTTGCTTTATTTTTATTACTTTTCTTACTTTTTTATTTTAAGCATTTTTTATTTCAAATATTTATTTCCTAGAACTTATATTCCAATATAATATTACCATTGATTGCTGTAAAATAGCTTAGCTGTTTTCTGACCATACCATCTTAATAAGCTAATTTATGTATAGAAGAATTATTGATAATACATTCTTTGAGAATATACTATCAAAATGTTAGAATTCATGTAATTTGAACAAAATATTACAGAACCAGATATAAGTAGTGCAAATTTTTTTTTGCACTTCAGATTGTGTACCTCAAATTGTGTACCTCAGATTGTGTATATCTAGATTGTGTACTTCAGATTGTGTACCTAGATTGTGTACCTAGATTGTGTACCTAGATTGTGTATTCCCTCAGATTGTGTATTCCCTCAGATTGTATACTCCCTTAGACAGGCTCATGACCATTAGCTTTCCAGAAGGTGGAAAGAGAACAAATAAGAAAAATGTATGACTTGAAAAATAATTGAAGAAAACACATCATTATATAGGACAAATCCAGAGAATGAACCAAGAGTTCTGGTGAAGAAAGAACTGAGCCGTCAGGCGCGTGGTTCCCCCAGGCAGTGCGAAGCACCAAACAGTGTCGCCCGGCCAGAGCCCTGGGCGCTTCTGTGTGATGGCCGACGCGCCTTCTTGTCTTTGACTGTTTCCAGCTCGTGGCCACCGCTTCCCTGCTAACGACTGGCACATTGGCACATGCTGTCCGCTGTGCCTTCATCGACACAAGCGCCACCTCATCAGCTGCCCCTTGAGAGTTTCCAAGAAACAGTAGTGGGAGCAAGTAGTTTGAATTTGTTGTGTACTGGGGAATCTTAAGATTCTATCAGATGAATGTAGATAAAAAGCCTGCACTGCAATGCCACACACGAGGGATGAAGAGGTTACTGATCGCATGGCAGCATGGGCTGGTTTTCCAAGGGAGAAGCAGATCTTAGGGTGAAGTGGAGTTTTTATGGTCCCTGGGCTTGTGGGCGGGCAAAGGACAGAGGGGAGCAAGTCTTCAGTCTCTGAGCCCATGAGGTACCTGACTAAACACTGGTTTTGCAAGGGCTTCGCAAGTGCCAGCTGGCCATGGGGGGGAGGAGGAATGACCAGCAAACAGAGCTTTGCTCTGAATATGGGGCTGGAGGAAAGAGAATCTATCAGTAAGACTAAGACATATCTACACTCCCACAAGCTATGTGATGAAGGTAGGTCTTACTGTTCATGAGTGTGGAGTTGGAGCCAGAACTAAAGACCCATTTCTAGCCTTTTCCTATTGTGACTATAAAGGAGATTTGTTGGCTATATTACTTTGTAGAATGGTAATATAGTTAGATCTTTTGTCGGTGCATTGAGTGTTTGACACTTCTTTTGAATCACCAAACTCAATACTTTTAAAATTTTCTGGTTGAAGTGTTCATATTAAACATTTACCACTTAAGTTGTAACTTGTTATTCTCGTGCTCTGTCTATCTCAAGCACACGATAGGATCACTTGGATCTCGGTACAGACTTCCTGCTGTCCTTGTGATATCTACTGAAAGGATTCAGACAAGACACAGAGAAATGGAGCGTAGAGATGGAATTTATTGCAGAGTACACTTTCGAGAGGCAAGAGTAGCCAGTGGCCAGAGAGACCATTTCCCTAGCTACTTAATAAGCAGGCTTTAGATTATTGTCTATCTCCACCAGGTAGAAGCGGGGGCGGTCTGCGCTTCTGGTCCTGGTAGGGCGGAGCCTGTGAATCCCGGGGCAGAGTAAACAAGGAGGACGTGGAAGCGTCCATGGTGGTTCCCGAATTCGTCCGTGGTTCTACACATATACACATACATACACACACGTGCACAATTGAATAAATAATAAATAATAATAAAAAATTAGATTATTGTCTATCTCTGGAACAAAGTTTTCTTGGGATTTTTTTTCTTCCACGTGATAGACAGTTGTGTCTGAGAACAGGAAGAACCTTAGTAATGATGTATATCACATGTATGTCTTTGTTCTTTTAGTCTTTGGTTTAGGACATGATAAAGCCCAGTTCAATCATTCAGTGATACATTCCAGCAACTCAGAAGGCCGTGTCACCCAGAGGCTACATGAGCCACAAAAAGGACTCCACTTTGAACAGCATTATCCGTAATTAACGTCCCTCGAGTCCAGTTCTTTGTTTTACAGGCTGTTTGGAAGGGACCCAGCCTGTGTCCTCGGAGCCTGATAATACCTAGCTCCCTAATGGTGGTACTGTGCTTCTTATAAAGTGTATTGTTTGCCCAGTGACATATCCATGTCCTCAGCCCTTTCCTTTATATTTCCTGGAATGTGATTATTCACTAACACGATGTGTTTAAAACTTTAGTGCAACAATCCAAAAACAAAAGAACCCAAACTGAAGGCTGCTGAAAGGATTGTCCCAGAATGGGTCAAATATGACACAGAGATACGACAGTTACTGGATCATCTGGAAAGTAAGAAGAGAAGTGCAGGTAAGCACACGTGGGTACTCTGTGGTAGTGCAGCCGTGTGCAGTGAGGTCAAGGTGCAGACTGTCTCTCAGTGAAATGATTAAGCAACTCAGAATTTTATGTATAGAGGTATATTTGATTAAGAATGTATGTATGATTAAGAAATTAATTTTTTGTTCCTTGCTTTTGTGTGTGCATACACTCACATGTGCAGGTGTGCCTGCGGAGCCTCCAGGGTAACATGTGGAATCATCTTGGATTGTTCTACGTCCTTTTGGCATTGCTCTGGGGTGTCACAGGCTCACCCTCCCAAGGGCGGAATTACAAGCTGCCGCCATCTCTGCCTGGCCATTTTTACCTGGGATCTGGGGATCTGATCGCAGATCTTTGGCTTGCTAAGCAAAAGCTTTAACCCTTGAGTCATCCCCTTTAAAAAAAAAAGTTCATTTTCTACATAGGCTGAGCTCACATTTTTATTAATGTTTTACATTCGTGGATTCTTCTATAATATTTAAACATATACATTTGAACATAAAATGTAGCTTTAATGCTTACCTTTATGTAGATGAGTATAACATTAATTTCCTAACATAATAAGAGGTTAAAAATAAAGGGAATATTATATTGAAAATTACACTGCATTCCCGAATGTGGAAATTCAAGCAAAACATGTGAAATTGATAAATACATAGCTTACAAAACAAATCACCTCCTGTGAGTTAATTTCATAATGTAGGTTTCCCGCTTGTCCCTTACTCATAGGACTGGAGAAACCTTGAGTGAGATTTTCTTCCATTTCTTGTATTTGAAAAGGTGCCATTTTCTCAACATTTCATTACCCAACATATCTTTTAAAAAATCTTTCAAAATATTATTTCCAGGAATTTGTTCATCTCAACTTTGCCATTGTCTTTCAGAATACTCTTAGTCCTGTTGATTCTATAAAATTTTAACCATTTCTCTACTTTTACTCATGATTTTCAGTAATTTGAGTATTTTCACTTAATTGGCTGACTATCCTTTTGCTAGTTTTCCCTGATGTTTGTATTCCCTTGTTTTTACTTACTGCTTTTGTGAGTTTAACCCGGGACCTCACGGAGCAGGCACCGTGCCGCTGCACTGCCCGAGCCCGGTCAGTGCCTCGCGCGGCTTTGCTTACCGCACATTCTTGAGTCTTTATTGACATGGATCTTTTTCTTTGTGCTTTCAGAATATTTACAAATAACCTCTTTTCTGTTGGCTCTTTCCGGAATGCTCATTGATTGGACTTTTTACTTCTTGGGTTGATTCTATACATTTCATTCTAAACGTTTTCATTGTGTCTGAAAGCACACAGTGTAAAATTGAGTATGCACAATCTTTACTCGTACGGGTAATGGTAAATATACTCACACTGTTACGAAGCAGGCCTCCACATTTTTCATTTGTGGATATAGAGTGTTCTTGGGATTGAGTAGGGCGGCACTGAATTGGTAGTTTGCTCTTGGTAGTGCAGACATGTTGCTGCTGGACCTCCCGTCGTAAACACGAGCGCCCTTCCTTCTCTGCATGTCTTCTACTCCGCCGTCTAAGGATAGCAGAGCAGTGGGTTTCAGGTCCTCGCTCAAGGCTATTTTGTTCTTTTGATGTTGCTGTAGATGAACTGTTTAGTTAATTATATAAATGTTTTTATATCTCTACTTCCCTGTTGTTTCAAAAAATATTCTTTATCTTCAGTTCTTCTGTTGACTTGAGGGCAAACCCTGCTCAATTTCAAACAAACCTTTCTTTTTTCTTCTTGCTTTCTTTTAACTGCAGTTTCGTTCTAACCATAGCCATTGACTCTTTCATATTCTTGAAAATAATAATTAGAATTAAACATTTTCTTTGTATTATTGGTTACTTGTCTGCTCATAATGAACTGTTTTGTGCATTTTTTTCAAATATCTGGAGAATCTTAGTGACTTACATATCTGAGTAAGATGACCAAAATAGCTAGCTTTGATCTCTGCCATGGTATAACTGAGTCCATTTTTCCAGAAACAGCTCAGTTAAGTAACAATAGTTCTAGGGACAGTGGACTACTGGCGAGGAAGAGATGAAAGCCCTCCCACACACTCCCCAAAAGGTCAACTGAAGGCACGTTACTCCACACTCGCTGTCTTTCACCAGCAGGTTCTACTTTTTAATCTTAGATTAAATGCGAGGCTGTCTGCAGTGTGAGCTGACACGCTCAGACTTCCCATAGTAATCCTTCAGTCGCTGCTTCACCAACTCACACCACTGACGTCTGCAGGGGCCTCCCACCCCTCCATCCTCTGTGTACTCCTTTGTTTCCAGAAATTCATTAATAATTCTCCAATAGTGCCTCCGGCCTGTTTTCTTCATCTCATTATTGTTATTCTTTTTATTTCTCATGTGCATGCGTGCGTGTGTGTGCGCGCGTGTGTGTGTGTCTCAAGGGCACTGTGTCCTTGTGGAGGATCGAGGATGACTTCAGGAATCATCCTGGATTGCCTCCTTTTTGCCTTTCTCTAGAATTTCCCAGGTTCCACCCATCAGGGCCAGAATTTCACGCTGTAACCATTTCCATCTGGCATTTTTCACATGAGAGCTGGGATGAACTCAGGACCTTCTGCTTGTAAGGCAAAAATCTTAACTCCTGAGCATCTCTCCAGCTCTGTTATTCTTTTCTTCATCTCTTGTTTTACTTTTTCCAATTTCTTGTGCTTGAGGAGGAAGAGATTGTATATGTGGGTATAGTCCCAAGGATGGTTATCAAAACTCATTCCTGATTATTTCAGACAGACCCGTAGTTCACAAATAGTTAGTCTGGCTAACCAGCTTGCTCTGTAGAATCCCAACCTCCATCTTCTGAGGAACTGTGTAGAGAGGCCTCTGTAACCACTGGGTATTTATATAGGAACTGGGGATCCAAAGGGAATGGCAGGTACTTCAACCACCAAGACATTTTTCCAACCCTATCTTTTTTCTTTACATTTATTTATAAATAAACTATATATGTATACATATAAATGTACATACTACATATAGGTATGTGTCTAGCATTGAGAGGACATCTTGTAGAACCTGGTTCTCTCCTTCCACCACGTGGGTTCCAGGCATCAAACCTGGGTCATCAAGCTTGGAAGCAAGAGACATAGTGTGTCACTTTATGCACTTTTTCCTGATCAGCCATCTCTTTCATACTCATCATCCTGCCAATTGAGCGCGATGAAGAGAAATAGTCGAGCAGCTCAAATTGAAGACCTGGCTGCATTTCAATTATGTCTTAATTTCTGCCTATAAATACTACTTTCCATTCTGAATGCAGTTAAGACAATTCCAGTATGTGACAGTTTAATGATGCAAAGGAAGGGAAACCATTTTGATCTCTTAACAATTTAATCTCACATTTGTACTTACATGTACATCAGAATGTTCACCCTTCCACCTTAGAAGACCATATATGTTCCTCCCTCGTTCTTCCACTACGAAATATGTGACAGAATTTCATGCATGTTGCATAACCTGTTAATATTCTTCAAGGCCTCTCTGTTACCTTTTATCTTTAACTATTTGAGGTTTCAATCATGTCATATTTGTAGTTTTGAAATGTTTCTAATTTTATTTCAGAAAATGATGTATGTAGGCATGTATAGATCTTAGCAATAACAAAAATAAGGTGTGTTCCTTGTTCTCGTAGAAACTTACCTTCATTCTAGGTGGTTAGAAGGACAAACACTTGTAACAGCAGCATGAGCACCAAAATGTACCAAGAGCTATTTTCATGTCATGTAAAGACACACATAGATACGGACTAAAAAATTAACGAGGGCCTCTGCCAGTACTTACCGTCTCATATGTACTGTACGCTGGTGACATTTAAGGTTATTTAACACTTGAGATCTCAAACTAAACAACCTTCCCTTTCCTGCAGGTTTGGCTCATGATGAACTCTAGCGCTGGTGACTGATGAGAAATCCGCCATCTACTGGAAAAGTGTGGAACTACTGCTAAGACTAGCAGGAAGATGCATCCAAATGACAGACATTCTTCAATTTGAAATGTTGGTTATTTAAAATATATGTAATATATAAACTAAGCTTAAGTTTTTTGATAAATGACCACTGAGTGTCTAAAACTAGATTATCCCTTTTTCCTGACTGTTGAAGAAAGGGAGCCTGGACCAGTTGAAGTTTATTTGTGGGTAACCTAGTGAACAGTGTTTGACTACTGGGCTCGTCTTTATGACACCATCTACATCTTTTTGTATTCCAACTTTATGTTCACTCGTATTTTTTACTCACAGAATGCATTTTAAATTAGAGAAATTTGTGTTTAAGAAAAACTCTCTGAATGACTAAAACAACTCTGAATTTTTTAAATGAAAGTAATGTTGCATTGTAATCTTTATCGAAGTTTTAATTCTGTGCTGTATTTATATTTTTTAATGTTTTTAATTTTGCATAAAGTGACACTTATGTCTCTATATGTATGCACTTTATTTGAAAGGGACTGGATGCTTTCATAGAAACTAAGGATATAGACAGTTTTCCTGTTGTATTTTTTTATTTATTATTTATTCAGTTGTGCGTGTATGCATGTGTATGTGTGTGTGTAGAACCATGGGCGAATTTGGGAACCACCATGGACCGCCTCCACCTCCTCCTTGTTTTACTCTGCCCCGGGATTCACAGGCTCCGCCCTACCAGGACCAGAAGCGCAGGCCACCACCGCTTCTACCCGGGATCTATATGTGGGATCTAGGATCTGAACTTAGGACCTTCCGCCTGCAAGGCAGAGGCTTAACCCCTGAGCCACCTCTCCAGCCCTTGTTGTATTTTAATAAATAAATAGGAATGGTAAATATTTCAAATCTATCCAAATATTTACAATTACATAGTCATGAGATTAGACCCCCCAAAAAGCCTATCAGTCCCGTCCAACCTGAAGCCCACAGGCTGCATGTGTCTGAGCACAGTCTGACATATTTACAAATGACATTGTCATTGTGCGATGTCAAAATGTTGGACAAAATGTTGGAAGGTCTGATGTGTGCATAAGAAATCATGACTGTTTAAAAAACTGTCCACACTCTTTTAGTAAGTTTGGGAAACATTAAATAGAGTTGAATGAGTGGCTAGTGTAGCAAGACCTCTTCAGAATTCTGTCACATAGACACTCAAGTCATTTTGAAAGCTTCTAGGATAGCAGGGAACACACGACTTACAGAGACAGGCCAGTTCGATTTGGGACGAGTTAGTGCACACAAGTTAGGACACAAAGCTCCGTACTGAGCCAGAAGCAATCTCTGCTCCTGCTCCTTTAACTCTTCAGAACTAGGCGATCGTCCTGTATTTAACAGCATAGCCTGTAAAGAATTTGAAAAGTACGCGTGTGTTCGTTCATCAGTTTTCTGTTGCTGTGACACGGGAATAGGGTCCATGAAACAAAGAGATGGAAAACAGGGCTAGGGTGTCTCCACTATACAAGGGCAACCGTGACAGGGCCAGGGTGTCTCCGCTCTACAAGGGCCAACCGTGACAGGGCCAGGGTGTCTCCGCTCTACAAGGGCCAACCGTGACAGGGTCAGGGTGTCTCCGCTCTACAAGGGCCAACCGTGACAGGACTAGGTGTCTCCGCTCTACAAGGGCCAACCGTGACAGGACTAGGTGTCTCCACTCTACAAGGGCCAACTGTGACAGGACTAGGTGTCTCCGCTCTCACAGGCACGCCAATGGTGACTCAACTTTTCCTTTCTGCCTCATAGCACCAAGACTGGCAAACAAAAGTTTTCTTTCTGTTAAGACATTCAGACTGCAATCTAATTGCCTGAAAATATCGTATTTGGTAGCTTCACACCTTACTATTATCTTGTGATTTGAATCACTAAATTTCCATGTCTCGTGTCCAGATGGGTAACATATTTGAAAGTCTAAGTGTATGAGTCAAGTATTTCTTTACATAAATGCTCTTTGATAAAGTGGCCTATCTGCCTTGTTGAGCTCTCCACGCATCCCAAGCGACCACACTAAAACGCATCCTCGCCGGCAGTGCTTGATGTAAGTTGTCGCCATGGGACAGTACGCTTACAAATAAGCGGAGGCTTATTTGGTTTGTAGTTCCAGAAAGGATGTAGTCCACTGCTGCGGAGTCACGAAGGCAAGGCCTGTAGGCAGAAGCCGGGATCTGGCACAGCAAGGAAGGGCAAACACCAGAGGAAGCAGGGCTAGGCTACCAAATCGCAGGCCTTGCCCCTAAGACTTGTCACCCTACAGCAAGGCCCACCTCCCAAGGAGCCACAAGCTTCCCAAACACCGGCCAGCAGGATTCAGACACACGAGCCTGTGGGTGATTCCCGTTCACATTACAACAATTTACCCCTTGGCCCCACAGGTTCATAGCTACGGGATCCAAACTGCAATCAGTCCACCCTTAAAAGTCAATATAGACTGGGGCTGGAGAGGTGCCTCAGGGGTTAAGCCTCCACCTTGCAGGAGGAAGGTCCTGAGTTCGGATCCCAGATCCCACGTATAGACGCCAGGCGGAAGCGGGGGCGGCCTGCACTTCTGGTCCTGATAGGGCAGAGCCTGTGAATCCCCTGGCAGAAGGAGGTGGAGGCGGCCATGGTGGTTCGCGAATTCGTCCGTGGTTCTACACACACACACACACACACACACACACACACACACACACACACACACGTGTGCGCACATGCGCACAGTTGAATAAATAATAATAATTAAAAAAAAATTTTTTTAAAGTCAATATAGACTACAGGCCCAACAGTTCCAAACTACAAAGTTTCTTTTTGAGACTCAAATTTTTGAGACTCTTTTGTGACCACTTGTAAAACAATTTTTTTAAAAAGTTACGTCTTTCAAACATGCAATGTACAGGGTAAACATTCCTATTCCAAAAGGGAGGAATAGGAAAATCAGTCTATAAGAGGACTGCATATCAGCAGGGCAAACTCAAAGCCTGCACGAGTTTCTTGTTGAAATCACTTCCGTTCAAAAGAGCTGTTTCCATCCCTCCACCCCAGCGGAGCACACGCACGTCAGCCTCTTGGACTGGCTCCTTGGCAGATGTCCCATATGGGCTCCGGTATCGGTATCTAAGAACCTCGTGTTTCAACAACACAGGCTTCAATTCCAGACCACACAATGGCGATGCCCTGTGCAGGTTCTCTGATCCTGCCACACACCGTCTGATCTCAGTTGTCTTCGCAACGGTGGAGGAGATGCAAGACCTCCTGCTTTCGTCTTTAATCCCTCCAACACCAGTACCATGTAGAGGACTCACCAAGTTCTGCTATAACCGATAGATTGAGGTGTCCCCCCCCCACGCCGCAACCCTGTTCACGTTCTTTGTGCTAACACGCGGGAGAACCTCTCCTTGGCAGTAGCTTTAAAAGAGTGAGAGGTCTAACCTATGACTCTTTCCTTCCAGAGACTTTACATCCTGTGGTGGAACCCTTCCCTGAAGGCCTGGCTCTTGGAGCGCTGCCTTTTCTACCGCTCCAGCGAGGACAAGGCCTTGCCAATCTCTTTAACAGCCACCATTTTGAAGTCTACATTTTTCTGGTTCAATGCTTAGTTGCCCTCACAGTTTTCCTCATCAAACTTTATTTTTTCTTTCTTTCTGCCTGATTTGTTTTTTTTCATCACAGATCCGAATAAAAAGCACTAAAAAATTAGCCATACCACAGAATCAAAACTATTTTGTCTTGAAACTTCTTCCCCAAACATCATTTCATTACATTTTCACTCAGCTTTAGGAAGCTTTCAGCACAAGCAGGAAACGCAGCCAAGCTTTTGCCAAAACACCGCTGGAATTACCTCTAGGTTGCTGCCCAAAGTGTCTGTTTCCTGCTGGCCCTCTGCTGTCTGCACTTCTCTCGGCGTTACTCTCTTCCAACCTTTCACAGGACTGGCCCTTTAAGCTTTCCTAGCCCAACGTTCTCCGCATTTCTCCCAAAAACAGGTCCAAAGACACAACAGCCACATCATAGCAATGGACATATTTTCCAGCACCAAATTCGCTCAGTTTCACGGCAATACTTCTTTTGGACACCAAATTCTTAAGTCTTATGTCAACGTCACGCTTCTCAGTACCAATTTCTGTTCTCTTCAGCTACTCCTGTGAGACGGTACTCACACACAACCTAAGGGGGAAATGGAAGATTTACTTGGCGTGCAGTCCAGGGATAGATATGTTCACCGGCGTGGGCAGAAAGCATAGCTCAGGTCACGGCAGCCGTTGTGAGCACGTGCGCTACAAGCGAGGGCAGCATCTGAGGAAGCTGGCCCGGCAGTGCCCTTCGAGAGGTGCCACAACCTTCCCTGTGGAACATGGGTCTCTGGGGAACAACTCATATCCAAACCATGACCACCATCCACTTTTGTACTCCTGGGGATGCTAAATGGTACTGTCCAGAAACTGTACCCTATATCAAATTTTAGCAAAAAACAAGTAAAATACTAGAAGTGCATACAATATTTTTAACTGTGAATGGTTTTCTCCATTTCCCTTCTTAGTGAAAAATACATGGCTTTTCTAGGCGGAGAATAAGGAACATTCGAGCTTTATGTGCCGGATGTATTTTTGTCATTGAAGTAGACCAAAGAGATCAGTTTCTGTAGCCCTCAGATAAGGCCCTCGTCATCTGGTGCCAGTTACCCTCCAGTCCCTAAGAGGGATTGAATCGAGAACAAAATACCACCTGCCATGTCAGCTGGAGTTAAGATAAAAACCAGACTTTTCCTTAATATTGAAAATGCCGTTTGACATGAGTAGGAGCCCAAAGAAAGACCACTCCCCTGTCCCAGTCTGACTCTAGCATCTGTGCATCTGTGGGGCAAGTCAAACGAGGGGCTACTGTCCATTAGAGGTTTCAGGAAGCCAGCAGAATTATTTCAAAGACTAAGTAATGACAACATACCTCAGTTATTAAAGCATGGCTGTTTCTTCAGAGAAATTTCTTCTGTGAAACATTGCAGCAAAGTTTATAGAATCTTCCCTCCCGGTGATGAACATGTGGACGGTTCACCAGAGAAAGCAGAGTTTATCAGATCCATGGCTCTGGTAATCAAGGAAAAGGAAGCCTAAGATCTTCCCCTGTCCACTGCTATTGTTCTAATAGATTTAACCAACTTCCAAAGAACCATTTGGTTGGTTAAAATTTCAAAACTGGGAAGGTGGAGGAGCTCAGTTTCAATAAAAGTCTGACAATGTGAAAATCAAAGTTCAACAGATAAGCATCTTTACCAATTTAAGAGATGGTTGGTCAGTTGTGTAAGTCCATCCCGTAACTGCTTTAAAAGTTTTGAACTAGCCACGCGTGATGATGTCTGTAACCCCAGGGATGGAAACACTTTGAGCTTGCAGCTAGACCTAGCCATAGACACTGTCAACAGAAAAAACCTTGAGATGATGTGGTCGGTACCTTCCTGATGTGGCACTTCCTCAGAAACTAAGGTTATTAATAATTAAAAGAAGAAGAATTCAAGCTTTAATGGCTTAAAACCAAGACGCCTCAATGAAGGCACCAATCAGTCTCATGTTTAATTGAACATGTGGAGAAAGAAGGAAAAAGTGATTGTGGTACTAATTTGTTGGGTAGGATGAACTGTTACATAAAGTGAACTTAGTCTGGACTTATCATTCACCTCACTAATGTCTATTTTGCCATTTACTATTTTAAAATGCTCATGTAATTATTTGAGTAACATAGTGAGTACTTTGGGATGAAAACACCCACCATATTTCAACAAGTAACTTCAAGTTCATCAAACATTTTATATACCTACTATGCCAAACTGTTCTTCTGAAGTTATAGTTTAAGTGACAGGTCAATATCCAAATGAAATGTGGTAGCGTTTAAGGTGGAAACTGAAGTGAGGTGTATCCACTAGCCATGTGAGAAAGGATGGTATTCAGAGAGTGCTGATCATTGGAGACTCGAAGAGCACGTATGCGCAAGGTCAGAGCCGAAGGGCACAAGGCAGTTTAGCAAGCATGCGGAAAGCTTTTGCGATGTGTCATGTAAAGCAACAATAGGCTCAAGTCCAATAGAAGGAATGGAGAATTGCTCAGGGAGACGCGTGTGCCTGCCCTGTTGCCGACAGGCTCCTCCCATCTCAGGTCACAGCTTGGGTTTGCGAATCCTGCATTCCTTTGTCAGCATCTCCAGGTAAACATCCTCAGATCTGACGCCACCACGCTGCAGGTGACCATGGAGCCTCCCTGAAAGGGGCGTGTCACAGAGCACCGGGTGTGGAAGGGCCGTGCAGGCCCAGATGCACCTTTCCACTTGAGCAAGTCTCATTGTAAGTCCAATGAGAGCTAGAAGTGCAAGCCCAAGCAGTTTCTGCCTGCCACTTTAGGTGGGACCTGGGATCTGAACTCAAGGCCTTCTACTTAGGAGGTAGTCTTAACCTCTGAACCATCTCCCAGCTCCAAATCCCAGATTCGAAACAGCTGAAGTCCTCCCTGTGCCGACTTCTTGAGAAACATCTTGGGTGCTCACACACTGTTGTTATCCTCAGTAGCTCAGTGTATGGACGTCCCAGGAGACTGGCCCCTGCCAATCAATGGTGATCAGGAAGAAAAACAAAAAGCCATCTGAGGAGACAAGCCATATATACAGCCAGCCAGACACGGCCATCGGCTCCCGCGTGCTTCGGGAAAGGGCAGCAGCCGCAAGCTGCAATGCCGCTGTTTGTCACGCATCTCCGCCAAGGAATGATTTGCTCAGCACGCTGAGCCTTAAAATACGATGAAGACTGGATCCTTTTGACATAATGCAAAATCCTGACGGAAGGGAAGACAGCAGCAGGTGCTGGAGCACCCAGAGGCCAGGGCTCCATGAGCACGCGGCCGCCCTTGTGCCCCCTGCTGCCAGGAGCGCTGCGTCACTCATCTTGAGACGAAAGCTGACCGTGTATCTTCATATCAGGATTACTAAGAACTGGGCAAGCGTCTGAACTTTCTGGGAGGGTTCTATATTTAAGTATTTTACCTCTCCTTTAATCCTGCACATATAAGTTAAAAAAAAAAAAAAGAGCTACATTGTTGCTACAACCACTCACCTTAAGAGAGATGAAGTAGCAGTAGTTCAAGTCCCATTTTCCCAGGAGACGCTATTTCTCCCAGGGCACTGTGTGCTGACCGGCCCTGGCAAATCGCAGCGGACCCTTCGATCAGTCACTGATTTTGTAAGCAGCAAAATTGGAAACAGACTCAGAAGACCGACTCTCTTAAGAATTTTCTTATTCAAAGATTAAATATGAATCAAGGAAAGTAATGATATGACCATAATATTTTTATTAAATGTGAAAATACACGGGCATAAAAAACAGTGCCCATATCACAGACAGGTGTCAGCCCCATTGAAATCTCTTAGGTTCTTTTTTATTAGAACACTGAACTGAAATGGATTAAGTTTTGTCTCATTCAAATGAACATGTTCAAGGTAAGTGTAATAATTTAACTTCTCAAAACATCTCCAACTTTGACCTCCCTGTGTCCACTTTCTTGACAGGTAAGAATTCGCTCCACAACCAAGTGCAACGAGAGCTGTCACTGTCCCCAAAGCCACGCAGTGGCTAATTTTACTCTTAAATCATTCAGCAAATGAGCATCTATAAAAAGACAAAAAAATTATCTCCCCCTCTTAACATCATTTGAAATTGCAGAATAAGACCTGTCACTAACAGATAAGGAATGATACCCTACGATACCTAGAGTAGGGTATTGTTAAAAAATTAATATTGGTCTTTCTTCCTTCATAACTATGGGAAAGTTAATACATTCAAGAAAGTTGCCTGTATTTCTGTAAGCTATACTGCTGGTATCACTAAAAACATTTTATAACATCTGTCACCAGTGCTGTAAGGCAAATTGGCTTCCATAGACCTGAGAAACCATTTTTAATGTATACATCGATCTCAAATGTAATTTCTGACCAATTTCATGCCTTTACAACATGAATTTCTTTCATTGCCTATCAGGAATAGAATATGATGCCCATTTCAAATTGTGACTCTACTGGCCTGATTTCTATTTAGTGAATAGTAATTATTAATTTTTTTGTCGTGTTTTTTTGAAACAAGGTCTCACTCTGATCCAGGGTGGTCTTGAACTCACATTTATTCAGCCTCTCAAGTGCTGGGATTAGAGGCAGAAGCCACATGCCTGGACATTTTTTTTCTCTTTAAAAAAATACCATGAATAATTTTAAATTCATTATCAGAATCCCAATAAATTGTTTTCCATACTGATATTTAAAAATACACTTTTAACACTGACTAAAGACAATGATGTTTTGAAATTAAGATATTACATTAATAAACTACTGAAACTTTCTGCAAAGAGCACACTTGCAGAATCAAGGGTCAGCCAACCAGCCCCTCCCTGGTCTCCTGCTCACAGCTGCCGTGGTGTGCAGAGCACTCACTCACTGTGTGGGACGATGGCATTGCACTCGGAGTCACGAAAAGGGAAGGGGCGAGAGAACAAATGAGGATTTCCGCTAATTCAAGTTCTACCATACTTAACCCAGAATTGCCCCGAAGGTCTAAAATCCCTAGAATCAGAAATTGGAATGTGGAAGTAACCTTGCAAAAGCACAGAGAGGAGAGGGGTTTCTCCAGTAATGTGGCTTTACAAAGCATGACCCTCCACCAGGCAGCGAAGGAACAACTGTCACCCTCACGGCCACGAGTTCCGAGGTGTTATTTGGACAGCACCACATGGCAAGACATGGAAGACTGACAGCAAGACAGAAACTGAAAGGTCACTCGTTCGTGCAAAGCAGCTAAGCAGCAGACCCCAGAGACTCAGTTTCCCTCCATGCACCACGGCTTCTTTCTCCCTACGGAGCACAGGAGAGGCGCTGCATTTCAGTTTCACGACGACCACTACTACATCCTCATTCATTTTTGTCTCCACTGTTGGAAGCCAACAGGAAGCGCACAAGCCCTGAGCAGCACATCTGGCAGCAGCTGGGTCTGGAGGCCCTTCCTCCTGGATGCAGTGCCTGCACGCTGCGCCTTATGGCTCCTGGTTACTGGCTGTTTTCATTCCTCTCACATAGAAGGGTCAGAAATTTAATGTTTCCTTTCTTCTGGCTGTGAATTTGTCCTCCCAAAAGTACACAGGGGCCATCAGTGCTTCGAAAATGTTATTAGTGACATCATCCTCAAAAGGAACCAGTGATGCACTTACTAAGATTAAAACACAAAAATGAAATCATCTTGCAGATTACTTTCGCACTGGCTTGAATTTTCAGACAATAAAGCAAAAAGAAAGCTGAAAGGAATTCAGTAGTTTTCAAAATGCATTGTCAAGTTTATTGGTAAGAAATAAGCTCCTAAGTAAATGCAAAAAGCACTTATGTGCTTCGCTCCATTGACTGTGTGATTTAGGTCCTTCAGTTAAAAAAATCGTTTCCTACGTATGTCTAAGGCATGACTATCGATGAAGAAAATGACTTGTGCTTGGCTGCTATAGAAATCCCATCAAGATGCCGCCCACAATGAATTAAAATGCTTAACTCATAAAAAAAAAAAAACATATGAAACCCTTTATGCTTAAAATATTTCCAGAAAAAAAACCAAAAACCTTCCTAGAATAAAGGTAATAATTCTTACAAAAGTTAATTCTTTTAGACTTTAAATACAATATCAGTAGTTCTATAAATAGTCAATTTTCTTGATTTGATAACACCCATTTTTTTAGGGCAAAATTATCCGTATACAAAGATTGAATCGTACATTTTAAGTAGCTATCTTCCATTTGCTTTTGAAGAAGCAGCGCAGGTCTACCTTGCAGTGAGTGACGGCGGGTAAGGGGACTGCATCTGCACACCTCCCTTCCTTGGAGGACACCTGCGGACCGGGCTGCGGTGGGTCTGCTGACAATGGTCAGCGCAGCCACAGACAGAGTCTGAGCGAAGGAGAGGATGCCTCGCGGCGGGGCTGGAAAGTGGGGCTCCTGGCATTCTTTGCTTATACTGGCAGAGAGACTTTTCTACAGTAACTTGAAACGTCAGTTGTCCGAAAGGTATTTCCAACTGACAGTGATATTATTCAAAACATCACTGATATTTTCTGAACCTCCCTCACATATTACCTTTAACCTGTTCTATTGAATGTTAAAGTGCCCATAGTTTTTTACAATTAAACTCAAGCTAAATTGTATTTTTCTGTAGCTACAGAACAACTAAAAATATGTGCTGATCATCAACCCCAGTCACAATCTACAGCTGGACATACCAACTACTATTTGGTGGCAAGTTTCCTGACAAATGCCACTCTCCTCAATGACAGCCATGTTGACAATGCTTTAAAAGTGAACACTTGCATGTGACTGGACTAACCAAACTCCAGGCATGGTTGTCCTAGGAAGATTAAAGCTCACTGTTCAGAAGCCTCAGAACACCGAGACCCAACCCACTCTCACTAAGACCAGAACCCGGCCTTCCAGGTAATAAGCAAACACTGTGAAGTCTCCACTTGTCAACAGCCCAGGCTGGGTGAGCTTCCACAGCAGACACCCCCAGATCATTTCTTCAGACACTCATGAAACGAGTGCAGCCGCTTTGTCAGAACAGAACAATTCTTTGCCCCCGCCCTTGCAGACACATCCATCTTATGTCTAAAATAGGGAAGAACATCTTTTTGCATTAAAAACAACTCTTTGGTCATGGACAAACTGAAAGATTTGATTTTTTTTTTCATTATAATCCTGGAACTAGGGGTTGTTGTTGTTGTTGTTTGAGTTTTAAAAAATTAAGGGAGAGGAGCAATAAAGCAGTTGGTTTAATTGAAGTGAAATTTAAATCTAAACGGTCCGCCTGAGCTGAAGGGATTGAACCCCTGCCATGAGTTCCAGCTCCTGTGGAAGGGGTTACCGCCGCCGCCGCCTTGCTGGCTCTCTGCATCGAGGGGGTCTTCTCCATCATCAAACTTCTTCCTCATTTCTGGAAAAGAAATCAGCAAAGTAAGGCCCAGTATTAACTAAGGTACAAGGAGGAGGCTTTAGAAACCACTTCCATTTCAGGTATCAAAAATGGCTGTGCTAATAATTCAAATCCATACTCTCCCCTCCTACCCAGAAGCAAAAACTCCAAAGAGACCTCCGAAAGCCACGCATTTACTCAACAGCATGTCACTACCCAAGCCCCCAAATGAAGTCTATCGGGCAAGAACCTTACTAGTGTCCTGGAAAAAAGCACTTCACTACTTAGCCATGGTGTTAGAGCCTGTTCCAGACGGCTGGCTTTCCTCTCAGACAGAGCCCTGCAGAGAGCTGCAGTCACCGTGAGGACTCAGGCAGCAGGTCATCTTGAGAACAACAGGAGCTGGGACTTGCCTTGCTGCAGGTGCTACTCAGCACACCCTAACGCCTGCAAACCTCCGGAACACGACTCCGGACTCGGGTCCCACGAGCTCTGCGTCCCACAGCCACAGTGCACAGAACACCCCTTTCAACGAACACTTGAACACTTGACTTCAATGCATCTGTCTCCCTTACATCAAGACTCACTTAGGACAAAGGATCCATTAGCTTCAACTCAGCAGTTAATTTCAATTCTGTAGCACACAGGTGCTCAGAAAAGATTTGCCTAAGGGACAAAATTTGACTTCCTCCTTGTTGACTTAGTCTAGTTCAAATTAGAAGGCCTGCGCTCACTGAAAAGAAACCCACAGAGAATAAGTATGTGTCGATTTTCGGCCTGCCTCTAGCTTCCAGACAAGATGACTATGTGATAACACATATCGACCAGTAAATCTGCATGTTTGACTTAGGGTAAGATTGCTGGCAACCTCACGGAGGCATGAAGACCCTGGCTGGGCTGTCATCTACTCTTCCCGCCCTCTGCGATCCAGCCGGAGATGCTGCTGCCCTCACCAGCTTCCTGGAACACCTGCGTGTCAACTCGCTGGAGCTAGGGGTTGACAGCAGAGCAGCCAGCAGAGCCGAGATGACCGGGATTAAGGTGTCTGAGATACGATGACCAACCCTACATGTGGGGCCCCTGGAAGGAGCAGACCAGATGAAGGGAGTTCAAGCGCTCGCCTGCTCGCTCCCTGTGCTGGCAGCTCACCCCCCCTTCTTCCTCCATTGCTCACACATCAGAACCAGCTTCCTCTACCTGCCGATGTGACCAAAGTCCGAGATGTCCAGAAATCCTCCAGCCTTCAGCACCAGACCGCAACTGCTGAGGGATTCTTCTCTGTAGCCAATCTAATAAATTTTCTTTTTGTGCACACACAATCTATGGGTTCTGTTCCTCTAGAGAACCTGACTAACATGGATTCCATATGATAAAGTGAAATAAACTGAGGCTAAGAAACACTAGAAACTTTTTCAAGTACGAACAGATTCTGCATTCAATGTTCTTTCTAGCGTGTGCATCTGTGGGGATCAAACGATGACTGAACTGAACGAGCAAAGAGCAGCCAGAGCCCTCGCAGTCCAGGGGCAGCACCTCATATTCTCCGCCTTCTACCCTGACCCTTCTTGACATGGAACAAAGAAACAAAAACGAGCCAGTAAAGGACCAGCAACTGGCTCTGAAGAGAACAGAGACCCTGGCAGAAAGGATACCTGGGTCGGAGAGGACTTCTTTAGCAGCTGCTATGTCGATGAACTTTTTCTCAGCTTTTTTCTTTTCTTCTTCATTCTGGAAATTATCTGGGTGCCACTGAAGTGCTAATTTTCGGTATGCTTTAATGATTTCTTGTTTTTTTGCATTTCTGAGGGGTGGGAAAATTAGTTAATAATCATCAGTTATAAAGTATCCCAACTACTTACAAAGTATCTAACTACTCTCATAAAAACCAGGAGTTACGTTGAAAGTTCTAAGAGCTGAGAATGAATAAGAACAAGTCTTTTAGTTTGAGCAAATAAACGTACAATTTAATCTATTAATCTCCAATGGTTCAGTAGTTTTTCTACTGGTTCCAGAAATAAGGGTCAAAGGTGTGACCCACGGCTCTGGGGATCACTAACGCTGCTGGGCTTCCTGAGACACTAGTTCACTAGGAACCTCATGAATGGCGCCCCAGCAGATCTTTACAACTATCCTATCCGAATATCAAGACTCCACGATCTCATTCTTTCTTGCCATTAATAGATACTCTGACTCTCTAAATCTTTTCTGTGGGTTGAACTTATGACTATGAAAAACAAGTTTTCAATTCTGTAATAAAAGCTGGCGTCCGCTTGGTCAGAGATGAGTCTTACAAACAGCAGCAAAACTGTCTTCAGACCAGGGAGAGCGCTCTCCTCCAGCCCCTTTCACCTCCCTGTCTCCATTCTCACCAGCACAAAGGACATTTTCCTCTTTGATCTCATCGAAAAGTCTAGACACAGGATCTGATTGTGCAGCAGCCTTTGTCACCAGCTTCTAATTCCCCACTAGTGCATTACTAGTCTCTTCACAAAGAAATCTGCCCCGAACTATTAAAAATTGCTTTATAAGGCTGCTCAAATAATATATTAATATTGCACGAGTAAATAAAAGCAGATTAAAACAAAAGGAGCTAAAAGTAGTTTTAATACACTTAATTAAAATAGCATGTAAACTTTAATAACTCACCTTTTTACTCCCAGGATTTTATAATAATCTCGCTTCTGTGACTGTTTCAATAATCTCTGGGCTTTCTCTAGACCTTCCCGAATCTCCTGGTCATTTTCGTTGTGCTCCTGGGCAGTTTCATAATCCTGAATGGCTGTCAAAACACATTTAGGAAACACCTTTAGAAGAACTGTGCTGTGGAGCTTTCTGCTCGTCCTTCCAACCTTCCCACACTCGTCACTGTTACACAACTACAAAAAACAATGAAGGATAGTTTTTATTTCCACTCGATGGAAATCCCTATGGCGAGCTACTTGTCAGCCCTCCCAAGTTCTCTTTCCACATCTCCATCACAGCATCTCAACTGTACACACACAACCTTCCCGCCATGAGACTGAGGGGATAGCTGCACAGGAGAGTGAGACGCCAGCACATCATGAAGCCAACAGCAGTATCGGTGATGCTGTCACTCAGAGTCAGTGGACACCGCAAGCACAACAAAGTCGTATCCCCGAAACCCGATGCGCAGCTGCGTGTGAGCTCTCCTAGCGCGGCTGCGTGTGAGCTCTCCTAGCGCGGCTGCGTGTGAGCTCTCCTAGAGCAGCTGCGTGTGAGCTCTCCTAGAGCAGCTGCGTGTGAGCTCTCCTAGCGCAGCTGCGTGTGAGCTCTCCTAGCACAGCTGCGTGTGAGCTCTCGTAGCCCAGCTGCGTGTGAGCTCTCCTAGCGC
Source organism: Typhlomys cinereus (assembly GCA_023101885.1). NCBI lineage: Eukaryota > Metazoa > Chordata > Mammalia > Rodentia > Platacanthomyidae > Typhlomys > Typhlomys cinereus. The sequence goes on along the minus strand of JALPQD010000244.1, from coordinate 3,196,678 downwards.
AGCTGCGTGTGAGCTCTCTTAGAGCAGCTGCGTGTGAGCTCTCTTAGAGCAGCTGCGTGTGAGCTCTCTTAGAGCAGCTGCGTGTGAGCTCTCCTAGCACAGCTGCGTGTGAGCTCTCCTAGCACAGCTGCGTGTGAGCTCTCCTAGCGCAGCTGCGTGTGAGCTCTCCTAGCAATCTCTGGTGCGTGTGTTGTTTTAGGATCTGTGGCTACTGATATCATGAGGAAAAGAAACAACATGGCAGGCCTGGGACTGTCCTTTTGAAAGACCTTCATAACAATGGCTCACTGTGCTTGAAATGTCTGTCTAAGAAACGTGGTTTTTGCTAACTATCATCCGGGAGTCTAGAACCTGGGCATGGAGTACAAGATGACCAGTGAGTGACCAGACTCCAAGGACAGTCTTGGGTGCCACGTCTCTAGTAAGACCTGAATTGTGGAATTAAATAAGCTTGTCCTGCATCAATTTATAGGAGAAGGATTCACCATTACCATCTAGTTTCTTCTACATTTTTCCCCTTTGTATTTTTCCCTCAATGGAGCAAAAATCTCAGTCCTGAGTACAACTTTATGCTAAGCCCAAAGTGTTCTCTAACCAAATTAAAAAAAAAAAAAAAAAAGAAGGACTTGAGTTCAAATACTGGATCCCATGTAAAAATGCCAGGCAGAAATGGCGGCAGCCCGAACTTCTGACACTGGTGGGCAAAGACCAGGAAATCCCAGAGTCAAGAAAAAAGGAAGTAGAAGCAAATCAGGATGATTCCTGAATATATCCTTGGGCCTCCACAGGGACATACAGCACCTCTGATACACTCATACACACCCACACCCACACACAATAATAAAAAATAAAAAGTAAGAGAAAGAAGTAGAGAGATAAGAAAACTTTCAGCCACTGATAAGTCTAACAGCGTTAAGAAAAGCAAATCCATTTTTCTAGAGTGAATTTTCTAATAGAAGAACAATGAAAATGTGAAGGAATGTGCTAAATTGGAATACTGCCCACCAGAGTTAGGCTAGTGAAACTATATAAATAACCAAGAACAAAAGATAACAAGCCTTATATTATAAATACAAATGTAGTTAACTCACTTATTTAAAATAGTTTCTTACTGGACCAAAAAGCAAAACTCAACTCTATTCAAGAGGCACAACTGAAACAAAGTAATTTAAAAAGTAGAAAGTAAAACTTTGGTCAGTTTCCCAACTACTGCAAATAAATGATATTTAAGACATCTAACAAACATTTGTACATCAACAAAACACCAACATAAAGCAGAAACTACAGAAAATGCTAGGAGACTGGCATTAGGAGACTTTCACCTCTGTTCATGACAAGTCAAGCAAAAAAAAAAAAAAAAGTCTAAGAAAGGACTGTAATGTAAAATAGAACTGGTAAGCCAAATTCCAGAAACAAGTAAGTGTAACTTTACCAAATCCCTAGAGAAGACTAATAATGTTGACCACATTAGGTTAAAAAAAAAAAAAAATACAGTAAGAAATTCCAAAAGAAGAGGTAATATTAAGAAAAATACTCTGGTCACATGTTTTTGAACTGGAAATTAATGATGAATCAAAAATGAAAAGAATTACTGCAAAGAATTTTTTTCAATTTTTTTTAATTCTTCAATTGCTTAAAGTGTCAAAGAAATAAAAACACTCTAGATCCTCAGCCTCCGAGTCCCGGATGTGCTCCCCTCCCCACCTTCCTCCCCCCACCTCCCACCTATAGATGCCAGAAACATGACAAGCTGTTTTATGAAAATCCAAGGGAGGACAATGTGTGTTTCAGAAGCCAGAATTGCCAGAGTGTTAAGTAGCTGAGATCAGCCTTGAATTCCAAATTCTACTTGTGCCTCGCATGCCGGATTACAGTATGAGCCTCCGTGCCGGGCACTTTATGATTCTGGATTTGTTTGCTAGGGTAACTGTCATTTGAGGATACAGCTCTGGACTTCACCTCGGAGAACCGGATGCACTTAGAAGCCTCTCTAAGGATGTGATGCTGGAAAACAATGGTCGGATGTGTTTGGTATAAGCCGTCCCCCGCCTCAGACCTTACAGGCGATACTAGCTGCTGCAACCACTGTCAGGAGGCTAAAGTTAAATCACTTCAGAGTAAAATCTTGACAATGAGGGAGGGAGGGAGGGAGGGAGAGGAGAGAGGGAGGGAAGGGAAGAGAAAGGAGGGAGGGGGGAAGGGAAGGGAGGGAGGAAGGGAGGGAGGGAAGGGAAGGGAAGGGGAGGGGAGGGGAGGGAGGGGGGAAGGGAAGGGAGGGAGGGAGAGAGGGAGGAAGGAAGACTACATTTAAGAACCCATAGGACACAGTCCAAATTGTCCTCAGTGCTAAAGATGATTCAATCACAAGTGGGTCAATAAGAAGGAAAAATTAATTGCATTATTCAAACCTAGAAATGAAATCAAAGAACAAAAACAGACTCATGAAACAGAAAAATATAGAACTGACAAGCTGAAAATTGATCTTGTGAAGACATCTCTGTAAAGGCTAGGTTAAAAGTAGCAAGCTCAAATGTTAACAATAAACTGGTAAGAAATAAATTAGGACCATAAAGACAGATACAGAAAATCTGAGCAGATTTTCATAGAGAAAGCTTTCAGAACACCACCTCCCTGAGGAACTAGAGTTTTCCTTGAAGACTCTTCAAGCAGTATCAATATATTTAACAGTACTTGTCTCCAAACTAAAAATGGCCAAGATAGTAAATTTCACGCTGAGTGAATTTTACATTAAAAAATGGCATAGAACTAGACTTTAAACAAGCCTTAATTCTAAACCTCATGTTGTCCTACTGTGACTTTGTTATAAAGAATTAAATCCGTTCGTCCATCAACTAGGTCAGGCCTCGCACCAGGAGCCCGTCGCTCCCTGACAGCTCGTCGCTCCCTGACAGCTCACGGCAGCGCATACGCGGCCTGCCTCCTGGCGGCACTCGTGAGTCCCCGTTGTTACCAGCACTTCGCGCTGCTCCAGCGCAGGCTCCTCCAAGCCTCTTGGGAAGCAGCTTCGCTGCAATCAGAGAAGCTCCCTTCGCGCGAGCTTAGAGGCGTCCTCAAGCAACAGCCTCTACTTCCTTGACCCAACAAACTCTCTGAGTGACAGGTTTCTGCCATGAGCCAAGCTAGTACCACTCCTGTTCCATTATTCATAAACCTACTGATTGCTGGTTTAACAAAGGTGAGACTAGTAAGCAGAAGCAAACAAAGCTTTCAAGTTTTAACTCAAGATTTGATGACCCTCCACCATGACATAACCTGGCAAGGAGCATTACTGCTCACCTAACACTCACTCACCAAACGTCCTCTTCTCTTTCCACTTGAGCGGAACCCTGTAATCTCTTACTTACGACTCAAGACACTATTTTACAAAATCATAAGGCAACAAATAAGCTCATATTTTTAAAATTTTAAGCAAAAAAATGAACAAAAAGATAGATGCATTACAGTAAGTTAGTATGAGGAACACTTTCCATCAAGAATAAGTCATTGGGTTTCTCTAGACACGAGTCAGTCTGACATTTGTTATGAAAGTGCTCCTTGAACTGTATTTCACAAACTGTGAGATCTGACGTCTGCTGTTTTGCAGCTTCTCTAAGTTCATTAGCGCTGATCTGAAAGACTACTTGTGATGAAAAGTCCCAACGTTAGCCAGAGGGAGGGCCAAAGCCAGGGTAAGGAGACGCGGTAACTCAAGAGTGAAGAAGTACGCATTCGGAAGACTTTCATACACTAATCCATGTTCTACTGCCCATGTTCATAGGAGTTATGGTCTGAATGTCCCACGGTAGTAAACAGATAGCAGCTACCATCTTTCCCTGAAAAGCTTAGAAATCTGCAATTTGTCGGAAAAGGGACAACAGTAATTAACCAGCAGTTTGCCTTAAAAAAAATCACCACATATCAAGCTTCCACGCAAATCTGTCACTTAACAATAATAGAAAATTACTACTACCATTTTTCATTTGAAATGCTTTGACTTGCAATAAAAATTTTGTGATAAGGTTCTTCAAAGATCTACTCTTTTTAAAAAAATCTCATTTATATGTTCATAACGATCACACAAAAATGTTATAAAATCAGGGGTTTGGGGGGAGGAGGAGGGAGGGAGGGAACTGGTGTACCTATTAAGTTTGTATGAGCGGAAATAATAAAGAATGTATATAATAAAAAATGCTATAAAATCAATATATATAATGAATTCTTATCCAAAAAGCATTGGCTTATATAATGTCCTTACAGCATCACTTGTTATTTTCATTTAAAATAAGGTAAGCAAGCTATCATCCTTACGTTGCTACACAATTTGAAGGTCAGAAGCCCATTTTGTGAAAACACGTATATGTATATATGTATTCTGCACACTGTGTATTACACGGAATGTGTACGTATGCATAAACCGGAGGCGTACACATGCACAGGCAGGACACAGATCCATATTGCACAGTGGTTACTTCTGGATGCATGACATCTGCGATACACGTTTTCTAACTCATTATTTGTCTTTCCTAACTTGACTACAACAAAGCAAGCTAAGCTCTTTATATTACACTAATGTCAAGAGCAGCTCTTTCCTCAGACTGCACCTTCTACGCTCCACTTAAAATAATTTCCTAATTCTCTTCCACCTTTTTAAAAACTTATCATTTCCAAGCAAACCTATTCCAATGAGACGCAACTGAGCCTGCACTACATGTGCAGGCTGCGACCTGCAGATGCTGAGGATCGGGGTCCCCCTGACGTACCTTCATCGTACATTTCTTCTATCAAGTAGGCCTCTGCTCGGTCTTTCAGAGCATTCACATTGTCAGGTTCCAGCTGCAGAACTTCAGAACATACTCTGATTGCTTCAACGGGCTTCTCATCCTAAAGAGAAATGTGAGGAAAGAATCTGTGAGTGACACTCCACATATTCAGTATTTATACCACTGGAAACAAGTCAACCATTACCTTAGAAAAGCAGTGGCAAATCCTTTCTTTTGAACGAATTGTATATTCATCAACGCTGGGCTCTGTTTTCATGACAGATTCGTATTTGCTGGTTGCATCTGTGTATCTATTAAACAAGCGTGTGATGAGTAACCCTGAAGTTTTATTGCAACGCCGCTGCCAGGCTCTGTCTGCACGGTGCACACGTGATCCAACGGCTCCTGGCTCCTGCCTGGGGCCAGATCACTCTCCCCTTCATCCCAAGCAGCATAAGGACAGTCTACAGCGGGTCCTTAAGCACTTGTCCACAGTCAAAAACACACACTGAAGCACGTACGCGAATAGCAATCAAACCCAGTGATCACAAGTCTTTATAGAACAAAAGCAGCAATTGTGAAAGTGAGTACACACCTAGTTAAAATCTAACTTACGGTAACTAAAAACAAAAGAAAAAGAGATGACTTTATTTCTTAGCCACTACACGTTTTCATGAGAATCACAGTGCCCAATCCACGTCAGTCAAAGTGATCAATGTCACTCTTCACCACTGAGTAGAAAGTGCTCCTTACAGGAGCCTGGAATTCCCAACTTTGTAAGTTTTCTATGAGCAATACAGCTAGTTCAGCACTTTCTCCAAAATGAAGCACTACTTATGTACCAATGATTGTGTTCAGTAATAGAAGCTCAAAGATTTATTACATGTTACTGTGGCATATTCCTCCCAAAGTGTAACACCTTTCACATTTAGATGCTGATGTACTGAAATAGGTTTAAGAAGAGAATTCAAAGGAAAGGATGGGGCTGGCATTGTGGGTCAGTGGTAAAGTACTTGTCTAGTAAACTAAAGACCCTGGTTCAATTCTCAGCACCAAAAAAAAAAAATTGGCTTCTGGAAAGTGGATCAAATATATTTACCCCAACTTCTCTGGATCTGCCCAACTAAAAACTCCAGACAATTACATGCTTTTAAGATTCTCAAAAGGGAAGGGAAAGATAGCTTGGATCTCAGAGCCTACACCCAGTATACCAATGGAGCTACACAGATGGCAAACAGCACATGAAATGATGCTCCCTCTCATCCACTAGGGAAAGATTAAAATTATGAGTTATTGCTGCTCATTATCAGAATGGCAAATAAAATAGTAAAACCAAATCCTATCAAGTATTTGAAAAAAAGGATCACTGATAAGTTACTGAAAATAAGAAAATGGTATAGTCACTCTGAAAATCAATTTAACAACTTTTCCTAAGCATGTGAGTGGCATGTTTCCTAACCATGCTACTCATTTTACTTACATGACCCTGTTGTGGAATGATGGCCTCCAACACAGCTGTCACTACCATCTGAATCTGAGCAGCTGTGACTAGTCACAAGAATTCTCAGAACTGGATGGCGGACCTTCCCTCACAGGAGGGAGGGGTTGCACCCATGTCTACCAGCCAGCCAGGCTGAACACCGGCCCTCCCAGCTGCGCACAGTTCTGCCCCAGGTGAGGGGGCTCATGGCCTTGGGAGATGCTGGAGTACAGGGTTAGAAATACAGTGCAGAGGAGACCTAACTATGCAGCTATGGGGAAGTCATCAGCCATTCTGGGGTGAGATCTTTTGGTGATGCAGCTATTTTGGGGTCACCCATGCTTCTACAGTAACGTCTCACCTGAGTTCACGCAAGTGAACCCACTAAACGTGTCAGTTCACCAAACTACACTAGGGGGATGGTTACTACGCTCTGTCAGTGTCCTACCAGGGTGAGGATATATTGATCACATTTCCATAGGAAAAGTTCAAACAACGGAGCTATGATTCTGCTGCTGTTGTCTGGAGGGTGGCACTAGGATCACACTCAGGGCCTTGCTGCATATGCCATTAAGGTAACACTGAACTACACATCTCCAACCCTAAAGACTTAAACAGAAAAGCAGAATTATTCATTAGGTGACCATCAAGGGGTGAAAGGCTAAACAAATCATAGATCCATACCATGGAAAATAGTTACCACTAGATAGGAAGGAAATATTGATATATACAACAATTTGGGTAAATCTCCACAGAGAATTATGCTCAGGGGGATTAAAAGTCAATCCCCCAAATTTACATTACTATTTAATTCCCTTTTTGTAGCATTCTTGAAATGATAGAATTAGAAGCAAAAAACATGGTTGTTAGAACAAAGGAAGGGATAGGGAAGAGAAAAGAAGTGGCTGTGACTAAAAAGTACACCATGAGTGATACTTGTGATGGATTACCCATATTCTGATTACTGTATAGTGTTGTATATAGTATTTCAAGACATTATACTTTGCAAAACACTGGGGGATTTGGGTAAAGCATTCTTGCGACAGCTCCAAAGGTACAAGGAGTAGGGAGGTCACAGCCTATCTTAATTAGCAGCATTGTGTGAAGTGACTTTTATTCTCCTCAAATCTCCAACCCCAGCCTATGAACCCCTAAAATAATAATCACAGCGACAGAACACTTTGCTTCTGGAATGAACTGGCGTGAACTGGAATAGAGCCCTCCTTTGCTATGCCCACTACAATCTGCCCCTTAATAACCACACTCAATTATAAACTATTTAAGACTAAAACCTACAGTCAAATTCATTTCTGCTTCCTCGGTATAAAGTTCAGTGCCTGAAATAAGACAATAAAAATTTGAAATCAAGTAAATCTGCTAGTGAGGATATTACATAGTTGTTATTACTTATATTTTGCTTATTCCAATACTGTATAATCCTAATAGTTTTGCCAAGATCTAGCACTACCCAGAATGCCCTAGTCTCACTGACCACAGAATAAACCTGGGACAACTAGACACGTAACAAAAGACCTGTTGGCATCTTACCTGCCATCTCTGATCATCTCTTCAGCAGACTCAATCAGCTTATTAAGTTTCTTCACTTGTTTATAGTGTGCAAAACACCTTTTATGATCCTGGTCAAGTTTAAGACATTCACGAACTTCACTGCTCATTAAAAAAGGAATTGCTCAAGTCAAAATAAATTATTAGTTTCCTGTATTAAATATAAAGTTTCATAATTTACTAAACACTTATACATATGACATTTAAAAGGACAGATAGAATAACACACATAATACTTTACCTTGCTTCTAAAAGTAAAATAATATTCTCACTTTAATAAGCACATTTTACGAAATAAATTACAGTAACTTAGGGATAACCTAAACCAAATAAATAGTTTAAAAAAGCCTTACTACTTAAATTTTATTAACTACTGTGTACTGTCAGTAAAGAAGGACCCTGCTCTGGCGTCAGGGGACTGACCTGAGAGAGAGCTCGTGGTCTCCGAGCTGGTAGTACAGCGTGCTGATCTTGTAGAACGCCTCAGTGTTGTCGCTCTTCAGTTTGGATGCAGCTTTTAAGTCACTGATGGCTTTCCTAGGCTCCCCTTCTCTTATAAAGCACTCAGCTCGAAGTTCACGCAATTCTGCATCCCAAACACAAACCTTGAGAAACAAAAGAACTAAACTTTACGAAACAATAAAGTGTACACACTAATTCTTGCATCCCACATATTTTATAAATAGAAAATTACAAAACATATATTTATATACAGAAACCAAGTGACTGTGATCATTTTTATATTACTGTGTTTAAAAATATGAGACAAGGGAGGGGGAGGAACAAGAACGCAAATTCTCAAAAAAATTAAAAATCTGACAACTTAAATTTGACAAAACGATGTGATACTTTCTCCAAGGACATATTAAACTTTAACTAAAGAATATATATAACAGAAAAAGGCCTTTATCTTCATTGGATTAGAGAACTCTAAAATTCAGAATATAAGAAAGCGCAGTAGGCCTGTCTCAAAAAACTCCCAGTATTTCTAGCAGAGGGTGGTTTCCATTGAAACATATTTGAAAAAATTTCAATGGCAAGATTTTTTTTATACCCAATAATTATAATTTCAGGAGGGAAGGAAAAAAGGAGGGAAGAAGGGAAGGAGAAAAGGAAAAAGGATATAATCTAGGGTTGGTTTGTTTTCTTTTTATTTATTTATTTATTCAATTGTGTGTGTGTGTGTGTGTGTGTGTGTGTGTGTGTGTATGTAGAACCCCGGGCAAATTCGGGAACCACCATGGACGTCTCCACCTCCTCGTTTACTCTGCCCCAGGATTCACAGGCTCCGCCCTACCAGGACCAGAAATGCAGACAGCCCCGCTTCTAGGATCCGAACTCAGGACCTTCCGCCAGCAAGGCAGAGGCTTAACCCCTGAGCCACCTCTCCAGCCCCTGTTTGTTTGTTTTCTTGAAGATAGTGCCTCCCAAAGCCCAAATTGCTCTTGCCTCTCCATGTAGTCCAGCACGACTCTGGACCTCCGAATGTTGGCGTGTCAGATGTGCCTGCCACACATGGGTCATGCGGCACTGAGTTTGCAGCCAGGCAAGCCATCTTCTACTGAACTACATCCCCAGCCTAAAATTTAGGTTTCAAATGAGCAGATATCTGTTCTGTATTATCACTAAGTGAAACTTGTTAGCAAGCGTCACCTCTCTGACATTAGGTCCTGACCATAAACAGAAGAAAAACAATGTAAGTTGAAGTTTCGTCATTCCATATTTATGAAAAGTCTGTACCATTCATTATCCCTGCTAGCTTCCTCAAGGCAGAACCCAGAAGCTCACCAGTAAAATAACGGCAGCACCTTCGTATATTCACAGAGCTCCTCTAACATTAGGCTAACATTTGTTCACTTACATGAGCAAACTAAAATCAAATTTACATATAAAATGAAAAATGGACCATCTAGCTCCTGGAAAGCGAAGAAAATAACTTTGTTTCTTTTATGAAGTGTCATATAATCATTTAGTAAGGGCCGGGGAGATGGCATTTGCCTCATAAGCAAAGGACTTCAGTTCCGATCCCAGAACCCATTTAAAACACAGGGTGGATACGGTGGCAGCCTGCAGTTCCCACCCTACAGGCAGAGCCTCGGAAACCCCAGAGAAAGCCATAAGGAAGTAATCCAAGATGATTCCTGATGTCACCACTGGGCCTCCACAGATACACACATTCCACTCAAGTGCTTTCTTATATATATACATGTACACGTGCAAAAAAAAGTATATAAAACATAAATTCCACTAGGCCATGTAAATGATTTTTCAATAAAATTACTAAACAAATGGCCACTTCTTACACATTCTAAGTTTACTACCAAGATTAAGTCAAAATGCCACAAAAATGGTAACTGTGATTATTCTCTTTGAAATAGTTTGCCATTAAAACCTTCTGAGGCAAAGAAACCCTAACATTAAGTCATCTCCCTTCTTCCAAACACAACTTTTCCTTTTGCTTCAAGTACCTCATCTTTTCCTCGTTATCTACCACTATGTTCTTTTTCCCACCAAAAGAAAAAGCAAAGCAAATATAAAACATGTCACTGTGACTGTAACTTCACAGCACACTAAGAACGTTCACTAAGCACGTCAGCTGCGGTTCTGTGGTACCAGCCACAGGCTGCAGGATCAGGTTCATGCACACACAGGCTGCAGTGCCTGAAGCCTCAGGTCTTGTCAGCTGCGGGGCAGAAGAACTTACCTCTAAGACTCTATCAAGGAAGGTTATAGCGGCAGCATAATCGGCACTTTCAAAGGCATCGAGTGCTTGCGAACGCAAGCGCTGCATTTCATCAGCCTTTATGAGTTGAGACTGAGCTTCTTTTTCTTCATTTTCACTTGGATTAGACTTGAGCTAGAAACAAAGCAAATAAAGCAGAACCTTCATCTCCTCCATTCAGTACCCATAATACAAACAAAGATACCCACAATGTCATCCAAACGTCACACATCAGAGCCCAGTACAGGACCAGTCACACCTGCCTGAATTCCTAACCCCACCAGCGTGACATTGATGTAGTTAACTGCACTGTGACATGCTGCTAACTTCAGGTAACATGGTTTTCAGCAACGGGCAATTGCAACAGCAGTGATGTGGGCGGATGCTTCACAATTCAAATTTCTATTACTGTTTTAAGATAAAGCCTGAACAAAAAAAAAAAAAAAAAATCCTAAATCCTGAATTAAATCATTTGTTTTCATGTTTTCTGCATTTTCTTGACAATAAAAAGGGAAAGACAGCACAGCAAGTACCCCATATGTAACTATTAGCAGGTACTAGTAAAATTTCCAATTCCTTTTTCAGTGCTGGCGGGGACTGAACTCAGGGCCTCACACATGCCAAACTCACGCTCTACCATTGAGCTGCAATCAGACCCATTTGCACATCCTAGAAGACATCAACTGACAATGAGGACAGGCTGCAGAGATATAACAGATGCTTCCCAAACTCAAGTCATTTCCCCTGAATTCCACATCAGTCAACTTAAATTTAGACATCTCTATTAAAGCAAGTTACTGCAATTAAAATTCTAAAGTTATTGTATCTAAATTTGAACTCCTCTGGATGAAAATAAAATCAGAATTTAATATAGCTTCACATATTTATTTTTGCTTGAATTTTAGAAACAACCACAAAATAAAAGGCAACTTACAGACTGGAAAAAAAATTACAAATCATGAACCAAATAAGGCAGAAATAACTCATAGAACTCAAAACCAAGAACATAAATGAGTGAAAGAAGAGGCAAAGGATTTAAAAGGCATTTCTTCAACATGAAATAATAGTAGCAAACAGTTCATGAAAGATGCTCTGACCACTTACCATCAGGGAAAGGACAGGAGAACTGCAACGCGATGCCTATCACCTTAAACTTCTCAGGAAAACCACTGCCAATATTTGAAGCAAGAATGTTCCCCCATATGCTAAACTATCTTTAGCTTAATTCTCAGCCCAGTGCTCTTGGAAGATATTCAACGGTCGTCAGGGGCAAAGTCTCAGCTGTGGCTGTAGAAAACTGGTCTCCTTCCATTTCCTGATTATGAACAATAGGCTCCCTCCTCCAAGATGTACTGCCTCAATAGACCCAAAAATAAAGGGTACAAATGACCATGCAACGAGGCCTCCAAAACTGTGAGCCAAAATTAAGTCTTTCCTCTTTTTAAGTTTATTGTTTGCAGTACTTCACTACAGTAACTGAAAGAAAGCTAGTATAGCCAATGAGAGAGAGATGCTGCCCAGTATACAGAGGAAAGGGAACCCTTGAATACTGCTAGTAGAAATGGCAAATATACAGGAATTATAGAGAACAATATGTAGGTTTCTAAGATACTTCAAAATACAACTATAGGATGACCTACTAATCTTCCTATGGGAATAAACCCAAAAGAAATGAAATCACTCTGTAATTTATGCAGGTATAAACCGATTCCAACTAACATAACAGTGCTGACTTGCTCCAATGGAGAGTTTAATAAATATCTTACTGATGGTTTATTGATTTTAAAATTAAATTGCAATTAACATGCTTACCAAATATCTGATTTTTACCATAATCAACACAAAAATTTCCCTTATATACTGTTAGAAGGAATGGAAATGTATATAACCACTATAGAATAGTACAGAGTTCTATTCCTCAAAAGATGAAAAAAGTATGTCCACATATGATCCAGCTATGTCGCCCCAGATCAAAACAAGACGGAAAAGAAGTCAGCATACAGAGACACTCATCATCATGTGGCACTGCTTACGATAGTGTCGAATCAGCACAGGTGCTCACCAACGAGGAACAGTTAAAAACAGAGCATAGATACACGATGCACTACTATTCAGTCAAAAGGAATGAAATGTGTTATACAGAAAATTGGGAGGAATTAGAGATTACTACATGAAATAAAATGAGCCTGAACATGGAAGTATTCATGATTCTCTCTTTTATTTCCAAAAACAGAAAATGAACTGTCAACGAAGGAAAAGAATGAGAGACAGGAAGAGCAGGGAGGATAAACACGGCTTAAATTCTCATATGTGGAAGTGGCAAAGTGAAATTCATTGATTTCTACAGGTCATGACTGGATAATTGTAATTAAAAATGCAGGTGTAGCTTTGTGAAATTAAAAATTCAAAAATATAAATGAACATTTAAGTTGATCAAAAGCCAGGCACGGTGGCACATGCCTATAATCTCAGCACGTGGAAGGTGGAGGGAGGATGAGGAGGGAGTTTAAGGAGAAGCTACAGGCCGTGTCGTCCAGGCTGGCGGCCTGGACTACATGATGCCTTATGTCAAATTAAATTCCATGAGTTTTGCATTGGTACCTAAATCTAAATCTAACCATTTTTCTTCTTAAACTCAGGCATGGAAAGCACAGACACACAAAAGATTAAGACTAAGGTGGGTTTAAAGTTTATTTAGCAATGAATGCTGGATTAAGAAAAAGGAAGACTTAACAGATAACAAATTATTAAGTGAGTTGTTGAGAATCGGGAAATTTTCATTGGAATAAAAAGCTTTATTTTCTCCACCATTACCTCTCCCCAAAATAATTTCCCTTCAGGGCTTCCTATCTCAGAAAAACCTGGAATCATATTAAACTCTTCCTTTTCCATCAATGTGTTTGTCTAGTTCCACCAAAATGGCTGCCTGTACCAGTTCCACTTGCACTAACCTGGTCGGTCTCCGCAATGTCACAGTTGGATTATTTCCTTTCAGTCTCCATGAGACTCTGGCTACCCTTGACTACTTCAGTCCATTCCTAGCACACCAGTCAGTCTTATTGAAGCAAAGACATTCCTTAAGCCTGCAAAGGCCGGAGAAGCCTTCAAGTAAAATCGAGGTCTCCATTAACGTGTTCAGTATTCTCGTCCTCCGATCTCACTGCAGGAATTATTTCTTAAACAGCGCTTTGCTTGCTGAGATAGCATCTCCCTTTATGCACCTCCCTCCTCCCCTTGCACTGCTCAACTTCAGCCTAATGGCAGCCGGGCCGACTCGCCTTGCTGACAGTGACCCCTGCTTTAAAGACTCAAGAGTCTGAGCACATTCTGGCTGCAGGAGCATCTGTCTTGACTCCTGATCCACAAATCCAGCCGAAGACTTATGCGTATTCCCTGGAAAGCCAGCCGCACTAACCGTACGGTGCAATATTTGTCTCTGTAGGTCTTCCTTACTGTCTCTCACTTCTTGAAAGGCACAGGTTAGCTTTCTCCATCAGAAACCTCTAGAATCTTCAAGTCCAGCTAGCAAAAAATATGTGTTCCAGTGCTTGCTGAACCAACACAACTACGTAATAAGTATATATAAGAAAAGTTGAGATTCTCATGAACAAAGTCCAAAAGACACTAAACCTATCCAAATATTTGTTATAATATATGGAATGCAGTTACTACCTGGTCATACCATATAAACAAGATGAATCTTAGTACATGTTATAAGTTTGTAAATGATCTTAACACAAAAGGCTTAACTCCCCTCTCCCTACACACAACCTCTGGCTCGCTTGTCCCATCTGTAAACACACTAAATCAATAAAACTTAAAAAAAAAAAGTCATTAAATGGACTGGAGAGATGGTTCAGGGGTTAGTTCTGTCTTGCAAGCAGAAGATCCTGAGTTCAGATCCCAAGTCCCACATAAAAAATGCCAGGCAGAAATGGCAGTGGCCAGGTGGAGATCTGTGCCCTCTGGCGCACACACACACACACACACACAAATAAACAAATAAAATATTTTTTAAAAAATCATTAAATGAAATTTGTCTTGGGACTAAGCCATAATTTCCAACAATTCTGAAATGGCCCCAGATTCCTGGCCATTTTGTTCTATCAATTTATCAAAGTGGCACTGCTAGTACTAGTGACTGTAAAATCAAAATAATGTGTGGAACGGCTGCAAATGCTTGTAATCTCAGCACAAGGTCATTCTCAGTTACAGAGCTGTGCTCCAGAAGACAGTCGGGGCTGCGTGATAGCCTGTCTTAAAAAACAAAAATAAAATAAAAATGCCTAGCAATTCTGAAAAGTACTGAAAATGCTGTGGGTTTCAAAACATCAAATACTCAGCCAAACCTGATTCTTTATATAAAAATAAATGAGCAATTCCATCTCATTAGTATACAATTTTTTCTTTCTGTTTAATAAATGCTAAAAAATATATGTGTAACAAAGAACTGTTTAAAGTAATTCTCTATGACTCATAATCAGTTTTAACCCCTATCTATCGTACATACCCCTATAAATGGGTACATAATAATTTCTAGGAAAAAGGGAATCAGGACTGGGGAGAATTCAAGAGGATCTGCCTCGAGGAGGAAGAAGAGCTCAGCTCACACGTCTCGGCTGTCTTGTTGAGCGAAGGAGAGGGCCTGAGCACCAAGAACCGAAGAAGCGTTACTATGGACCAGGCGCCTTCATCAGATTATTACCATGGTTTTCAGACGCCAGTCACCACGTTAGTTCAAGATTCTAATATACGCATCAGAAAACTGTCTTTCACTATGGAATTACTATTAAATATCTTAAATTCAAAGCAGAAGAAAAGGAAATTCTGTAAGTTCTGTCAAAGTAACACGTGAGCATCAAGAACAAATTCAACTTACCACTTTCTTAAAATCATCTTCGGCTTCATCGAGCTTCCCTTGCTTCAGTAGTAAGTGACCTCTCTGTAATCTTGCCTAGGAGAAAAACGGATTGGTCTTGAGCTTTACAGATTCTAAATTTCCTCAATTAAGTGTAAAACATAAAACTAAATAACCTCATGAAGTCATTAACATGTGTTTTCCCAATGATTGTTTGATATAACCTTGGGATTCGTTCCTGGAGCCAAGAATGTGTATAATTTTTATTAAAGTATGCATGCTTTCTTAAAAATGTTTACTTAACCCAAGGAAATAGAAAAACATATGTTCACACAAAAATTTATTCATAAATGTTCAAAGCGATAGCCAAAAAAGAGGACACTGACATTTCTGCCTATATTACTCATTCATAAAAAGAAGTGAAGTGTTGATCCATCAATGAACCTTAAAAACATCCTCAAAGAAAGAAGCCAGACACAAATGGTCCCACATCACATGACAAAACAAAACAGTTTATAGGAATAACAGATTCTATTCTGGCTTCATTCTGTCTGGTTACAATTCTTAATCCAGCTTGACACGGGAGCTCACACCACCACCGGGGGACAAGGGAAGTAGTCACACCACAGCCAGGGACTGCTGAGAGGAGCAAACCTCACTTGCCAGGCAGCGCGTGTCCACGTATGCTGAAGAACGCAGAATCGCTGAACCTGTGCCCTCCATCCATCTACCCCACAGACTGGGCCCGCCCCACCATTTAGACAGTCTCCAGCAGGTTTGCCCGGGGCTTGCCTTGACTATCAGTTCTCCACAAATGTGTCCAAACCTCAGTCTATAATTGTCAAATTAAAGCCTATAAGTAACTGTCACAGATGCGATATGAACTGCATATTTGTGTGTGTGTGTGTGTGTGTGTGTGTGTGTGTATTGCTGGGTATCAAACACAGGGCTTCACAAAGCTACATTACAGCTCATATATATTAATTTTTAATAATACTTTTTTGGCATCAGAGTAACTTTTTGACACTAAAATAAAATTTTTACTGAGACTTCAATCAATCAAAACAGGTTTGCTTTTAATTAACCCTCCAATGTAAATACTTGCTATTTTCAAATAATAATGACCTTCCCTCTTCATCTAATATTCCAAGGTCTTCAAAATATATCTACTCTCTGATGATCAATGTGTCTAGAAAACAAAAACTACATTAATATCCCACTTAATTTCCATCTTACTTTTACATTACATAAAATTTCCTTAGTTACCTATTAAATGCATCAATACACATAAAAGGGGGGAAAAGTCGTTTTAACTAGCTAACACCTAATCATAACAGCTAAGAAAATGAGCTAGTTAACCTTTGTGAAAGGACAGACTTGGCTATGTAAAATAAGAGTCAAAAATTATACACATGACAGTTAGGAATTCTATTTAAAAATAATAATGACATTTCAAATCAAAGCTGAACTTTATCTAGTCAGTTATCTCAAATCCTTTTTGTAATCCTGCAAGATATAAATAAATGGAAACCACACTAATTTTGAAGCCATCTATACTGGTCCATAATTGGATCCACGTTGCTCTGAAAGCCTTACTTCTGTCTCTCTGCCATGGTTAAGGACGTTAACATCGCTCGCTCACAGACTCGCAGGTTGAACACTTGGTTTCCAACTATCGAAAACTTTAGGAGATGAAGCCTTGTTGGAGATAGATCACAGGTGCTGATGCTTGGAAGCTGTAACTTGTCCTAGCCACTTCCTGTATTTTTTCCTACTTCCTGTCTGCCATAAAGTGCCTCCTCTCCCATATGCTTCTAATGACATAAGGTTCTACTTCACCACAGGCCCAAAAATCAAAGGAGCCAAGGACGATGGATGGAGATCTCTGAAACCAGGAGCTGAAACAAACTTTTCTTATACGTTACCTATGTCAGGTATTTGGACACAGCAGTAATGGGGCCAATATGCCTGCTATAATGAGTCCTCACCTACACCTGTCGCAGCCTTCCAGTGACTTGCAACCTTCAGGAAGTCACAGTAGACGGTAAGTTTCTGTACCTCTGAAGCTTCACACTGGCCCCACGGAAAACTGCAAACTCAGCACGGTCACAGCCAAGACACTGCCCGGCTCTCAGCGAAACTGCTCGTCCTGTTGACAGCAGTTCCTGCTTCCCTCACATCCTGCCCTACCATCCACCCTTCACACAAACTTAACTTTAGAAACTGCAAACATCACTGCAAGACTTTGAAAAAAATCACCTAGTATACCCTCTGATACTCTGTCATACTCTTTGATTCCAAGGACTTTATGGGCTTTTTTCCTGCTGTTGCTGTTGGAACAGGCTGACCTCAAGCCCGGGGCTCAAGAATCCAAATGGCTGGAACTCCAAGTGTGTGCCACTGTGACTGACACACTAAGGACTAGCTCACCACTACACTACGTCACAGCTCCACTAGCTTCTGGTAATGCCCAGGGACCAATGCTCACTGTAAGAAACAAATTTACCCTTCCAGGGTCCCTGAAGCTCTGCTCTACCAAGTTTAGGGACACTTACTGCAGTGAAATCCATCTTCAATTCAATCACTTTAGTTAAGTCAGGTAGTGCTGCTTTTGATTTTCCCATAGCTAAAAAGACAGTAGCTCTTCGATAATATGCAATATAGTTTTCAGGGTCACCATCTGAAAATTAAAATTAATAAATATTAGCTCTCTGTAATTTATTTTTTAAAAAATTATCTGAGCAGTGTCAGAGGTTACGGTTCTATTAAGAAAGGCATTAAGGACTTGGGATATAACTTAGAGTAAAGTGTTTGCCTAGAATGCTCAAGTTGCTAGCTTCTATTCCTAGATTCATGCATGAATGAATAAGAAAGGAAAATGAATTTTGAAGAAGCTGGGGATGCAGTTTAGTTGCACAGCACATGCTTAATATATACAAGTCCCTTTATTCACTCTCTACCAACCCCTCAGATGTGAATGCACACACACATACACATAGGTGTATACAAACACATATATACACACATCCATATACATACATAAGTACATACATGCATTATGAATGCAGTCATGGTGCTCAGCAGGACCACTTGATATAATTCCAGAATAGTATTCCAGTTATTCTTCCACTGTTGTAATAAAATACTCTGACTCAAGTAAACTATAGGAGACAGGGCTTATGGTTCCAGAAGCAATAAAAGCCATCATGGCAGGAAACACACAGAGGCAGGTTGAGATCTGGCTAAGGAGCAGGAGGCTGACTACTTCCTTGAAGCCATATGTAGGAATCAAAGGTGGGGGGAGGATAAGGCTGGGTTATCAAGCCTCAAGGCCCACCCCCAGTAGTACACTTCCCCTCCAGGAAGGTTCTGTTTCCTAAAGCTTCTACAATCTTCCCAAACAGTGCGTTCATCTGGGGACCAAGTATTCAAACACATGAGCCTTTGGAAGGCAATTCACATTCTCACCATGGCAAATAGGATCATCAAATCACAGCCACATGAGCCAATGAGTTCAGGAAAGAATATCTTTTACACTTTTAAAGAGCCATCAAAAAAAGGAACAACATGAGACCGTAGGGCTGCAGAGCTTACCTGACCTTTTTGGAAAAAAGGTTCACAAACTCCTAGTCTAGAACTTTAACTACATTCAACAAATGACACACACACACACACACACATATATATATACACACATATATATGTGTGTATATATATATGTATGTATGTATGTATATGTATATATATGTATGTATATGTATATATATGAATTATATATGTGTATATGTATATATATGAATTATTTATATATAAATAATTCAGTCTTCATTTTTTTCTGAGATTTTCCTAAGAGAAATACAGGCCAAGGATGTGGACTCTGCATTGTAAGATTTTAGAAATTACAGGGGCTGGAGAGGTGGCTCAGGGGTTAAGCCTCCGCCTCCCAGGCGGAAGGTCCTGAGTTCGGATCCCAGATCCCACGTATAGATGCCAGGCAGAAGCGGGGGCGGCCTGCATTTCTGGTCCTGGTAGGGCGGAGCCTGTGAATCCCGGGGCAGAAGGAGGTGGAGGCGTCCATGGTGGTTCGCGAATTCGTCCGTGGTTCTACACATGCACGGGCACACACACACACAGGCGCGGGCACATACACACACACATGCCACAGTTGAATAAATAATAATAATAAAAAAAAATTTTTAAAAAAAAAAGATTTTAGAAATTACAGACGTCGAACTAAATTTGTACACTGAAAGTATAATTTCTGTCACCTCACGCCAACTAAAGTGGCAGTGAAGAAACAAGGGTAACAAACAAAGAGAGCCAAGAAGGAGAAGGAGAATGAGTGAAACTCAATACAGAGCAGAAAAGTTAACATTAGAAAAACAGCAAGGCAGGTGTTAGACTTTTTAGCTTATTCTACTTATCATCTGTGAGGTAAAAGAGGAGTAAATTAGAAGCAAACTTCATGCTTCTACATGCTTTATGTAGACTGATCCTGTTAAGACAGCACAGTGGAATTGTATACACATTAAAAGAACTTCAAAATGACATTGATCAAATCTAGCCATCTATCTTTAAAAAAAATTATCTTAGAAGAGGGGGCAGTAAAAACTGTAAGCGCTGAAGGGACACGGCGGCGTGGCCGACAGTCGCCCTCGGCTACGACAGGCTGCAGCACCCGGGCACTCACGGCACTAGGTGCACCTCCAAGGCCGGCCCAGGGTCTGACCTATCAAGATCCACCATGAAGAGGCGAGAACAAGAACCTTCCTGAAAGACCACGGAAGGTTAATGAGTACTGAGAACTCCATCAAGTCCTCAAGCACACGCCAGAGGTAACCATACAAAACTCAGGAAGCAACACGTGCAAAAAAGCCATGACAATAAGAGGAAGACTGGTAAGGAAGAAAGGATGTAATGGGAAAAGGAGGGGAAGATGGGATGGGGACTAAGGTGTGAATATATTATAAATTCATTGTATTCATGTATGAAATTCTAAAAGAATAATTTTTTTAAATGAGGTGTTCATGGGCACAGCTATTCATCATAAAAATTATACAATTAAAAATCCCTTGGGAGCTGGGGTGATGGAGCACATTTAAGGCCCTAGGTGTAATATTCAACATTTCTCCACCCCGCCCCCCCCCCAAAAAAGCCTAAAAAACTCCCGAGACTTCTATCCCTGAAGGGGGTTTATTATTCACAAGGCATTACATTAAGGGAAAGTTATATTCCAAGATAGTATATAAGCATTTGAAATCATGGTTTTAAACATTTGCCAACGGCACTGGAAACTACCTAAAATATTGCTAGTAGAAGGCAGGGCAAGATGCAGCACAACTAAATATGAAGAAAGATGCGAGCGGCCAGCGCACCCAGGACACAGTGCAGTGCTCAGCGTCACTATTCACTAGAGACAACCATGAGGGTCATCTTCACAAGAGACAAGTGGAGGACGAGAATATGAAGAAGAACCACAGCACTGCTGAGGAGATGAAGAAACTGGAATCCTTGTGACCATTGGTAAGAACATCAAAAACCCACTGCAGGAAATACTAAGTCACCTTATGATCTAGCGATCTGCTAGATCACTTCTGCATACATATCCGATGCAACTGAAAACAGGGCTCAAACATACTTTTGTATATCCATGCTCGCAACTGTTACTGTAACAGTACAAAGATGGAAACAACCCAAAAGTCTATCAGTGGCTAAATACAAACATGGCACATGTTCAATGGAGTATTATCCATAAAGGTAGGAAATTCTGGTAGGTTACAAGATGGAAGAATCTGAAAAGTTATGCCAAGTGAAGTAGCCAGGAGAGATAGTAAAAGCGTGACAACCAGGGGCTGGCGAAGGAGGTGGAAATGGCAAACTACCATTCGATGGGTAGAGTTTCAGTCTGGAGTGAGGAAAAAATCTTGGAAACAGATGGGGATGATGGTTCTACAATAATGTACACTCAATGCCACGGAAATGATCAATTTGCATAAATATATTTCACATCACAAAAAAATTTTTTTAAAAAAGGAAAAGAAGAAATGGGGGTATTTCTGAAAAAGTAATTAGGCTTTAACAATAAAAAGGTTTTTTTCTTACATGTATCAGAAATCAATTTGAAACACAATAAACCCTCCCTTGAATCATATTTTCAACAGACCAAAAATATTTTCAATCAGTTCTAAATTTCAAAGCTCCTGAAAAAGCCATGTATATATGCCAGATTTATACAAACACATACACATAAATGCAAAAATAAAATCAAACAAAAGTTCTACAGTGGTTAAGTGCATATCCCACTAGTGTAGAAGTCAGAAGTGAACTAATTCAGTATTAGCTATTGTCATTGCCAGTGCTCGCCAACGTACTGTGTCTGAAGCAATTAATATAACCATATTGAAGACTGATGCTTGAAATAAGACAACTGAATTAGACTCTGAAGTTCTTTGCCATAAATGTACCTCAGAAGAGATTGAAGAGGCCATAAACTCCATCCACCATCTGTTGAATATTCCTATTAACTTACACTTTTTTTTCATTATATTCATTATAGACAACTTTACTTTTGAACAAACTAAAAACTCTCAAACTACACCAGTCTTCAGCATAAATTTCACTATACACTCCACTTGAGAATCACTGCCATTTGTCAAATCATCATTAAGAAAATGGCACTACTCAAAATTCTTGAAGTACCAGCAATACTGTTTGCCCTTTACTGAATTTTACCAACAATGTATCATGTCTGCTTTACTGTTCACATCTTTCAAAGAATAACAGTTTACTAAATCATAAGTCTTGAATTGCAGTCCTTTTTAACTCCTTTAAGATGTCACAGACCTTGACATTCCTGAGAATGTGAGACTAAAAAGGCAAATAATGAAGTATATAATAGGTATCAGGTACAGGTTTCAGTAATGTTCTAATAAAGCAGGTAAGGACACTTGTTTTAAGACATGCTTTTTAGAGAGAGAGCGCTGGAAAAAGCTTAAATTACTTGCTGCAGCACTGAAGATAGTTTGAATCACGAGAAAAACCATGGATTTAGTAATGATAAGAGTCATACACACTAAATAACCCTTAGAGATGTATAGGATGCAAACTATTACACCAACTCTCCAGGTGTGCTGGAGACACAGACTTCTTAACAGAAACTGGATAGTCAATAAAACCCTGTGAACATATTCAATCTATTTTTAGAAAACTCAATCTTCAAAGACAAAAAAAAAAGTTTTAGATTAGAGAGATGGCTCAAGGATTAAGCCTCTGCCTCGAAAGCAAAAGGTCCTGAGTTCAGATCCCAGGTCCTGTGTAAAAAATGTTAGTCCAGAAATGATGGTATCCTGTACTTCCTGCCCTGGACAGAGGAGTCTGGGAAGAGCAAAGCAAAGAGGAGGCATGCAATCCGGGGAGATTATCCAAGTCACATTTGGGCCGCCACAGGCACACAGAGTGCTTGCTCTACACGCGCTTGCACACACATATGAACCCACACTTACCCATGCAAAACAACAAGAAGAAAGGACTCTGAGAAAAGCCCACATCAACAGACCTTGCATAAAGTTACATACATTAAAAATATTCAGGTACTCAGAAACTATTTCTAGTCATCTAGCTTTGTTCCACACTAACAGATTAGAAGTTACAGTAACAGTTGGTGTTATACGCAGACCCAAGTAAACAAAAAGAAGTGGCAGCTGGATTCTGACCAATACCAAACAAACAATGAACTGGAGAGTCTTACAAGACTATACTGATAACCTAGTCATCAACAGAATTGAATTACATTAAGTAACCCAATTTTTATTAGTATATGTTACATACATACTAATACATACTAATACTAATCATACATAATAATGGATTACAGTGTTTTCATACAGATATATGTGTTTTTATCATATTCGCCCCCTAATTACCGTTTCAGCAGGGTTGTTTACAAGGTCCTTGGAGGAGGGACTATTTCCAGAAGCATAGAGACTTAGCAGTGACTACTGAAGAAAGTCTCTTCCCTTCTCCAGTACCATTCAGTGCCCATAGGTACCCAGAGAGGGGCCTCAAGAGCTCCTTACCCCAGTCCTGGGGTGTGGAGGCGTTACAGTCCTTCCCCTACTCAGAACGGGATGCTGACAGACCCAATCTTGCCAGATCTGTGAGGGCAAACACCAACAGATGTGGTGTCATGTTCCTAAGACAGAGATCTACCTCATTCCACTTCTTCTTACAGCTCTTATATTCTTCCTGTACCATCTTCTATAATACTCCCTAAGCACTGAGTGAGTGATAACAAAATCCCATTTATAACTCATCATTCAACAGTCCCTCATTCTCAGCATTCTGACCAGTTACGAGTCTCTGTAGTTATCTCTGCCTACTGCAGAAAGAAGCTTCTCTGATGGTTAAAATCTTGAGTTAGTCTTAGTACTTATGCTAGTCAGTTTCAGTTATCTCTTATGTAAGGTACATATGCACTCAAAAGTGTTACATGTTTAATTATTAATCTATATGACCCAGAATCCTGAAAATATTTGACATTTTATATGACACGAAATATGATTAAAGTGTTAACCAAAACAGAAATACAGGTTAGAATTCACTAAGACAGACTGAGTGATTGGTCTTTGATACAAACCTACTGCAGCATGAAACTGAGACAAAGCATCAGCTAGCTGTCCAGCTGCAAGTAATTTCTTTCCCAATTCAAGATGTTTCTCAACATCTGCATTTATTCCACATTCAGCACCTAAAAAATAAAACAATACAATCCGTTAACCTCTGTGCTCCAACATTCAATTCTATTTAAAAAAAAAAAAATGAAGGTAACAGCTATGTGGCTCAGTCACCTAAGATGAAAAAAGAAACAGAATCTGAAAAATGAGCTAAAGACGCAAACATGGTGTTGCATTTTATAGAGTATTCAAAGCCATAAAACACCCCATTCTACTTAACCTGCCAAAAGAATATGACCAGTCTACAAAAGGAAAACTGTAAAAGAAAAACAGTACTGGTATAATTACTTTGATAAAATGAGCACTGTACTGTTAAGCTAGAATCCCATCTTGATGAGTACCAAGTAGTCAGACGCAAAATTCAAGCACCCACACTGCTCTAGGTGCTTGTGATAAGTGAGCAACAGACAGCGTCTCTCCCAGTACCTTATACTATGGTAGGAGAAAACAGACAGAATAAACAGGAAACTACACAGTCTCTCAGAAAAAAAATACCAAAAAGGTCAAGTGAGGTAAAGGGGTCAGGAATGAGGAAGCGTAAAGCGGAAACCAGGGGCTCCCGGGCAGGACTCCTTGGAAAGCTCACATCTGAACAACACTTGAAGGAGCTCATCCCGCAGACAGAGACCAGCTTTCAGGAAGAACCAACCGGTGTTAAGGGCCTAAGTCAATAGTGTGCAGATATGTTCCAGAAACATCAGGAGACCTGGATGACTGCAGCAAAACCAAAAGCAGAAAGCAGTGAGGTCAAAGAATAGAGGGCCTGACTGTGTACAGCTCTGGGTTTTATTTTGGTTAAAAGAAGGTGTGTGAGAGGGGATGGACTGCTGAGGTATTCTGAGTACAGGAACATGATCCGAATGACTGGGCCAATCATCTATCAAGTGCCTCTCCACTGCCTCCTTTAGCAACTGCAGGACAACAATGTGCTGGAGATTTTAAGCATTTATCCTTCACAGAGCATACGGCGGTGTGTCTTGTTAGTAAACGGTACTAAAGAGAACGGTGGGAAGGATAGCTCCAGGTTCTGCTGGCTACTGCATGATGTGTGTTTAGCGCCCTGTTCCTGCCATATGCCCAGGAGCCCAATGCCATCAGCAACCTGGCAGCCTCGGCCTCAGCCACCGACTCCCAATGAGGATGCCACCCCCTCCAGCTTCACCCATGCACACATACACGTTGCTTGGTCCTGGCCCAGCTACACCTGAAACGGTTGTTCCCATCTGTCCAGCAATTGAGCCAGCTCTGGCCCCAGCGCTTCAGCAGACTTCATCCTTAATAAACCTGGGCTGCAGTTACAGCTCAGTCAACAAGACCTGAACGCCCCTCAGGAAGGAATCCCTCTTCCACAACCAGCCTTCCTCCAGTCTGTCTCAGTCCCAAATATTCTTCAGCAGACCTCTTACACCCTAACTCTCCACGCAGCAAGTGCTCATGTGCCGCGCGTGTGCACAACTGCATGTGAACATGGTCAGCACGAGGCATCTTCCTTCCTTCACTGCACTCCACCGCATGTCTTAGACAGGGTCCATCTCTCGTTACATCTGGATTGGCCAATTCAATTAGGCTGGCTGATGACCAGCAGCCCAGAGATCGTCCTGTCCAGAATCCCCCGGGCTGAGTGGGATGACATGGTGGGGCACGTGCTGATGCAGCAGACATTTTCTTTTCACCCTCGGTATCAGGGGTGGAACTCAGGGACTCAGCTTGAACAAGATGTACCCCTACCCCTTGATTTTAAAGTGTGCTTTGCCTCTTGAATGAGCCCAAAATGGTAAACAAATGGGGCTGGGATGTTCCAGGAGACAGAGCCACAAGAAGGTACTTTGAAGACTGGTTTAATCATATTATTGAGCCTGAGTACAGTGTTGAACTGCTTGCAAATGGGAAATGAAGTGTGTGTAATCAAGAGCAAGTAGTAGAATCAGTCAAGCTGCCACTTATGGATGACTGCAACAAAGTACTCCGACAC
This sequence comes from Typhlomys cinereus, assembly GCA_023101885.1. Taxonomy (NCBI): domain Eukaryota; kingdom Metazoa; phylum Chordata; class Mammalia; order Rodentia; family Platacanthomyidae; genus Typhlomys; species Typhlomys cinereus. The sequence continues at coordinate 3,170,588 of JALPQD010000244.1, read as the reverse complement.
TTGTCCTTGAGAGCCAAGTATCAACTGCACTTGACCATAATGGCAAAAATTATTAAAATAAGGACAGGAATATGGGGTGGGTTCTTTTTAATGCACTAGAAATCTTACAGAAAATTTCCAAGCTCAGGTCTAACTCTCAGCTCGTTACAACTTGTAAGTTTCCATAACATCTCTAAAATAATCTTTATTTTCTTTGTAATCACAAAAATGATAAGCCAAAAATCAACCACGAAATTTAATTATGGGCATTGATGAATTAATAACCAAAACAGAATATAGTTTCTTACCAAGAATCAGCAAGTTTCTTGTGAACACTGGAGCACAGATAAATAATAACGGGGCCTTTTATTTGAAGCGGGAACACATATTTAGACCCAGATGAAATTGTTCAGTTTGAACCTCCACATTCTCTGGAGCCCCTCCGACCTGAAGTAGCTTCTCAGGCAACTCTGAAAAGGCTATCCTCTCATTGCTTAAATGCCCTAAAGAAATTTGGCCAAGAGCAGGTGCCCAGAGAGAGGACACCCATCCTTCTCAAGACCCTCCACAGCCCCTCCCAAATTCACTAACCTATAATTAGGGTCAAATCTAAGCTGGCTCCAGAGAAAGACATTCGCTGTGATCCAAGGCCATCAACAAAGGCATTAATACTGCTGACAAATTTGGGTCTAATTCACTGACATATGCATACTTACTGAAGCAGCAATCAAAAACTGCTTTTGCAAATGAAACTGCACTAGAACATAGTCATGCCCGTTAATGAGTGTATTCTCTATAATAACTGTCGCACTACATAGCAAAGTTGAACAGTTATAACAAACTCTATGTGGTCTAACTAAATTATTTATTATCTGATCCCTGACAGAAGTTTCCCTGTCCTACAGTAAGGACTGCACATGTAGTACATCACTGGTCAGCACCTTTACTTAACTGGATGGCTGAAACCCGCCTGGAGAGAGTGTCCACAATATGGCAAAAGAAAGGGATCCAAAGGCTGACAGCAACAGAAATGCTGGACTACATTTATCTTGTGTCATCTAACAGCCCCACACTAATCATTTTTTTTCCATGAGAGGACCCAGAAGATATTTTATCAAGGCACTGAGAAATGTATTAGTGAGAGATCACTTGCAAATCTCTATGTTCGCTTTCCTCTACAGGACACTCAATCTCTAGAAGGATGTTATCATTAAGAGGAACTTCTTGATTTCAATAGTGACACAGTATCCTGCAGTTGGAGAAGCTTAAGTACATCAGAAACAAGTTAACCACATTAAAATGCGCAAGACGCCTAATTCACAGGAAACTTAATCAGGTAAGTCAAGTAACATACCCTGGGGTGGTATGTTACTAAATTTTCTTCCGCCATACAAGTGCTTGTACAGTAGACCTGTAACAGAAAGGAAGCAGGGAGGCTTTGAATGGGTTCACAAACAAAAATTAGACATTATCAAAGTTGATATGACCAAAGTTGTTATGACTGTTGAGTATCTAATCCACCAACACAGAGCTCAGTATTAGACTCCTCGAGTGGTATCATGGTGTGATCAACTGGTCATCTAGTAGATTCTTTTAAATGGTGTATTGCTTAACAATGATCTCCCATTTGTCTTAATTTTCCTGTTGCTGTGAAAAAATACTCTGACAAAAGCAACTTATCTACCTATAGTTTAGGAATTTTATTTCTTACACAATTTTTTTGTAAAGTGTCCTCTTATTTTAGATCTTTGAAATAATAAAGTTTTGATTTTTGTTTTAAAAAAACAACTTACTGGAGAAAAGATTCCAGAGTACAATCTATTGCTGTGGGGAAGTGATGTCAGCAGAAGCCTGAACACGGTCACATGTGTCCAAGGTCAGGAAGCACAGGGAAATGAATTCTGCACTCATTTTCACACACAGGAAATGGTTCCGCCCACAACTAGAAGGTTTCCCACCTCAGTTAGCCTGATCAAAATAACCCTCCCCCTGCAGCTTAAAGGCCTGCTAAAGAGGCAATCCCCCACCTTCAGGGCTGTGACTGGAGGCCTGGCTCCTACATGATACTGGACCCTGACAAGGGACAACACTAACTGCTGCAGTTACTTCCTTTATTGCTCTGAGACAATAATCACACACAACTCGTGGGAGAGAGAGGGAGATTTACTTGGCTTTCAATTCCATAAGGGATAGAGTCCATTAGGGATATAGACAGAGGCTGGTCAGATTACCACGGCCATCAAGAAGAAAAGCCAAGAGCGGGACTGGAGAGATGGCTCAGGGGTTAAGACTCTGTCTCGCAAGCAGAAGGTCAAAAATGCCAGGTGAAAATGGCAGCAGCCTGCACTTCTGGCCCTGGTGGGCAGAGCCTGGCACATCCCAGAACAAAGTAAAAAGGAAGTAGAAGCAATCCAGGATGATTACTAAAGTTACTCCTGTTCTTTATAGGAACACATGTGCCCTCTGATACATGATACACGCACGCACGCACGCACGCACGCACGCACGCATGCATGCACGAGGAAAGTGAGGAAGTAAAGCCACACTACCAAATCTCAAGGCCACCCCTCTGTAATACACATTCTTCTAACAAGGTTCTAACAGTGCCACAACCTTCCCAAACTTTAGCACCAACTAAGGGTTTAAATCCATGAGCTGGGTGTGGACAACTCAAATTCCACCATGACACCACCACACCATCAGAAACAAAGAACTCGTGGTCTAGTCCAGACGCCCACTGCACAGCAAAGGACGCATGTCCTCAGGAGTGACTGCCTGGTGCCGACCGCACTGTTAGACGCTCTGCGACCTGGCCATTCCGTCCTCCTTAAACAAGAAAGACAAAATAATCAATTGTAATGTTGGAAAAAAGTTGATCTCAACTATCCAGATTACTAAGGAGAAAAGAGATGACTAATAACAGTAAAAAAGTCAGTTGAGTGCTACTGCAGGAAAGTAACTTGAATCATAAGTCTCAGACTCTTTTGAGAAGAAAAATTTGTTGATCAAGTCAGATATAGATGAAAACCACATAATCATCTCAAAAAATGTGAAAAGGGCTTTTGTCAAAATTCAACATCCTTTCATGATAAAAGACTCATATGGTAGGAACATATTTTGACATAACAAAGACTATTCACAGCAAACCTACAGCCAACATTATACCAAATGGAGAGGGAGGAAATTAAACTATTTCCATTAAAATCAGCAACAAGACAAGGGTATCCATGTTCTCCCTTTTATTCAAGTAATGTTTAAAATCTTAGCAAAAGCAATTAAAGTAAGAAAATTAAAGGAATAAAACTAGGTAAAAAATCAAAGTATCCTATTTGCAGATGATAAGAGAAGTCCTAACAACTCTACCAGAACAATCTTATGTCTGATAAATACTTTCAACAAAGTAGCAGGACACAAAATTAACAGACAAATCATCAACCGTCTTATATAACAATGACAAACATGCTGAGAAAGTAATCAGGGAGACAATCCCATTCAAAATACAACTAGGAATAAACCTTTTCAGAGACTTCCACTGTGAAAACCAAGACACAGTAGAAACTAAAGAGGACACCCTAAGATGGAAAGACTTCCTATGCTGATGGGCTGAAGACTAATATTGCAAAAATGGCTTCACTATCAAAAGCAATCTAAAGAGCAATGCAATCCCTACTCAAATTACATTGCCACTCTTTACAAAAATAGATAGGAAAATATCCTTACACAATACTATGTACAATGAATAGATACGCTGGAAAAACTAATTTTTTTAATTGACTTCAATGTGAATAGAAATAATCCTGGTTTCAACCAATCTTCAATAACACCAAAAAAAATCTTACTTTTTCCCAACTTTGCAATTTGTTTGCACTTAGCTTCGAGGTGTTTTAAGTTGTGAAAATATCTCATGTCCTGTGATGCTATTTATTCAGGTGTTTTAAACCTTTTTTTAAGTAAAATCAAGTTATTTTATTATCCTAAAATAACTCTGAAAACTGATTTTTCACTTAATCCCCAATCAAAAATTTTGTTATCTGTTCTTATGAAAAGATTTTAAACTACTTAGGTTGATTTGATATGATAATTAGTTTTTGGTAAACACTCCAAATAATAAGTGATGTTAATTTTTGGATCAATGTCATGAAAACTTCAGAAGGGCTAAGACGGCCCAGCAAGTGAAGGCATTTGCTCTCAAGCCTGGCAACCAAAGTTTGATCCTTTGAAGCTCACATGGTGGAAGTAACCAATTTCAAAATGCTGTCCTCTGACTACCACACATATGCCACAACACAGGCACCGCCTGTTTGCTCTAACCCCCACTCTTTCAAAGAAAAAACATTTTATGACTTTCAGAAAAATTATGAAATTCTTAGAATTGTTAAATGCTTTAAAATGAGATCAGTCATTTCTTACTAGTGAATGCGGTATGCTGTGGAAATAACCAAATTTCCCTGTCGATTGCATTACAGTGCTCTCAAGACCACAGCTAGACTGTCTTTTTTATCCAAGGAAAGTTAATTGCTTTATCTGGATGTTCTCCTATATAATCTGAAACTGTGTCTTCAAGGACATTCACTAAAAGTACACTGGCAAGTATAGGCTTTTGATATCTTTTTAATTTTAAATTTTTCTTTTTTATTATTATTCAATTGTGTGTGTGTGTGTGTGTGTAGAACCACCATGGACGCCTCCACCTCCTCCTGTTTTTTAACTCTGCCCCAGGATTCACAGGCTCCGCCCTATCAGGACCAGAAATGCAGGCCGCCCCCTCTTCTGCCTGGTGTCTAGGATCCGAACTCAGGACTTTCTGCCCGCAAGGCAGAGGCTTAACTCCTGAGCCACCTCTCCAGCCCCGGCTTTTGATATCTTAAGGTCAGAAAACTGGTATGGATAAGAACTCAAAAAACGTCAGACAGGTTGATAAAATTGCTTATTGTAGATGAATCACACAAAGAATTACACAGGGCTGAATGAACTAAAAGAGAAATTATGGGCCTAGGGGAGTTAATGACTTTGATTTGAATGTTTCTGGTTGTTTACTGTTCTGTTTTCATATTTATGAAACTTATTGTCCTACCTATCTATAGTATACAAGCAATCTCACAGAATTGGAACATTTAAAAGGATTCTATTTGACCCCTCAGAAACTGTAGAACTATGATGAATATCCTAATTTTTACAGCAATACAGCTACTTCTTGTAAGCTTATTATAATATTATTGTAAGCTTCTTACAATAATAATTTGAAGTACGAATATATCAATAGCACTCTGTAAACTTCTTACAATAATTAATAATTTAAAGTACTGAATATTTCAACAGCACGTGTACATACAACACAACAAGAACCAATCTTTAGGAGCTAAGGTAGACTTTTCAGAGTGAACAAAAACCCTAGGGCTTATGTAAGGGATTTCACATCCTAGCAAACCTTGGCACCTTAAAGTACTCTGTGAACCTTGAGCAACCACATTCAAAGTGTGCCACGGAGGGACTCCACTCAAGGGCCCTGAATGCTCCAAACTGTTACCACAAATGGCAAGGCCCCTGGCCAGACCATCCTTCCAAAATCAACACTGCAAAGAATACTTATGAAAAGAAATATGTTCACAAAACCTAAATAACAAGAAAAAAAAATGGTAAAGAAAAAGGATTTTTAAAGTCTTAAAATGAAGACAACCGATAATCTTACAGAGTCAGAAGATGCAATATCTTTAAAAAGGAAGAAAGATAGATACACAGAGGAGATACCTAGTACTTACAGCTCTAGCAGCAAGGATACAAAGGAGAACAAGACAAAAACAAGATAACGTCTTAAGTGCTAATCTGATGCTAAGGTAACAGAATGCCTGAGGAAAAGGAATACTTAATATAGACAGTTAAACAAGGCCTCCCTGGTTATTGCTTGAGTTAGAACAGAAGTAACAAGGGAGGAGGATCCTGAATGACACATGCCAAAATCATGTCCAGGCAACAAAACCCGCACAACAGGCAAGATAGGAACCAGGCTCAATTCAGAGAAACTGAGGTTACAGCCTGGTAAGGAAGGAAGGGGAAGAAAGAGAGGAGATACACGTAAGATAGGTCACAAAATCAGCCACAGTATGAAATTTAGATTTAATCCAAGTGCCAAAGAAAGTCAATAGATTGGGCCTTAGCAAGAAACTGAAAATCAATTTATATTTTAAAAAGATTGCTTTGGCTGCACCTCAAAACAGATTGGAATAGGCAAGAATAATTGTGGTGATGTGAACATGCTATACATGAAATGCATTCAGATTTCATTTATGCTTTCCGAAGAAGCCTCAGAGCTTTTTACACAGCAAAAAAAGTATTCACATACTACATTAAAATTAAAAATTAAATGTAAAAATTAACAAAGCAGACTGAGGAGGGTGTTTTGTTAAAGATATTACTAGTTAAATATCACATAAAGTTGAAAACATTTTTCAAAATACAATTACTTTGTAATTAAATGGCAATTAAAAAAATACCTATTTCAAATGATTTTTGTCAAACTATAGAATACAAGTATTAGGTTATCAGACACTACAGGACACATTAATAAGACAGATCCTACACTTTAGAAGTCCTATCTTTGTTATTTTGTGGTTGTTTTATGTCCTTTTCCTCTGGGCTAACATAATGCAGTCTTGGACTTTGCCAAGACTCACCAAAGCAGGATGCTGTAGCAATCGGAAGCATCGCAGGCTAGGGGAAGGTGTCGGAACCGTCAAAGCAAACAGCTGGTCAGTCTCAGCAGTCCTGAAACGAACAGATCAAGAGGTAGGGCACTCCCAAAGGTAAGAAAAAAGCAGTGGAACTTGCTACGATACACAGCCGAGTTGTGAAGAACCTTTCCATCCCCTCCCCAAGATGTTATAACTCCTAACTGGGACGTTCCCTATTCCCAGCTTGCCTTCTTCTAAATCCACACCACTTCCAGTACAAATCCTAAACCTTTAGCATTCCCACTAAAAAATTTGCAAATGTGTTCGTGTTGCTGGGTAGATTCATGCTGAATCCCTTCAAGTGTGAAGGCAGACAGTTTCCCTCAGGCCCCTCCGGGTGAGCCCTGTAGTAAAAGCAGCACACGATGTCCTCATGCCTCCTGCCGCTGCAGACTAGCTTTTCCCATTTACACACCTGGGAAACTTACTCGCCTATCAAGACTCTGCCCTAGACCTAAGTGGAGGTCAGTGGTAAAAGGCTCTGAGTTTCATCCTTAGTATCACAGAGGGAGGGAGGGAGGGAAGATTCTTCCTGCAATGTTGGCTCCTTTGTGAACCTTCGCTACTACTTAAATTCGGTAGGGGAGCCTCTTCATTCACACTGTACTTCGTATCTTCACACTCACAAATGCACCACTCCACGTTGTAATACCACTGTCTACACATACTACTCTCACAGTTCACAGCTGTCTCTTGCAACCTTGACCCCCCCCCAGCACTAATTGAAAGCAAATTTGAGTAGAAATTATTTTCTCAATTATTTTCTCCTTTTTGTCACAAAGTTTAGTACCTTACATATGGTAGGCACTACTTAATGAACTTAAATAATTATCTTCCTACTTAAATATACTGCAAGTCTTCAGAATACAGTCTAGCATACATATGTTATCAAATTAAACTGCTTATAACTGATCTTAAGTGACTCATAAAGACACTGGTGTCTGAGAGAAGATTCCTTAGATTGCTGGCTGGTTTTTGCAACAATTCAACTCTATTTCAAGCCACAATTTTTATTCCATTTCCACATACATGAGCTTTATCTTCCAAGAAATGAGGCAACCGAACATGATGGAAGTTCAGAATTAGACACCCATCAACTACAGCTCAACAACAAAAAACAAACAAACAAAACACAGGAAGGTAGGTGAAACAGAATAACTAATTATGTCATTCACTGAAGGCTGTGGAAGAAGGAAGAATAAAGACCCTTAGAGTCAGAAATAAGATTGACATTTTCAAGAAAAGAAACTGCTACAATAGGAACCTGGTAAAATGAAGGTGGAAGGAAAATAGCAGTCAGATAATGCAAAGCTTTATGGTTACTAGTAATGTATAAGAAAAAAAATAAAGATTAGTCAAGGGGAAGGAAATTACTACAAAGGAGAGAACTTGGTTCTAGTACCTCCCTGAACACCTGGGTTAAAACTTAGCCTACCGTGGTAACATTGAGACATTTGGGAAGTAATTAAGTTGTGACACTATGTCCTCATAAGTGGATCAATGTCCCATAAAAAGGCTGTAGAACAAGCTAGTTCTTTTTGTCCGTATACCTTCTGCCACATAAAGTCACAGCTTTTTGCTATTTTAATGTAGGGAAAAGGGAGATACAAGAAGGTCCTTTGCACATGCTGACAAACCCAAAAGAAAGGCTGAGTAAGGAAGAGGACAATTTTGAAGCCTGGTTGTCGCAGTTGGCCTTCATGGTTGCTGATAAAATCATGACCAAATAGTTAAAGGAACAGAGGTTTATTTTCTCTTATAATAGTCTGGTTACAGTTGTTAGTCCAGCTTGGCAGGAGAGCATGCGCCATCACCAAAGGGCCGAGGGAACTGGCCAACCAGTCTCCACATAACAGCTGAGAAGGGACGATCCTTACTTGCCAGACCAGCACGTCTAGCCAAGAATACAGAAGGATGCCCACTCTCTCAGTCAACCAGCTCTCTGTATTTTATTCACCTGTTCAGGGCCTAGTCCCACCCACCTTGGGTTGGACCTGCTCCATCAACTAGACAATCTCCTGAAAGTTCACTCTGGGCTTAACCCAACTGCTAATTCTCTACAAATGTGACCAGAACTCAAACCCTCAACTGTCAAGCTGACACCTGTATCTACTATGACACTGGTCAAAAAACTAAAATATCTCATCATATGCTGAGTGGTTTTATCTTGTCCATCCCATAATCAAAAGTACTAATCAAGCTGAGCAACCAGACCTGGGAATGAGCCAAGAGGCAATTCATAGAAATTTAAAAAGTGAATTTTTACTCTTTATAAATACTCAGTCTAAGGTCTAGCTAGACTATGATATGGATTAAGACACAACTATAAGAAAATTTTCAAAAGAGGAAATGAAATCCAGGGCATAAGTGCACAAGTAGGATTTGGTCAAGAAAAGAGATACTCAATGCATTTTAATATGAGAGAAGGTGGTAGAATGGGCAGCAATGTAGGTAAACTGCCAAAATATGTGACAGAAAGAAGCTGTCCTGTGATGGCTTTTTTTTTCTTTTAATGAATACATGGTCTGAAAGAATGAGGTAAAGGAAGTTCATCCAAAAGTTCAGAGGCCGGGGCTGGAGAGGTGGCTCGGGGTTAAGCCTCTGCCTTGCAGGCAGAAGGTCCTAAATTCGGATCCTAGACCCCACGTATAGACACTGGGCAGAAGTGGCGGGGGGGGGAGCTGAGTTTCTGGTCCTGGTAGGCGGAGCCTGTGAATCCCAGGGCAGAGTAAACAAGGAGGAAATGGAGGCGGTCCATGGTGGTTCCCAAATTCATCTGTGGTTCTACACACATACACATATAATACACACATACATACACACATGCACACACACTCATACATGCACAATTGAATAAGTAATAAATAATAATAAAAAAAAGGAAAAGAAAAAAAGTTCAGAGTCCATCGGTCCTGGGGAATACGTACTACTATTACTTTGCTAAGTAGACATGTCAAACTGCCTTCTAAATATTCTTGGCAAGTGGTTATAGCGATGGACTAAATATTCATGTTTATTCCCACAGATCGGTGCTGCTCTCAACCCTGATCAGAGAGCTTCTTTCCACAGTGGACAGTGGTTAATGTAGAGACTCCAAACTATTCAAAGTGCTGAGAATAAAGTGACTGCTGAATGTTCAGCCCTTAAAAGGACACGTCCAACACCACTCCACCCCCACCCCAGCTCAGGTAACATCGTGGCAGAAGGGACATTAAGAAATTTAATAACAGAGAATGGAGAGAAGCGCTGTAGTGGCCTCACAAGATCAAGCAGGTCAACACTGCAGCACAGATGGGAGGGGTTCAAGAGGCCCCATCCTTTGCCCAAGACCCACTGGCAGGTAACAGCCGCTGGGGAAAGGGGAGTAACTTTCCTTCTGGAGTATGGCCTGTGGTGGGAGGCCCTATGCCAGTGGATGCCCTACGCCCACATGCATGCAGGCAGCTCTAAACAGATGCGGTAAATTATTTAAAGAAAAAAGATTATGAAGGGGAAAAGTGTGAGGGGAGAAGATATGATTAAGCTCTATTTCATACATGCAAGAAATCATATATATAAAACAAGGAGCAGTTTAAAGTTAGATTTGGATGCTTAAAAGAAAAAGGCTTAAAATATTGAGTTTTCAAGAACACGCTCAGGAATTACAGGAATGCCAGCAGTAGCTGAGTGTATATTTGAGATTGAGATTGTGGGCTTAAAATGAGACCAACAGTGACGTTGCTTCTCTCCACCTGTGAGGCACCACAAACAAGGTGACCAGGCCTGAAATTAATGGGTTTGGAGACCTGCCAGTAAGGAAAGCCAAAGAACACAGGAAGTATAAGGGTTCTTGGAATAAAGTGACTGTCGCGATGGACCGCCAAGCTAGAAGGAAGGAACAAGGAAGACGTGTCACAATGCTCCCCAAATGGGAGTCCTAAGATCCCCATTCGGTAAGCTCTAAGGCAACCTCATTAATTTTGTACTAAGTATCCTTCCTCAAAGTGCCCTATAGCATAACCTTTGCTGACTCATTGGGCCTTCGTAGTATCTCAATGCTCCAAATGACGAACTCATTAAACTATTAAGATGTGTGTGGGGGTGTGTGGGTGTGTGTGTGTGTGTGTGTGTGTCAGAGGGCACTGTGTGTGTGTGTGTGGAGGCCCAAGGGTTACTTTGGAAGTTATTGCTTCTACCTTCTTTCTTGCTTCGCCTGGGATTTCCCAGATTCTGCCTTCCAGAGCAGGAAGTACAGGTTGCCACCGGTTCAACTTGGCATTTTCACATCCAGGATCTGAACTCAGGTCCTTCTGCTTTTGAGGCAGAGTCATAACCCCTGAGCCATCTCTCCAGCCCTAACATTTGTTTTTAAAGAGCCAATTTTTAAAGATAGGAAAGAGAAAATAATGGTTGAAATATTTGAGTTCTGAAGGGCAGGTGACTGGGTTCCCATGATATTTCCATGTAAATGAAGATAAACTGCTGATTAGTAAACCAAAAGAAGCTAGGCCAGTGGTGGCTTACACCTGTAATGCCAGTGCTAGGAGACAGACAGGACCATGACAAGTCTGATGCCAGTCTGGTTTAACAGTGATTTTCAGATAATTTGGACTACAGAGGCCTGTCTCGAAAAATGTATTTTCTACATATTAATGTTTATATTTTATATATTTGCATTTATTTTACATTTATCTTTTATTTTTATTTATATTTTGTTATCATTTATATATTATCTATTGAAAAAAATGTATTCAATTGTGCCTCTGTGTGTGTGTGTGTGTGTGTGTGTGTGTGTGTGTGTGTGTAGAACCACGGGCGATTTCGGGAACCACCATGGACAGCCTCTATCTCCTCCTTGTTTACTCTGCCCCGGGATTCACAAGCTCTGCCCTACCAGGACCAGAAACGCAGGCCGCCCCCGCTTCCGCCCGGCGTCTATACGTGGGGTCTAGGATCCGAACTCAGGACCTTCCGCCTGCAAGGCAGAGGCTTAACCCCTGAGCCACCTCTCCAGCCCCTTATCTATTAAAATTATTGTGCATTCATATATATTTATAATTATATATTTAACATTTTATTGATCGACATACTATCAAGAGAAAAGCTGGCAAGTGGCTCAACAGGTTAAGGCACCTGCTCCCAAGCCTGGCGACCGGAGTTCCAGTGCCTGGAAACCGAGATGGACAGAGATGACTGACTTCTAGGTGCGTCCCCTGACCTGCACCATACACCATGTCATGCCTTCTCTCAATACCCCGACACCCTCTAAAATAAATAAAACAGATAAAAGTATTTTAATTTATCTAAAGAAAACCATGGCAACAGAAAGTAAACTTCTGCCAATTAATTGACTTCACATGGGAAAAATAGAGCCAACTCACAAGGCCTCTGATCTCAGAACAGCTTCTCCTGCCCATGGAATAAAATGGTGACTTTTCAAGGCACTGTCTCAGACTACAAATGCTGAACTGAAATTCTGACGGTGCTATTAACTTGTACTCTATCTTGCTAATTATTGAAAATAATTTTAGAAATCTACTTGTTTATGCAATTGCTTAAAGTCAGTCATTTTCACTTAAAAAAAAAAACCACACTATTTTCCACTTGAACATCAAGGAAATCCTACAAAAATAAAATATGCTTTCCATAGATTAGTAAATAAAATTTATCACAATCTTTGTTCACACAAATATTCAAGACTTATTTTCCCTATGTCCAAAATATGTGATCTAATTAGCTTTAATTCTAAAAAATAAAAAAAAAGTATCCCAATAACATGATACAAATGAAAGCACATAAAGAGTTTGGTCAGTTTTCAGTATGTGTTCCCTAAGTCACGAAACAGATTAAATCATTAGCAAAGACTGAAATAATCACATCTGTAATACGGGAATGCTAAAGTAGATGATACCAATATTTTCTTTCTACTCCATTTTGTTTCTAGTCCAGTGCTTTGAATTTCTTTCAAAGACCTTTGAGAAAGGAAATTGTAAGAGTTAAGCTTTCAATTCATAATACATGCCTTCCTTCTCTGGGTCACAACAAAAAAGACAGTTTTAAAAAAAGGTATATTTAAATCAGAAGATACATTTATTTAGGCTAATTGTTAGCAACATTTTCTATAGCATGAAACTGTGGTTCACATTTTCCTATTCTCACTATGCTCCCTTATGTCTTCTGCCTCCAATTTCAAGCTAGTGTAGTGTCTGACCAGCATGTCTCCCTCAAAACTGAGGCTAGTGAACTCAGCTATGACTGCTTTGAAAAATAGAAACTAATCTTTTGCTACATCAAGTCTTTATATTCCCCATCACCGATTCTAGGATCTAACAAATAGACCCCTAATGTAACTCCTTGGTAAGATTTGTTACTGCTCTGGTTCCCAAAATTCGGTCATCTGGAATTTTTAGATGTAAAATTTCAGGTTTCATCAAAACCTACTAAATCAAACGTTCTGGACATTAGCCTAGAACTCTGGTTCAAAAAAAAAAAAAAAACAACTCTCCCTGTGAGAACCTGAAATATATTCGAGCTAGAGAACCACTATATGGAGAGGAGGCGTTTTTTCTGGGTTTTGGTGTCTTCTTTTTTGAGCCAAGATCTTATTATACTCGAGGCTGGCTTCAAATACTGCAGTTCTCAGTTTGAGATTACAAATAGGAATCAGCACATCCTGCAAGACCCACTACATTAAACTTCTCAGGAAATCACCTTTCCATTACTACTAGTGGCTATGAAATGCTGATTTTTCTCAGCTGTCCCCACTTAGAGATTTTGAATTTATTGGCTACTGTCCACAATTTAACCTATCTCCAATCAAGATAAATTACTTTTTCATTTTACTTATTCTGTGTGTGCACCGTGCATGCATGCAGGGAGAGGGGGGGTCAAAGGTAACTTTTAGAAGTAGGTTCTCTCCTATCACCATGTAGTTCTGGGTGTCAAACCAGGCTTGCAAACCAAGTGTCTTTTGCCTGCTGAGTCCTCAAGATAAAGTTTAAATTATTGGAGCCCTACTCTCCGCAGATCTAAAGCAACAACACTACATACATCCATGAATAAGAAATGGCTGTAGCTTGCACCAAGTATAAAGTATAAAGTCCGTGGACTTCATACAAGCCATGCTCCTGAAAAAGCACTCCCCTGAGAAATGTCACGGGAGCTTAGAAATAAAACTCTGATAACGTTGTCTTGTGGAAACACTATAAAAGGAAAATGAAGTGCTAAGAGTCTTATGGGACCATAAAGACAAAATTCTAAAAAGGTGGCCTACAAGCTAGTGGAAAAAGTAAATCATACCAAACAGTGCACCTCTACGACCGATGAAAGAATTATATGAATTACAGGTCCCTTTCTCCTAAGTGTACAAATCAAGTACTCGCGGCAATCGGACATAACGCAGAAGCGGAGAATCAGAAAATGCAAGAGAAGTGGAACAGATGCCCTAAATTAAAGGGGTGCAGGCCTCCAAATCCCAAGCTCCTCAATCCTCCAGGGCTGCCTCCGTATCCAGCTGTCCCACCCGGACTTGGCACCCTATATACTCTGACCGAGGTTAAACACCGACTGCAGGTAGCCTCTCCCCAAAAACCTGCCCATTAGCGGAGCTCCAGACTTGAGGCGACTTACACTTGGGGAACCACGGCAAGCGGCTTGGCCGCAACAGTCGCTGCTAACTTTCTCGAACAGAAGGTCCGCGTGCGGCGTCGACCTCTGCGGACCCTCCTTCCTTGGGGGGCTCCGACCACCCCGCGCGCTGACTACGGCGGGGCGACCCGCGGAGCCGGCGATCAGCCAGCGCGGGGGGCTCCGGCTCTCGCCCCTTCGGGCTTCTACGTGCCCCGTGCGCCCCACTGGGGCAAGAGCCCCACCGACAGCCAGGAGGGCCGGGGTCCGCTCCCGGCTCGCACCATCATCTGCTTCGCACCTTTCTCGGGGGGACCAGAAAACGCAGCCACCAGCCAAAAGTTGACACCGCCGCGCTGGGAGTTGGAGAACCACCGCGGAGCCCCGAAACTTCAGCGCTGGGGGGGGCTGCGAGCCCCAGGCGGACCTTGCACCCCGTCCCGCGGCGCTCGCTCCCCGCCCGCAGGACCCACGCCTGCGATCGCGTCACCCGGCCCCGGCCCCGCGTCCCTCCCACGTGGGCCGCCGTTGGCGAGGGTCCCGGGGTCCACAGCGCCGTCCCCCCGGGCCCCCGGCCCCCGGCGCCTCGCCTCGCTCCCGCTCCCCGCCGCAACCCGGAACCGACACCCGCCCAGGCCGGGCTCGGGCCCAGGCCGCGCCGCGGGCTCCGCCGGCGTCCCGCGGCCTCCGCCCACCCGGGCCGGCCGCGCTGCGCGCCCGGGACCCCCGGCCCCGCCGCCGCGCCCGCCGGCCCGGACCCACCTTCGTACTGCAGGTCCACCAGCACCAGCAGCAAGGGGACCACGGCGCCCAGCCGGCCGCTCGCGGAGCCGGGGGCCACCATGTCCGCGGCGCCCAGGGGAGGACCAGGAAGGAGCGCGGCCCAGCAGCCCGCGCGGCGCCCGCCGACGCGCTCGCTCCGTCCGTGCGGCCGGCCGTCCGTCAGTCGGGCCTCGGCGGCGGGCGCCCCCCAGCAGCAGAGGCAGCGGTGGGCGGGGCCCGGGGACGCCACGCCCCCGCCCGGCCGCCGCCCAATCGCCTTCCTCCGGGCCGCGGGGCGGCCGGGCTCGCCTGGGTCGTGGGGGCCGCCGATTGGCTCGCGGGGCCGGCGCCCCGCCCCGTCTCTGATAGGGTAACGTGGAAGCACCCGACGAGGCGGCGTCCGCGGGTCGCCGAGCTGTCAGCGGGCTCGTCGCGTCCGCCGCGGCCGGCAGGAGGCGCTGCGCGGTCGCCGCCCAGTCCGCATGCGCAGGCCCGTCCGTTTCGGGGGGCGGCTCGCACGCGCCCCGCTGCCGACCGTGGCCGCTGGAGCCATCCGAGCGTATCCGGGAAGGGTTCGGAAAGAGAGGTGCAGCCGGGCCGGGATGAGAAGGCCCACGGTGGTCGCGGAGGCCCGGAAGGGAGATCCCAGTAAAACAGCACCGGATGCTAATTGCGAGCCAGAGCCGGGCACCCAAGCAACTTAGGGACGCCCGGAAGAAAGTACGCAACTGACCCAAGGCAGGTGAGTCACGGTGGCCCCAAGACCTGGGAGCTTCTCCCGCTAACCGACTTACACCCCCCCAAAAAAAAATTGATTCTGGAAATTTCAATGAAGAGACTGGGAAGGCATTTTAGGGTGCCACTCAGGTCCACTGAAGAAAGCTGGCACATAAGGACGGTCTTGCAACTTGGGGCTCACTGGAGGAACTCAGGAGACAGGAACTTGAACAAGGTAAAAGTTGCAGTTTCCCAAGTTACTGGTCGTGGCCATTTCTTCCTGTTGGACCGCACGTTACCCACAAGCAGCGCTTTGCACAGCCCAGGCAGAAGGTCCTGAGTTCAGATCCCAGGTCCCACCTAAAAGCACCAGGCGGAATCTGCAGCCGTCTGCACTTCCGGCCCTGCGGAGCGGAGCCTGGGAAATCCCAGCATCAAGGAGGTAGAAACAATCCAGGATGATTCCCGGAAGTCACCTGCCCGCCACAGGACACACACTGTGCCCTCTGAGATAAACACTCACACACACATACACACGCGCATGCAAAATAAAGTTGTTGTTTTTTTTTAATGCATGAATTAGAACTAACACAGTAAGTCTGTGATTTTTCTGAACAAACACTGTGACCATGAGAGAGGCTTCTTGGAAGGAAACTTGTGGGGCTGTTGGGAGGGCACGGGAGTTGCAGCAAAAAGCAAAAGATTGAGATCCAGAAAACACCAGAACTTATATGTGTTATCTTCATCTGTAAAGTGGGTATGAGCAAGGTTTGAGGTTTTATGAAGCAGCTAAAAATTCTCTTTATCTTTGCTGAGAACAAGTAATGAGACTTCTATAGGATTCCCCTGGGATTTGTATGACTGATAGCTACAGGTAGCTCACAAGGCTACCTCAAGAGGTGACTTTCAACAGCCTCACCTATGGCAGTGAACAAATGACACAATGGGGTGTTTGTGACCAAGGAGGCTCACAAAGTAGTACACATAGGAAAGCATTTTGTAAGCCAAAATGCACTACTGCTGAGCAGTGAATGCATCTCCCAAATGCTGCCTGGGATCCTGATCTTAAGAAGGCGTAAGAGCTGAAAAAGGCCTAAGGAGGGAAATCAAAATTAACTAAGGGAAGAAGGATATGTTTTCTGTTACAGAAAATAGGCATAGTGGATTGGGGAGGTGGCTTAATAGCTCACCAGTTCAAATCCCCAGAAACCAAGCAAAACCAGGCTGGGTCATATGTATCCACACCCCCATCATTGCCACATGAAAAGGGCAGTGCAGACAGAATTCCCAGAAGCTCATGGGTAATGGCAAACAGCAAAAGGTGAAAGGCAAGGGCTGACATCCAAGGGTGTTGTCTAACCACACTTACACCCTAGCACAAAAGTGTCTGCATTCATACACACAAACATGCAAACACAAACGCCGTAACCTTTCCTCCAACCCCCACATTGCGAGCAAAAGCTCTACTTGCTGGTCCCTGCCCTCCCCACCACACACCCCCAATGGCTAGCAGGCTGGTACTTGGTCACAGTACCTCACTGGGACAGGGACTGATGTTTTACTCCTTTCTATCCCTTACCCACCCACTGAGCTCGGGATAAAAACCAAGATCCCTCTCCAAACCTTGTTTCTTCTCCTTGTAATCATGTAATCTTAATAAACTTCTTTCCATTTCTTTCCATGACATGAAGTGTTTGGGCTTTTTATCTTACGCCGCACACACACACACACACACACACACACACACAAATTATCAAGCATCTACAATATTGACACATTTTAAACATTTATTGATTAATTTTATGATGGTAACTTAGTATCTTAACAACACTGTTCAAAATATTTATTGATACTACTTTTACAGAAAAATAAAGTATATTGCTCATTGCTTTGAAAGAAAATCTTGCAAGCCAATATGTATATAAAACCCGTGCTGATACGCCACTGAGTCCTGAACTCTCACTAGGGTGGAGGACTCAGAGGGAGGTTTGGCCATTCACACGAAAGGATACTCCAGGGAAGGGAAGGGCATTGTGAGGGGGGAGGGAGAGAGGGAGGAGAGTGAAAGGAAGGAGGGAAAGGGGGAGAATGGAAGGAGGGATGACTGGGGAAGGGAGGAGGGAGGGAGAGGATGGGGTTACCTATTGAGGTTTTATGATTAGGAAAAAAATAAAATGTACAAGAAAAAGATTATAAAAAAACTGCAGAAACAAACATTTGCTGATAATCATAAATTTAAAGCAAATCCTTTGGGATTAGTGAATTGTAAATTTAAACATTTAAAAGAGCAAATGACGGGCTGGAGAGGTGGCTCAGGGGTTAAGCCTCTGCCTTGCAGGCGGAAGGTCCTGAGTTCGGATCCTAGACCCCACGTGTAGACGGCAGGCGGAAGCGGGGGGCTGCCTGCGTTTCTGGTCCTGGTAGGGCGGAGCCTGTGGATCCCAGGGCAGAGTAAACAAGAAGGAGATGGAGGCGTCCATGGTGGTTCCCAAATTCGCCCGTGGTTCTACACACATACACACACACACGCGCGCGCGCACGCGTGCGTGTGTGCGCACGTGTACAGACATACGCACACACTCACAATTTACAATTTTATAAAAAATAAATAAATAAATATTAAAATAATAAAAATAATAAAATAATAAAAAAGAGCAAATGACGTGCTAATTTCAGCAGTATTAGGAAGCCTTAGTATAGCTGTTGATAAGGCAGAAATAAGTAGATTTTAAAACTGCAATGGTCTGGTGTAATTAAAAGTACTTGCCACCAAGCCTGAAGATGAGTTCAATCCCTGGAACCCACATAGTAGAAGGAGAGAACCAACCGCGTCCTGAAAGTTGTTTTCCATTCTCTACACATACGCCAGGGCATAAATATATACAAAATAAATTTTTAGAAATTAAAAAAAGTTGAAATGACCAATCATATCAATACTAGACAAAGCAGAGCTCAAAGCAAAGATACACTCAGTGACATTTTAGAATGACAGACTCAATTTGCCAAGAAAAAGTAGGTAATGGGACAAGGAAGGAGGGTGGGGTTGGGAATTAAGGTGTGAAAATATAAGAGTTCACTGTATTCGTGTATGAAACTGTAAAAGAAAGGATGCCAAGAAGACATAAAAATCCTAATATTATAGACCATTAAGAGTCCTCACTACTGGGCTGGAGAGGTGGCTCAGGGGTTAAGCCTCTGCCTTGCAGGCAGAAGGTCCTGAGTTCGGATCCCAGGTCCCACGTATAGACGCCAGGCAGAAGCGGGGGCGGCCTGCGCTTCTGGTCCTGGTAGGGCGGAGCCTGTGAATCCCGGGGCAGAAGGAGGTGGAGGCGTCCATGGTGGTTCGAGAATTCGTCCGTGGTTCTACACATACACAGACACATGCACGCGCGCGCACATACACACGCACATGCGCACAGACACATACAATACATACATGTGCACACACATATACACACACAATTGAATAAATAATAAAAAAAATTAAAAAAAAAAAAGAGTCCTCACTACTCTCTCAATAGTGGCCCAAAACAACCAAGTTAAACCAGAACTGACCAGCAAGAAACTGAATCTGAAACCAGACTGGCAGGAATGGAAAATATTCTCAAGAAACACTTCAGCCCTTCACTCTGTTAATCGGAAATGCAGAAGTGAAGTACCCTAAGGAACTGGGAATCTCTAGCTGGGATCTTCAGGAAACTCTAGCTAGGATCAGAAAAAGACGTGGTACCAGCCAGGAAAGGGAGGGATTTCACCAAGTGCTAAGACTGTCAGGCCACCTAGCACAAAAGACTAACACCAAGACAGTGATGGGTCAATGTACTGCTACTCTTCATGCTGCTGTGAGACACCACTGAAGCTCAAACAACTTAAAGGGAGATTTGTTCAGCTTATAGTTCCAGAGGGGAGATATAGTTCTTTATGGCCGGAAAGGCATGCTGACTGGCAGGAAGCTGGAGATGGGTTAAATCACACCCTTCATGGAGACAGACAGCTTCAGACTACCAACTGTAAGAGCAAACATCTACCAGAAGTAGGGTGGTAATAATCCACCTCAAGGCCTACCCTGGCAACTGCCTTCCTCTAGCAAGGCTCCACCTCTTAAAGGTGCCACAACCTTCCCAAACAACTAAAGATTCAAACATATGAGCCTATGGGGACAACATACATTTCAAACCATGACAGTCAGTTATGGGCAGGACCAAAATTTAACCAGGACTGCTTAATTATGCATATGCCTTGACTGCTTGTTAAACCTCACCCTCAGTGCTTGCCCCCTAAAGATGGACTTGGGGACCCATGGATCTCTATGTCCCTCTTCCCAATGTGGCCATAATGAATAAATCTCTTTTTTCTGATTTCTTTGTTAATGTCACTCTTTTCATTGACTCAGCAAGGATGGATGGGTAATCAAACACGACCAGTTGGAACACAAGCTTTTACCCTCAGTCCTATAACAAATCTAATTGGCACAGAGCATTCCACCCACTTTTGTTTAAAGAGCTTGGATCATACTGCAAATCTTAACAAACTTAAAACTAAAATCATAAAAGGTACATGCTCTGTATATGATGCAAAAAAAATCAGTAACAAAATCAATACAAAAAGTAGTAAGAAAATCTTAAATACTTGTTAACAAGACATTTCTAAATTATGCATCAGTCAAGGAGGGTTCAGAGAAGCAGAAAATATTTTGAGGTTAAAAATATATTTGCATATTAGTATGTATGCATATATTAGATAGATAGATAGACAGACAGACATATATAGATTAGTAAAAAAACACAGAATCACTCAAAGGCTAAGGCAGCTCCTTACAATAGTAAGTAGCGTACTCAAGTTATTGTGTCTCTGCTGTCTTCTCAAGGAGTCTTAATGGATAGGCAGGCACAGAAAGGAAGAAGTGTCCTGGATTCAAAAGTGATGCATGCATTTTAGCCCATTAGCTATAACTAGTGACACTATTCCACATAACTTCAAATAGATTGGGAAGGCTGTTGAGGCTCAGGATAGTCCATGAACCCCCAACATACTTGCTACAAACAGAAGATCATCATGGGCAGGAGTGCTGAAAACTGGAGGAATTTGTAAGATTTGGAATGTAATTTACAGAGCCAACCTTGTTGCTGATGGATTGTAGTAGGTGACGTGATGGTCAATCATGATTGTCCATTTGACAGGATTCAAAATCGCCATGAGGTAAGTCCTGGCTGAGTCAGGACTCCCACCATCTCCCCCCACGGTGGACTCTACCCTCTAACTTCAGGCCAAAATAAACCTCCTTTCCTGAATCGCTTTCATCATAGTACTCTGTCACGGTAATAAGACAATCAACACAGACAATTGGTGCTGAGCAGTGGGGCTGTTTCTATGATAAATATGGCCATGTGGTTGGAAGACCTCTGAAACTGGTTTGTGGTGGAAACGTGAAAGGCTTTGGAACTTTGGGCTAGAAAATTGCTAAAAGGCTGGAAGCAGAGCTTGCTGAAGCATTGTGCTGTAAGTGTAGGATAGAATGTCGATGAGAGAAACATGGACATGTGGAGATGTGGCTCATACTCTTTCACAGGGAAACAGGACTTTGTCACACACTAGACGAGGACCCATTTGTGTGGTAGTCTGTAGAGAGTCAACTAGTGGAACGTGGTGTTTGGGATGCCACCTGCTGAGAAAGGAAATCTCATTCCTTGACTTAAAAAAAAATGAAAGGCTGAGAGGAATTAAAATCATGAAATGGAAGTGCATAAATGGAAGTACAGAAACTCACTGGTGTCTAAAGACTGGCATTCTCTGGAGCCCTCAAGAAAAAAAGGCCTGAAACCTTAGGAATTTCTGTGTATCAGAAGCATCTTGTACATTGGCCCACACGGGATATCAGGAATGTTGACCTTCTTACCCCTTGGGCTGACCATCCAAGTTTGCACCAGAAACTAGGAGCGCTCTCATCCCAACCAATCAGAATTTGCTTACACATTCCCAGCTGCCTGATTATCCCATGTTGTATAAATAAAGTCTGGCAGGACTGGATGATGGATTTTTATCATCGTTCTCCCTGGAGAACTGTGGATTTTTTTTCCACTTGTTTCAGCCAACTTTTCTCTATCTTTCCATTTCTGTGTGTTCCTTTTTCTGCCTTTCATATTTTTCAGGCCCAGCACAGCTTCACATGCTTGGACATGGTACAGTTAGGGAACTTTCAAGAAGGAATCACGGCTGGGAGAAAGCTGCCCCCTTAGGCCCCCATCCAGCCAGGAAAAAAAGAAAAAGAGAGAGAGAGGGAGAGGGAGGGAGGAAGGGAGGGAGGGAGGCAGAAAGGGAGGGAGGGAGGGAGGCAGAAAAGGAAGGAAGGAAGGAAGGAAGGAAGGAAGGAAGGAGGAGAAGGAAGGAAGGAAGGAAGAAGGAAGTATGAATGAAGAAAGGAAAGACAAGAAAGAAAGAAAGAAAGAAAGAAAGAAAGAAAGAAAGAAAGAAAGAAAGAAAGAAAGAAAGAAAGAAAGAAAGAAAGAAAAGACTTAAAATATTCTGGCAAAGAACTGGCCACATTCTATCTGTTTTCCTTACTCTTTCTGTGCTGTGAGAAAATACACTCAAGGAACTTAAGGGGAAAAAGGGAGATTTATTTCATTCGTAGTTCTGGACAGGAGACAAGTCCTTTATGGTGGGAAAAGCACGCCAGAAGCTGCTCAGGTTGCCACAAAGAAGGCAAGATAGAGTGAGAGAGGAAGCAGGGCGGGGCTACACAAACTCGAGGTCCACCCCTGTGACATGCCTTCCTTCAGCCACGCTTCATCCCCTAAGTTGCCATAAACATCCCAAATATTAACATCACCTAAGGATGCAAACATTGAGCCTATGGGGGAACAACTCACATGAAAACCATGACTCAGCCAATGGCCTGGGAACTGCAGCAAAGTTGAATTTAAAGACCACAGACTAGCTTGTTTATCAACAGAAAGTTTGAGATAGCATCTCAGGAGTCTTCAGACTGTGTGTGGTATGACTAAAGCTTACTTCTCACATCCAGTTCTTCCTTGAAAAAGAGCAAAAAGTGAAACTGAAAATATTGAAAAAAAATGTGTACTTTGGTCAGAAAGAGTGTGAAAGAATTTAACCTTACAGACAAGGCAGATTTGAGAGTAGCTGTAATTATCAAATTAGCACCATTAAAGAGAAGCTTGCACTTCGCAGAGGGACATCAGAACAGCTGTCTCAAGGGCCATAACCTACCCACAAAAATGCTCCCCCTTGGGAAAACACAAATTCATTCAGAAGGAGAGAGCCTACGCTAAGCTTGCGAAGGAATTCCCTGCTCTTTGAAAGCAACTTCTTAAAGAAAACTGTTTCCCCAGGGCCAGCATAAGACACATTATGTGGTAAATTGTCATGTGCCCTTAAGCTTCCTGAGAAGTTTGACGCTGGAAATGGAGTGTCATGGTTTGAATATGAGTTGCCCCCCCATCCTCCCACTCTCCCCACCTCCACTCATGTACTTGCAACTTATGTTTGAAAAAGTCGTGGCACCTTAAGAGAGGAAAGTAATGGGAGAAAGGCACATCACAGTGGGTTCGTAGCGCGACCCTGCTTCCTCTTGCTTGCTCTCTTGTGCTCTCTGACTCCCTAGGACTGCTGTGAACCCGACTAACCTGCCTCTGCCAGCAGCCATGACTTCTTCCTGTAGAATTCCTACCATCTCACAGCAAAAAGCATGATAACATGGGGTTTGTCCACCTCCCCAGTTCACATCCAAACATGTCTGTCCGTCTAACGAGGTGAAAGGAGGACAGCACAATCACGTAAGATATAGAAATGACTGGGATGAAGATAACTGATGAAAAGCCCATCCATGGACAGGACCCTTAACCTGGAGATCTCTCATCTGGGAATGCCAATATTAATGTTTTGACTTCTGCTGTTTTTGGCGATGTGGTATTTTGCTTCCTCTCTCAATCGGGCTTACTCAAGTTGATCCTGCTAGATGTTTTACTTCTTTTTCTATCTGCTACTTGCTATTTATCCTTCTACTTTTGCTTTCTACAGAGTCATTCAAAACCAAAAAAAGAAAAATCCAAAAAACATGGCTCCCGTCCGTCATTCTTTGCACGAACGAGTCAGCGTGCAGAAGTTGGTGCAGTTGTAGCTCCAGGGGTGCGCACCGTGCTGACCTGCCAGCAGAGCTCGAAGGCACCACACAAACGGCATTGGTTAAGTACGAATGAAAGAGGCAGGATCAAGGAACGCATGGAGTGCTGGACCACAGTTCACAGAGAGCTGCTAGGCCAAGCAATGATAGGCAGTGTCAGAGACCCTGCAGGGAGGTCCTGAGAGGGTCACTGCCTATGACTGTGAAGGGAAACCTTGTAATGGAAACACTAGAATACTGGAGAGGCCATGATCCGGGTCATCTGCTGAAGAAACCTGCTTGTAGGGACTAGAACTGACTCAAGAGACAGTTTTGTGCATTGTAGGGAACAGAACAAGAGGAAAGGGCTACCTAAAATCTTTGAAGGACCCATGATTCCATTGCATGTTCTGGATGCTAGATACATGCTGCAGAATCTTATTTGTTTACCCTGCTAGATTTTGGTCTGGTTTTAAGTCTGATCACTCTTTGCTATGCCCCCAATCTTCTCTTTTGAAATGGAATGGTTATTCTGTGTCATTGTCCAATGAAAGTGGGTACTTTGCTTTTGATTTTGTAGGAGTTCAGAGTTAAGGGACTACTTTGAGTCTCATATGAAACTTGGACTTTGGACATTTAAACAGTGTTGTAAATACTGTGGTAACTATTGAAGCTGAACCACTAAATACTATGGTAACTATTGAAGTTGAGTGCATTTTGCATTAAATACCTGTGAACCTATGGGGATATAGTAGAAGGTTTATGACTTAAAAATGATACCTTTAGGCTGGAGAGATGGCTCAGGGGTTAAGACTCTGCTTCCCCAGCAGAAGGTCCTGAGTTCAGATCCTAGGTCCTACCTAAAAATGCCAAGCAGAGATGGTGGTGATGGTGGTGGCCTGCACCTCTGTCCCTAGTGGGCAGAGCCTGAGAAATCCCAGAGCAAAGCCAAAAGGAGGTAGAAGCAATCTAGGATGATTTCCAAAGTCACCCTTATTCCTCCACAGGGACACACAGTGCACACATGCCTGTGCACATGTGTACACACACAAAATAAATAAATTAAAAGTTTAAAATAAGGTGTGTTTGGGTGTCATTGTGACAAGGGGTGTTGTTCTGATGGCTAATCACAATTGTCAACTTGATGAGATCTAAAATCATCAGGGCAAATCTGTAACATATGTAGATTGCATTTGGAAGATTATCTTGGTTTCAGATTTAATTGCTGTAATAAACATCTAGGGGAACAAATGATTTTTTTATTCATGTTCGCAATTCCCGTACGATCCTAAATGGCAGGAAAACTCACCCGTAGGGGCCAAGAGAACTGACCACACCCTATCCAAAAGCAGAAGCAGACGGCACAGGCTCAATGTTGCATACTTGCTTTCCTGCCAAAAACGCCGATCAGCTCCCTGCCTGGTACTTACCTGCCCTGAGAACAGTCTCACCTCCGTGGGCTGGGTCTCCCCACATCACTTACGCAATCAAGACAATCTCCCACAGGCCTGCCCTGGGGACCACCTTAGTTAATGAATTCCTTATGTGACCGCCTAGAAGATCGGAAGATCGCCTCCCAATTTGTCAGGTGGCAAGTGAAGCTGTCACAAGGATCCACCCTATGGTCATCACCATACTGAATTAAAAGGAGAAAGGAAGCTGAGCCTCGAGCATTCATCTCCCTCTGCTTCCTCACTGCAGACCCAGTGTGACCAGCTGCGTCCAGCTCCTGGAACTATGGAGCTGTGAGTCCAAAAAGAAAAAAGAAAGAAACTCCTTCATTTCTTTTCTTTACTTTTTTTTTTTTAATTTGCGTGTCCATGTGGAAAACCAAGAGTGACTTTGGGAATCATCCTGGACTGATTCTACTACCTCCTTTTTGCTTTGCTCTGAGATTTCCCAGAGCTCCGCCCACCAGGACCAGAAGTGCAGGCCAACCGCCATTTCTGCCTGGTGTTTTTATGCAGGACCTGGGATCCGAACTCAGGTACTTCTCCTTGTGAGGCAGAATCTTAGGCCTGAGCCATCTTTTCAACCCCCACGCCTTTCTTTCTTAAATTGCTTTTCTCAGGCCACTTTGTCACAAAATGAGACAAGTAAATATACAAGTATTGAAAAGCCCAATTTATGAAAAGACCCTAATCAATTTAGGAGCCTGATAGAGAAAACAGAAAGTATAAGGTTCTAAAGGAAGCACCTACTATGTCTTAGAAATACAATGGGTAACAATGTAACAGATTTTGGAAACAATGTTACAGTGTAGTGTTAGGAGGTAGGAAGGCCTTTCCTCGCACTTCATTCCCAGGATGAGGTTGTATCCTGAGAAGCTGTGGCTAAGTTGATGGGCTGGCAAAGATAACTCAATGTTTAAAACACCTGCCACTCAAGCAAAGGACTTGAGTTTGGATCCTCACATCCTCCCCATAAATCCAGTCTCAGAAAGTAGAGGATAGAGATTCCCCAGAGCAAGCTGGTAACCCTTGTCAGAAAACTGTACCTTTGATTGTTCCCCAAAAATAAGATGGAAGATGATCAAGGATGATTTCCAATACCAATCTTAGGACTCCACATGCATATACCACACACACACACACAGAGAGCATTTCACATACACATTTTTTAAAAGCCTGTGGTAAGTTGAAACACTGTAAGAAGGAGATGCATTGAAGTCAGGCAACCACTGAGCACAGTGGCTTATCAGCCCAGTATACTGAGAAGTATAATCACCATGTGTTGGCTGCAAGCCGCAGCTCCTTGGCCCTGCCAGGCATCAAAGAGAATATCACACTGCCTAAAACTAGTCTTAGAAAAGAAAACCAAACTTCAAAGTAAGGTTTCTATTAAATGTCAGTATAAGTGTAGTCCCGTAAACACATCACTTCCTCCACCATAAGTTCAAAAAAATATATTCAACGGAACCCTTTTAAGTGAGAGACTCTCTGTCATGACTTTCAGGCTGTTAGAGGTCATTTTAATCTCATTCTGTTGAAAATAGGAAACCAACAGCTGATGTGACTGGGCTGATCTATGAGAAATGGATGGTACGAGGATAAGTAATATGGACAGGAAGCCATGGCACTTGTCTGAGTGAAAGCTGATTGGGCCTGGAACCATGGAGGTCACAACAGAGATGAAAATGGAGAAAAGTATGCAGATTTGTAGAGTCAGCGTGGATTAAGATAGCGACAAGTGAATTTAATGAGAACGGTGCCAATGGAAGAATCAGGAATACTTCTAATCCTTGGCTGAAGTTCCTAGACGCTATCATTTCCTGACACGAGGAGGTCAGGGAATGGAAACGAAAGAAACTGGAAATCAAGGTGTCCTTTTTAGCTATCTTATATTTGAAATGTCTCTTGGATATTGAAATAGATGCATAAGTACATCATTGCATTTCAAAAAGTGGAGTTTTGAGAAGAAAAATAGGGAGCTTGATGTGGGAGGCTGTTGTGATTTGAATGTGAGTGCCCTCCCCCAGACTCGTGAGTCTGAATCCTGATGTTAATATTTGGGAAGGTCTTGGTACCTTTAAAAGGTGGTGCTGAAGAAACACAGAGGGTGGGTCTTGAGATTTGATGGCCCAGCCCTACTTGCAATTGTCTTGCTTGCTCTCTCTGCCTCCATGACTATGGGAGCCTGAGCCAGCCTCCAGCTTCTGTTGCCTGTCATGCCTTCTCTACCATAATGAACTATATGCGCTCTGCAACTGTAAGCCAAATAAATCCCCTGTCTCCCCTTAGGTTGTATATAAGTGTTGTCTCACAGCAGCAAAAGGGGGAGCCACATAGAGTGACATCATCTAAAGTTAAGTTGTCAAGAGCATCTGGACAGTGTGTGGACAGAACACTGGGAGAGCAAAGGAGGGAGACACTGCAAAACTGACCAGGATTCTGGAGGGAAACCAGGAAGAGTCTTCATCTCACATCATGAGGGAAGTGTTCAAAGAGGAGTGAGTGAACTGAAAAGCGAAAATGAAGGGAAAACAGGGCTGTCTGGATTCTGAACTTCAACAACCAAAAAAAAAAAAAAAAAAAAACCTTACTGAAAGATTGCGAACAAAACCAAGTAAGAGTAGCTGACCACAAAGCAGGAATCATATGATGAACACAGCAATTGCAGCTCTTCAAAACCTTATTAGCGTCTGAAAAAATGTTGATAATTGTATGTTTGAAAATTTTCATAATAAAATTGTTGCTGTAAGACACACTTGCTTGTAGGATACCAAGGGCAATGAAGCTATACTTGAGGGACAGTTGCGATCCAGAGGTAAAAAACTGATCCCCCCCAGGGGAAAATTGTAAGTTATATTTAACCATGGATCTGCTCTAACAGGGATCCCAGGTGATACACATTGTCAATAACTTTAACAGTTGATCCTTGCAAGACCAAGAAGAGATGCAACCCAGACCATAGTTCTAGGGGCTTGCCCCCAAGGTTTTCCACTGGGGTAGTGGATCCTGACGTCTTTACTTGCCTCTTTCTTCAGACTGTGTCTACACCTATCACACAAAAAAACAAAAAGGTATTTGGAACAGGCAAAATGCACAGCTGTAACCACCAGAGGTCACTGACGGCCTCTTCCGTCTTGATTAGGAGTAACTAAATTCTGACAGTTGTTTAACATAGGAAAGGCAACATTACTTTCAGTAAACTGCTGGATCTTACAATACAGATTTTATTGTTTTGTTCCCCAAATAACAATCTCAGAATAAATAAATAAATAAATAAATACATACATACATACATACATATATAGAAACTACATACATAGGAAATATGCACAAAATGCATCTTAGGAAAGAAAATAATTATTTCACTGTCAGTTGCTAAGCAATTAGAATTTAACTTGGAAATCAGTAAACATGTTACCTAGTACCACCTTCCAATGTAACTTTAGCATGTAACTTTCCTGTGTTTTTCAGTATGTGGTTTACAATATAACAAGACTGTAATAGTTACTTTTAACTGTTTCTGTGAGAGAGCATTCAAAGTCAAGCAACTTAAGGAAGAAAGGGAGATTTATTCAGCTTATGGTTCCAGAGAGGAGAAACAGCCTTTCATGGCAGAGGCGACATGGCTGGTGGCTGAAGTTGGAGGCAGGCTAGGTCACTGCAAACATCTTGGAGACTCAGAGCTGTTCAGTCCAATAGGCCAGTGGGTAACGCCTGGAGGATTCCTGGAGAGTCGAAAAAGCAGAGAGCCTCTCTTCAAAATCTTCTATTCTATGGTTCCTTTTATCTAGCCTTCCAATCAGATGTAGGGCTGATCTTTGCATTGTAAATGTATTGATCTGGATGATCTCTCCAGGTAGTCTGACAGCTGATTTTAGTTAATGCCAGGTGTGGTCAAGTTGACACCAAGGATTAACTACCCCAAAGACTGAAAACAGACACTAAAATCACAAAAAAAATATATAGTTTTATATTTCATGATGAATAAAGGGATCTAATGGCCAATGAAAATTTCTCCAAGACTTGTGCTACCTTTCCTAGTGAAATGATTTTTATTAAGTTATCTTTATAATTACTACTAACAGCTAATTACTACTTAATTGCAATACAAAAATGTAGTCTAAAATATCAGCCTCTGAAAGGGCCTAATTGGCAAGAGGATGCAAAAGGTTTGTTTGTTGACTCTCTATTACAAATTCATAGTGGTCAGGTATGAATTAAAGTATGAAAACAAGCAAGGAAGCAAAAGGATCTACTAGAGTCTAAACCAAGATAAACATGTCCAGAACTAGAAACGGGGGCAAGAGGGAGTTAGGGACTATCCTGTTCAGTCTATGTATTCTTGTTGGACATAGTACCAGTGGCAGGTCCCCTGTCACAGACATTTCAGCCACAACTATCAACCACCATCGGGGTCTATCATCTTGTCTCTCACAGGAATTTGAATCTTGAGCAGAAGTTCAAAGGGCTGAAAGTACATGGGTTTGAATTATGTTTGAAGCAATGAAATTGCCAAAAGCTACAGAGCATTCTAATATCCATTTCATGATTGGCTTTCCTTTGTACTTAAAGCACCAGTCTTTTTCATATTTCCATTGTTGTAATAAATACAGGACACAAATAAATTAGAGAAGCAAGGGGTTTTTGGTTTGTTTGTTTTATTCCAGCTATTTCTAGGTTATGGTTAATTATGGCAGGAGAGTTGTGCCAGCAATGGCAGCTGAGGGGACTGGGTGTGTCGCATCCACAGCAAGAGCTAGAACCATGCTGAGTTCTAGCTTCGCAAATTCCAGCCAATTCCCTCTCTATCATATCCACTTGCCAAGGAAACGGTCCCACCCACTAGGACTGGTTCCTCCCACACCAGTCATGCAATTAAGAGAATCTTCAGCAGTGGTTGGCCTTGACTAAATAGTTCCTCATTGGTGTGCTGGAAGATTCAGCTTTGAAGTGTCCAAATTGATGCCTGAAGCCAACTGTCACCATCTCCAGTATACTTTTAGCTCCTGACCCCTTTAGCCAGAAGTTTCTGCTAATTACAAGAAAAGAAAATCAAACTTAGCTAATAGGAAAATTAGTGTCCAAGAAAAAACATCCTTAGAAAAATATAGAGGAAGATGGACTGAGCTCCTACAGTGAGGCCAAAGAATATGAGACTTCTGTTAGCATTCTGACAGAAACAGTTCACCTGTTAAGTTTGGGTCTTCGGAAGCTAAGTGATAGTTGCCGTTGTCTAATACAAAGTTAGGGAGAGTGCTGCACAACTTGACATAGCATTTAAAAGTTAAAAGAACAGGATCAAGTCTTAAATTTTATCATTTTTTATTTTTATGGGTGTGTTGTGCAAGAGTGTGTGTGTGTGTGTCCCAAGGGTGACTTCCAGAATCATCTGGATTGCTTTACATCCTTATTGCTTTGCTCTGGGGTTTCCCAGGTTCTGCCTTGGTCCAGGGCTGGTTCTTTGATGACTCAACAATTTCCATGTAAAGCTCTGAGACTGACATAAGGAAATAAATGCAGAAAGTAAGTTTGTGATCTTTCTTTCTTTCTTCTTCCTTCCTTCCTTCCTTCCTTCCTTCCTTCCTTCCTTCCTTTCTTCCTTTCTTTCTTTCTTTCTTTCTTTCTTTCTTTCTTTCTTTCTTTCTTTCTTTCTTTTCTTTCTCTTTCCTACAAAAAGGTTGGAGAATTAATCAGAGAACAATGTGTGCTGACAAGTGGAAATGGAACGTCCAAGGGATCGGAGAGGACCTCTTGGCTCAGTGCTACTCACAGTGTGACCCCCAAGACCTTGGCGTTAACATCAGAGAAGCCTGGAAAAATGTAACCCGAGTGTGTCCTTTGACTTCTACAAATGTGCCTGCACTCACGAACAGGTTTACATGCATCTGTGTGTGTGTGTGTGTGTGTGTGTGAGAGAGAGAGAGAGAGACAGGCAGGCAGACAAAGAGACAGAAAGAGGTGGAAAGATTTTGAAAAGTTCCACAGCTTTTTGGCTATAGTAGGCATTAAGGTTTTTGCAAAGGATTCACTGACTTTCTCAATCTGGGGCAACCACGTGGCAACTAAAATGGTAACCGCATGCTTTCTGGATGACAGCTATCAGCAAATACTGAATTTGGTCTAGTTGTCAGATCCGGATTCTAATTTCAGGTTAAGGAAGCAAGTCAGCCACACTGCTCTGCTCCGGGATCCAGAACAACTCCCTCCACTCCTACTGCCTAACCCTCTACCAACTTGCTTCTCCTCATTAATGGGCAGAAGGGAGAGTCACGACGGGCTCTGAAGAAAAGTGCCCAGTTCAGCTTCTGTGATACCTTCTGTGATGCCTTTTGGTGGTTCGTGTCATCTGCGCATTTCTGCGGTTGAAACGCATCTCTTCAAAGACGAAAATTCACAGCGACCCCAGTGAGAAATCAGCTAGTTGCAGAACAGGCAAACTCTAGGGTAGCAGCAGACGTCTTTCTTTTTTGCAAAATCTTCCCGGGGCCTGCAGCCGCAGCCAGCAACAGTGCGCGGCGGCGCACCACGTGTCCGCAGCGGCGGCGGGATTGGAGGAGCGCATTTTAGCACTGGGGTCTAGACGCGCGCGGTCCCGCCCAGCTGCCAGAGGAGCAGAGCCGCGGAGGGAAGAGGCCACCCCGAGATCGCCGAGGGGAGGGGGCGGGAGGGGGGTGGGGGAACCCTTAGATACCCACGGCCCGGCGTCTGCGAGGCCCGGGAGCGGCGCCAAGCCACCGCCTTCGCCACAACTTGCCCAGACGAGACACGCTGCATCTTGCACGCTGGAAGAAGGAGCCCGCCTGCCTCTCGCCGCTCCGCCGCTCATCGGCCTCTGCGCCAGCAGAGCCCCCCGGGGTCTGGGTCCCCCCTCTTCCCGTGACGCCCCGTCCGCTTGCAGCGCCCGGCATTCGCCCTGGAGCGCGCAGCTGGGGTGAGTCGAGATCAGGGATGCGCCCCGCGCATCTCCGCTCGCCCAGCCAGGCCTTCTTCCTCCGCCGGCTGGGATCCGCAGCGCTGCAGATCCGACTGGCGTGGCCGCCGCAGCCCGCACTCCCCCTTCTCCTCCTGAGGATGGGCGCCGAGGCCACCCCGGACCCGGCTCGGACCACCCTTTGTCTTTTCGGATTTAGCAGGCCAGCGGGGGCGGTGCGCGGGATCCAGGGCGCAGTGCGGGGCTGGGGGTGGAGGGAATGGGCAAGTGTGCCCCCCTGCTTTCCTGTTCCGGCCATCTTGTGGCTGAGATCCGACCCACGGAGCAAGGATGACTAGCCTCAAACTCCCCAGGCTGAGTGGAGGCGGTCACCCCGGGATTGCGAGCCTTTGGCCTGCGCGCGTCCTTTCTGGGAATGCAAAGGGAGTCCCCCAAGCTCAGCTTGCAAGACTTTCGGCGCAGAGTTAGGGTTCATCTCAGGAACAGGCCGGAGGCAGAGCAAATAGGATGAATCCGGGGCCTGGAGCCAGTATCTCCTTAACTCACGCCCAAGTCACCGGACCACGTCTTAGTCTGTTGGGCACATTCTGACCGCCTTCTCCTTTCTTGCACTGTGCTAGGTGCTGGGATACCACGGTGAGCAGCGCTCTGCCCTTGTTCGCGCTGATCCTGTCCAGCCCAGTGGATGGAGCCCAGAATCCACAGATCTGCCAGGTTAGTATCCTGCTAATGCTCCTCAACAGATAGGAGATTTCCGAATCAGCTCCAGCTCGGGCATCACGTCAATGGAATAATTAAACTTTGAATGCATGTCTTTAGGACTTTGGTGTCAGGCGGTGTGGAACGTTAACAGTTCTTGTTAAATAGTTCCCAAGACCCATCGGAATTTTGTGACGGCCTGGCATGCATGAACTGTCCGTTTTGTTTTCCTGGATGTGTTCCTTGTGCTTGTTTGTCTCTAGTTCACAATACCTGGAATATGCTCCAAAATTTTCTGCGTTACAATTTTCCTTCTAGTTAGTTACTGTGAATCGCTTTTTTCCTTCCTTCTGTTAGGAAAGAAAAAAAATTTCCTGATGGTTGGTCCATACGGGGCCTCCCTGGTGGATTGAAGAATGCCTGTCTTTTCCTCAGTCCATTGAATTCTGTGGTAACCACTGGCGGCACCCAGAGGACCCCGAATAATGAGAGGCCTGAGTTCTGCAAGTCGCTGGTAGAAATATTTTAAGTGCTCCAGAATGCAGCCCCTCACAAGGTTGTAAGGTAAATGCCCGTAGACCTTGAAGACTCGGAAGGGAGCTGAGGGTTGCAGTTCCCAGCCTTCTGTCTTGAAAAAAGCTTTGGGCACACTGAACTAATGAAGATATTCAGGAGAGTTCTTTGTTAACTCACAGAGGAAAAGAAATGCCTCTAGAAAAAAATATCTTGGGTGTAATACGTTCAGAAGGGATCAGTTTAGCTTCGTTGTGGTGTAATTTACAAAACATGCCCTTCGCCTCAAGAGCACAGTTCTCTGAAAATTGACAAGCTGTATGTGTACGGATTTCACACACCATATTCACCTGGTAGCATAGTTCTGCTGTGCCCCAGATTTTAACTTTACTTTTGTGGTACATGTTTTCTCGATGTGTGGAAACGATGAAGGTAGATAAGGTATGATGATTAATTTCGAAATCTAACACAAGGATAGAAATAGGAGGATGTTGGCTAGGATCGAAAATTCTGGGAACGTGACTCCTCCGAACCTGCTTTAGGGATTTGGAATGTCCAGTCCTTGGGTCTCGGGAAAGTTGGTGTCCCCAGGGAGCTGCCTGCTGGAACTGCACTCTACGAGTGGACGGGTGTAGCATCTCGGGGTGTCCACGAGGTCTTCTCTTGTCCGGCAGGTACCTGGGCGCATGCTGGACGCGCGCGTGCTCTTACGCCCTGTGCTCCAAGTCGGGGCTGGGCGCTGCCATAGCAACGTCCTGGACGCCCAGATCTTAGGCCGCCGCCGCCGCCGCGGGGGTCCCGGCTTTCTCCCGCTCCAGAGGGGTGTGGCGGCGGCGGCCCTGAAGTGGCCTTGGACAGGTGGACGAGACTGTCCCGCCCCTCCAGCGCAAGCCTAGACAGCGGATTGGCTTGCAAAGATGGTAAGAGGCGCGAGACAGGGATGCCTGTCCCGGGGTGCAGGGCGCGACCATGGGGACTGGGAATCCCTGGTTCCCCAGGTCGCTTGCCTGCCATCCGCCGCTCTGTCTCTTCCTCTGTAGCCCTTCCAGAAGCACGTCTATTACCCTCTGGCCAACAGCCCAGAGGGACCCGAAGCCCCGGAGGCCGGCACGGCAGGCATGGCTTTTGTGGCGGCCAGCGCGGCGACGGGCCCCCTGCCCTTCTTCCAGTTCCGCCCGCGGCTGGAGAGCGTGGACTGGAGGCGGCTGAGCGCCATCGACGTGGACAAGGTGGCGGGCGCCGTGGACGTCCTGACGCTGCAGGAGAACATCATGAACATCACCTTCTGCAAGCTGGAAGACGAGAAGTGCCCGCACTGCCAGTCGGGCGTGGACCCGGTCCTGCTGAAGCTCATCCGCCTGGCGCAGCTCACCATCGAGTACCTGATGCACTCGCAGGACTTCCTCACGTCGCAGCTGAACCTGCTGGAGGAGCGGCTGCGCCTGAGCCTGAGCGACTACGAGCAGAGCAAACAGTTGCTCAGCAAGCAGGCGAGCGAGATCAAGCTCCTGAAGGAGGAGTGCAAGCGCCGGAAGAAGATGCTCTCCGCGCAGCAGCTGATGATCGAGGCCAAGGCCACCTACTACCAGGTGGGGCGATGCGCGGCGGCCACCACGGTCCATAACTCACCACAGCCCACTTCCCATCCAGTCCCCCCATACCTTGTCTATAGCAACGTTCTTTTCAGAGATTTGTACATCACAAGAAACAACAGATTTAGAGAAAACAGCAGTATGTATTTTTCTAAACCAACCAGCACTTGGTTGGGTAACCTCCGCAGTCCTCCTAGAAATTACGAATTAAGTAACTAATGTCTCAAGGGCTTTACTGAAGTTGCCTAAATGTTGATTGATAAGCCTGTGTTCTCCTAGTCTCTGCCATGAAAAACCCAACTCTGCACAACTTGCTCTTGGGGTCACCCCTTCTGTCCCCCCATTCATTTCTCCACTTTTTCTCATTTTTAAAAATTTGAAATATTTTCAGAATGAACAGGAAAGGGGTCAGAGTAGTACAAGAAACCTTGCTGCATCCTTCATCCAGATCCCTCCACAGAGTTTCCCACGCTTGCTCTATCCCCAGTATTTATAGTTCTTATTGCTTGTCTCCCTGTGAGTTATAGGTTTCTAATTTTTTCATGTGTGCAGCTCCTAAGAACAAGAGTATTTAAAGAATTGAACACCTCTTTTCTATTATTGCTCTCCATCTGTTGTGAAATTAGACATTGATCCCAGGATAAATGATGCAACTTTTAATCTACCAGGAATCAGTGCATGGGCTGATTATCTTTTCTCTGAAGTGCTTGGGACCAGAAATGTTTTAGGTCTGGGAACATTTGCATACCTATATTGAGATGTCTTGAGGATGGGACCCATGTCTAAATATGAAATTAGTTTGTGTTTCCAGCATACCTTATACTGGTGACTGTATTTTTAATGGAAACCCATCACATCCTCTCCTTGTAGGGTGAGGTCCAAGAGTTGAGACACTTCAGAATTTGGATTTTCAGATTAGGGATTATGGTCATTAGCTACAGATGTCATATTGACAATTGACAGCTTAAGCTCTGGCACATTTGTGAAGAATTAGTGGTTAAGCGCTCAGCAAGTCTGATGGAGATTATCAACCTGTGAGGGGAAACCTAGCCTGTGATGGGTGCGAGTTTCTCCTGGGCAGATGGGTAAGATGGAGAGAGCAGATTCAGGGCATTAGCATTCTTCAGTACACTTGGATAGACAATGCTGTCTGACAAAGGAGGTTTGCCCTTCTCTCGGCAGCCCCGTAGCTAAGGTGTGGTCAGTTCCCTCTGCCCTGGTGCTGATATGAGCTCTTCTGCCAAGCTGGACTAAGAAATGTAACCGGACTATTGTAAACCAAAATAAAACCCCTTATTTCCTTTTAAGTCATTGAGTTGTGGATTTATCCTGTAGAGAAACTGTGACAGAGATGCTCAGTCTATTTGGAACAAGGGAAAAAAGCAAGTGAGAGATTAGCAAGAGTGAACTATCCTTATTCTCTTGTAGTCTTTACATTTCTCCATAAAAGGCTTTGGTGGACGTGGGTTAGTGGAGCAGGCTTGAATGTTGAGGTAGGTTTAGGGCAGAGAACAGGTGCAGTTAATTGATACTGCTCAGGACAGATCCTTTGGGGATGCTGAAGTGGGCTATAGCTTGGTGAACAGTTGAGAAAGAAAACTGTCAGAAAGAATCAGGTTTTGGCCTCAGATCGACAACCCTGAAGTACTTCCTACTGCTGGAAGCTTTGTGAGTGACACAAATGATATTATAGATACTGCCAAGATGGCTTTTCAGACACTGAATGGGATAGATTATTTTTTAAACATCAAAAAAGAAAAGCATTTATTTTATGGTCTAGCTTCAGCCTTTATGTCGTGAGATACTAACACTTTTAACAACAACAAAAAAACCACTTTGTTATAACTGTGACCATTTTTCATTTTTTTTAATTTTATTTTTTTATTTCTTCCACTCATACAAAGTTGATAAGTACCCCCATTCCTCTCCCTCCCTCCACTCCTCCCTGGATCCCCTTGCTCCCTCCCCATCTTTTCCCTTTCCTTTCCCCCCTCCCTCCCTTTCACCCAATGCCCCCTACCCCCCATTTCTGGAGCATCCTTTAGTGTGCATGTCAAACTTCCCTCTGGGTCCTCCTCTCTGATGAGGTGTAAGGACTCAGTGGCATTGCCTAGAGCTCTTTTGTGTGTGTGTGTGTGTGTGTGTGTGTGTGTTCCCCTTTAGTATAGGAACACTATTGTGGCTGTTAATCCCTTGCCTCTAAGGATCTTAGTGCCTGTGATCCATGCTAGACTTTGGGGGATCAATGATATGTTGTCATTGACAGATCATGCAAAGTCCTCTTATGATTACTTCCGCCCTAATTTGTATGGAGTATCTTGCATATCATTGTTCCTCCCCATCTTTAGACTCTTACAATCTTTCTGCCCTCTCTTCCACAAATTTCCCTGAGCTTTAGGATGGGGAGAGATTAGACTGACCTGGTTCCAGGTGGTTGATGTAGAGTCTCTGATTTTCCGAATTATGGTTTGTTGAATTTTTCTTTTCAGTTTTGCTGCTCCTGCACCGCCCTTGGCTCTATCCTGATGGGTATTGGATGTCACCCCCTGGCCAGAGATAAAAAGCTGTTAAAATAGAGTCTTATTATAAGAGTAGATTTGAAGGTAGATGGAATAAGAGTAGGAGACCATTTGCAGGATGGTTACCTTCTATCTGCCAGACTCTATGCCCTCCCTTTCTGGTGAGATCATACCTCATCAGATGCAAGTGACAAGTAAGGAAAGTCTGTAAGCCCAACCAGATGTCTCATTACCTAGTTACAGTCCATGATGTCATAGCATGATCCCCTCTCTCCTTGTTTCTGGCAGGGCCTTTCTTCCCCTTCCTTCCCTGCTTATAATCTTTGAAATTAATATAGGTATTACAGAGATTTATCTTTGAGTGTGTCACTAAGTGGGTTTGGTACTACGATCCACCTATTAGGGAGTACATACGGCACTTAATTTTCTGTGTCTGGGATACATCACTCAATATAATTGTTTCTAATTCCATCCATTACCTGGCAAATTGCATTAATTCATCATTTTTGATGATACATTGTATAAATGTACCACATTTTTCTTATCCACTCGTCAACTGTTGGGCATTTGGGTTGATTCCAAGACTTTGCTATTGTAAACAGTGCTGCTATGAACATGGTCATGATTGTGCTATCAAGGTGAATTTTTGCTGTATGGGGGATTATTCCCAAAAGTGGAATAGCAGGGTCATATGGCATTTCAATCTTTAACTTCTTTAAGAATCGCCAGATGGCTCGCCAGAGTGGTTGTATGAGACTGCATTCCCACCAGCAATGTAGGAGAGTTCCCTTCTCTCCACATCCTCTCCAGCATTTGGTGTTGTTTGTATTGTGGATTTTTGCCATCTGGACTGGGGTGAGATGATATCTCAGGGAGGTTTTGATTTGCATTTCCCTGATGGCTAAAGATGTGGAGCATTTTTTAGATATTTATTAGACATTTCAATTTTTTCCCTAGTAAAGTTTCTTTTAAGTTCCAAGGCCCATTTTTTACAGCATCTTTTTTTATATTTTTTTATTATTTATTCAATTGTGCATGTATGTGCACACGCATGTGTGTGTGTGTGTGTGTGTGTGTGTGTGTGTGTGTGTGTAACCACAGACGAATTTGGGAACCACCATGGACTGCCTCCACCTCCTCCTTGTTTACTCTGCCCCAGGATTCACAGGCTCAGCCCTACCAGGACCAAAATGCAGGCCGCCCCCACTTCTGCCTGGCGTCTATACATGGGGTCTAGGATCCGAACTCCGGACCTTCCGCTTGCAAGGCAGAGACTTAATCCCTGAGCCACCTCTCCAGCCCCCCAAGGCCCATTTTTTAATTGGGCCATTTGTTTCCTTGATGTTTAGTTTTCTAAGTTCTTTGTGCACTCTGGATAATAGAGCTCTATCAGATATGTGGTTAGTGAAGATTTTCTCCTATTCCGTGGATTGCCTTTGTGCATGAGTTACAATCTCTTTATCTGAACAGAAGCTCTTTAATTTCATACGAACCCATCTGTTGAGTGTTGGTTGTATTGACTGTGCAATTGGATTTCCAACTAGGAACTGTTGGCCTAGTCCAATCAGCTTGAGGGAATTCCTGACCCTTTTAACTAAGGTTTTTATAGTCTCTAGCCTTATATCGAGGTCCTTGATCCATTTGGAATTAAGTCTTGTACATGGTGACAAGTACTGCATGTGGAGATCCAGTTTTGCCAGCACCATTTGTTGAAGATGCTGTTCTTTTTCCATTGGATTTTATGGGCCCCTTTGTCAAAGATCAAATGGCTGTAGTTGTGTGGGCTTATATCTATTT
The DNA here is from genome assembly GCA_023101885.1 of Typhlomys cinereus. Classification (NCBI taxonomy): domain Eukaryota; kingdom Metazoa; phylum Chordata; class Mammalia; order Rodentia; family Platacanthomyidae; genus Typhlomys; species Typhlomys cinereus. Next base: position 3,131,176 of record JALPQD010000244.1, on the reverse strand, counting down.
TGGAGCCAGTACCAGGCTGTTTTTATAATTATGGATTTGTAGTATAGACTAAGGTTTGGTATGGTGATACCTCCAGCCGTGTTTTTGTTACTCAGGATTGCTTTTGCTATCCTGGGTCTTTTGTGCCTCCATATGAATTTTGAGATTGTTTGATCAACCTCTTTAAAGAATTGCTTTGGGATTTTGATTGGTATAGAATTGAATCTGTATATTGGCCTTTGGTAGGATGGTCATTTTTATGAATTTGATTCTGCCAATCCAGGAACATGAGTGGTCTTCCACCTTCTGGTGTCTTCTGCAATTTCTTTCTTTAGGGTTTTAAAGTTTTCTTTATAAAGGTCTCTTACTTTCTTGGTTAGGTTTATACCAAGGTATTTCATTTTTTTAGGGGCTATAGTAAATGGGATTGTTTCTCTCAGGGCTTTCTCACTTCTTTCATTCTGGACATATAGGAAGGCTACTGATTTTTGTACGTTTATTTTCTATCCTGCCACCCTGCTGAACTCTTGTATTAGTTCTAGGAGCTTCCTGGTGGAGTTTTTGGGATCACTCAGGTATAAGATCATGTCATCTGCAAATAGAGATAACTTGACTTCTTCCTTGCCGATTTGAATCCCTTTTATGTCCCTTTCTTGTCTGATGGCTTTAGCTAAGACTTCCAGTACAATATTGAATACAAGTGGTAAAAGTGGACAGCCTTGTCTAGTTCCTGATTGAAGCAGGAATGCTTCAAGTTTTTCCCTATTGAGTATAATACTTGCTGTTGGCTTGTTATATACAACTTTTATTATATTGATAAAGGTTCCTTTCATTCCAACTGTCTCTAGGATTTTGATCAAAAAAGGCTGTTGGATCTTGTCAAAAGCTTTTTCTGCATCTACTGAGAGTATCATGTGGTCTTGGATTTTGGATTGGTTTATATGGTGAATTACGTTTATTGATTTGTGTCTGTTGAACCAACCTTGTGTGCCTGGGATAAAAGCCTACTTGGTCTCCGTGAATGATCTTTTTGATATTTTTTTGAATCCAATTTGCTAAGACTTTGTTGAGAATCTTTGTATCTGTGTGCATCAAAGAGATTGGCCTATAGTTTTCTTTTTTAAGTGTATTTTTATTAGGTTTGGGGATTAAGACGATATTAGCTTCATAGAAAGAATTTGGTAGTGTTCCTTCCTTTGCTATTTGATGGAACAGTTTAAGGAGTATTGGTATTATTAGCTCCTTAAATGTCTGGTAGAACTCTGTGCTGAATCCATCCGGTTCAGGACATTTTTTGGTGGGAAAATTCAAGATTACTTCATCAATTTCCTCATATGTTATAGGAGTATTTAAATAATTCACAACTTCCTGATTCATTTAGGTAAGTTGTGTTTACTTAGGAATTCATCCATTTCTTTCATGTTGTCAAATTTCACAGAGTATAAGTTTTTGAAATATGACATTATAATTCTCTGGATTTTTTGGGTATCAGTAGTGATAACTCCATTTTCATTTCTAATTTTGTTAATTTGGGTTTTCTTTCCTTGCTTTTTGTTAATTTAGGTAGGGGTGTATCAATCTTACTGATTTTTTTTTGAAAAACCAGCTTTTCGTCTGGGTGATTTTCTGTGTTGTTTTCCTAATCTCAATTTCAGATATTTCTCTCCTTATTTTGCTAATCTCCTCTCTTCTGCTGCTTTTGGGATCGGATTGCTCTAGTGTCTCTAAAGCTTTAAGCTGCATTATTAACTTATTTATTTCTGATGTTTCCATTTTTTTGATTGTAGGTATTAAGAGCTATGAACTTACCTCTTAGGACAGCTTTCATTGTGTTCCAAAGATTTTGATAAGTTGTATTTTCATTATCGTTCACTTTCAGGAAATCCTGAATTTCCTTTGTAATTTCTTCCTGAATCCAATTCTCATTCAGCATCATAGTGTTAAGTTTCCAGGAGTTAGTGTATTTTCTGTTGTTTGTGGTGTTGTGGATTCAAGCTTTAGACCATGGTGGTCTGATAGGGTACAGGCTAGAATTTCAACTTTCCTGTATATGTGGAGATTCGTTTTGTGGCCCCATATGTGTTCTATTTTGGAGAAAGTTCCATGGGCTGCTGAGAAAAATGTGTATTCTTTGATGTGTGGATGAAAAGTTTGATAAAGATCTGCAAGGTCCATTTCAGTAAGGGTTTGATTAAGTTCCAAAGTGTCTCTGTTAAGTTTTTTACCTGTTGATCTATCCCATGTTGAGAGGGCGGTATTGAAATCCCTAAGAATTATTGTTTTGGGGTTGATTTCTCGCTTTAGAAGTGTAGGGTTTGCTTAATGAATGTGAGGTGGGGTGTGTATTGGGTGCATATATGTTCAGTATTGTGAAGTCTTCCTTGTGAATTGTACCTGTGAGTATAATGTAGTATCCATCTGTGTCTCTTATGATTTTTTGGGGCTTGAAATCCACTTTGTCTGATAGCATAATGGCTACTGCTGCCTGTTTCCTGGTCCATTAGCTTGCAGAATTTTGGACCAGCCTTTTATTTTTAGGATGTGCCTATTTTTTATGGTGAGATGGGTTTCCTGCAGGCAGCAGATTGATGGGTTGTGATTTTTAATCCAAGTTTGTAATCTGTGTCTCTTGATCAGTGAGTTAATTCCATTAGCATTTAATGTTATAGTAGAGAAATTATTTTTAATTCCGGATATTTATTATATTTAGTGGCTTTTGTAAGTGTATTGTTTTGCTTTTATGTTTTAGTGGTATTATACGTCCCTTCTGTCCTCCTGAATATGCTTCCTTTTTTCTTTAAGCTTGAGTATCATTTCTAGCATTTTTTGAAGGCCTGGTTTGGTGCACATGTATCCCTTCAAGTTGTCTTTGTGCTGGAAAATTTTTCTTTCTCTCTCGATCATGATGGATAGTTTTGCAGGGTATATCATCCTAGGTTGACATTTTTGCTCATTCAATACTTGAAATACGTCTCTCCAAGCTCTTCTTGCTTTTACTCTTTCCATTGAGAAGTCGTTTGTTATTTTAATAGGTTTACCTTTAAAAGTGACTTGTTTTTTTTTCCTTGCAGCTCCCAGCACCATTTCTTTGTCTTGAATGTGGAGTGTTTTAACTATTATTTGCCATGGCAAGTTTCTATTTTGGTCATATCTCTTTGGGATGCGGAAGCCTCTTGTATATGGATGGGCCTCTCTTTTTTTTAGATGAGGAAAGTTTTCCTTGATGATAGTTTGAAAAATTTCCTCAGATGTGGTATTTTGGGATTCTTGCTCTGGTATTCCTTGAATACGCATGCTAGGCTTCTTCAGGGTGTCCCATAACTCTTGAATATTCCTCTCAAGTATCTTTTTGGCTTGAGCTGGTTAATACTCGCATTTTGTCTTCAAGGTCTGAAATTCTATTTTCTGCTTCATTAGTTCTGCTAATTAGACTCTCTGTTGAGTTCTGGGTTGAAGATAACTTGTCTTTTAGTTCAGCTTTAAACTCTGCCTGAGTCTGTTTTAACTGCTCTATGCCTATTTTTGTTTCTTGAACTGTTTTTCTCAACTCCTCCAAGTGTCTGTTGTATTCCTGTTCAAAGTGGTTGATGTGGTTATTTAACTCCTCCCGGATTTCCTCTTTCATAATACTGATCATGGTAATGATCATATTTTGAAAGTTGTTATCTTGGGTCAGGCTTTCTTGGCTATTTTCCATGGATTTGTTTTGGTTGGAGTCTATCATTATGGGGTTAATTCCTTCAATGGGAGATTGGTTTTCTTGGGTTTTGTTTCTCATGGATTTGCACTTTGATTTGGGCATTGTTGTTTTATCTCTTAAGACCTTCTTTCAATTTCTGTGTGTTTTTCACTGAACTGAATTAGTTGGCCTGGAGCCGCGCCTGCTCTGACTGGCTGGTGGGAGGAACTGGGACTAGTGGGTTGCCTGGGGCTTGGGGGTGAGCAGGGGGTGCTTACCTAGGGTGCAGTGTGTCCTGGTTGGACTGCGAGGGTCCTGGACGGGTGGGGGAAGGGCCATTTTTCATTTTTGCAGCCACCTTAGAAATAACTGTTAGTAAGTGAAGAGTGGTACACAGGTGTATACATGGCCAAGGGGGAGAACACTCTGTGTAGCAGGCATGAAATATGATTGATAGGTAAATATATAACGGGAAGGACTTTGTCAAATGAATGAGACACCTCTCAGTCCTTGGCAGCTTGGCCAACTCTCTGCAGTCTAGTGCTGCCTTTGTGGGACGTTCCTATGTGATTGTGAAGCGGGAGTGACTAGTAACTAGTCTTTTCCTGATTGAGGTGTTCAGGTATACCCTGTCCTCCGTTAAATGGCTTGCTACTGTTTTTTTACGATGGCACTTTAGGAGTTAGACTTTCTGGGTTCGAATTCCCCCCCATACGTCATTTAGCCTCTGCACCTTCCTTTCTTCCTCTGAACATGGGTAACATTAGTAGCAGCTACACTTTAAGATTGTTTGAGACGTGAGTTACCTTACCTGATATCTCCTCAGACCACTCAGAAACTCAGGAAACTGGTGGTAAAGAGGGCCCAGACTATTCTGTAGGAGACTCATGTGCCAAAGACAACATTCATGAACAGTGAGCACATGACTGGATGGGATTCTACACTAATAGTGTTCAAATTCCAGGTTTGTAAGATAGAGATGACTGGGCAGTAATATAATTTGAAGGAAAACACTTGGAGGTATTTAATCATGTGTCATTAAGATACAGTCATGAATTCAAATTTTTATTCACTTATTTTCCCATTTATTTATTACCCAGACAGGAATCCCCCCCTCCCGGGGTCTCCCTCATCCTAAGCAAGGGCTCTTATCATTGAACTACAACCTTAGCTCATGAATTTGTATTTAACTAAAGTCCTACATCGGCTGGAGATGTCTAGTGATCACATGTGACGACCAGTGTGTACTCATGATCTACCAAATTCTTTCTGAAATTGAAAACGAAAGTCTGTCCTGGGTTTGCCAGGGGAACATAGCAAGATTCATTCTAAGATTTGTTTTTGTTTTCTGATTGCTGACCATTCTCCAGTAATAAAGCAGATGTTTCAGAATATATCATGAGCTTCTATCTCTGTTTCCAGTTATTCAGCCCTCTATAGTAGGAAAAGTATGTATTTTATACTAAGAGGAATGTAGGTAAAAGTAGGAGCTGATAATACTACAGCATCATATTTGTAGATATTTATGACTTTTCTTCCGCTAGGTAAAGTTATTTCCACAGAAATTGAATAAAATAAAGATTTCAGAGACTAGTTACAGCGGACACATTGATGTCTTCATCTACTGTTCCCAGCCCTTGCCTTAGAAAAGTCTCCCTAAAACAGCAGAAAAAATAGAGAGCTAACTTCCTATTGAAATTCAGTTTTAAAAAAAGTGAGTTCTCAGAATAATTCCTTAATACTGTTGTTTTTTTTCTTGCATTTAAAAATAATTTTTGTTGGGAAACTTAATGGACATTTAATGTGTTTTACCTACTAGACTATAATTCTTTCTTTTAAAAACTTTGCGAGCCTGTGTGTGTGTGTGTGTGTGTGTGTGTGTGTGTGTGTGTGTGTATGAGAGGGCACTGTGTGTCTCTGTAGAGGATTGGAGCGACTTGGGGAAATCATCCTGGATTGCTTCTACCTCCTTTCTCAGGCTCCATCCACTAGAAAGTGCAGGCCATTGCTGTTTCTTCCTGGCATTTTTATGTGGGACCTGGGATCAGAACTCAGGATATTCTGCTTGTGAGACAGAGTCTTAATCCCTGAGCCATCTCTCCAGCTCTAGACTATAATTCTTAGACATGCTAACCACAAACTAGCTTCTGGTCTTTCTATGAAAAGTTAATAGTACCTTAACTTTCTTAGTTCATTCTGTTGATTTTCTTTTTTTTTTTCAGCGTTTTAAAGCGATATTTTTTTCCAATTTGAAGCTTATATAATTTTCCGATATGCAAAATTCAAATATGCTAACACATATGCCATGTGTAGCTTTTCAATCTAATCCCATGCTGGTAGATTAAGTAGCTTCAGTTTGGGGATCTGATGGAGCTGGCCTTTGATCCTAGTTCATCATCAACAAGATTTTTTTTACTCTTTTTTAAAAATTTTTTATATTATTATTTATTCAATTGTGCGTGTGTGTGTGTGTGTGTGTGTGTGTGTGTGTGTGTGTAGAACCACGGGCAAATTTGGGAACCACCATGGACCGCAGACAAGTCGGGGTCACCCATGATCTTAAGGCATTCATATTGTTGTTACCTATAGTGTAGGAGTCAGCCACAGCTCTAAGCATATGCTTCAAAATGAAATATACATTCTAGGGAAAAGTCTCAGAGATCTGAGAATAGCAAACACAGATTTTAATTAATTGTAAGTAAGTGTATTTTTACTGTTCTGTGTGTGTGTGTGCGTGTGAGAGAGAGAGAGAGAGGATGTTGTATGTGCTGGTAGAGGCCCAAGGGTGACTTAGGGAATCATCCTGGATTGTTCTACCTTGTTTTTGCTTTGCTCTGGGGTTTCCCAGGCTCTGTCTTCTAGGGATGGAAGCGCAGGCCACTGATACCATTTCCCACGGTTGTTTACTGCTATTCTTGAGCATAGACACGACACTCTCTTAAAGGATGAGTTGTTGGCAACAGCCCCCCAGTGATTTTGGCTTGAAAATTATCTTGGTGCATCCTGTGCAGTATTTAGCTTTAGTAGAGGATGCCTTCTGGTGGCTTTGCATTCCCCAGGACTTACTCTGACCTGCCAGAAGCTGCCTCGGAGTTCTGATTCCAGAGGTATGGAATGGGGAACTCCCCTTATTAGGGAACAAACCACACCTTTCTGATGCTGGCAGTTGGGGGGAGGTTCACACAGAGACACAGTATTCTATGGAAATGAATTAAATAGATCCGCCTGTTCCCAAGGCGCAAAGGGAAATTTGGCTCCAGATAGATTTGAATTTTCATTTGTTGATTTATCTGTTTATGTACTTATTTTTTGTTATACTTCTGAGAGACAAACCCAGGGCTACAGGTATGTTAGGCAAGTGTTCTGTCCAACCTTCAGCCTCAGGTACATCTGTTGTGGCACTGTGTCTACTTTTTTTTTTTTTAACTTTATTTAGTGTGTGTGTGTGTGTGTGTGTGTATGTGTGTGTGTGTGAAAGAGAGAGACAGACAGACAGACAGACTGTATTCCCCTGCGGAGGATCAAGGGTGACTTCGGGAATCATCCTGGATTGTTTCTACCTCCATTTTGCTTTGCTCTGGGATTTTCTGGGCTCTGCCCACTAGGGTCAGAAATGCAGGCTGCTGTTTCTGCCTCATGTTTTACCTGGGACCTGGGATCCGAACTCAGGACCTTCTGCTTGAGAGGTAGAATCTTAACCCCTGAGCCATCTCTCCAGACTCTGCATATGCTTTTAGAGTGTAAAATATTCATAACCTAGAAGGAGGCTGTCAGGTGCTAGAAGGACAAAGGACAGAGTGGATCTGAGTAGTTATTGATGGTCAGATCCCCAGGCCTGTTTTTTCTGTGAGCCTAGAAGCCAGGGGCTGTGCTTCTTGGTCGGGCTGCAGAATTGGTTCCCTGTTGCTTCTGCTCTGTAAATATCTCTTATGAGAAAACTGTCTAGAGCTAGGTGTGTTTAGATCCCGTCTCTTCCACTATGGAACTAGAACTAGATTCTGGTGCAAGTCAGTGTTTCCTCTATGGAATGGGAATGATTCTTATACTTCTGTCACAGACGTCATTACTGGGACTTGTTTGTGTGACCATGCTTAAAATATAATTCATGTTCTAGCTTAAATCAAGTGGGGCGGGGCAGGAAGCCAAAACATTCTATGATATAACAGGTGCCAGAGCTGACTTACTACAAAATGTGAAAAAAATCACATAACTGCCAGCGTTTAAAATTTTCTTCTCCCAGCTGAGCAGAAAATCCAAAATCTGGACTATCTTTGCAAAATGTGTGAACAAACCCCTAACAAAGAATGATTTTTTTCTTGAAGGATCTGACCCATGGGTGCATGTGTGTAGTATATGTGGCTAAAATACATCAAAAAGGGGCTCCAGTGGCAACATATAGTTTCTCTTAAGAATTAGAAAAACTCGTTGTTTATGTATGATGTGAATTGTGTGGGTGCGCATTAGGCTACAGCACATATGTGAGGGCCAGAGAACGATTTTGGAAGCTGAGTCTCTCTTTCCACTTTTACATGGGTCCTGAGCTTCAAACTCAAGGCACTGGGTTTGTGTAGCAAATGTGTTTGCTTACTGAGCCATCTCATTGGCTCTAATATGTAATATTTTTTCCTTCAATATTTTATTATGTAAAAATTTACAACAGACAGAAAAATTAAAGTAACCACATAGTGAATATCCATATATGAAAGCTTTTCTTAAAAAAAGAAAAGAATAATATAAACATAGAAAAAGAAAAACTTCTTACACAAGTAATGTAACAGAATCATATCTCCAGTTCCTACATTTAACTCATGTTTGTATTTTGCTACATTTCCATCCCCACTTTTGGGGATAAATTTTTATTTTTTATTTTTTATTTTAAATTTATTATTATTATTATTTATTCAGCTATGTGCATGTGCGTGTGCGTGTGTGTGTCTGTGTGTGTGTGTGTCTGTGTGTGTAGAAGCACGGACGAATCTGCGAACCACCATGGACGCCTCCAACTCCTTCTGCCCCGGGATTCCCCCCCCCCGGGATTCCCCCCCCCATCCCCCCCCTTCGGCCTGGCGTCTATACGTGAGATCTGGGATCCGAACTCAGGACCTTCCACTTGCAAGGCAGAGGCTTAACCCCTGAGCCACCTCTCCAGCCCGAATTTTTATTTTTTAAAAAGTTAGAAGTGGCTTCTCTCTATCCACTCCCAGAGAAAATCTCTGCATCCTTGTATCATTCTTTATGCTGATTTGACCTTTAAAATATGTTGTGAACATATGTATTTATGTTCTTTTGAATGCTTAAAAAATGGATCTGCATCATGGGAACCACAGGTTAAGTGGTTAAACAATGGACATTTACTCCCATAAAGATCTGGAAACTGGACGTCTGAGCTCAAGGTCAAGGTGTTAGCAGGTCTGGGTTTTGGTGAGCTCTGAATTCCGGCTGTAGTAACAAGAACAATCGGCATTAGTAGAGTTCTTAGAGGTCCAATTTCAGTGCAAACAGAAAGCCCCAGAAGGGCTGATTTAAATCCAGAAAGAGATGGTTCTTTGCATGATTTCAGTTTGGGAAGAGCACTCTATCTTACATCTGTCCTTTGAATGTTTGAGTCATATCTTAGCATTACTAGCCAGGTTCTTTGGGGGAACCCTCCCCCCGTTGTTTTAGATACAGACTTTTCTTACAGGTAAGTGTGGGTGGAGAGACATTTCTGTTGTTGTTACTTTTGGTTTTGCTGCTAGGAGACAGGGCTCAGACGCAACTTAAGAGAAGAAGGGAAATTTGTTTGGCTTATGGTTCCAAGGGGGCTGTAGTCTGCTGTGGAAGGCACCTCACAGGACAAGGCATGGCTGGAGGCAGAAACAGAGGCCCGTTCAGGTCATTGCAACCATCAGGAAGGCAGAGCCAGAAAGCGCAGATCTGCGAGGAAGCAGGGTCCGCCGCCAAACCTCAAGGCCCCACCCCCGTGACGTAACTTCCTCTAGCAACACTCCACTTTCCAAAGATGCCGCCCCTTTTCCCGAACTTTGACACCAGCTAAGGGTTCAAACACTGGGAGTGCGACTCCCCTTCAAACCCTGACAACCTACCCTACGTGCTTGTATTTGTTGCTTTCTTTCCAGTGCCATTTTTGTGACAAGGCCTTTATGAACCAAGCTTTTCTACAAAGTCACATCCAGCGCCGCCACCCGACGGATTCTCACCTTGGTAAGAAAAGAGCTATTCCCCCCCCCACCCCACGCCTCCCTTCTACTTTTCTCAGTGGGACATAGTGCAGCACATTTCTCCATATTTAGGAATGAAAGCCCGCAGACTGTGAGGAAACTTGAGCCCTACTGTGTGCATGAAGTATCCTAGCTGCTGAAGATACAGTCATGGATGATATAGGATAATAAGCAATACAGGAGCAATGCTCATGCATTGAAAGTCACAAAGGCAGTGAGGGAGAAGAGAGGGACAGTCCCCTCCAGTAGTCTCTAGAGACTTTGCTGAGGAGACCATCGCTAATAAAGATCAGGGTACCGAACTGAATCAAAACAGTGCATCCTGTGTCAGGGAACACAGAGTGGAGAGAAGGAAGAGAGGCAGGAAGGACCTGGTGAGTTTAAGTACCAGGAAAGAGGCTGGAAGAATGCAGCAAGCAAGCTCACTGGAGGGGTGGGGGCCCCCTCCCCTCCTGGATGTTTCCATGAGAATAATGGGAAGTCAGTGGAAACTTTTGGGTTGAGGAAGGTCAAGATGTAATTTTTACCTTTAAGCTCTGTGGTTGGTAATAAGCAGGTTACAGTGGTATCAGAGCAGGCCGGCAGGGGAGTTAGAAGGAACAGAGCCATCCAGGTGAGAGAAGATGATAGTGGGGACCGGGATGGTGCCAGGGCAAGAGAGGGGAATGACAGGGACATGCATGGACACAACCCACAGAGAGGTGATTGGGTGTGAGCAAGAGATGACGCAGAGGTGGTAAAGTGAATGCAGGTAATGTTTATTGATGGAGGAAGGAGACTGGACAGATGCTGCTGGTATGGATGCATTTACATCACATAGGCAAGAGACATGCACGCGACATGGTGGGAGTCTATAGTGGAGACCCAGATGCACATGGGAGCCTCTGGCTGAGGTCATTTCTTAATAGCTCAAGGTCGACACTAGACTCTTGTAAAGCTACACCGCTGGAAGAGCAGATGGAGAGTCCGTTGCATGAAAAAACAGAGGGTATCTCCAGAAGGCGGTAGAGGTCACGTGTATCGAAAGCTACTGAGGCATGGAGCAGGAGGTGGATGGAGACCTGATGCTGCCACTGCAGTTGACTTGACATAGTAGCTTCAGGAGACTGTTAGACAAAAAGCCCTACTTGAGTGAGCTTGGCTGAGAATGAGGAGGAGGTCGCTTCTATCAATCGTGGATGTCCCAAGAAGGACCGCAGAAACCCCAGGAGTCGTCTAGATTGGAATGAGGCACCAAGGGAGAGATGTTGTTTCATCGCAGGGGAGTTTATGTGCTTGGGTAGTGACAGGAACTACGTCAGACTACAGACAGAAGTAAAGATGATGCAAAAGGGGAAGGGGTGGGGCTCACCAGAGAATCAGTTTTCCTTTAAGTGTTCTCAAATGCAAAGAATGGACCGCTCTTCTCCTTCGTGGACAGGTCAAAGCTGTGTCACAAGAAAAATCTCAATACGATCAGAAGCGTTTGCACTGTCTAGATATACACCCTTCTTTCCTTCCTTTGGGGGCCATTCTGGTTCTTTTCCTGCCATTTCAGGCCAATAGATTTATTGAGAAAAAGTCTCCCCCTTATAGAAACAAAATGAACAGCATGAAATTCCATTTCGAACCCACGGACCACGGGTACAGATTAGGCATATATTTTGGACAAAATGGGAAAGTTGAAATATTTTAATGAACCTACCATTCTTCTGTGTGAAACTGACCTTCTTTCTCTTCTGTTTCAGTATCTTAATCTATCGCATACTCGTTTCAGAGAGCAGTTCAGACTCTGAAACGAGTATTATTTCTTCAGGTCATCTTTGAGATTCTGACTTTCTACTTTGGTTTCCATACCTTTCATGTCTACACTCACAGACACATGTATACTCATTCAGTCATGTGCACATCTTCATGTAAGTACATGTACATAAGTACTCTTCCCTTCACTTGTTTGCCTCCTTTTGCAACTTTTCAGTTCTTCGCTTTTGCCCGAGTGGTGGTGACAGGTTGCGACCCAAGCTTGCAGAGTTTGCGTCCTAAAGGCTAGTCTTCTGTTTGTATTAGCACTGACAGGGCCCAAAGGAGAGTTTGGAGCCGAAACAATGGTGACTGTAGTGATTTCAATATGGCAGCATTTCCCTGCTACTTGAGTGTCTCTGAGAAGACCTCAGTGAGTCACTGTGTTAAAGAACCAGAAGGATTCCTCATCGACTGAAAAGGACTCTCGTGCTGTCCTTGTAGGATAATCCAACCCCCCAGTACAGTGGCTGAAAGAACAATTAATACAGTGACGTGCCCGTTACATCAAAGGCTCCAATAAAAATGGGCTTGTAGCATGAAGCAAATAGTATCCTGAGGAAGAGCTATTTCCTTTTTTTATCCGTAGATTGCGCCCTGTAAGCTATCTCTTGAGTTCATCAAGAACTGGTGTCTTAACCATATTTTCTGTCGCAACAGAGTACAATACAAAGGCCCAGACTGACAAGCTGCAGAAGGAGATTGACATGCTGAAGGAGCAGCTGCAGCTCACCAAGTCTCAGCTGGAGTCAGCGCAACACGCCCACGCAGTCCGATTCTCCAAGGTAGGTGCAGAGTTCTGAGCCCTTGGCAATTTAAGTGTATGTAACTGCGTGCAGTTGGGCTGTGCCAAGGACTCGCAGTCAGAGGACACGCGTGAGTTCCTAGAGCGAGACAAAATGTGGGCTGGGGAAATTAGCTCGGTTGGTGAAGTGCCGACTTATGAGGACCTGAATTTGACCCCGTGGGGAAAAAAATCAGGTGTAATATGTGTGCTTTTAATCCTAGCTCTGGGAAGGTGGAAACGTTCAGATCCCTGGGGCTTACTAGAGATCACTCTAGTCCCATCACTGAGCCCCAGGATCCTGGGGAAAACTATCTAAAATAAAGATGGACAGCACCTAAGGAGCAAAGAGCCGAGATTGACATCTGGCCTCCACACACATGTGCACACACACGCATGCCCGCTGGGACCCACCAAACACACACACCGGCACATAAAAGAGCTCAATAAAATGATCGATTTTGTACTGCAAATTCACTTTGCAATATCTGACCATAAAACCCATCATTCACTGGAAATGGACTTCTCTGCTTTTAGATTTAATTTTTTTTTCTTACACTTCAGCCGATGGGCTGGGGAGATGGCTAAGGAGTTAAAGCAAAAGGACCTGAGATTGAATCCTCAAATACCATGTAAAAATGCCAGGTAGATTTGGTGATAACCTGCAATTCCGACCTGGGGGTGGGGGTGGAGCCTTGGAAACCCAAGAGCAAAGCATGAAGTAGAGCAATCCAGGACGAGTCTCAGTGTCACCCTTGAGCTTCCACAGGCGCACGCACTAGGTGCTCTCCCCTGACTCACAAAAATGTAAGATTTACAAGTATGTGTTGTTAAGATAAAGTTAATGCTACATAAATTCTACCAAGTGACCATCATCTGGTTTTATTTATTTATTTACTTGTTTATTTATTTATTTGTGCACGCACGCGTGCGTGCGTGCGTGCGTGTGTGTGTGTGTGTGTGTGTGTGTGTGTGAAAGTGCACTGTGTGTGCCTATGGAGGCCCAAGGGTGACTTCGAAATCACCCTGGGTTGTGCTACCTCCTATTTGCTTTGCTCTGGAGTTTCCTAGGCTCCGCCTTTCAGGACCAGAAATACAGACCTCTGCCATTTCTACCTGGTGTTTTTAATGTGGGATCTGGAATCTGAATCACTGAACCATCTCTCCAGCCCTTGCACAGAGATTTTTAAAGTAGATTCATAATAATGCCGACTTTACCAACTGAATCATCTTTAATTAATTTGTGTGTGTGCCCTCCGGCTTTATGTCATGCCCTGCATGTGAGGGTTAGAAGCCAACGTTAGGAGTCTCTTCTTTCTTTCCACCCATCTTAGCTCGCCCAAGAGCCTCCCACTGGTTCTTCTGTCTGCCCCCTATCTCTCTGTAGGAGTGCTGGGGTGACAGATGTAAGGGACATCATCCAGCATTCTACAGAGGGACCCTAGGATAGAACCCCACTTCCAGGTCTTGTACAGCAAGCAGCTATACTCCCTGAATCATCTTCCCCAGCCCCAACTTTATCATTAGGTGTACAGTTAGGTAGCATTAAATATATTTATGTTGTTGCCATTGTCATAATTACTGCCATCACAGTTAAGGGCTCAGAGCTCTGGGCACATTGTGAAGAACTGGCAGTTGAGTTAGCCTGCAGATTGATTGACAGGGAGGCCCCATGGGGGTGATCTAGGTACTCTTGTGTTGTGAGACAACATCCAAAGTCAAGCAACTGAAGGGCGAAAGGGAGATTTATTCATCTTATGGTTCCAAAGGGGAAAGACAATCTTTCGTGGGGGAAACAGCATTCTGGTTGGTAGAAGCTAGAGGCAGGTAAGTCCCTGCAGACATCTTGTAAGCAGAGGGTTGCTAGACTGTTTGCTGCAAGAGCAGACCTGTCCCAGAAATAGGGTGGGAGAAATCCACCTCAAGGCCCACTCCCAGCAAGTGGGCTTCTTGTCTTCTACCAAGACTCCATCTCCTAAAGGTACCATGACCTTCCCAAACACATGAGACTATGGGGGACACATTTCAAGCGATGACACTCTGTTCCTGTCCCCCCCCCCACGCTGATTGTCATCTCGTTATGTAAACTACTTCAGTCCACTTTTAAAAGTCTCAACACAGACTACTTCAGTAGTCCCAACACAGCCCAAAAGTTCAAAGTCCAAAGCCTCTGTAAAATCAAGACAAGTTACATACTTCCAGCATACGATGGCACAGAACAGACGTTCCCATTCCAAAAGAGAGGAGCGGGACATATCCGGGAAAGACCAGTCCACAGCCAGACCAAAAAACATCAGGACAAATTCCAAATCCTGCAGCTTCCTGTCCAACAACAGATGAACCTCCGTTGGAATCATCTCAGTTCCAAAGGACTTCGGTTCTACCCTCCAGCAAAACTGCCGATAGAACACGTCAGTCTCTTGGACTGGCTCCTCCTTGGCAGATGTCCCACAATGATTCTGGAATCTCTAACATCTTCCCCTGTCAATGGCAAGCCAGCCTTTAACTCCACAGTGCAAACTGCCTTTCTTGGTCTTTAAACTGTAGGTTTTCTGCCACATGCTGCCTGGATTCCGCAAAATAAGTTTTAGTGTGTTCACACACTACACATCCATTCATCCATGTTCAGATACTTAGGTTGCTGTCACTTCTTGGCTGTTGTGAATGATGTCACTGTGTACACGAGTGTGCAAATACCTCTTTGGGATGCATCCATTTTTAAAGTACACAATTCAGTGGTTTCTGCTGTGTTCACGATGTGGTGTGGCCAGCAATGTTCAAGTTGCATAATTTGCTCAACAGTCAAGGAAAATAGCCCTGTGCCTGTTAAGTTGTGACTCCTACTTCCCTTCTCCTTTGGTAACCACTCATATTGTTGTTTCTCTGAATGGGCTTCTTCTGTATGTATCATACCAAAGCAGGGATAGGGAGATCGCCAAGGGTCAGGGCACTTGCTTTACAAGTATGAGGATCTGAGTTTGAATTCCCAGCACTCTCTTAAAAGCTGTGTGTGGTCTTTTGCACTGCACTAACTCTAGTGCTGCTTTGTCATGGGGCGTATAGATAGGAGTCTCAGGATAGCTGACGGTCAACTTAGTTCATTGAGAGACTTTTTCTGAAGATAATAACGTGAAGAATGATAGAATGCAACTCCTGATGTCCTCCTCTTGCTTCCATGTACACACACACACACACACACACAACATACACACACGCACACCAGAAAATGGGAAAGCTTGTATAATATATCTTTCTTCTTTCACTAGCAAAATGATTTTGATTCTCATCACAGTTGTAACACATGTCAATATTCCCTTCCTTAGCTGATATTCCATTGTGTGTATATATCATGACATGTTCACCCATTCACCCAGTCAGTGGCCATTTGAATTATATCCATGTTTTGACCATGATGAATAATGTCACTACGAATAGTTGTGTGCAAGTTTCTGCAAGGACATGTTTTCTTTTTCAGTGTCTACCCCTAAGTAAAATTACCAGGTCATGTGGTAATTCTACATTTAATTTTTGAAGGAAAAAAAAAACCCAAGGTAATTCCCACAGTGATGGTATCATTTTACATTTCTGTGAGTAATGTCTGAAGGTTTCTGTTAATCTGCAGTCAGCACTCATTGTATTTTTCTGCTTTTTTAAAGTAAGTGTAAAATCTTACTTATTGTAGTTTTAGCTTGTGTTTCCTTAATCACCAATAATATTGACCATCTTTTCATGTTTCGTCCATTTGTTTCTCCTCTTTGGAGAAATACATATTCAAATCCTTCACCTAGTTCCTAATTGGAGGGAAGGGATTTGTAAGAGTTTTTTATATGTCCTAATAACTTTGTAGCTTTATCTCTTCCAGCTGTATCTATTTTTATTTAATTTTCACATGTGAGAGGTTGGAATCCAATCTTATTCTTCCACATGTGATTTTCCTGTTGTCTCAGCATCATGTATTGAAGGTTCTGTTCTTCCTCCACTGAATGATTTTTGACAGTCATGTTGAAAAAAAATAGAAGTTTGTACTTATTTCTGTATTTAATTTCCATTTAATTGGTCTCTTTATTTACCCATATGCCATTACCACACTATTTTGTAGTGTAAGTTTCAAAATCAAGGACGTGTGTATCCTCCGTTTTGTTTTGTTTTTTTAAATATTGTTTTGGTTATTCAAGGCCCCTTATAATTCCATATAACTCGAATTTAGTTTTTGAACAAACAAAAACCAAAAACACCCAAATGGCCATTGAGATGAGATTTCAGTGAATCTATCAATTGCATTAGAGAGTATCATTGTCTTAACAACAAATACACCTTCAACCCCCCATGAACATCGAGTGTCTTTAGTCGATGTTCTTTAGTATTTTTCAACCATGTTTTATAATTTTCGTGGAGAAATTACTTTTTGTTGGAATTTATTTCTGTGTGTTACTCTTTTCTGTATAGCTATAAATAGAACAATCTTCTTAATCGTTTTTTAGGCTTACTTATGGCCGTTACTTAGAAACATAGAAGATTTTTTTGCATGTTGATCTTGCACACTCTTGCAATGTTGTTTGATTTTTTATTCCAGTATCTTTCTTTGTTGATTCTATGTGATCTTCCATCTTTCGTGTCATCTGCAAATAGAAATAGCTTTACCTCTACCTTTCAAACTTGGATGCTAATGTTTTCTCATTGCTAGGCGCTGTGGCTAGCATTTCAAGTGCAGTATGGAAGAGCAGTGGTTAAGGTAGTAAAAGCAGTTCAGAGAAACCTTGTGTTGTTTCTAATCATCTTTCACCACCAGTTATGATGTCAGTGTACATTTTCTCTTAAGTACCTTTTTCAGTATTGTGATCACTTAAGAGCTGAATTTTGTCAAATGCTTTTTAAGTATCTATTGAGATAATTCTGTATATTCTTTTTCCCCTGTCTTTCTGTCGATGAACTATATCACACTGATAGGGTTTTTCATGTCACACTAACTTTGCTCTCCTAGCACATATCCCCATTGGTCATTGTATAAAAGTCTTTCAGTGTGCTATTTTGTTTTGCTAATATTTTGGAAACAACTTTTTTATGTTTTCCTTTTACTGTGGTATCTTTGTCTGCCTTTGATTATCAGGATAACATGAAGGTTTTAGAACTTTGTCTTCTACTGTTTGAAAAGTTTGAGTGTTAATGGCATTAATTTTTCTCTAAATCCTTGGTAGAACTTACCCTAAAACATTCTGGGCCTGAACTTTTCTTGGTTAGGAAGTGTCCGATAATTGATTTTGTGAATTGCTGTTTGTTCAAAGTTTACTGCAAGTTCTTTTTTGTATGTCAATTTTGCTAGTTGTGTGTTTCTGGGAAATTATTTCATTTACATTATTATCTAATTTGTTGGTATACAATTGTTCATCATATTCTTTTATAGTTCTTTTAATTTTTCTAAGGTTGGTCATGATATGCCCACTTCTCTCCCTCCTTTCCTCCCTTCCTCCCCCCTTCCCTCCTTATCTCTCTCCCTTCCTTCTTTCCTTTCTTCCTTTCTCTCTCTCTCTCTCTCTCTCTCTCTCTGTGTGTGTGTGTGTGTGTGTGTGTGTGTGTGTGTGTGTGTATCAGAGGGCACTGTGAATCCCTGTGGAGGACCAAGGGTGACTTTGGGAGTCATCCTGGATTGCTTCTACCTCCTTCTTGCTTCTCTCTGAGATTCCCCAGGCTCTGCCTACTAGGGCCTGAAGTGCAGCCCCTCCTCTCTCTGCCTGACTTTTATGTGGGACCTGGGATCCAAACACAGGACCTTCTGCTTGCAAGGCACAATCTTAACCCCTGATCATCTCTCCATTTCTTATATTAGTGATAAATTTTCCAACTTTGTTGATCTTCTAAAAGGACCAACTTTAGGTTTCATTATTTCTCTCTATTTCTTTTATTCGTTTTGTTTCCTTATCTTCTACTCTTCACTATTTCTTGCTTCCTCTTAGCTTTTGGTTTCTTTATTCATTTTCCCCCTAATGTCTTAAGGTTCAAAATTAGATTGTTGATTTGGTCTTTTTTACATGTAGTTTTTAGAATACTGCCTGCGCATTAATTTGGCTGCATCACATATTTATTGGTATGTTTTGTTTTTGTTTTCCCTCTACCTAAAGGTTTTTTAAGTTTCTGCAGTGGAATGCTCTTTGAATTTTACTTATTTAAATTCAGTCTTTTTAAATTTGCAAAACATTTTATGACTGTGTTTGTTTTTTCCTGGTGCATTTCCCATGTGAACTCAGAAAGAATGCATATCTGATGTTTGATGCAGTATTTTCAGTATGTCTGCTGGATTAATTGGTTTATAGTGTTTATCCAGTCCCCAATCTATCAAAAACTGTTGGACTAGATCTTGAACCTGGTGCTTATAAACATAAATTCATATTTTTAATTGGGAAACTACTCTCCCCAAATTATTAGAGTGTCAAGAAAGATTCAACTTTTCTATATTATAATGTGTCTGCTATAGGATTTCACACAACACAGAAAGGTTGAGACCCCAGGCCTGCAGGCAGCTACATTAAAGGCACATGACATCAAAGACAAATCAGATGAGGTCTAGTGGTCCACACATGCAAAAAGACTTGAAAATAGGAGGGAGTCTGCAATGGAGAAGGGTTATGATGGGAAAAAGAGGAAAGACGGGATTGGAAATTAAGGTGGTGGTGAGAAAGATATCAAATTTACTATATTCATATACAGAGCATAAAAAAATAAAAAAGAAAAACACTACTGCTTAAGCAATACTTTTATTTTCCATGCCAGAACAAAATTATGACAGTTTTAAAAAAAAAAGATGATGTAGGAAATGGGCAGTGCTTTACTTCAGAAGAATCACTGTTTACCCGCCATTATAGAAGATGTTATTACAAGCCTAACTTTAAAAAGATCGGATTGAGGATCAGGTGGTTTAAATTTTGTCTATCTGTTTTGTAACAGAGCCTTTAAAGCCATGTACTAAAATTATTTCAGGAATATGAGATGCAGAAAGCAAAAGAAGACGACATCCTGAAGTTATTTGATAGATGGAAAGAGGAAGAAAAGGAGAAACTCGTCGATGAGATGGAAAAAGTCAAGCAGATGTTCATGAAGGAATTTAAAGAATTAACTTCAAAGAATTCAGCATTAGAATATGTAAGTATTACGCCTACAGGTCCTCCTAGCATTACTTGTGCCGAGTTGTGTTAGCATGGCATTCTGACGAGAGGATCCGAAGTTCATCTGCTGCGCCCTGGCACAAGCAGGCTGGTCAGAGAAGCTGGGGTCTTGAGGATGAGGGCCCTGTGCCCAGATTCTAGTACAGAGCACCTGTGAGTGCATTTGCTTAGCTTCTCAAAGAGGATCCATCTTCCCTTATGTGGTTAGGTTTCAATATCCCGAGCCACAAATTCTTTCCTGGGTTTGGGAATGCTCCTTACTGCTGGATGGATATAGGCCGGCTGAGATCACCAAGGTGAAAGGAAAAGGAAGCTGGTTCCTAAAATGTCAAAGAACTCTAGCGACCCCCTGCTCCCTGCATCCGGCCCTGCCAGGAGGGCAGGGTCTGTAAAGGAAGCAGTCCCCAGTCCCGGCCACCCATGGAAGCGCTGGCCCGTCAGTATGGATGATAGAGATGTACCTACTTACCAAGACTGGATCTTCATCCTCACCTCTGCCACTTGGTGTTTTGTTTTGTTTGGTTTTGTTTGTTTTAAGGAAAGGAAGTAGGGAGCTGAGGCTGAGTCTCGAGCGCCCTCTAGCGGCCAACAAAGGTTAGTAACAAAAGTGGAGCCTGTTATGCTTTGGAACTCAGCTCTAAGGCCCTTGAGCTTTCTTTTGTGTGCTTGGGGGGATCCTGGCCAGGACACCCCATTAGTGTCATCTTGTGTGTCTCTTTAGGCTTGTCTTGTCCATAACATTGTTTCAGACTGGTTTTTGATGACCCAGACAATGTGGAAATTGTGGATTGCCTTGGAAGCCTTGGTATTGGGGTTCATTGGATGCTAAGTTTATAGGTTCAGGAGAGCAGGACCTCAGAGACAGAGCGCCACCCTCATTACACCACGTCAAGGGCCACACTGTGTCATCATGACTTAAATGACTGTTCGTGTTGGCTTCGACCTCCGGGTGCAGCACTGTGTTGGAGCAGGTTTCTCTTGTTAAAAGCTACTCTTGGCCCATCTTTGAAGTGTCTACTGTGAGCTGTTCCCACTGGGAGAAATAATGAAGTGGGCTTCACAACCCTTAAAAATGTTGCCTGTGATTTTCTGCGTGTTTTTTTGCCATAAGTAACGTTGAGAAAATTAAAAAATTATGTCCCTAGTAGATTATTGGTGGTGTCCCTAGATGGTGTCCACTTGACATCTTAACTTTTTTAAAAAACTTATTTATTCATTTACTTATTTTCTGCAAGTCCGTGTGTGCGTGTGTGTGTGTGTGTGTGTGTGTGTGTGTGTATCAGTGTGTATCAAAGGGCACTGTGTATGGAGGACCAAGGGTAACTCCAGAATTCACTTTGGATTGCTTCTACCTATTTTTTGCTTTGCTCTAGAATTTCCCAGGCTTGGCTCACCAGGGCTGGAAGTGCAGGCAGCCCCATTTCTGCCTGGCATTTTTATGTGAGACCTTGGATCTGAACTCAGGACCTTCTGTTTGTGTCTTAACCCCTGAGCCATCTATCCAGCCGCATCTTAACTTTTT
The DNA here is from genome assembly GCA_023101885.1 of Typhlomys cinereus. NCBI lineage: Eukaryota > Metazoa > Chordata > Mammalia > Rodentia > Platacanthomyidae > Typhlomys > Typhlomys cinereus. The sequence continues at coordinate 3,110,055 of JALPQD010000244.1, read as the reverse complement.
TAGAACTACGTGGAGTTGGGCACAGTGGTATTCCTCCAGTAATCTCCACACTTGGGAGACTGAGCGAACAGGAAAACAGAGAATTCAGGGTCAGCCAAGGCAACGTAGCAAAACCACATGTCAACGAATAAGCAGGTTCGAAACCAAAAGACACATATATCCCTGGTTCCTCCGACATATGTCATTCACATTACAAACTTAAAAGATCGTCGTCCAAGGTCAGGAACGTGATTGGGTACAAGTGGATGTCACCCTGTTCACGTTCCGGGGGCAAGTTGAAGGATCAGAAAGCAGGAAGAATGAAAGTGAAGCCCAAGGGTGGAGGGGGCGAGGGAGAAGCGCAGGGCTGTTGGGCGGGTGGGCTTCGTGCTCCCCGGGTCTCACTATACCAGTCTACAGCAGCGACTCGGAATTTTATTTTCTAGCAATTGTTAGAAATCCAGAGGTCGAGCATGCAGATCAGATCCAACATCGGTTCCTTGAGAGACGCTCAAGAAGACCACGTCCTGGAGACCCCAGACCTGCAAAACATGCTGCGGGTTCTCGATGGCCAGGTAGGACGTGGGCAGCGACCGCAGGCCATGTCTTGGGCTTTTCTTAGAGAAATCGTTGGCGGTACAGGTGTTTATCTCCTTCGACATTCACAGAGGCGACTAGTTCTTTTCCTTTTGTCATGTCACGTGCCCGACTGATAGGAAGCAATTCACTAACAGGATGCTGCTCGTGATAGATGTGGGTACAAAACAGGAAGCAGCCTTGTTTCAGTTTTTCCTGACGTGAGATCGATCTGAGTGGTTTGTACTGGTAGCCAGTTGACATCTTCCCTTTATATGTATAAGTAAGTCCATCTCATTTTCAAAAGGCAAAGACAGGCATATCTAAGTACCACATTATCTTTAAAGCTTACATGACAGTGTACTACTGGCGAGCTGATAATCTGTAACATCTTCTCATTGGAGAGTAAACCTCCCTAATGGGTCATGGCAGGGATTTTGGTTGCACTAGGGAATTCAAAAAAAGCATGGAGATGGCCGAGTGGTGTCGGTGCCCGTGCAAGTGTGCGGCACAGAGGACTCACTTGTTGCTCGTCCCCAGCATCAGCTGGAGCAGCCCCTCTTCCAGAAGTTCCCCCCACTACCTAGTTACAGTGTTTTGCCCCTGAGCCGGGCCCGACCACATTACATTCAGTACAAATTTCCCATCATCAAGTCCACTTTCTCCCGTGTAGATCAAAGCTCTCTGTCTTCTCCCACCCTGCCAGGGGGGCGCTGCACGAGGGAGGGAACCGGAAGTCGTCCCAGACGAGGCTTGCTCCCCACGAACCAGACCACAGCATCCCCCATGCATGGAGGAACCTGCTCTGTCTCCTGAGTTCCCCCAGTTTCTTTGGTGTCCTTCCAGTGAGCTGGACTATCTGCGTCAAACCATTGGACCCAGCAACCCCAATCCTTTGGCCCCTTAGATTGTCAAACGGGCGCCTATTTTAACAAACGAAGTTTTATTGGAGCGCCCTTTCCCTTGAAGCTTATCTGTGGCCGTTCTCTTGCTATCACTGTTGTAGCAGACTTCCCTTATCCCCACCAGTTATCCTTGCCAGTTTTCTTAAGCTGATCAGTTTTCTTTCTACTTACCCACTGGCCCAAGAAATAGTCCTACGCACCCCCTACCCCCAGCCTAAAATATTTGCTATTAGCTCTGCAATAGAAGTCACTTCTGATCCCCGCCTTGCAGTTAAAGTAGAGACAGATGTGCTTCAGCGTATTTGACCATATATATTCTAAAATGTTTACTAAAATGTTACCAGATTGTTGGCTTCCTAGGTACCCATGGAGTAGATGTCAGTGTTCCTTACAAGCTCATCCCTTGCTTTCTCCCCTCTAGACACACAAGTGGTCAGATCGATGTCAGTTTCTCAATCAGGAACACGACAAGGAGAAAGGTCAGGTAAGACCAGAAACCAGAGATCTGGGACTAGAACCCGGGGCTTCGTATGTGCACAGGCAAATGCTGCGGCTGCCAATTTGGCCACTTCGGGGAAGAATTCCTACTCTTTTTGTCCATAGTATAGGTCAGAAAATTTTTACTTTGTACTTGTGGAGAAGTGGGTAACAAGATTAAAATTATTTCTGACTTTGATGCCAAAGATAATCACTGACAAACCTTTGCCAGTCGCTTTGCGTTTTTATTTCTCTATCATGATGGCTGTGCTTCTGTTACATTCGGCCTCTGACTGCTCTGAGCAGATCGTGAATACTTTCTGTTCTTTAAAATATTCTTCACGGTCATTTTAATGACTTTGTATGGAGCTCTGTAAGTCAGTCATTTCTGCATTATTGAGTCCTTGTGCCTGACTGTTTTCATGTGTCTGAATGAAGGGCCGTTTACATTAAGATCCTAAAGCTTGCATAACTTCACTATGATGCCAATTCCCCATTCCCTTTCATCCGAGTATGTCAGTAATTTCACCATTAAAATGTTTCCACTTCTGTAAACCATCTAAAGTTCATGTGTTTGAGAATATCTTAAGAGAGGAAATCTTGTTTATTTCTTCACCTGATAACATCTTTCATGCCCTTTGTATTTCGTGCTCTTTGTATTTCTGATAAAGCAGTTTCTTTCTTCCATACATTTCCAAAAATTACCTTTCTTCATATAATACCAAAGTACAAAAGAGCATTTAATGTTTTAGTTTCATATCAACATTGCTGCAATGAGTGCATGTAATGGTTACTCTTAAGTATTGCTGTGAGAGAGCACCCAAAGTCAAGCAACTTAAGGGAGAAAGGGAGATTTATTCAGCTTACAGTCTCTTATGGCAGAGGCGGCATGGCTGGCTGGCCAAAGCTGGAGGAGGCTAAGTCACTGCAGACATCTTGGAGGCTGAGAGCTGCAGACTGCTTGCTGCAAAGGCAGATTCTCCTGGAGGTAGGGTGGGACTCATCCGCCTCCAGGCCCACCCCTTGTGACTGCCTTCCTCCAGCAAGGCTCCACCTCTCAAGGTACCATGACCTTGCCAAACACAGGAGACTGTGGGGGACACATTTCAAACCATGACAGTGCATGACTCAAACTATTTAGGGGAGTAAGGGGGTCCCTCATGCTCAGGGTTGTAGGCCACAGTTAATCTATTAGCAGCAGAGTCACTAGCAGGGACTAAGGAAACGGGCTATGCCTATAGAAAGAGCTTCACAAGAGCCATACTTCCTAGTTTGCCAATTTTCTTAAGCTGATCAGTTTTCTTTCCACTTACCCACTGGCCCAAGAAATAGTCCTACGCATCGTGGGCTGAGTCTTATCACATCAACCAGGTAATACCCTGCAGCCTTGCTTAGAGGTTTGCCTTAACGGTGTCATTCATCATAGGTGCGCTTACAGGCTTATTCTCAGTCACCAAGTTGACAAATCTAACTGCCACATGTAACAGGCATGTGTCTAACAACTAGAATAAAGAAAGTTTATGTTACGACTATAGAATTTATCAGTTTGTACTCTTCCTCCTGAGGACAGCAAGTATCAAGGGGGGGGGGAGGATGAACACTACCAAAACTAAATCAAACCAAAACCAAATATATAAATATTCCACAAAACACCTACAGACTATCTTACAGAAACATTAGCTGGAAAGTTAGGTATTATATCACTGTTGGGAAAGCAAATGGGGCCATGATGTTTCCTCTGTCCTATGTGCAATCATTTTTCCGTGTAGATAATTTACGTAGGCTTATTGAAGATGGTTATCGCCAAGGCAGTGACTGGATCCAGGAGCTATTTACTGAGCCACCGCAATGCACCTTGCTCTCCAGGGCTGAAAAAGACAGAAACAATTCGTGCCCTTGAGATACTTCACGGCAGTGAGGCTAGCGAGTTGGGATACTGAGAATGGGTGGGAGTTTTGAGAGCGATGCAGAATGTCCCCGAGGTGGACCAGAGAGTTTGCTGCAGTAGGGCAGGGGATGCCAACTTCCCTAGGTCCAGACCAGGTGGCCTGCTCTGTGCTTGACATCAGCATGAGCTTCTGGAATGTAACAGGCGCCAGTGGAATGCTGGGGCTTTTCTAGGATGTGATTTGGGGCACACTGGTCCCCCTTGTTGAACATCTAGTCCATCCTCTTCCTTAATCCCCACCCACCGACTGGAGTATCGAGCCTCTCACATACCTGTCCCAAGCATTTCCAATTCTCAGCTCTCTTCCAAGCCTTCGTCCTCCTCCTCAAAGTGTTTGTTCACTTCCCAGTGTGTTCTACCAAGGGTGGCCACGGCGCTGGGTCCCAGGATCGCTGCACGGTAGACTTCCTGCTGCAAAGGAAGAGGGTCCTCTGTGATCCGCCCGTGTCATACAATCCAGGGACCCCATATTGTGCCAGCTGCAGTGCTGTGCTGGACTCGCCCCCGGCGTGCGCGTCTCCTCGATCACACTCACTTTGGGTTGCATTCTGAGAGTCGCCAGGCAGCACACCCCTGGGTGCCCGGGATCATTCAGAAGTACATCGGTATTAGTAGTTGCCTTTGAAACATTGGAGAGGTTGGCACTGTTACCCTTTTACAGACGAGGAGAGGCTTGCAGAGAGGCCAGCCAACCTAAGCTGCTGGTGCTTGAATCCAGCCCTCTACCTGCAGCACGCGCGATGTTAACACGCCATCTGGTTCCCCCGCCGTGTTTCAGAGGTTCAGCCAGCCGGGCGTGAGAACGGAGACAGTGCACAGTGGTTGCTTTCCTGTGGGGACCTAGGATCTTTCCTCGAGTTCCTTCAACCAGGGACGCACTTCAGAGCTAATCGAGACTGTATTATGAGTACACGTGTCCGGGGTCAGCGAGAGAGCTCAGTGGTAAAGGTGTCGTGCGGAAACTTGGTCACCTGAGTTCAGTTCCCAGAGCTCACATGGTGGTGGGTGAGAACTGGCTTCCAAAAGTTGCCCTCTGACCTCCACATGTACACTGTGGTGCGCGTGCCTGTTTTCTATAAATAAACAAACTAATAAGTAAATAATATTTTAAATAATAAAATGCACATAGATAGATGCGTAGATAGATAGATAGATAGATAGATAGATAGATGGATAGATGATAGATAGATAGATAGATAGATAGATAGATAGATAGATAGATAGATAGATAGATTAGATGGATGGATGGATAGATGATAGATGGATGGGATGGATGGATGGATGGATGGATGGATAGATAGATAGATAGGTGGATAGATAGATAGATAGATAGATAGATGGATAGATAGATGATAGATAGATGATAGGTAGATAGATTGATAGATGATAGATAGATAGATAGACGATAGAAGATGATTGATAGATGATAGATAGATAGATAGATGATTGATAGATAGATGATAGATAGATAGATAGATGATAGATGATTGATAGATAGATGATAGATAGATAGATGATAGATGATTGATAGATAGATGATAGATGATAGATAGATAGATAGATGTAGAGATTGATAGATTAGATGTCTGATGACTGATGTGGTGGTATATATGAGGATGATGATATATATTATTAGATAGTAGATAGATAGACTAGATGCATAGATAGATTAGCTGATAGATAGTGATAGAAGAATTACATGTTCAGCTTGACTCCCTGAGTTCCTGATTTGGTAGGTAAGTTGGGAAAATGCATATTTTGGAAGAGAAAAAAACCCCGAATAATCCAATCCAGGCTACTCTGTTTTCAATCTGTGGTTGCATCTGAGGCTCCTGGATCATGGAGGGCCCACACTCGCCCTTCAAGACATCTTGGTAGCATTGGCACTTAGGGACAGAGTCCAGGTTTCCTGAAGAATGTGCAGCCAGCTGGAGATGCAGCTCAGCAGGCAAGACGCCGGCTGCAGACCTGCCCGCCTGAGCTCCATCCGCAGAACCACAGCGTGGGAAAGAACTGGCTCCTCTGATCTCCGCCTCCTCCTCCTCCCGTGTGCCTTGGAATGCTCGTGCATTTTCTCTCTCTCTTTCCCTCCACTCACCAAGAAATACAGTATTTTTAAAAAAAGAACATTTCATTCAGTAGCAACACAAAAGAGAAAAAAGAATAAGGGGACCTTTTTGTAAAATCCCTGATCCTCTAACGGCAGGCCATGTTCCGCGCGGTTGTGGGGATTTCAGTGCTGCATGGGGATGCCGGGTCTAACCCTTGGTCAGCTGCAAGTCGAGGAGCCATGACAGAGGGAGGGGGAAGGGGAGCCCTTCCCTGGCTCCGAGAGGCCTGGGGGTTCACACGCCACCAGGCTGCGCTGTTCCTTGTCTGCTGCTGTGGCTGTGGTGCTCGGTCCTCCTCCCTGAAACCCTCACAGAGGGTTTAAGTGGATTCAATCAAGGACAGTCATCTCCGCCAGGGAGACCTAACTATCAATTATTCCACATGACCGCTTCCCACTCTTCCCACAATGCACATATTGTGTTTCTTCGTTTCGGGGAAGTTGCCTTCGCCAACTTCTTATTGCATTACCTAAATCCTTGGCAGTCTTTTTTTTTTTTTTTTTTAATAATATTGGTCAGAGTTGAAAGGGAGTCACAGGTGAGCCTTTCTGACCCAGACAAGATGCCTGACAGCTTCAGAGACGTGTAGATCGCAGATAGCAAGTTCTGAACTCAGGCTACATGCGTGAAGCGGTATTTAACTGTCCTGGCCCTGGGGTCCTGTCTATAACATTGTAACTCTTTGTTTTGCATGTGTGTATGTACAAACATGTCTGTACGTGTGTTTGTATGTGGGTGAGTGCAAGTATATGCACGGGGGCACGCACGAGGAGACCTGAGGAGGAGCCTGGACTCCTCCTCAGTCACTCTTCTGCCTTATTCTTCCGAGGCCAGGTCTCTAGTTAAATCCAGAGCTCTCCGATGGGCTTCTCCGCCTAGCCAGCTTATTCTGGAGAGTCCTAGGCTCTGCCCTCTAGGACTGGCATTACAGGTCAGCTGCCTGCCTGCCCGGCATTTTACACTGGATGTGGGAAGCCAAAGATCTACACTCCAGTCCTTTTGCTTGTTCAGCTCGGACCGCTGAGCCGTCTCTCCAATCTCTTAATTCCTGAGACATAGTGACATCATCGCTTCATATTCCCCCCACTCCCGTCTCCCTGTTCTCTTGCTTCTTTGAGGCCTGACCTGACTCCTCCATTTGATGATCTGGATCATAATCATAAACCTTCACCCAGCACCCTGGACATTTTTACTAGCTTTTATTTTTAATTTCTAATTTGGCTTTCAAAGTGCTTTCGGGGGTTGCTCTTCCGACTTTCTGTGAAAGACCGGCATAGGTTCTCATCCATGTGTTTCTGGGGGAGATTCTTAGTATCCACTAGGAACTGAGGGGTTCTTTTCTGGCTTCACTCAAAATCTTTCCCACACAGCTCCGGCTTAGTATTTGCCCAGGCTCACGGGAGCGTGGTACTTCAGAGATGGAAGTTCAAGGCTGGGCTCTGAATTTGGGTCATCTGCTACATTGCTGTCTAGACTTGAGTTCCATATGAGTCTGGAAAACATTTCCTTAATCATTTACATGTGGCTTAAACGAGAGAGAGGACTAACTATATGCTACATCAAACACATAGTTTTAGTTTAAAAAAAAGCAAGCAAAGTGAGTGAGTTCTCTCATATCCTCCAACTAGACAGAGGCATTTCCAGCCCTTCTCTTTGATTGGCACACTCTGTCTCTCTATCCAGGTCTTAGACATACAATAAATATCCTTCAAGTTTTTTTTCCTCTTCACCCCCTGCGTTTAATAACACTGACATTGCTAAAATAGCCATTTGTGCAAACAAATTCTTCTCATTTCTTTTTTGGATTACAGTATATAAATTTCCCTGGCATTAAGTCCCTGTATTAGTTGCTTTGCTTGTTACTGTGACAAAATGCCTGAGGAAAGCAGCTTAAAGAAGGTTTGCTCTGGCTCCGTTGAATGGGGGAGAAGGCAGCAGGTACTTCAGGCCGCAGGTCACATTTGTAGCCTCAGTCAGGAAACAAAGGGGTGAATATTGTTGCTCATCTCCCTTCTCCTTTGTATTCAGCCCAGGGCTCCCTCCACTGACGTGACTAGAGATGTGTTTCCATGGTGATCCTAAGTCATCAAGCTAACAACATTAACCAACACATGCTCCAAAGATGAATCTGCACTTTCAATCTGCCTTTCTTTCCCTTGCTTCATCCATTCCTCCTTCTTCTATTCTCTGTCTTTTCCTCACGTCCCTCATCCTTACCCACTATGAACCAGGGACTGTGCTAATTGCTGGAAATATAAAATAAGCCAAGCCAGGAAAACGGCTTGACAGGTAAAATGCTTGCTGAAGAAACATGACAACTTGCTTTTGGATCCCCAGACCCATGTAAAAGCGGGGCACGGGGCGCAAGTATCTGCAACGCTGTGTGCCCACAGGGACGTGGGAGGCAGAGACGGGAGAATCCCCAGAGACTCGTGGGCCACTTACTCAATAAAAACGAGACCCCATCTCCAAAGACAGAATGGCAAGGCAACGACTGACACCCAGAGATTCTCCACTGACCTCCACATGTGACCACTCATGCACACACACAAGCACACTTTTATACACACATCCGTCAGTCACAATCAGATGCACTCTGTGGTCAGGGATTGCCCTTTTGAGCTGATGTTGAGCATGTGGATGTGAGGGGACATGGCTTGAATGGGTCCAATGTGGGGGTGAAGACAGTACTGTGTGAGAGAGACCCCTGCATCCTCACCACTGCAGTCACATGCTATTTTAAGTCATATGCATAAGTCAGTTTATCTGTCTTTGATCACAAACCTCCAGGGAAGAAGCAAAGCTCAGTACAGACAGGACCCGAGTTGGCATCAACTGGGTTCATGCGGACAGCGTAAGTCAGCCAAGAATCAAGCCTGGTACATAGAATCTGCAGAAGACATTGTTTGGGCAGCTTGCAGACTAACAATGCCTTTGTCAATTCTCATTCCCCTAGCTCCTGTCTCACATAGACAGACTTCGAGACACAGTGATACACGAACTAAGTGAAGATAATGTTTACTACAAGAAGCGGATAGATGAGCTAGACCAGAAGCTTAAAGAGCAGAATGAGCTGATTTTGACCCAGAGGCAGCAGGTATGCCCGCCAGGAGCCTGGCGTTGACCACCTTCCAGGAGCACAGTTTATCTAAGAGCATGAGTTTTGAGTCTACGATGTCATTAATTTATACAAGGTGAAAGGGGATTCTTTCTTCCCCTTGTGACTGCTTGCAAGAGTAAATGCAATCACATGCATTGTTTGAAGAGCTACTGAGAAATACTGTGGAGTACATCCACTCAATTAAATTTGTAATGAAATTCGAAGGTAGGTCAGACTTTTACTCAGTGATTAGTCAGAGAAGTAACCAGGTCCAGATGTGTTATTTTTATAGAACTCATGCCTTTGCTGCTAAGCACTATGTTGGATGATTCAATGAGAATATTAATTTACCTATAGCTCTTAGTTCTCTATCCAATGTGTACGTAGTATTGAACATGAAATGTTAGAAGACTATTGTATCTTTTGCAGATTAATGATTTTACCAGCAAACCATTCACGAGTGTTGTTGAGCTCAAAGGTAAGTGGACAGGAGCCCTGTGCTTGAGGCAAAGTGATTTGCTTATCTGGGCTGGCTATAGAAGAACATGGACTCTGCTAGATGTGTTGTAATTGGGGAGATCAGTCCTCTTCTTATATGAATATTTGAAAGATGTGTTACCATAGCCTAGAGAGTTGAGGAATTTTAAAAATATAAACTATCAGTGACTATTTCATTTTTCAACTCAGAATACAATTATGTAGTAATACTTCTGAGTACCATTTACCTCTGAATTGTTAAAAGCACAGGGTCTTGAAACAGTTTGGGGTCAACTCTCGTCTCTGGAACTTCATGATTGTGTGAATCTGTTCATTTTCCTCCACTCCAACATGGCTATTAACACCATAGGCTCATTACAAAGAATGACTCAAGTGGAGAAGACCTGTTGAGCACAGTTAGCACTGATGGCAAACACCTTTCTGAAGTAGTAAAAGCCTGGCTGCATTGTTAGCATTCTGATACCTTGAGGTTCTGGCTTCGTTCTATTCATGGTGGCAATATATACCCACTGACTCTGGCATCTGTAGCCCCGCCCTTCCCTGTCAGCCATGAGCTGGACCGGAAGAGAGACTTAGACATCAGGTCTACAGGGGACTCTGAAAACCAGCCTCTTGCCAAGAACCACGACCTCTGCGTGGTTCCAATTGTTAAGGAATTTTTGTCTGCTTGAGAGATGCCAGGTAGAATTTGGTAATGGGGCAGATGAGTTGAAGTTTCTTCTCTTTTATTTTGAGATAAACAGTTGGCAAAAAAAAAAAAAAAATATATATATATATATATATATATATATATATATATATGGGATGGGGGTTGGTCATGGTTTCTTTTAATTTCTCTTAAGAAGATGAGATCTCAAGTGATAAGAACCACTTGAATAATTTTTTAAACTAGTGTGTGTATATGTGTATCAGAGGGCACTATGTGGCCCTGTGGAGGCCCAAGGGTGACTTTGGGAATCATCCTGGTCTACCTCCTTTTTGCTTCTCTTTGAGATTTCTCAGGTTCCACCACCAGGGCAGAAGTGCAAGTCACTTCCTCCTCCCCCTTCCCCCTTCTCTCCTCCCCTTTCACTCCCCCCACATTTTTGAGCAAGACCTGGGATCTAAACTCGGGTCCTTCTGCTTGCAAGGCAGGGTCTTAACCCATGAGCCATCCAGCCCTGAATAATTATTTTTAAAAGTATTTTATGTATGAGAGAGAGAGAGAGAGAATGCTACCGTGCCACCGTACACATGTGGAGGTCTGAAGACAACTGTTGAAAGTTGGTTCTCTCCTCCTATGTGGGCTCTAGGAACCGAACTCAGATCACACAGGCATCTGTACTCCTTGGGCCAGCTCTGAACCCTGTGTAATTTAGATATAAATGACTGCTTAATAGCATCTGCAGGAAAAAGTTAGCCTTGAGAAGACTCATATGAAACATTCATTCTACTGAGTGAGGTGCTGTATGTTTTTGGAGATACAAATTTGTTTTCTGGAGATACAAATTAGGATGAGAGTTGTCGGGATGTAATCCAGTCTTGTGATTTTCATTTCTAACTTACATTTTTGTCATTTCAGGGAATTCTGTAACCTGGCAAGCACTGGAATCTAAATCAGCTGGCCCCACTGTGTCTAGTAAGTTTATGTAATGAACTAAGAATCTAAAATATCTTTTAAGATGTTAAACCAACACATCGTTTTTGTTTCTTGGGAATCCATTTCTGTTTAATCCATTGCATTTGGTAATTACATCATGATTCTTTCAATTCTTGGCTCTGATCTACTTTCAAAATGTAAGGTCATAAATAATGTGTGATTTGGCCTAGTTATTCTTGTTGTTGGACAGAGTCGGGATGGGTAACAGTTCCTTTGACATCACGCCAGTTTATCCTTTTGGATTTGTCCACGTGATGCCCTAGGTGGACCATAGTGGGTGCCCGTGGCTGCAGGATTTGAGCAGATCTGACGTGAGGACAGCTGGGACCTCTGCTTAGATTCTGGACCTATCAAGATTATAGCTGCAAGCTAAACAGAAACAATCTTTACAGTTTAGATAGATTTTTATTTCTATTCAGAAAAGAGGTTTGGGAAAGAACTGCGGGTAGAGGAAATTAGAGGGCAGGTGATGGGGCCAAGGGGACAGTAGCTGCTCGGTGCGCTTGGGAGTCTGATGCAGTAACGGGGTGGGCACTGAGGGCTGGCACTGCCCACATGGCATCGTAAGAGGACTATGCCGTGGCCACAGGACATTCACCAATGTGTGCTTTATCGCTGGTAGTTTTAAACTGCCCGTCAGCCCAGGGGCTGCTTCTCTGAAGACCCCTGTTGCCTCTCAAAGACAAAGAGGTCAGTGCGGAGGGGAGGGGAGTGTAATGCCAAGAGGAGAGCCTGGATTTGTGTTGCATTTGCTCTGCATGTTGCTGATAAATTCATGACCAAGAAGCTTGGGGGAACAAAGGCGTTTTATTCTTTCTTAGATTCTCGGTTATGGTTCTTCATCCGTTTTGGCAGGAGAGTTCATACTAGTCCCCGGAAACTGGTTCCACCATGTCCACAGGGACGATTGAGAGTGGGACAAACTTCTTCATTTGCCAGAAATGTCTGAAAGCCAAAGTATGCTGGAGAATGACAAAGTGTTTCATCTACCCGGGATTCGTCCCAGTCAGTACAGACTGGCTCTTCCCACGTCAGTCATTCAGTCTCCTGCAGGCCTGCTACTAATTCTTCACAAGTGTGCCTAGAGCTCAGCCTTTACATTCTAAGTTGACTCCTATATATCTGACTGGCATGACTTGTATTCTAGAAAGTTAGGAAAGGAGAAAATTCAAAGTAGGGTAGGCCAATCCGAAATCAAACACAAGAAATTTCATCAGACATGCAAACTGAAAGAAAACTTCAAACTTGCAAAGCAGAAAAGAAAAAGTAGGAAAGCCATAATTTGGGTAATTTAATTCAATTTAATTAATTTATTTAAATTATTAAATAATTAAACTTAATTAACTAAGTAGTGTTCCAATCCTCCTGGATGTGCAATATATCTCTTAAGACACGAGAAATAAATGACTGCAGGTTTTTTTATGTATTAAACTCATTCTTCAAGATTTTTCAATATTTTTTGTTTCAGACATACATAAACGTTTGTTAGTATGTGTAAAATTAGTTTAAAGGACTTTGTATTACCTGTGCAATGACCAACATATCATTGACCCCTCAAAGTCTAGCGTGGATCACAGGAACTAGGATCCTTAGAGGCAAGGGATTAATAGCCACAGTAGCATTCCTCTACTAAAGGGGAACACAAAAAAAAGCTTTAGGCAATGCCACTGAGTCCTTACACCTCATCAGAGAGGAGGACCCAGAGGGAAGTTTGACATTCACACTAAAGGATGCTCTAGGAATGGGGGGGAGGGAGCACTGGGAGAAAGGGAAGGAAGGGGGGAAAGAAGGGGAAAAGGGGGGAGGGAGCAGGGGATCCAGGGAGAGGTGGAAGGAGAGAGGGGAATGGGGTACCTATCAAGTTTGTATGACTGGAAAAAAATAAATTAAAAAAACTAGTTTAAAGGAATATTTGTAACTTTTACTAATGGGGCGTATAACCAAAAACAGTTTGAATGTCACTGGGCTCTGAGAATTCCAGGAAAAACAGATGGGCCCATAACTCTTACAGAGGACTAACTCATCCCTGACCCTGGTCCAACTTGGAGAAAAATCTAGAAGCCAAGACTGTATTGGCATCAGGGATGTTCTCCACTAAGCGAACAAACACATGCACCTTAAAGTTTAAGAGGAGATGACACAGCAAAAGACTCAAGAAATCAGGCCCACTCTGGACGAAATGAAGGCATGCTAGTGTGCGATGTAAGGCAGCTGTGGTCAGACCTGTGGAGGCCACCGTGTGCCGCCTGACTCACGTAGACACCAGTTATCCCAGGTCAGGCTCCTTCCCTGACAAAATCAGGGAGTTAATTCGGGTGACTCAGAAGACCCCGATGTGATGATCAGTGTTGACCTCGGTCCTTTCACACCCGGCCCGCCCACCTTCACCACTAAGGAACTGACTCCTGAGAAGAGCAACCAGGAGATGCTCAATTTTAACAGGATTGCACCTTTTTTTTTAAGAATAAAAAATTGCATTACATTTATTTATTTATTTGTTTATCAAGGTGGGGGTTAGCATATGCCACGGCATGTGTGTGGAGGTCAGAGGGCAACTTTGCAAGAAAGTCAGTTCTCTCTCTCCTCCTTTACATGGGTTTTGAGGCTAGAAATAAAGTGGCCAGGCTTGGTGACCTTACCTGCTGAACCATTTTGGTAGCCCTAAGATCACATCCTTTGATTCCATACATTGAAGTGACAGCTAGATCAAGCACAGAAAAAGTGTTTTTCTTTTTCTTCTTCTGTCTCTTCCTCCTCATATAAAAACATAGTGATATTTTCATTAAAGGATGCTCCGGGGAAGGGAGGGGGAGGTACTGGGGGATAGGAAGGGAGGGGGGAGGGGAGGGGGCATAGGGCGGTGGGAGGTTGGAGGGAGGGAGGGGACTGGTGTACCTGTTAAAGTTGTATGAGTAGAAATAAAAAAAAACATGGTGATATTTCACATTACATGAGCCAGTTGTTTTATAACTATACACAACTGTGGTAAATATTACAAAATCAGTCCCAGACAATAAAATGAGTGCACTTAGTAGTGCTTCAATAAAGCTTTATTTAGAAAAACTAGTCAGTAGGGGCTGGAGAGATGACTTGGGTTAAGACTAGCCTTCCAAATAGAAGGTCTTGAGTTCAGATCCCAGGTTCCACTTAAAAATGCCAGGAGGAAAAGCAGTGTCCTGTATATTCTGGCCCTGGTGGCCGAGTCTAAGAAATCCCAGAGGGAAGCAAAAAGGAGGTAGAAGCAATCCAGGATGATTTCCAAAGTCACTCTTGGTCCTCCACAGGAACACAAAGTGCCCTTTGATACACACACACACACACACACACACACACACACACACACACACACACACTGTTGCAGTCAGCCTGCATGGTTGCTGATAAATGACCAGAACACAGCTGAAGGGAACAAGGAGTTTACTTTCTTACGACAGTCCGGTTACAGTTCATAGTCCAGCTTGACAGGAGAGCACACACCAACACCAGGGCTGAGGGAACTGGCCACCATAACGGCTGAGAGATGGACAATCCTTACTTGCCAGACCAGCATGTCTGGCCAAGTATACAGAAGGATGCCAACTCTCTCAACCAGGTCTCTCTGATTTATCCAGGGCCTAATCCCACCCATCATGGGCTGAGTCTTCCCCAGCAGCTAGACAATCTCCTTCAGGTTTGCTCTGGGCTTAACTCAACCATCAACTCTCTACACCTGTGCCCAGAGCTCAAACCCTCAAGAGTCAAGTTGACACCTGTGCTTAACTATGACACACACACACACACACACAAATAAATAAACAAACTAACAACAAAAAAAAGAAAAGCTAGTCAGAAAGCTGGATATTTCCAACAGGCTATAATTTGCTAAACCTTGGCCTAGATTATATAATTTGCAAATGGGTTCAGAGGTTTTATTTTTAGAGCTATTATTATTTTGTGGATAATTAAGAGTGGAACACTTGTACCAATATTCATTATAAAGACCAAAAAAAGTTAAGGTTGTAGGGAAGCAGATTTATACATATATATTCACATATATATACATGTAGTCATACATACATTATATATGTGTGTATATATAGGTATTTCTGAGGATGGTTACTGATCAAAATGTTCTAATATTAGTGATTGTGGTTATATGGCCCTGTGAATATACTAAAATCTACTGACATATGTTGGAAAGGATGAGTTATTTCTTGATAAAGATATAAAGAGCTGGGGCTATACCTTGGGGGTAGAGTGTTTGCCTAGCACACATGGGGCTCTAGTTTTATTCCCAGCACCTCAAATATGCAAAAGAAATCACCGATTGGAAAGGGGGAGAGCATGGGTGATATGCATTATGTGCATCTGTGAAACTATCGAAGAACGAGTCCAATACGCAGAAAAAGAAAGGCATGGAAAAGAAAAATTTACTACAAATTTGTGTTGGTTGATGGGTGTCTGTCATTTGAGATCTTGTGGTCATGTGTGTCTTTTTTTTTTTTTTTCACTGCAAATGTGCTCATTACTTTTTTTATTTATTTAATGTTTTATACATGAACATAGTGACTTTATGACATTTTCACCTCTTAGTCCCAAATTTCATCCCCCCCCTCCTTTTCCCCTACAGCCCTTTGTTTCCCCGGCCAGGCTTCCTCCTGTTTTCAAATCCTTTCACTTGTGCGGCCCACTGCGTTTCACCTTGTCCGTGGCGGCTTGACTCGAGGTGTGCATGGTCTGCATGACGGTCCCATGCCCGCGCTCAGAACTTTCTCCTTTTTTGTCTTTTTAGTGAATGTCTCAACCACACAGACTCTGGAAGCCAAACCCAGTCTGACAGTGGCTCATGGTAAGTTTCGGCAGGAGTCTCAGCATTTATATGTGCAATTTTCACCCTGAGTCAGATAACATATTAACCCAGAGTGCCAAAGGGGGGGAATTTCTGTAAAACAGAAAACACTTCAGTGATCACAAAGCAGTTAATCAGTTCCAGTGTTTACATGTGATACGTTACAAAGCCAGCAAACCCAGACCGAAGCTACGAAGTGTTCAGCGTGAACGTTGTCAGACTCCTAGACGGCGATTGTAACTTTACAGGGTGCTCGGACTGTGGGGATCTTTGTAAAGAGTGGTAGGTATTGACCAAGAATGAGGTGACTTGCTGCTAGACCGGGCAGCCAGCACATGCCACAGGGCATGCATGGTTGTTTTTATAACTTTCGATATGGTAGCAAGTCACCTTTGTAAAACAGTTTCAGTGATTGGTTAGGAAAAGTAGCAAAGGTCTGTAGTGGAATCCAAAGAAAAGAAGTGGGGCGAGATTTCACTGAGGGAGGCTGCCAATTGTTATGAGTCTCCTGCTAGATGGGGTGAATATGTATAGCTGTATTTCTTTTTTTAATGTGTAGGTATTGGTGTGTACATATGCATGAGTGTGTGTGCGCCTGTGGAGGCCCAAGGGTGACTTCAGGAACCATCCTGGATTGCTCTACCTCCTTATTGCTTTGCTCTGGGGTTTCCCAGGCTCCGCCTTCCAGGTCCTGAAGTGCAAGCGATCACCAATTGTGCTTAGCATTTAAGGCAAAAGCTTAACCCCTGAACCACCTCTCCAGTACTGTATAGCTGTATTTTTACAGGATTAAGGCACTTTCAGTTTTCATCGTAAATCTTTATAGCTTGTTTTTCCCTCAGCCAGCTATGTATTTCAATTTTTCCCCCTGACTTGCCTACAATATGTGCAGTATTTGATGCTTCCTTTACTCCATCTTGGCTTTGGGTCCTTTGAGAAAATAGGCATAAATGAGGCATCTTACTGTCCTTGAAGCACACAGGAAGCAGAGACAGGATTGGTGTAAGTTCAAAGCCATCCTCAGCCACACAGTGAGTTTGGGCCAGCAGACAGACCCTGATTCACACAAACAAGAGCAGACTTACATCCACGAGTGAACCGTTCTCTCTAATTAGACTCTTTGTTTTATAAGTTGAGTGAGAGGAAACTGATGTCTGTTGGTGTTATTCCCATTTCCCCCACTAATAGAACAAGTGTTCTCATCGCATGTACTGGAACCAATAGAAGAACTGTCTTCCGAGGAGGAAAAAGGTAACCAAGGCTTCGCCTATTTGTATGCTCATGTCCTGTATTTGAGAATATGAGCCAGTGTAATGGGTAAGGTGCTGGCTGAACATGCAGCAGGATCTAGGTTCACATCCTCAGATCCCATATAAAATGCCAGGTGGGCGTGGCAGCCCTGTAATTACAGAACCAGAAGGTGGTGACTGGGAGAGTGAGCTACCTAGCTCCCTCTGCCCAATTCTGGGTTCAGAGAACATGGTATTTACTCGTCTTTTGCTGCGAGACAACATTCAGATTCAAGCGACTTAGGGGAGAAAGGAGTATTTATTTGACATACGATTCTAGAACGGACATAATCCATTATGGCCAGAATTCAAAGCAGAAGGCTGAGGACAGAACACAGGATCAGGTCACCGCAGCCAACAGGAGACAGAGCAAGAGCAAGCAGAGAGGAGGCAGGGCTGAGCTACCAACATTACCCACAAGTAAAACGACACCAGGACTCAAATACGTTTTACTGTATTTGAGTCCTGACATCATTTTACTTACGAGTAATGTTACTTACTCCTCCCTATGTATGTATCAGTTATTGGTGTCCAGGAGATAAAAAATCCCTTACTATTTGAAGAATCTGGGAAAGGCACCAGGAAATTCATAGAGAAGGTCACTCTTTTGAAACAGGAACTTCTGGTCACATTGTTCATACCGTTAGAAGCGAATTGGGGACTAACAAGATGGTTCAGCTTATACAGGAGTTTGGTGGGTAAAATCCCTTACTGAACAAACCAGACAACTTGGATTTGATTCCTAGAATCAGGAGTCAGGATCCCTCCATTACCACAATGGCTCTCGTGACCTTAACTTCTGGTTCACTCTCCCGTCCCTCAGCCTGTGTGTTTATAGTTCTCCCCAGTGTAAGGCATGAGTTTGAGAGGTTCACCATCATCATCCGGTGTTGCCATATCCGTGCCGTCGTGACTGCGGTGGTAGTGGCAAGATGGTCACCTTTGCCACCTCTGCACAGTCAGACACTGCCCCGTGGGATACAGATTGCTAACGACGCTTGCTGCCCAGGGCCCAGGGCCCCAGAAACTCCCAACTGTCCCTTGTGGCACCTGTGTGAGGTGGGCACGCTGGCCGCAGACTAAGGCATTTTTAGGGGCACACTATGAGCTGGGGCTGGGGCTGCAGGATTCAGTCCCCAGCAGCACGAAAAGAAAGTGGCAAAGTGAACTAGGGAAACAGATGTGGGTGTTGGTTTTAAATCATAGGTGGTTTGGGACAACATACACAATTCCTCAGACCTTCATTTTGTTCCCAAAACCTCATTTTGTTGTTGTTTCGGGAAATATTTTCAAGGGGATTCTTACTATATTTGAAATTTTGTGTGCACTTTATCACTTGAAAACTTTTGTATTTGAACCAATTGAGCTTTTTATTCATAAGATAAATTCTAACTGAGCTTAGAGATGAATTTTTTGGGAAATACCGAAATGGTTCTAGGAATAAAACATGAAACTTCTAATTAAAATTTTCCCATTTTGTTTCTATTTTGAGAGATTATAATACGATGTTATATATTCTTATGGTTATCCATGGAGTCTTAGTAGACACTGAAGTTTTGAAGCAGAACTTAAAATAGTTTTCATGACTGCAATACTTATCGCAAGGTCTGAAATATCCATAAACTCAAAACATTTCAAATGCTTGCTTACTCTTAAAGCCGTTTTTTTGACATTTTTTGATTGGATATTTGAGGTATTTGTATAATTCTCTTTATGGCCATTTTGAAATCAAACCTTTTCTTTCAGGAAGGGAAAACGAATATAAATTAAACAAGAAGACACACTTAAGGAAAGTCTTGAAGGATGACGATCTCTCCCCGAAGCAACTAAGAGTAAAATTGGAGAAGGAAATGAAGAACAAACTGAAGGGCTTTGGGATCAATCCAGTACGTTCATTTGTTTTTGGAGTATTTGCTAGCTTAGATTTTGCTTCCTAAATCAGGACGAATCAGAGAAAAGAAAAAGTCTCAATAGTTGTGAGACCAGAGGCTGGTAGGGCTTGGATAGCAGACCTCAGAGTGACATGCACTATGTAACAGGTGCAGGTCCAAGACTTTAACAGATACCAGTCTATGAGTCATGCCAACAAATCCCTGAAATAAATGACATCATTATTTCTATTTCACAGAAGGATTAGGTGATTTGAGAAAGGTCACATAGCTAAGTTATGTAATGAAGGAGCCAATTTGTACCTAGGCCGTTATAGTGCAGCTTCTACTCTGATAATGACCACAAACCACTGTTCAGTGCAGCACCAGCACTTGGTAAATATGGCCAAATGAAATAATTCCACTTAGCCACTTAGCCAAATGGAATAATTCCAGTATCTCAGATTTCATATGAACTCTTGGTGCTTTTCATATTTATTATTGGTAATTACTTGATGAATTCCTGTGCCTTTGAATGCACATGTAACTACGTAGGTATGTATGCATGGGTTTTATGCAAAAGCATGCAAATACACTGTCACATACGTGCATCTGCAGAAAGAGATGCATCCGGTATGTTTGTGCTTATGTGTATGCAGCTG
Source organism: Typhlomys cinereus (assembly GCA_023101885.1). NCBI lineage: Eukaryota > Metazoa > Chordata > Mammalia > Rodentia > Platacanthomyidae > Typhlomys > Typhlomys cinereus. Next base: position 3,090,175 of record JALPQD010000244.1, on the reverse strand, counting down.
TGTGGACAAGTGTTTCCAGTGCCTATGTGAATTTATTTGATACATGTTTGTGGGCCTCTTATATGCACATAGGTACATGAGTGGGTATCTGTATGAGCAAACGTGGGTGCGTTTGTGTTTGTACCTGTTTGGATGTTTGTGTGTAAGTTGTGGATCTGTATGTCCGGATCTGTATGTCCGTGTGTGGATTTGCACGTAAGCACTGTAACCGGCACACATATGAGGAAAGGACATTTCTAACCTCCAAGAAGGTCCTCTTTACTTGTCCTAATCATTGTCACTGCAGACCCTCCAATCAGAGGCGACAGGCATTATCATAGTTAGACACAAGTGTCAACTTCACGGTTGAGGGTTCGAGCTCTGGGCACATTTGTAGAGAATTGGTAGTTGAGTTAAGCCCAGAGCAAACCTGCAGTGGATGGGGAAGGTCCAGCCCATGGTGGGTGGTACTAGTCCCCAGGCAGATGACTAAAAAAGACTGTTTGAGAAAAAGGTATCCTTGTGTATGCTTGGCCAGACATGCTGGTCTGGCAAGTTAGGATTGTCTCTCTTTCATCTGTTACGTGGATATTATGTGGCTTGGTGTCATCATGAGCTCTCCTGCAAAACTGGAAGAGGAACTGTAACCAGTCTATCGGAAGAGAATAACCACCTTGTTCCCTTAAGCTGTTTGATGGTAATTTATCAGCAACAGTGCAGGCGAACTGCAACAGGCATCCTGATTGAATTTTGTGTTCATAGGACTGGACTCACCTGCTGTGTAGCATTCATAGTATTTTGCATCTCAGCGTTTTATGACTTTTTGTTCTACTCATGCCTGTTTTGTGCATCAGTAGGTTGTTCCTGATTTAATTCACTATAGTGTTCTATTGTGTAACTGACTGCACTGATGTTGCATCTCTTCCCTTGCTGACGGATGTGCAGGGTTCCTGTTTGGCTCCTCTTAGTTATATGTTTTGTCCTGTCCTTTGTGAGACTTCTTTCTCCTGGCTATACATCTAGGAATGACATTGCTGGGTCAAAGGGCAGGCATACATTTCATATAATAGCTGCTGAAAGTCCCAAGCATATTAGCTCATACTTTTCCTGGCTGGACGTGAAGGTTCATTTATGCTACATCTTTAATTAGTTCTTAGTATTGTCAGTTTTAATTTCCACATGGACTCTCTGAGTTCTCACCACTTGAAGGGCAGCAGAAATCAAAGATATTCATAGAGTGGCCATAGTTCTTATGCAAATGGATGGTTCAAACTAGACTTTTCATGTTTGCATATGAGTTTTGGGTTTTAATTTTAACAAAAACTCTGACTTTGCTATAAGATTAAAAAAAAATTCTCTGGCTTTCCCCTGAGTGCTTGGAGAGAAGTTTTTGTTTGATTTCTTTGTTTTGTACCTTTCTAGGTTTTCAGAATAAGAAAATAATGATAGATAGATAGATGATAGATAGATAGATAGATAGATAGATAGATAGATAGATAGATAGATAGATAATCCTTTTATCATTTGGTGAATAAATTTACCTTCCCCCACTTATTTGAAGCAATGCTTTTATTTTTGAAATCCATACAAATGTCGATTTGTTTTTGGACTTCCAGTTGTTTTACCATGCTTTCATGTATTCATTTGTCAATACCATACTGATTTATTTACAGTAGTTTTGATGTATATTTTTTTCCTGTAGGCTGTGGCATCTTCATTAGTCTTCTTAATCTCAAAATAAATTCTTACATTGATTTCTTGTATCCCTAGTTCCCGAATGATCGTTTTGGGGATTCTGAATGAAACTGCTTTAAATTTTGTAACTTAATTTGGAAGGATTGACAGTAGTGCAGTGCAAGATGCTTCCGACCTGCCCCAGGTTACAGGACGACAGATACTAAGCTGGCGACCTTTGCTGGTGCAAAGGAAAAGGAAGGAAAAGCAGGACCAATCATCCAAATAACCAAGATCCAGAAAAACTCTCGTTAACTTAGCACTGATCTGATGACAGAGGTTTCTCCCCTGGTAGCTGCGTGGGTGGTGAGACCATTCTCAGGGATGGGGAAGGCAGAAGAAAGGGGGATTTGGAGGGATAACTGGATGAATTTGGAAGATGGATTTGTGTGTAAAACAGTTATTAAATAACTAGTCCTTTAAGTAGCTTTCTTCTGTCTAGATTCCCATCAAATACACGTTTTTCTGAGGTCACCTCTTTGATTATGCTACTTGCTAATTGCAAGTCCTCCCGGGCGACTTTCTCTTCTCTGTGAAGTGAACGTTCAGCTTTTCACGCTGACCTGGTCTCATTACCCAGACTCTGTAGGACTTGCCCGCAGGACATCCTTGGACTGTTTCTGTGCCAGTGTCCACTCAAGATGTCCCCAGAGCTCACCCATCTGGAAATGCTTTCTTGTTTCCACTTGCCCATATCCATCCTTCATCAGACCACATCTCCTTAAAAAGTGTGTGTGTGTGTGTGTGTGTGTGTGTGTCAGTGTGTCAGAGGGCACCGTGTGTCCCTGCGAAGGCCCAAGGGTGACTTCAGGAATCACTCAGGAATCACCTTTTTGCTTTGCTCTGGGGTTTCCCAGGCTCCGCCCACCAGGAACAGAGGAAGTGCAGGCCATTTCCTTTTTTGCCTGGTGTTTTTACATGGGACCTAGGATCTGAATTCAGGACCTTGTGCTTGGGAGGCAGAGTCTTAACCCCTGAGCCCTCAGACTACATCTTAACCTCCTGCTTCAACCTTCCCCAGAGGCTGCAAACTCTGCTGTTCTCTCGGGGATTCCTCTAGCTTTGGTGGTCTCATTCAGTTCTTGTCATGTAGTCTTATATCCTTGGTCAGTCAAACAAACAAGTGTACACCTGATGCATCTATATTTGGCTCCTTTTGGAACCACAACGGTGTGTTGTATATTAGGATGTTTCCTATCTTCTATGACCCTGGAGTCGCAGGACAGAATGAATGTTGGCATATGTTCATGAGATGGAAAAAAAGTCCCAGGATACCTGACTAATGTGACATCTTACTCCTTCAGGACGTGCAAGGTGTTACAAACGAGACCTTGTACTCGGCACTTCAAAGCATGAAATCCAACAGATATAATCGAGTCAAACAAATACCTAACATTGAGCAAATTCGAGAATCCATCGAGCTCCAGCTGTTCTGTAAAGTCCAGGAGAGGGAGAGACAACATCAGCACTGTTCAGGTGAGTGCACGTTTGCTGTCTGGCATTTCACTGCTGCAGATGGGAGCCAATCTAACCCGTTCTGTGTGCCTTAAAATGCTTGCAAATTTTTGCTACCTCATGGTCAAATCTCTTACTCTCTCCACACTAGATGCTGGGTCTTAGGCTATGCTTTTATCTTAGAGAAGGATCTCACAGATCTCACTAGGGGGAGGTGAGGGTTAAAATGTCTACAATTCCAGTATTGGGAAAATAAAGCTGGGTAGATATGTTCAAAGTCATCCTTAGCTGCATAGCAAATTCAAGGCCAGCTTGGGTATGTGAGAACCAGTCTCAGAAAACAAAACAGCAAAGTCGAGACTCTAAACTCTAGATAGTAGAGGTGGGTTGGTTCTTTTCTATTTTACCACAAATAGTGCACTCTCAAAGTCTGTGGCGACTTACGAATGACAGTTTTCTTCCAGCTGTGCCTAGCGTTCCTCCACTGGACAGCTTTCCTCTTGAAGAAGTACCCAAACCTGTCCCGCTTTTCCCCAAAGGCCGACAACTGGTTAGACAAAGATCTGTTTTTCATGAAAAGGTGGCTGCCCCGAAGTGAGTATTTTCAATCTTGATTGTTTTTATTGTTTGTCTCAGGTTTCTATAACGATATGCCATCGATTAGGTAGCTTAAATCACAGGAATTTATTTTCTCATGATTTTGGAGGTTGCTGGTCCGGGATCAGGGTATCACCAAGTTCTCTTGACTGAACTACCTTCTCACTGTGTCCTAACACATGGAGAACAAGTGTGGTCTCTCTGCCTCTTGTAAGAGCAGTAATTTCATCACGGAAACACAGCCTTGTGACTCATCTATCCGAATACCTACCTGAGTCCTGTCTCTAGATACTGCCTCACCTAGGTCTCGCCTGCAGCATGTGTGCTTGATGGATCTATTACAAGCACAGAGTCCACAGCTTGAGTTACATCTGCAGTCCCAAGTCACTCCTGGTAGACACCCAAGACTTCTTACTGAGGGTGACTCACTTCATACTTCCTTAGTCTAAGGAAGAAGATTTCTTTTTCAATACTGTATGTTAAAAACACACACACACACAAATCATGAATTCCAAGGCCAGCCTAATCTCCCCCATCCTGAAGCTCAGGGCCATTTGCGGAAGAGGGGGCGGAAGATTGTAAGAGCAAAAGGATGGGAGGAGTAATGATTTGCAAGATACTCCACACAAGTTAGGGCCGAAGCAATCATAATAGGACTTTACATGCCCTGCGCAATGTCCAACACACTGTTGACCTCACAAAGTCTAGCATCAGCTAAAGGCACCAAGATCCTTGGAGGCAAGGGATTGACAGCCACAGTAGTGTTCCTATGCTTAAGGGGAACATGAGAAAGGGTTCAGGGAAATGCTACTGGGTCCTTGTACGTCATCGGAGAGGAGGACCCAGAGGAGAGTTAGGCATGCACAATAAAGGACTCTCTGGGAATTGGGGGGGAGGTGCTGGGGGATGGGGAGGGAGGGAGGGGGAGCAGGGGATTCGGGGGGAGGAGGAGGGAGGGAGGGAACTGGTCTACCTATTAAGTTTGTATGAGCGGAAATAATAAAAAATGTATTAAAAAAAACAAATCATGAATTCCATGGAAGTTTATGTTAAACTATGTTTTTGTTCACTTGTGTACTTTATAAATACTTTCCCGTTGTTGTTTTGTTTCACTTAGAATTAAGAAAAATGTTATGGAAGATCATTTTGCCAGGAAGTTTACCTCTACTAAGTGAGTACTGGGAGGTTTGGGGGGCCGAATGTTAAAACTAATTTCCACTCTCTTTTCCTCCTACTGAAAAGTGGTAGGCTGGTTGTGGTTAACTAAAATCACTGTGATTAGTCATCACGATTAACCTTTGATTCCCTTGTGATGTTGTCGGCCATATGTCTTTGTTTCTTTGTCAGTCGTCATACCAGTCAATAGAATTTAACCACACTGTAGTCTCTCCATTAAGAAGAATGACCACTCTGGAAGGCAAGGACAGCTCAACCGATTTAAGTCTACAAATGAGATGTATCACATTTGCACAATTAAAGATGAATATTTATTTAAGGGTATTGTACCCTCAGTAGATGCAGAAAAAAAAAGTATTTCTTAAAATCCCAAAATGCTTTCACAACAATGTCTCTCCACAAATCAGGAATAGAAAGAATGCTTTTTGATGTTTGCATCTAGAATTTATCAAATATTTTCTACTCAAACTTAATACTTAATGTTTTTTTCTGATTGCATTTTGATATTTTTCTGTACTTATTTTCATTCAATATGTCAATTGATTGGCTAGACTAGATTGATATAGACTAGACATTAGACTAGATTGATATAATGTGAAGTATATACAAAAGGTTTATGTTCTTAATGTTTTCTGTAAAACATTAATAGTAAATATTTTAAACCAAACTGTTTATCTCTGCTTATATAGCACAAAAGTCATAAGTAATATGAAAAAATGAGTATTATTGTTTCAAAAATTTCTATTTATGGGGTTGGTGAGATAGCTCAGTTGGTAAGGTCCTTGCTTGAAAATCTGGAGACCTAAGTTCAATTCCCAGAAGACCGAATAGTGAAAGGAGAGAACTAACTTCTGCAAGTTGTTTTCTGACCTTTGCCCATGCATCATGCATGTGTTCTCTCTCTCTTTCTCTTTCTCTAATACTTTTTTTAAAAAACTCTCTGTAATTAGCAAATTTAAAAAAAAATCTGTTCATAAAGGTGAGCATGTTTTCAATTCCTATTATAACTTGGGAGAAAAAAAAACACCACATTTTAGTTTTTTAATTTCAAGGAAAGTTGATTTTCAAGGATCTTTAAATGGGTTTAACCTACTAATGTTTAAATTTCTTTGACTGAAAGGAGATAGTCATGTAATAGTTGTAATTATAACTAAATAATCATTTGGAAAAAATTGCTTACATTATATTTATAACACTTGAAATAAATGTCAAAACTTTCAAAAATAAAAAAAAGGAGCCTACCCACACCAGAAAACAACTACAGTCCTGCTTAGTGTCAGTTTTCAATCAGCATGAAGACTCTGCCTCGCAAGCAGAGGGTCCTGAGATTGGATCCCGGGTCCCACGTAAAAACTCTAGGTGGAAATGGAAGTGACTACACTTTCGACCCTGGGAGGGTGGAGTCTGGGAATCTCAGAGTGAAGCAAAAAAGGAGGTAAGCAATCCAGGATGATTCCTGAAGTCATTCTTGGTCATCCACGGGGACCCAAAGTGTCCTCTGACCCAGTGTTCATAGCACACATACATACACCTATGCATACATGTATGCACGTCACAAAATAAATGAAGTTTATAAAAACATAAAAACATGAATCTCATGAGTGGTGTCTCAATGACTGGATCCATGCAATAATGTATGGTGATAGCTGAGTATTCTGGCCCCTTGTGAAAGACAACGAGGACCCGGGCGCCTTCTGTTAGGACTTTCAAGGATACAAGACTCCTCGTCCAAGCTTGGCAGTTGTAACTCAGCCAATGCCTACTGGAAACCCAATTTCCTTAAAGTTTCTACAGTTTGGAATAATGCTTTTCTTTCTTCTTTCTTTTTTCTTTTTCTTTTTCTTTCTTTCTTTCTTTTTTTCTTTCTTTCTTTCTTTCAACAGGCTGACTTTACAAATTAGATGAGAACACATTAAAAAAAAAAGCCTAAGTGTTTGGCAATCAGTTGTGGATATATTGGTTATAAATAATATCCATTTTATCCTAATTGAGCTTCATCCTCATTGCCTTATTCTGGAGATACCAGTGTCATGAATATCTCTGCCCTGAGGCATTGTAGAAATAATAAACAATGATTTACCCTCCTGTATAACCTCATAGGAAGGTTTAATGGGTGCAGTATGACTGATTGGGGTACACAGACAAATTCTTGTATGGAATTTAGGCACTCTACAGATAATAGACAAACATGGGCTAGAGAGATGGCTTAGGGATTAAGCTTTTGCCTATCAAGCCAAAAGGAACTGTGTTGGAATCCCAGTCCCACATAAAAACACCAGATGGAAATGTCAGCACCTTGCAGTTCCCACCCTGGAAACTTTAGAGTCTCCCAGGTAGAGCAATCCAGGGTGACTTCTGATGTCACCCTTGGTCCTCTACAGGCACACATAGTGCCCTCTTTTACACATGCATACCCACATACACATACACAGGTGTCCCACACCTCCACATAAACAAATTAATAAATAACTATAAAGACACTGTTCTGAATTTGCCTTTCACTTTAAAGTGGGGACGAAGACTCATGTGATAATATGAGGGGCACATGCAGAAGTTCTTTGGAAGGTGCAGTGCAAAAGTAAGTCACAAGGAACCGGCACTTTGAAAGACAGAAGACATGATTGTAGAAACGTTCTTCCCTTACCTAGACCTGTTTCCCTTCAGCATCCGAGAACCAGGAATATTAAGAATGTGCGCATCTGAGTTCAGGGGAGAAAGATGTGAGTTCAGCCCATCTCAGTGGGTTCCAGGGACAACAGATGTCCACGTGGTCTGGCCTCACCACCACCTTGTCTGTGACAAGCAAATTCCTTAGCTGGACTTCCTAGGAATTGCCTGGCAGGTTCTGGAATGCTTTAAGTATCAGGCACCACGGCAGTCAGTGTGATTGACTAAAAACTAAAGTAAAGCTACCATATGACCCAATGCTACGGCCCCTAGGCATATACCCAGAGGACGCCCAAGTCCTACCACAGGGTGCTGTGCTCCTCTCTGCACTATTTCTAACAGCTACGAAAAGGGCCCAGCCTCAAGATCACCTATAGAAGAACAGATAAAGAAATTGTGGTTCATATGCACAAAGGAATTTTAGTAAGGAAATAGGTAGATCTGGAAATTAAGTTAAGCATCCCAGACTCAGAAAAGCACATGCCTCAAGTTTTCTCTCATGTGGATCCTAGATTTTGATACATGTGTGTGTCTGTGTATGTGTGTGAGTGTGTGTGTCTGTGTGTATCTGTGTATGTGCTTATGTGTCAGTCGTAAAACTGGAAAAAGGATGGTGGAAGGGAAAAGAGATCTTAAGAAAGGTTCAGGGGAGATAAAGGGAAAGGTCGGAATAAAGATGTCAAATAGAAGAGGTGTAGTGGAAAGTGGATGAGGAAGAGCGAAGAGCAGCAAGAGGAGGAGGAGGAGCAGGAGGAGGAGCAGGAGGAGGAGGAGGAGGAGGAGGACGAGGACGAGGAGGACGAGGAGGAGGACGAGGAGGAGGACGAGGAGGAGGAGGAGGAGGAGGACGAGGAGGAGGACGAGGAGGAGGACGAGGACGAGGAGGAGGAGGAGGAGGGAAGGAAAGGCAGGAGGAGGAGAGGAAGGGCTCAGAGGAGCAGAACTAACCAGAGGAGGCTGTTTCTGAGGGAGAGGAGTAGGAGAAGAGAATTAACAAAAATAATGATTGAAAATTCTATGGTGAAACCTGTTCCTTTTGTATACTAATTTAAAAAAAAAAAACTAATTTTAAAGAGGGGGGAAGAAAATCTTTTTTTTTTTTCCAAAAAAAAAAAAGACATGGTTTGTAAGTTCTAAAACTTGAGCAAAAGCATCCCCACCCCCGTTTCGGTTCTGACTTTACAGGACGCCTCCCTTCAGCTCTGAGGAGGAGATAGACGAGGATGACTTCATCCAGGCATATATGTCCCCAGACCTACTTAACACGCAGCCCCCTAAAAGCAACCTGAGCAACGCCGGGAGGAACTCTGTCAAAAGTGACCAGGACTGGACCGAGGGGAGTGAAATGGACGACGCGGACATCTCTCCGAAGCCCACAGGTGAACTCTGGCCCTGGAAAACCCCGGGAAGTTTTACTTAGGACAGCTACTTGGGAACTTAAGTAGACATAATTAAAACAAACAAACAAAAAAACCTTTTCCTGATGATTTTCTATTGTTCCCATAGGAACATCTATTAAAATACAAACTGAAAATGTTGAAAACATAGTTTTACACCAAGGAAATGGAAGTAAGCCAGTTGGTGGAATTAATGATGTGGAGACATTTGTCAAAAAGGAATCAATACAAGAACTAAAGGTGAAGCACTTACTTCTTAACCATACATTGATTCTTATAGCTTTAAAAATTTCATTTTTTCACAGAGAGAGGGAGAGAGAGATCAGATACACATATGCCACACACGTGTGGAAGTCAGCAGATGACTTTCAGATGTTGATTGTCCCTTCTACTATATGGGCTCCGGGGGTCAAACTCAGGTCTTAAGATTTGTGCACTGATGCATTTATCCATTGAGCCATCTCGCTGGCCCTATACCGATTCATCTTTTCATTAATATACCTTGGTAATTATATAATAAAAATAAGACAAAGTATAAAGCAAAGCTACTGACATAATAATGGATATAGGTCGAATATTCTAAATCTGAAATGTTCCAGGGACTTAAAACTTTTTATGTATTATCATTTTAAGCTTCTATCCATACAGTATGGTTAACGTTAAGCGGAGCCCATGTTTTTTAAAAATTAATATACAAAGGAATGGATTTTACTATTGAATTTTCAAACGTTATTTTTGTTCTCTTCCCCTACTCCTACACCAAACACTTCAGATTTGGGATTGGTGAGCTAGCTCAAGGGTAAGGGGCTTACTTGCAAACCTGGCGACCTGAATTAGATCCTTAGAAGCCCACATGGCGTGTGTATGCGCTCTCTCTCAAACAAATAGAAATTTAAAAAAAAATGGCTTCAGAATTTGAGGCTTTGTTTGTTACAGATCAGTTGAGCCTATGTTTAGTTGTATTTTGAAGTCCTAAGTTCAGTTCCAGCATGTGTCCAAACGCAGGCTCTCTCTCTCTCTCACACACACACACACACACACACACACACACACGCATAACTCACACAAGAAATTGAGTTTTTGGATCATTCTATCTTTGGAATTTTCAGATTAAGGATGCTAAACATCCATTAAAGTTTGCAAATATCCAAAACCCCCCAATTCATCAGTGGTCCAAGTCGTTTAGGTAAGGAATAGTCTCGACCCATTAAAACAATCACTTCACATTCCCTTTACTCTTGGAAGGTTGGCAGAATTCTGTCCTGCAACTTGATATGTGCAGGTAACAGACGCTTTGAGCGAGGAAACTTGTGATGAGGCAGACTGTGAAGCCTCCCTCGTCTAGTCCAGTGAACTTTTGATGCCTTTGTATGGTCTGGAAGTAAAATGGTGACGGTTCTGGGTTAGCCCCCACCCTGGGGCGAGGGGGGCGAGGTCAGGATCAGCGGAGAAATGCCTCGGAGTTCCACGTGCATTGGAAGCGCCGAGCAGGGCCCAGGCCTCTCAGCCAGCATGGATAAGGGGCCTGGACCCTTTCAGAGCCTTCGGGTGAAGCTCTGCGGAGGCATCTGACAGCTCGTCTGTGCCAACTGGGTCTTCCAGTAATTGCTGCTTGCTTTTTAATTTTTGCAGATAATTGCTATTCCCATCCTCCATATACCTCCGAGCACTCTGTCAAACCTTTCCATGAGCTAGTGTGTCTGTGTTACACAAACACAAAGAGACAGAAGTGGTGTCAAGAGAGAGTTGACATGCCTGGCCTTGGAAAGGGGGATGGTGGGAATGTGTGCACTGGGAGGGGACGCCTCCTGCAGGGTGTCACATCCTATCCTGCTTTAGAGTTTCTTGCCCCTTCAGTCTAACACTTCTAGGGGTTTCTAAATTCATGAATGATGAAGAAGGAAAATGGATTTGCAAGGCACAAAGCACGAAAAATAAGCGATTCCTTCAGCTGTCAGAGTGGGAGCTTGCAACTTCACTTTATTGCCCTGTGCCCAGTTGGAGCCCTGTGCCGGTCCCCACCTTCCCTCAGTTCGGCGTCCGCTGCTCAGCCTCACCTGTGAAGCGACCGCTGCTTCTGTAAGAAATGCAAAGCATTCTGCTGTGTCCCTTTCAGTGCACAGATGTGGATGACGACGACTGGGACATATCATCCTTAGAGGAAGAAAAATCTTTGGGGCAAAAAACTGTGACATCCGAACAGCGAGAACCTTTCCCAGTGAAGAGGGATCTGAGTACGAGTCAAGTGCCAAGGGCCTGGGGCCCCATCATTCCTCGGGAATGCAAAGAAGAAGGTTCAGTACTTTGATGCCTACTGCATTTACTGGTTACTTCTATGTGTGTGTGTGTGTGTCTGTATGAGTGTGTGTGAGTGTGTGAGTGTGTCTGTATGAGTGTCTGTGTGTGTGTGTGTGTATTTGTATGTGTGTGTGCGTCTTTGTGAGTATGTGTGTGAGTGTTGTGTGTCTGTGTGTGTCTGTGTGTGTCTATGTATGTGTGTCTGTGTGTGTGTGTATGTATGTGAGTGTGTCTGTGTGTCTGTGTGTGTCTGTGTGCATCTATGTGTGTGCATGTGTGTGAGTGTGTATTTACATGTGCCCATGTAGGTGAAAGCAAGCCACAGGTCACTTCGGGCATCATCGGGAGCTGTCCACTTGTTTTTCCGACAGGGTCTCATTCGCCTGCCCCTCACCTGCTGGCCAGTGAGCCCCAGAGCTCCGCCCACCTCTTACCTGCCCAGTGCAGGGCATGTTCTATTATGCCTGCATTTTTTTTTTAAACAATGAAAATTTTTTTATTCTTTTATTTTTTCCCATTTATTTATTTACAAACAACTGGGTTTATGTCTTTGCCTGATCCTTCCCTCCCTGCCCACTTCACTCCTTTCCCATGTTTGTTTTGTTTTGTTTTTAACATGGGTTTAGATATTAAACTCAGGTTCTCATGCTTAATGGAAAGCACTTTGCCATTTGAGCTATCTCCTCAATTCTCAGTTGTGTTTTACCTTTATAAATATCTGCTTCAGTCACACTAATCTATCATCAGACAAAATCTCTGTTAGGGTGTGTGATAGAACACACTTGCCTACTAATAAAACAAATAAGTAAAAACCCCCAAATGGCCTGTTATAATTGAGATCTTCACGCTTTAAGTTAGTTACTAAGTTACTAAGTTCCATTTACCAACTTGCATATAGTGACTAGTGTTATTGAACTTTTACCCTAGTGTTTCATTTAAGCTTGTGTGTGTGTGTGTGTGTGTGTGTGTGTGTGTGTGTGTGTGTGTGTTTCAGAGGGCACTGTATGTCCCTGTGGAGGACCAATGATGACTTCAGGAATCGTCCTGGATTGTTTCCACCTCCTTTTTGCTTCTCTCTAGGATTTCCCATGCTCTGCACACCAGGTCCAGAAGTGCAAACTGCCTGGCATTTTTTTATGTAGGACTTGGGATCTGAACTCAAGACTTGCTGCTTGTGAGGCAGAGTCTTAAACCCTGAGCCATCTCTCCAGCCCCTGGTGTTTCATTTAAAAAAAAAAAAGTCATTGTTATCTTTCAGAATGTCCGTAGATTATTCTCCCCATGCAGATCCTTCCCAGAAACGAGAACTTACAATCAGACACCTGAATGAGACCATTCTTCTTGTGGGCTTCTATTACTCCCTGATTTCCTATTAAATATTGTTCTTGACTTTCTTCCAAAGGACGTTTCTTGTGGCATTGTAGTCAGTGGGACAAGTGACGAATGACGCGCTCGTCTGCAGTGCTTCCCGCTAGCCCAGCAGAGGGCCGAGTGAAGTACGGGAACGCCACGCTTATGAGATTGGACATTTTCTTTAATCTGAAAACTTACTTTCTAGTTCTGCCCATACGTACACCTTTCCTTTCATTTGCTGAGGTTTTTGAGACAGGGTCTCAACTGTGTGACTATATAGGCTGGCCTTAAACTTGCAATCTTGCTGGCTGGCCTTAAACTTGCAATCTGCCTAAACACCCCAAGTACTGACCGTCTAGATGGGCCGCCATGCCTGGTTGTAAATTTATATTTGTATACTTTTCTTTTAAAATATTTATTTATGACAGAGAGAGAGAGTGCGCATGTGCTATGGCACAAGGGTGGAAGTTCAAAGGACATCTTTCGAAGGTTAGTTTTCTCCTTCCACTATGTGGACTTCCAAGGGTTGAACTCAGGTCACCAGGCTTGCAAGCAGATCTTTCTATACAGATGTATCTATATCTATAGACTGATGCTTATTTCTTAACTTTTTAGCTAATTCCTATTCTCTTTACCTATGGAACTCAAAGTGTGTCAGCATCTTGGCAAAATTCTTTCATCAGTTAGTGTGATCTGTGTTACACAAACTGAAAGTGACAAAATATAGATATCTATATTATAGATATCTATGCATATCTACATAATATATAGATATAATAATATATCTATATAATAGATGCCTATACAGATACAGGTAGATAGATACGCACATAAAATCAACCCTTTACATGGTGAAAGCCAGGCATAGAAGGGGTCCTTCCTGCAATTTCCCACCATCTTTAGTGCTTGGTACCATGCCTGCCTGTCGGTATTGACTCAGACCTATTTCCTGACAACTTCATATTAGCTGTTGATTTCCTTCTATGAAGGAGGGGTTTTGGATCATTACCACCATCTCCTGTACCTGTTTTTTTTTCCCCTGAATGATTTTTCTGTGTCCCTGTGTGTCGTTTTTCATTAGCTCCTGTATATTTCCATCACACCTCCCATCATCAGAGGACCGCTTGTGTCCTGTTTTCTACCAGGAACCCCCACTGCTTCATCTCTTGGCGGATCTTCTCCCAAGAACAGGTCATTTACTGTCACCTTCTCGCACGATCACACGGCTGGCACGTCCCCATCAGGAAGTCACCTGTGTCGTCTGAGAATCAGCTCAGTTGTTGAAAACCAAGACTGCGTTTGAGTTCCCACGCCTCATAAGAAACGGGGTCTGGAGAATGCCTCAGAGCTGAGATACTGTGCGCCGTCAGAAATATGTTTCTGGGGTCACAATGGAGTGGGGGGGGTCCCCACACTATAGCATTTTATTGGCTTGAAATCACGAGTCTTTTTAACTGACCTCAAGTTTAAATTCTTCCACCCCAGCAAAATCTGTTTTTGACATTGAATCTTCTCAATGTTAAACTGGAGGCTGCGATGATGTGTGCGGTTTGCTGTCTTTCACAACTTTACTCCGAGTTAATCACACCATGCAGAGATACTGGGTATCTACCCAGGCCTCTGCTAAATACTGGCAAGGAGAAACAGGATGGTATCCCCTTGTCCAGGAGCCTGTAGCCTGCAGAGTAGACACTCGCACCACACTCACACCCGGTGAGGGGATCTAGAAACATGCCAACTCGTGGGTGAATTTTTCTAGAAACTTTCCATAAAGCCTGTAGGACTAGGAGGTAGGTGTGTGTGTGTATACGGGGGGTTCCCTGAGCATTTTCAGACAATAGGAAAAGACAATCTGAAATCATAGATACAATTTCAAAACACTTGACAAGATGCCTGTTTAACATGGTACCTTCTCTTCCTCCTCCTCCCTCCCCAGGACATCAAGAAAACGAACCAAACACCCTGAAAAGCAGCTTAGTGACCATGACCGACTGGAGTGACTTTTTGGATGTGTAACTTCAGCTCCGCATGCCGCAAGATTGTCCTAGAAACCAGCAGTATTTAAGTTAAGAGCCTACAGCATCCTAATGCTCTTGCCTTAGTGTTTCCAGCAAGAACAAGGAAACCAACGCAGAACAAGTGCTTTTAACGGCACTAGAACAAGTGCTTTCAACGGCATTTAATACAGTAGCGACCAACTCTTTGTCCACAGTCCTCTGGGGCACATGAAGGTGCTTGGTTTCTGTCACATAAGACATTGAAGTCATAAAATGTGTTTTCTGAAGAACGGTACTGTAGTGTTAAATGTAGTTTTTTTTTTAAACTTTTAAGTGAACTTTTTTTTAAACTTCTAGCAGACTTTGGTTTGAATTATTATAGCTTTTTGTATGTCTGTTGTCACATTGGACGTGTTTATATTATAAAAACCTTGTTAGGTCTCTTTAAAATTTAATTAGTGACGTCAATAAAATCCTAAGAGGTGAACTGATTATTTTTCCCTTATAAATAAGTTAGAATGATGACAGATAGCTAGGCCCATGTTAAGCACGTTTCCTGACCTTACCTGGATCATACTCCACTTGGAGGCCCGTAAGCATGGTGCTGTTTACCAGTTACTTTCTGTAGTAGAATCTTTATCTTGGATATGTTAAGAAGAAGATGTAGATGTTTTAAAGGCCAACTAATTTTTATCAGATTAGTGATAGAAAAGATGAGCCTCTTCTGAATCATATGTGTTACGTAGTTTTTCTGTTTTTCTATATCCAACCCATATTACCAAATACCTCAAAAACTAATTATATTCTTGAGCAATGATTAGAAAATTTATATAAATTGTTTTGTTTCTTTTCTGCATTTTTTACATTTTGTGGTACTATTAGTACTTTATTTCAAAAAAAAACAACATTTTAACTAGATGGATTGTTGGGTGTGCGTGGGGGTCCTTCTGTCGTTCTTCAGCCTTGCCAGTAAAGTCCTCCATGACACTGCTTTGACTATGGCTTATTATTAGTGATGATTTCTGAGGGAGCTCCATCCCTAGCACTCAGACCCCGTCATGCCCTGACCTTGGAATCATACACTCACTCACTGTTGCTTTTAACAGCGTTGGTGAGTGACAAACCGGACTCGAATGATGTAGACAGACATACCGCAACCCACCACATAGAAGTAGCGCACAGAATGGTCCTCAGACCGGGTGGCTCGCCGGCTTGTTTCCTCAGCAGCTCTTCATTGGGCTCTTTGGTTTCCCTTTTGTTTGCAACAACCTGCGTTCAGCCTTCATGTAATTAGAGCCTCCCAGATGTGCTGCTTGTTATAATCCTGAAGATCTTACTCACTCAGTCACTGGACAAAGACCACCCAATTACAAAACGACAAGAGCAAGTTTTTACCGAAAGGCTTTGTTTCAAGTTCTGTGCAGGGAAACCGTCACTATACTTTCACCAAACCCAGTAACCAATCCTTCACTTTACTTAACTGGATCTGCTTTGTTTTTTCTACTCAATTTTGTTTGTTCCTTTTTCTTTGAACCATTATCTTCTCTTGCTCCTCCTGAAAACAAACTAGTGTGTTATGGTTATACTAACAGGACTTTTATACACCTTCATCCCCTGCCCTCCCTATAGTCTACAACCTAAACACTATCTTTACCAGTTCAATATTTTATTTCAAATGTATACTTGCACAGCTTTGTTCCCACAACCTAGGTCTGCAGTATACAACCCGCCTTTAATGGAAAAGGTATTTTAAGTACTGACCACACGGTATGGAAATGTTTTATTTATTTAAAACAAATTTTATATCTCCTTTTCTTTCCATTGAGCACCTCCAAACAATGCGACTTCCCTTTTAAGTCATTCGCCCTCCAAGGGAGTCATGTAAGTCACCCATGTCGTGATTCATTCTGGACAGTTTGTAACAGAAAACACAGGCATTAACTCTTACCCACAGCTCGAGTCCGCATATTTCACCCGAGACGCCCTTACTCAAAGCCCTTGCTCTGTCACTATAGTACTGGCTTTATTACTTCAACACTGCCTTTCATTTCCATGTCTGTGAATGCAGGATAATAAAAGTCTTTATTGCGTAGGGTGTGGCTATAAGGATAAGTGTGACAGGATCCAGGAACTGTGTGGTAATGGTGACAGTTTTCACCTTCATGGGTATGTCACATAGAACTGTCACTGGGAATAGATCCTTGTCTTTGTTCAGCAATCACTGGACCGGCTTCCAGGCCTTGAAAACGGTCAGTTTCTCAGTTACCCAGTTAGTTCCTTACGCTGGCTCTGCAAGATACATTGGCACTGAGTTTGCCAGTTTTGAGCGAGTCAGGTACCACGTGAGCCCCAGGACTTCTTAGATGGGCGTCAGAGACACCACCAGTTCCCAGCACCGCAGATGGGTGTCGGGGAAGCCTCAGAAAGGGCAGCACATCTTGACCTGGTTAGCCTTTCCTAGAGCTGTCAGGATGAGTGACAGTCCCGACAGATGAGTGTAGGAAACTAGAAGTGTACACAGCAAACAATACTGTGCCTATTTAACTTGGACACCGAATGAGGAATAGTCTCCACCTGTCCCTGCGCTGTTTACCATACACTGTTCTCTGTGCACTTCCGCTTAACCCAGGAATGGAATGAGGTTTGGGGTCAGAGACCTCAACATACAAAAGACCAGAAACACTATCTTCCAAATACTCCCTGAACCTTTGGTATTAAATGCTGCCTAGGTTCTCTACATGTATAAAATGTATAAATTCTGTAAGCAACCTTTTTATTTTTTATAGAAAGCCACAACAGAAAATGATTAGTATATATAACTGTAAGAAGAACATTTACATCCATTGAATCAACAACCCTCAAATCCCTATTTTCAAAACAGCTCGTGTTAATTATAGGAGAGTCTTGATGGGCTGGGATTATGAACAGTACACTTGTATAACAAACTCCATAGCACGGCTCGCCGGCAGGGCCCTTCTAGACGTAAGCATTTTTGTCAAACTGTTTTGAGGGGTTTGTGGCTTTAAACTCTCCTTCCCCTCCGTGATACTTGGTCCGAGAGGACATGACAGATGTAGGTCCATTGTATATGTAGCCCGTTCTGAAAGACAAAGCACAGTTTGGTTGGTCTTGTTCCCCTGCATAGGGTGAACAAACATTGGGCGAAACCATTTCTGTCAGTAGATGAGTTTTAAGACTTTCTCTCCTGCCGCCCTTCTTCTGTCCTTGAGCTGTACGTAACTCGGGGTTGTTTCTGAATAGCTTGTATAACAAAAGGATCTCTGCACAAGAAACTCGTGACTTATTCACTCCTTAAGGTTTGATTTTCCGAATTCTTTTTTAAAACTCGCCTTCCTGCAGCCTAGAAGGCTTGGTAATTGACTCCCCCCTCCCATCAATGATTGCAGACGCTCTGAAAATTACAATAAGCCCCCCCCCCAACTAGCATCTACCTTCTTATGTAAGCTGATAACTCTTAATTACAGAAACAACCTTGGAACATGATGATAACGAATGCTTTGGGAAACGAGAAAGGAAGGTCTGGGGAAATGCTTACTGGTTCGAGTGCTTGCTGCGTGAGCAAAGGGACTGGAGTTGAGATCCCCAAACCCCCCAGGAAATGTCTCATGGATGCGATGGCCCCCTGTATTTCTGGCCTTGGAGGGCAGAGGTGGGGATTCCCAGAGTAAACTGGCTAAGCCAGACTAGCTTACAGGCGAGCTCTGGGTTTGATCAGAGACTCTGTCTCAAAACAGTGAGGTGGAAGAATGATTAAGGATAATTCTTGATGCCAACCCCAGGTGTCCACACGCACACGCACACACAAGCATGTGCGCCCTGCCCACGCATGTGTCCGTGCACGTGTAAACACACGGGCACTCCACACACACACATTAATAGGGAAAAGAATTTTTTTAAAAAAAGACTAATTTATTCTTAGCCTTTTCCAATTCTGGGTTTTTGAAATTTCTGAAAACTGCATGAATTTGTGTAATCTAAAACTAGTGTCTGTCCCTCATGTTTATTCCTCTTTTACCCTATGATGACTTAAGACTTAATTACTCTGTTAACAGGTCATTTTTGTCCTTTGTCCTACCTGGGTGTTTTGTTGTTGTCAGATATTGAAAAGCAAAATATGACACCACCAATTATGCAGAGCGAGGCTCCCGCCCATCCAATAAACAGAGCAGCTCCTAATTCATACCTGTGAAAAAATATTGCACAAGTATTACATATCACTCTCTTAGACAGTCTTTAACACCACTGACCAACATTTACTCAATGCTCATGTTTTTTTGCAACAACTTGTAAACTCACCCAGTTGCATCTATCGAATGCTTTAAACTCTCCTCAAAGCCTTTTTTTTTTTCCTTTTACCTCCCCAACAATCCAGAGTGGGTGGTCAGACCAATGAGGTCAAAGCCCCAATCTCCTGACTCACCTGTCCACTTCCTTCGCTTCCCCCTAACTTTCCAGTCATTGATTTCGCTCTGCAAGGCGAATTATTGAGTCACCCTAGAGGTAAAGGACGGCTGCCTTTGCTTTCATTTCGGCTCAGTTCCACTCAACCAAGCAACTGTTATGTGCAAATACATGAAGGCTCAAGGTATCCTTATAGGGTCCAAGGTAGACACGGCATCTTATGGGCTAGGGAGATAACTCAGCAGGTAAGGTACTGGCTTGTAAATCTGGAGACCTGATTTCTATCCCCAGATAGAACTACGTAGTGCATCTCTCTCTCTCTCTCTCTCTCTCTCTCTCTCTCTCCCTATCTCTCTTTCCTTCAAATGAGTATTTTACAAAAAAGAAATGGCATCTTATCGTCTAGTGCGCAAATGGCCACACAGCTGCCCTCAAGGAGAGACAGCCTATGACAAATCTTCTTGTAGACGGCCACCAAAGTGGCCGCAGAGCATCCAGGTGGGGAGGCCGCCACCTGCAGGCAGGCACAGCGCTACCCAGCGCTGAGCACGTCCCTTCCAGCACCCGGCTAGAGGAGAAATCCCAGGGGAAGCAATTGGGAAAAGCACGCCAAACCTCCAGGGACTGTGTCCTCCTGTTTGCCTGACCTCGAACTGTGCAACTGGTTGGTTTGTCTCTTACAAAGAGGGAATCTTACCTTTCGCTCCACGGATCTCCACTGCGAGGCCAAGGAAGCCTCTCATGGTGCTGTTTCACTGTAAAATGAAGCCTTGTGTGCTTTGATCACAGGGAATCTATGCAGGCAATGAGTCTAGGCAAGTCAGAGGTGAAGAGAAAATGGGGCCCCACCTTGCACCCCTCAGGGTTGTTTCTACTTATAGAGGTGCAAGACCAGGACCTGGCTATGGCTTGAGGGACCCAGACCACAAGGAGCTGCCTAGGATTTTCTCAGTCTTTCTCTGCTGCCCATTTGCCTGGTCTCTATTTCAGGGGACCCTTGTCCCCCCTGGGGGGGGAGTCCAAGTGGCTACTGTAGGAAGTGGTGATGTAGACTGGGCCGCCAGCCAGGTGGAAAGTCACACTTTTCAGAGGATCGGGGACACAGGATGTGCTGTTTTCCTCTAGGATGGGCAAGTGTCCCACGCGCACTGCCCTGTGAGCCCTTCTGTTCTCACCTTGTCCTGACTTCCCCGGGGAGTCAGGTGACAGACAGGATAAGGAGAAAAGTGGCAGAACAAGGAGATGGCAGTACCTCATCTGACTGCAGAACAAGCCCAGGAATTTTCCCCCAAGGACTTCCTTGCGGCAAGGAGAGAGAGAGAGAAAGAGAGACAGAGACAGAGACAGAGACAGAGAGACAATTAATGTCAGTGGAAGTAAACATCTTCAATCTGCACACGTCTGCATACATGTATGCACACCACCAAACACTAGTACACACACACACACACACACACACACACACACACACACACAAAGAGGGCCAAGGAGTAAAGTACACAGAAGAGAGCTGGCCACATCAGGAAAGACCAACAGGAAGTTTTCTTAGAAAAGAAATTCATCACATACGTCTAAAAACTAAGTTGACAGTCAGCCCTCTTCTGGGTTGTTCGAATGAGCTGTGAACACGTAAGGCGCAGCACCATGCCAAGCTGACGAACACATCATCGACCTCTCTAAACATGTGAAGTCCTAGGATGAGCTGGCTTCTGAGCCTTCCCGCCTCATCTTCAGACAGCACGAGGGAACCAGAGCGAGGGTCCTTCCATGCGGAGGACATTTCCCCGCGAGGGCCGCCGGCTCTGCCCCTTTGCCCTACGTGTCCCCTTCTTTTCTCCAGCTCGGCCTTGGCGTGACTCTCAATGGATGTTACACCTGAGAAAAAAGCCTGAGGGTTTTTTTCTTTCTTGCTTAAAATAGTGGACTTAGCTAAAAGTGGCCGCTAATCTCAGGCCCCGTGGTACTGAAGAATGAATCTCTAGTTTTTCAGAGGTCCAGTGAAGGGGAGAGGGGAGAAGTCAGGAGTCACAGAAATCAGCACTGTGGACTCCCTGAAAACGACATTACAAACATGGACACAGCATTGCTGCAAAGCCCGGGTCCCTGTTTTCAGCACCTAACGCGTTCTGGAAACTTTCTGAAGGGACTTAGGAACCGTGAGTTTGGCTTGTAGTAAGCACCTCATTCCTTTTCTTCTTTTATTAACTCCAAGAAAGGGCCTTCCATATCTAACCTACATAGACTTCAAACTCACTGTAGCTAAGGAGCAACATTTGACCCCTTTGCCTCTACTTTTGAAGTGCTGGGGCTGCAGGTACGAGGGCCTTGTGTATGGTAAACCAGCCTCTGCTGACTGAGCTACATCCTGGCCCCTCATTTATTCCCTTTTTGGTATATTTTACTTTTCACCTGTATAGACTCCACCACCGACCTCCATTGTGAATTTGCCAAACAATTTAAAGGAGTCGCCACAGAGTTGATTTGAGAGACCCACATCGCCTTCCTTGTGAGGCATTTTCTTCATTCTATTGAGAGATGCGCACCACAGCCTTATGCAATAGTGTGTCATGCGGCAGTCACTGCCGCAGTCACAGCATGGAGGGACACTATAAAACCTACTACAGCTTCTTTCTAAGTCACATCTCCTTTCCCTCGGCTTGGAAGCCCATCTTGACTTCCGGTCATGTTGAGAGGCTGATTTCAACACCTGAGGAAAATGATCTGGATTCCGGATTATCTGCTGCTCCGTCCTTTGGTCTGCAACATCCTCTTGGCTCCGAGCCCCTGCTCACAGCGTGGCCTCTTTGTTCCCATCCACCACCGTCACTTCCTTATTCTGGAAGCATTAATATGCTGAGCTCTGGGCAGATGCGTGACCGGTAGGTGAGGGCAGAACTTGACTGACAGATGAAAACAGTGTTTTCCGAGCATCTCAGGCAAGAGCACTCATCTGAACGGGCTCCCAGCACCCTTTGCTTCTAGCACATTTGTTTCAGCCGGTGCAACTTCGGTAAACAAGGAATGAATGGTGAGAGAACTAACTCCTAGCTGGGAAACTAAAACATGTCTTAAGCTTTCCCACCAGAATGAGCCAGACAGCTCTAGGATGCTGACCTGCTGCTCAGTATTGGCTAAATCACCCTGCTCGTCCTGATTGTACGGACTCTTCATGAGAGCCAGGGCACTGTGCTGACCTCGATCCAACCCGTTTCAGACTTAACTCACGATTGAGCCTGACACCCCTGCACAGTCATCCCCCGGAAACTGGGGTGTGAGGGGTACTTTTTTTTTTACTTGTTTTTGTTTTCTGACTTGATTTTCCCATCCGTGAGGCGCTCACGTAGCTGCCCCTTGTCACCTCAGAAACCACATGCCAAGTTCCGCGCTGATGTGGACAAGAGGGGGTGGTTGTGGCAGATCTCACTGTCTCTTGGGACTAAGACAGACATCACAGCCAGTGGTACAGAGCGATGCGACAGGGCGGGCGAGACGCTGATTGTAGCTGAAGGCTGATGACTTGTCCTCCATCCCCGGAACCGACATAAAGGTGGAGGGAGAGAACTGATCCCCAAAAGTGGTCCCCTGTCCTCCACATTCATGTAATACTATGGCATGTAATACTGTGTACATACACACACACACACACACACACACACGTACCATTATTACTACTAATAATGATAATGTTGATCAAACCTAACAATTGAAGTAGAAGAACAGGTCTGTCCAAACGAACCTGACTCTGGCTCTCTCGGCTATATACAGATGTGGACCACGTCAGTGTCCATGGTAACAACGGCCACCCTGTCACCAGCTGGACCTTAGCATCTCTCTGTGTGAATGCACGAGAAAATTCATTTGTTAACACTCGGCCACTCACGCTCCCTCCCGATCCTGAGAGAGGCGTATCAATATCACATCCTCGTCTTATCAATGAAGAAACCGAATCTCAGGAAGTTAACTTGCCCACGGCACATTTCAGCTAGGAAAATGGCAGAACCAGGATGTAAAGCTGTGACTCCCAACCCCGAGTTCCTAACCGCCTTTCCTTTATGCGCCCCTTGGCTGAGTAAATGACTGGACCCCTCTCTTTTGAAGCCCAGTCCAAGCACTGCTTTCGGTTGTCACTTAAGGGAACAGTGACTTTCCCTACTGACTCATTAACTTCTCACTGGCTCCAGAGCTGTGGGGTGTGGAATGTTTTTTGTTGGATGCCCTTGGGCTTTTTTTTTTTTTTTTTTTTTTTTTTGACCACACACAAGAGGAGGCAAGGGTAGTCATTAAATCAAGGCTCGCTGAGCAGCCCCTCCAAAAATGGAGCAGAAATTGGCAGGACTAGGAGAGCGCTCATCCTTTCAGTCATCTGAGAAACGTCAGGTGACTTTAGTGAAGGTCATGGGCCTTTGCCAAGCACGTTTTCCTCCTCGTTTTAGATTTTTATTGATTTAGCGTATGTGTCCATGTACACACTGTGGCATGCGTGCTGTGCGGCACACGAGGAGGTCACAGGACAACTACAAGTCCATTGCCTCTTCTCACCTAGTGGGTTCTGCGGGTAGAATTCAAGGTGTCAGGTTTGCGTGACAAGCTCCTCACCCGACGAGCCACCTCGTTGGCCCTCCCTCCTCACTTTAGTCAGCAGTGGAAACAGTCAAAATAAATGTGTCTGTTTCTTTGAGGCAAGTAAATATGTTTCAGGAAAAAAAAATGTTTGGAAATTTTGAAAGTCCACTTACATGTTACCTACATGAATAGTTCAGAATTGAACTCCGTCGACAAACCAGCCTTTTGGACATTCCTGTTGTGAGACATGAGACCCTCCCCCGTATACCTCAAGGTGACGAGTTAGAGACGTGAAAGCAAGGTGACTTATTACAACCTTGCAAGACTGAGCACCTTGTGCTAACACAGTGGCAAGATGTCTCATCCCAGAGCAGAACAAGGTATAGCTTCGAGGCAAACCCCTTCCAACTTTTCTCCAAGTGGCCAGACAGTCAAGGAGTTTCAGTCTTCCTGGACATAGACCATTCCCCCCCTCTCTCTCTTTATTGCATGCACTAGTTGCAAGGCCACCAGTAGAGCCTTCATTTTAACATAAGGTGAAGGAAGGTGGTCACGGTTACGGCAGAAGGCCAGTGGTCACCGCGCATGCTTACAAGTCTCCACCTACTGAAGATACTTCTTGGA
Organism: Typhlomys cinereus; assembly: GCA_023101885.1. Taxonomy (NCBI): domain Eukaryota; kingdom Metazoa; phylum Chordata; class Mammalia; order Rodentia; family Platacanthomyidae; genus Typhlomys; species Typhlomys cinereus. The sequence goes on along the minus strand of JALPQD010000244.1, from coordinate 3,065,913 downwards.
CCAACAAGGGCCCGTCATACTTGATCTGCTGCCTTGTCCAGTGGAACGTCCACCCTCCAATACACAGGGCTACAGAATCTAAGGCCCACATAACTGCAAGGATGGATTTTGTGCAGATTAACCTATGGAAATGATCCACAAATACACCCCTTTGCGACCCTGTTTCTAGAGTCAGCTGCTCAGGCCTGCCACAGCCCACCTTCCTCTGTGAGACACGCCCCTCTCTTCTGCTGACGGCCCTCTCTCACTGCCTGGCTGCGCCCACCAGCCTTCCCAAACCCAGGGCATCCCCCCCAAAACACAGCAGCTGGGGACTGCCAAATGGCAGTGGAAAACTGAACGGGAAAATTTAAATTGTACATGTTGTGAGATCTTCATGGGGAATTCTCAAATTTAAGACCTTGAAATAAAAAACTCATTTTTTAAAATTTTAGGGTTTATGCATCGATTCTAAATTATAGATTATAGCTGGCATGCATGTTTTTATCTTTTGGCATATTATGATTTACCACTAGTGTAGTTTGAAACAATACATCAATTATTTCCAAGGACTACTTGTGATAAATATCCCTTCCTTCCTTCCTTCCTTCCTTCCTTCCTTCCTTCCTTCCTTCCTTCCTTCCTTCCTTCCTTCCTTCCCTTCTTTCTTTCCTTCCTTCTTTCTCCTTCCTTCCCTTTCTTCCTTCTTTCTCCCTTCCTTTTCCTTCTTCCTTCTATTTTTTCTCCCTCCCTCCCTCCCTCCCCCCTCCTTCTCTCTCTCTCTCTCTTTCTTGATAAACGTATAACAAAAGTTTTATTGAACTCATTGACAAATTAGGGAAACAGATAAAGGCTAGAAATTAATCACAGGCAAATCCAGGAAGCATTCAATCAATCAAAAATGTTGAAGTTACTAGAAAGAGCCGTGAAACTAGTCTTCCTAAATTATCCTTATTCTACTAAGCCTTTGTAGCCTTTGACTAGTCTATTTTCTTTGATCCTATTAACATTGCACCATTTCTACCACCAGATGAAGACAGACATCGCAAGATCCCAGAGCAGCCAGAGCCGAGATCTGATTCTAGACGTGTCCGTCCACTGGACCGGCTCTCACCGTTCCAGATGTCAAAGGAGTGTCATCTTCAGGAGTTCTAGATCTTTCTAGTTATTCCTCATGGAAATTAGAAACCATCCACACTGTGACTAAATGTAACATCAGCCAAAATAAATTGTAATTTAAGCAAATTATCTCTCATCCCCCAGAATGTTATGATTCAGTTCGACAGTGAAGCCATTCTTCAGCAAGAGCAACGCCACTGATCTCCTTGATCAGTGTGTAATGGGGGTTTTCCTGGGCTTTGATCCCAAGTGAGTCACACGGAAGGTTACGGTAACAGGTTTGCCAGCAAACTCTGAGGTCTGAATGCAATGACGGCGGTGCCAACAGTGCTGTGCTTCTCGACAGAAAGTTCCTAAAGGCAGGAAGGAACCTGCAAGGCTGAGCCTTGGTCCTCCATCTGGGGATGTAAGCACACGCATCCCTTTGCACAGAAGTAAACGTGGATGGCTCGGCCCGTAGCAAGTTACCCTGGACCAACTAAAGTGTTCCTTCTCATTTGTTCAGAGCCCTCAGCAGAATCAGACCGGGTGCTGGAGACTCATGCAGGACAAAGTCTCATCAGAACCAACGCAAGCGTACTTAGGTGACAAGAAACCAAGGGACAAGAATACACTGTTTAGCTCTTTTATGGATATTTTACACTGGATCTCTTTTGAACCTTCTTTTTGAGAGCCAAGTGTCATGAAACTATTACCTAGCGCCAGAAGAGACTCCTGCGTGTAAACCTGGCGACCTGAGCCTTGGAGCCCACATGGTAGGAGATATATGGCTTCCAAAAATTGTCTTCTGACCTCCACAAGCACCATGGTCCGCTTACTCTCCCCCCCTTTCTCCTCTGCCTTGATGTCTCTCAAACAAATACTAATTTTTTAAAAAGTCATCTATTAGGTTTCAATATTCCAGCATCCATTTCTCTATTGCTAGTCTTAATAGACTCATTCTAGGGTTTAAACTATACTTATTAAGCACACGTGGCTCTCAACAACACTTAGTTAACATTTTTTTCACTACTGTAGCTATTTAAGAGTTAGACACACACTATTGACCTCACAAAGTCTAGCATCAGCTAAAGGCACCAAGATCCTTGGAGGCAAGGGATTGACAGCCACAGTGCTGTTCCTATGCTTAAAGGGAACACGAGAAAGGGTTCAGGGAAATGCTGCTGGGTCCTTGTACGTCATCGGAGAGGAGGACCCAGAGAAGAGTTAGGCATACACAATAAAGGACTCTCTGGGAATTGGGGGGGACGCACTGGGGGATGGGGAGGGAGGGAGGGGGAGCAGGGGGTTTGTGGGGAGGAGGAGGGAGGGAGGGAACTGGTCTACCTATTAAGTTTGTATGAGCGGAAATAATAAAAAATGTATTTAAAAAATCTAAAATACAAAAAAAAAAGAAGCTATTGGGGAAGATAAATAATCACAGGCTTCATCAACTCATGAGATTTGCAAGTTGCAATAAAAATCACCTTGGTAACAGGTGAAAAAAAAAAAGAGACACAAATGTTCTGTAGGCTGGGGTATAGTTTTTAAGAAGCTTATTTATTTATTTACTTATTTACTTATTTATCATTTGTGGTGTGTGTGTGTGTGTGTGTGTGTGTGTGTGTGTGTGTGTGTCAGAGGGCACTGTGTCCCTGTGGAGGACCAAGGCTGATTTTTGGAATCATCCTGGATTGTTTCTACCTCCTTTTTGCTCCTCTCTTGGATTTCCCAGGCTCCGCCCACAAAGGCCAGAAGTAAAGTTTTTTTTTTTATTTCCGCTCATACAAACTTAACAGGTACACCAGTCCCCTCCCTCTCTCCACCTCCCCCTGACCCTCCTGGTCCCCCCTCTCCTCCCCCTCCCTCCCCATCCCCGGAGTCTGCATAAGGTTTTTAATGTGGAACCTGGGATCCCAACTCAGGATCTCCCGCTTGCAATGCAGAGTCCTAACCCCTGAGCCATCTCTCCAGCCCTGGGGGGGTGTATTTTTAAAGTCTGCTGGCTTACTTAACAAAAGCATGGAGCTTCTGCTGAACAAAGGTGCCTTATGTGATTTCCTACAAAAAGGAAGTCCCAGAATCACACCTTCTTAAAGATGGATCATTGCTTTGCTTTGCCCTTAATACTCAGCACTTACACAGAATCTCCTCCCTGAGGGTCAAAAGCTATTGCTCAGCACTGACTGACTTATACGGCAGTGCATGGACGAGAGAGTAGAAGAAACAAGTTGGCATCGGAATAAGATCACCTGAGGTTGACATGCTTTTCGCCCTCAACCAGGAACATCTGTAGATTCTGGGAAATAATGTCCTGTATGTGCTGTTGTTTGGTTAACGTGAAAGACAAGCTGAGTTCTCTTTTTATTTTGTCTCTTCCCTACTTCCCTTCCGTGGTAGTCTGCCTGCATGCTTTCCATCAATTCACAACCCCAAACAGCTGACACGGTCCCCACAGGCTCATGCATTCTTTGCTGACGTTAATGTGTGGGAAGGTTGTAGCCCCTTTAGGAGGTGGAGCCTCGCTGGAGCCATACCCCAGGGGGCTGGTCTTGAGCCGTGGAGCTCCGCCTGCTTCCTCTAGTAGTGTGCTCTTGCGAATGCATGCTCCCTCTACCTCCGTAATGAATGTGACCTAAGATGCCACCACCAGGCCCTTTCCATTATAATGGGCTGGGTCTACCCTATGGAACCGCAAGCCAAATAAATCTCCTTTCCTCTCCTTAAGTTGCTTGAGTCTAAGTGTTGTCTCACAGCAGCAGAAAGAGTAACTGAAACAAGTTGCTTACCATTGATTGTCTCATTATATCTCTTAGCCTGGTCTTTTCTTTCTTCCTTAATCTCCCTCTTTCTTTTTCTTTCTTTCTTTCTTTCTTTCTTTCTTTCTTTCTTTCTTTCTTTCTTTCTTTCTTCCTTCCTTCCTTCCTTCCTTCCTTCCTTCCTTTCTTTTTCTTTCTTTCTCTCTTTCTTTCCAAGGGTTGAAACCACTTCCAACATCCAAAGAACAGGATCTATCACTAAGCTACATCCTCAGTCTAGAGAATATTTATGTATAACTACTAAATAGCTACAATAATGAAAAAATATTACCTAAGTATTAAATCCTGGAGTATCAAAGCAAATATTCCAGGAATGAAGAGTGGATAGACTCTAGACAGAAAAGTCTGGAGACTATGACCCAAGCAGGAGACTATCTGCCCCAAGCATTAATGATAAATCTCACGGTCAGAAAAAGAACGAGTCTTAGATCCTTGTTTCTTTGAACGGGTCATTGGTTCAGTTAACTTTGCCTCATTTGAAAAGCATTTCCTTTCTGCCAATCAATTGTGAATTAGAACAGTTTATTTAAGAAAATGCATGGAGACACTCAGGAAATGAGGGGTCTGGACAATGAAGCGATGGGAGGAATAATGTGATCAGGTGGGATGTAGATCACGCTATGGGACAGTTATTACCATAAGCTTGTAGGAGGAGAGCGTGTTTGGAATTTGGTAGGTTTTATTTTTACAAAAGGGAAGAAGTTGGGTTGAAATAGCCTAAAGGGCAGAATGGTGAAATAGTTTCCAAGACTCTGTGGAAGCCCATAGTAGAGCTGTTAAACATAATTGGACTTGAAAGAAAAACCAAAAGAGCAAAAGGGGCTATGGGAAAAGACAAGCAGAAGCAGCCATTTAACTGTTGAGTTTCTGTCCAATGCAACCTAGAAGAAAACATTTCTTGGCTATGCAGTGGGACAAGGAAGGTTCTAGAATAAATATGCCCAAGAATGTTCCTGCTAGATTCCTGATTTCAGTTCTACCCAGAAGCCACTCGTGTTTTTCTTATGAATGAAGCCTCTACTGGGTCTCTTGCAAGTCATAGGAATTTGTTAACGAGCTTAGTCGTGTCTTCCTAACTTAGGCAACCAAGGTGCACACAGCGCAGGGTCATCGTGGAGATCGGCAAAGATCTACCCGGCAGCATCAATAGCATCAGTAAACAAACAAGAGGAAACCATGGTCCGAGGCATTATGCAGCGCAGGCGTGAGTGCAGGAGTGCAGTGCACACCGGAGCCCTGGGAAGATGGCATTTGGCAGAAGGTGTTTATAGTATTGGGGGAAGAGGTGCTGGCATGCTGCCAGCATGCTCCTCAGAGCTCAGCATCTTCTCAATGGTTTGCCCTCTTAAGCTACTGAGACCGCACAACCCTCCAGGGACCAGCTCTGCAGGAGCCCTGCCCCATCTAGGCACCGCGCTGGACAAAGAAAAATGGAAAGAGATGCTTTCTAAACTCAAGGAACTTTCCAAATTCTCATGGTGGTTAAGTAAGATGGCAAAGACATGGTTAGAACCCCCCAACCAGTTGATTCTCCAGACCTCTGCTTCCTGGGGATTGGTGGAGTCATGAGCTGGGAACCCCCTACATCCCACCCTCTGTTCATGCCCAAGTGAACTTGGAAATCAAACATCAACGACTAAATTGGAGTGAAAGCCTACAAGGAAGTGTTCTTCTTCCAAACAAGCTAAATCAAAACCTTCCTTTAAAGGTGGTTTCTCAAGGCTGGAGAGATGGCTCAGGTGTTAAGACTTTGCCTTGCAAGCAGAAGGACGCGAGTTCCAATTTCAGGTCCCATGTGAAAAAACGCCAGGTGGGAAGGTAGTGGCCAGCACTTCCTGCTCTGGTGGGCGGAGCCTGGGAAATCTCAGAGCAAAGAAAGGAGGTAGAAGCCATCCAGGATGATTCCCAAACTTACCCTTGAGCCTCCACAGGGACACACAGTGCTCTCTCTCTCTCTCTCTCTCTCTCTCTCGCTCTCTCTCTCTGTGTCACACACACACACACACACACACACATATACATACATACACACATGGGGTAAGTAAAATAAAAATAAAGTTGGTTTCTCAAGACCCACTGTGCAGAGGGAAAATTTGGTTTTTTTGTTTGTTTGTTTGTTTGTTTTTTAAATAGTGTCCTTCGAAGTAGCTGCTTCATTCTTTTTTTTTAATTTTTTATTATTTATTAAATTTTGCGTGTACGTGTATGTGCGTGTGCGTGTGTGTAGAACCACGGACGAATTCGGGAACCACCATGGACGCCTCTACCTCCTCGTTGTTTACTCTGCCCCGGGAATCACAGGCTTCGCCCACCAGGACCAGAAGCGCAGGCCGCCCCGCTTCTGCCCGGCGTCCATACGTGGGGTCCAGGATCCGAACTAGGGACCTTCCGCCTGCAAGGCAGAGGCTTGACCCCTGAGCCACCTCTCCAGCCCCCAGAGGGAGAATTTGTAGCTTGTAAGTTCTGACCCCCCTCTCCTCACTGAGAAGGTGGAGAAGCCAGATGAAGCCGCAGTAATCAACACGGTGCTCTTTCCAAGCACGTGTCTTCGAGATGAGCTCTCTGGGCTCCCACCATGTGCACCTGTGCCCCCTTGTTCTCAGTCATTGCAGTTGGACTCTAATGGTATATTTACATTACTTCCTGGGTCCACATAGAATGTATTTTCACACAAAGGGACATTCTCTGCATGAGGCATTGCGGAGAACACTACAGCGAGAGAGAAAGGATCAGTTCCACGAAGTTACCACATGTGTAAACTTTCGATGACCTCTATACTTTCTGTAAGATGTGGGTGTGGGGCTGGAGAGGTGGCTCAGGGGTTAAGCCTCCGCCTTCCAGGCAGAAGGTCCTGAGTTCGGATCCCAGATCCCACGTATAGACGCCAGGCCGAAGCGGGGGCGGCCTGCGCTTCTGGTCCTGGTAGGGCGGAGCCTGTGAATCCCGGGGCAGAAGGAGGTGGAGGCGTCCATGGTGGTTCGCGAATTTGTCCGTGGTTCTACACACACACACACACACAGACACGTGCGCGCGTGCACACAGTTGAATAAATAATAATAAAAAAAATTTTAAAAAATGTTAAAAAAAAAAAAAGATGTGGGTGTGAAAGGCCTGTAATATTACCAATGTGTAAGCCTTGCTGACTGTTCTATTTCGGTTTTTCATGATGCCCAAACTGGCTTCAAAATCCTGTCTCAGGTTCAGCTTGGCCTCTTGGGAGGCTGGGCCCTCAGGTTGACTCCACGGTTACTGGGCTCAGACTTGATATTCTGATCGCATGGAGGTAACTGGCGGAGCGTAGGTACAGAAAAGAGCTGATAAAACAATCTGTAAAGACGAGCCGAAGCTGGGCATGGTGGCCTGCTGCTAATCAGAGGCAAGTGGATGGCAAATTCAGAGCCAGCCTAGGCTACATAATGAGCACCGATCAGAAAGTCAGACAGCAACAGGCCCTATGTACTACACAGAATTAAAAAGCAACCTGGATAATGACTAATTGAACACAGTAAGAACAAATACGCGGTATCTGGCCTTTCTAGTCACACATGCACATGTGAACACATACATATCTAAGGATATACACACATGTGTGACTCTCCAACAGCTCTAAAAGTTGCCACCTTCTATCTTACAGAAGATGGCAAAATAGGAGACAAAATAGGAGCGCTGAGATGCTAATGAAATGGAGTTCAATATACAAATAAGAAAAAAAATCTACAGCACAATTCTTGAGTCGCATTCATTCACAATTTAATAGAAGACTAAGAAATTCCACCACACCGAGTTCAAGTAGGTGACTAAGTATGCAGCAGACATTCAGACAAAGACAGGTTTAAGTTTTCGTGTTTTGACTTCTGGAAAAGACATTCAAATGATTGATTTGTTTTGAGACAGGATTTGAAGCCAGCCCAGACTGTCCTACAATTCACAATGTAACCTAGGCTGGCTTCAAATGTTGATCCTGGAATACCAGGATTTCCATGCCTGGTTTCAAACCACTTTTAAGATGCTAGCAAGACATCCTCAGTAAGTGTCAGAAAAAGAAAAGCAGTGACATAAAAGAGATAATGCAGAAAAGTTAGCAATGTATTTGATGAAATAACCAGTGAGAAATATGGATTTGTGGTATATTTGTGAGCTAAACCCTTAAATTAAAATGTCACAGTTAATTGTAACATTTCATTAAGTATCAGAAAAACACTTCGGGTCTTCAGAAATAAAGTCTCAGTTTTTATGTTTAACTATTTATTTGTTTATATTTGCTTATTTGATAAAAAGTGAGAGAAGGGGGGGGAGAAAAAGGAAGAGGAGGAGGAGGAGAGTGAGCGAGTGTGTGTACATGAAGGCCAGAGAAAATATTTTCAGTTGGTTCTCTCCTTCCTCCATGTGGGCTCCAAGGATCAAGCTCAGATGACCAGGGTTATGGACAGATGCCTTTACCCACTGAGCCAAAATTCTAACCCAAAGTCTCTAAGTTTTCATCTCAGTGTTTGGTGTATACCTTTGCAAATCTCATTATCAAAAACAAGTAAACGAAAGTCATACTTATAATCCTAGCAAACAGGAGGTGAGGCAGGAGCCTTATGAAGTTGAGGTCACCATGGGTACATAAAGAGTCTGAAGTTAGACACAGGAAGACCTAAGTCAAAAACAAAACACAGGACTGGAGGGATAGTTCATGGGTCAAATTCTTTGCCTTGCAAACTAAAGAACCTGAGTTCAGATTCCAAATCTCATGAAAAAAATTCTAGGCAGAAATACCAGTGGTCTATACTTCAGGTCCTAAAAGGCAGAGCCTGGAAAATCCAGAGCAAAAGAACAAGGAAGTACAGCAATCCAGGAGGATTCTTGAAATCACCTTTGGGCCTCCATAGGTACACTCACTCAAGTGCTCTCTCAAAACACACACACACACACGCACAACCACAGAAGAAAAGTAAGGAGAAAAATTTTTTAAATCAGGGTATGTTTTTCTAACATAGGCAGGGGAATAAAAGCTATATTGAGTCTAAGATCATGGCTTTTTATTTCCCAATGAATACAATTTCTGAATGAAAGCAACTTTAAAATGTACAAGTTATGTAATGAAAATGTACGCAGCATCCAGCTGCAAAAATTATGAACTATATTACAAATCTGACATTTTGCAGCAAGGGTTCTGCAGAGGTTGGCTTCCTGGTTTGAATCTTGGTTCAGTCAGCTGAGCAGTTTAGTCTAAGCTTCTTTCAACACATTATGTGACCTCTTCCCTCAATTTCAGAAAAGTAAGTCAGTGTTTGATAAGGGTGTTATGGAAACAGTGGCACGTGCTTAGAACTGACACATAGAAGCCATTTCTTCATCACACACATGACTTAAGTATGTCTATTTATGTATTATCTATGCTAAAAAGAGAGCTAGAAGAACAACTCTCCAAAATGTATACATGGCTACTTGACCAGTTATTTCTATAAATGATCTTATAAAAATTTTATATCACTGATCTCAAATCTGAAAGGGAATTACCAGCCTGGGAGATAGCAACATATACATATGCAAGCAAGCATGCGTAATACACACAACATACATATATGCAAACATACATACCACACACATAATACACATGCACATGCAAATGTACAGACCACACATAGACACACATAATACACACACATACATACCATATACATGCATGAAATCATACATACCACACACGTATATAATACACCTGCATGCGAACACATTCCACACACATGCATACAAACATACATGCCATACACATGCATGAAATCATACATACTACACACATTATAATAAACATGCATGCAAACACACCACACATACGTGCACGAAAATATACATACCACATACCATACACCACATGAACATATATGCACATGCCAAAACCACATACACACCACACACATAACATACACACAGATTGGACTACACATACACAGCGCACACACACACACACGCCACATACATGTCATACACACACAAGCACTTTCTGTCAAGTGTGTGAGCATATTCTCATGGAAGACAAAAGACTTGATATGTGGTTGGCCATTTCTGAACTGATATTCCTTAGATTGCTCCAATCCAAAGAAATAAGCCCAGGAGAACTATTGAAAGCAGCAGCCCACAGTTCCGGAACAAAAGCAAGGTGATATGCTAACCCCAAAGCACTCCTCTATGCCGAGATCAGTGTGTCAGGTGCCCACAGCATCATTTAAAGCCTCCCATCATGTAGCTTCTGTATAAAGGTCGGCTAGGTAGAGCTTGCTACGGCAGGGCGGCGGACAGGGCTGGAGTCCAACATTTGGCAAATATCACGGTGGATGTGCAATGACCGAGACCAGCTTCTGATTTTTGTGTTCTCCCGCCTCAGCTCTCCCTCCTACCATCTCACACGTCTCTTCCACTCTTCCCGCGCTTGCTTTACAATGTACAGTGGAGGAGTTTACTATCCTCAATCCTATGCCTTGAGTCATTACACACATGAGATGCTAATGAAGTAATTGAACACATCATGGTATCCCACAGTTACCCATACATCTTATTTTCTAAAGTCACATGGGAAATCTGTGTCTGTGAGCCTAGGACATTATTAACTCATAAGGAAACAGACCGACGGGAGGCGGCACTTACTTTTGCTCCATGAAGAGAGGGTCGAAGAACTCCGTTGTGATTTTGTTTGCGTACAAGGAGCAGCCAGTCATTGAGCACAGCCCTGAAAGGCGTGGGAGGGAAAGCGCTGTGATCAGGGTTGTTCTGGTCACATCATGAATCACCTCCATTAGGAAGAAAGTTTGTTTACCTGACAGTATGAACACGACCCCAGCCAAGCAAGCCAATTTTGCTTTGGCTTTTTCTGAGCCTCCAACTTTGGTACACTTCATTCCAAAGAGAGCGAATATGGAAGCAAAGAAGCCCAGGCTGACGGCAGCGATCATCAGGCCTCTGCATGCCTGGATGTAACCTGCAACGAGAGGTCGTCTGCATTAATGCAAAACCCGGGACTATCAGCAAGAGAACTCGCTTCACATTGTCACTGGGGATGATCGTTCTGGTACCAAAACAACCATAATGGCTAAAGCAGGAGGCGGGGCAATCAGGAAAGGAGAGCAAGTGAATCTGTGTGGACGGACGCCTGCTCCAGTCATACTTTATAGCTTGCTTCACAGAATTCTCTGGCTAGAGCTTTGCACCGCCCCCACATTCACTGAGGAAGGAAATAGGGACACAGAGGGTCTGTCATTCGCCGCAGGTCAGCCAATGGTGGAAATGGATTCCACCCCCACATTCACTGAGGAAGGAAATAGGGACACAGACAGGGTCTGCGATTCGCCGCAGGTCAGCCAATGGTGGAAATGGATTCCGCCCCCACATTCCAACGCTCTCATATGCTGTCCTTTTAAACAGACAGCTTAGATCCCTACATTATAAAATCTCATGGTTTGGCTCCCAAAGGGCCCGATCGTCCCATGCTAGTGAAGTCTGTAAGCAAAACTAACTTGAATAGTTCCATGAAACATGAGGACTCGAAATCAAGAGTTACTTTAGGGGTGGGGAAATGGTCTGGGGTTAAAACCTTTGCCTCACAAAGGAAGGATCTAAGTTCAGGTCCCCCATAAAATTGCTGGGCTGATATGGTGGCAGCCTACACTTCCGGCCTTGGAAGGTGGAGCCTGGGAAACCCCAAAGCGAAGCAGTAAGAAGGGAGCGTAATCCAGGATGATTCCCGGTTTCACCCAAGAGCCTCCATGGGCACGCACACTCAGTGCCTTCTTGCATACAGCATGCACACGCACATGCGCACGAATAGCAAAAAATTCACTTTAGTGACATTACGTCATCGTTAGGGTACATGTCATAATATCAGGCTTTAAAATGCATTGTCTAAGTAAAGCATAAGTTATAATAAGTCAAAGGTTTGCAAGCAAATGAAAATTATGAAACTGATGTGCTACCTACAGCACTGTGAGGCTCTACGTGTGTTTTTGAAAAAGACAAAAATATATTGTTAGTCCATTCCATTGCCCTGACGGAAGAACTCATTTTCTTAGTCACATGTTTCTATTTACACAATCAGGATGAAGGTAAACTTCAGCATGGCTTTGGGCTAGGCACTAACACATTCTAAATTGACAATTAGTTAATTAAACAGGGTTTAAACTAATAAACTATTACCACACAAGCCATTTCATTTCAGTCTGAAAGAGACCCGTATTTCAATGTGAATTAGCGAAATGAGTACTTGCCAGGGGTAAGCAAATATCTGTGAAGCAAATGAACACACGCATACATTAGGTTTACACTGCGGTTAAGCCTTCTAATTGGGGGGAAAAATCTAAGTGCCAAGATTGCAGTAAGTCATTTACCTTTAGTATTTAGGGAAAATCAATAACAACTAAGCGCCTAATAACAATAGCACCTAAGATAGTGATAATTAGAGTAAATGCTGGTGGTCTCGAGTCTCATGTTTCTTTGCGAAAGAATGAAATTTGGATCCCATTCCTGGGATCCTCTTTGAAAAACAAAAGCGCTTTACTTAAACACAACATGCTTTATACCCCATAATCTTATCTGCTATTACAATGTGCTTCTCTTTTACAGTGTGAATCCTTCTCAACAAAATTCATTTCATTGACATTGAAGCAATCAAAACCAGCAAGATAATTTTTTTTCAATTCGAGATAAGGTAGGCTTCTACTGATAGCAAGAATGGTGCTACTGGGCTGGCTGGGTATCCATTGGTACATACTGCACCAGTTCTATTTTAAACTGCAGCTTGCAAGTGTCCTCCCTGTCCCGGCAAAGTCCAAGAACAGGCAGAGGAGACAGAGAAGACCTTCAAGTCCTGTGCAAAATTAAAGAGTCTGCAAGGTTTATTGTAAAGTGGCTCCCCACTGACCACAAAAGCTACAGGCAGTGTGATATGTCTAATGTCAAATGCAATCATTATACAACCAAAAAAAATGAAAGGGATGCACATACTCATAAATCACACACATGCATGCATGTACACACACGCGCATGCGTGCACACACCTGTGCGCAAGCGCACATCCCACATGTGCACACACCTCACACTCTATCGTAATAGGATGTGTTCTAAGGCTCCAATAGAAACCTGAGCACAGGCAGAATCGAGTTTTGTCCATAAATACACAGGAAAACTTAATTTACAATTGACTAACAACAAAGCTGGGCTGCGCAGCAAGGTAAATGAAACTGAGGAAAATAAAACCAGTTAGGGGAGCAGCAAGACGACGGAGCAGGTAAAAGTGTCCTGAGTTTCATCCCCAGAACACACAAGGCAGAAGGAGCAATGACTCCCGAAAGTCGTCCTCTGAGCCCCACATGTCTCTCTCTCTCTCTCTCTCTCTCTCTCTCTCTCACACACACACACACACTCACAGAGTAAATAATAAAATTCAAACAGGGATAAGGGAAACTACAGTGTTTAAATCCATATTTATAAAGAGGTAAGTCTATACCTGTCTGTAGAACTTTAACATGCAACATAATTTTCCCACATTCTATTTTTTCCTAATCATACAAGCTCAATAGGTACCCTGTCCTCTCCCCTCTCCCTCCCCAGTTGTCCCCCATTGCATTCTCCCCTCATTCCACCTTCCTTCACTCCCTTCCCTTCCCCTCCCTCCCGTCCCCTGGAGTATCCATTTATGTAGGCACAGAACCTCCCTCTGAGTCCTCCACCCTAGTGAGGGTTCAGGACTCAGTAGCAAAGCCCGGAGCCCCTTCTTGGGCTCCCGGTTAGCATGGGAACTCTATTATGACTATTTAATCCCTAGCCTCTAATGATTCTATTGGCTGAAGCCTTCTCCCCTGTGATCCGTGCTAGACTTTGGGAGGTCGCTGATATGTCAGGCATTATGCAGGTCAGGCAAAGTCCAATGCTAGCTGCTGCAGCTCTAACTTGCGGAATGCAACATAATTTGCAATGACTTCAGGAATCTTAGGGTTTTTTTAATAGGCAGATCACCTGGAATTTACCAAAGGTTAAGTTCTACAGTCTGGTCATTTATAACAGGGAATGTGTTTTTCCTACACGGAAAAGAGTGGTTAGACTCTCAAATCAACCCAGTCAACCCGCAACATGACAAAGCAAATAACCAGTAATCCTTATACCTTGTACAACCCCTCCCCCCCTTTTTTTTTGGTTTCTGAATCTCTTAGTCTAAGGTCTCCTCCCTCTGACTTCTTTTATTCTCCTGACTCTGGCATCAGACACAAGATGGACCAAGCGGGTTCTCATCAGGACTAATACTTGTCCTTCCATACCACCCAGAGCCCTGGTGCACAAGACAGGGCACCTCTATCTGGCATGAGATCAGTAGCAATAACTTGCTCACCTTCTGCATGCATTCAACAAGACATCTGGCAAGAACAATGGTTGGCCAGGTTTTCTGTCTTGGAGCGCCAAGACAAGGGATAAACTACCTGCCAGTGGGAAAGGCAATTGGGTTGGTGCTACGAGTCCTTAACCATCCACAGACCCAGGCTTTAAGTGAATTCCAACACACTTCCAGAGTTTATCTTTTGCAAGGCAGACCTCTACAACCTAGCTTTTCAACAGTTCCTGAGGGCAAAACTTAGAAGCAACCATCAAGTGAAGTGGTAGTAAAAACCTAGTCAAGGGGCCATTACTCCTGACAGGTCTAATTTACTGACACTGTTAATAGCTAATTAACACATTGAAGTGCTGAGGCATGAACGCATTTACTTCAAGGTTCTCTGAAATGTAATTTATAGTGAGTTCTTCTGCAAGAAGAAAACATTCCCATCAACAACAACAACAACAAAGAAGATAGCATATCATAAAAACAACTTGGCTGAAATGCTTCTGAACGTCAGCTCAAGTAGTGCTTTGAAGGGAATCTGGTTAGCAATATACAAAAATCACCACCTTGTCCATTGTGAGATTTTCAAATTGCAACTGAAAGCAGATGAATTTCTTTAGAAGAATCCTTAGCAGTCAGGGTTTCCTAAATGATGTGCTCCTTATTTTCAATAGCAATTCAACAACGATGAAGGCACCCATGAGGTGGAAATCATTCATGACTTGTTACACCATCATGAATTGCTAGTTTTAAGGAGAGAGAATGAATAAGCTTGTAGCTTTGGGTGCTTTTGCAAAGGATAGTGCGTGTATGGGGGGGCAGACATTGACTTTTGACTCCACTGTGTCTGGTCACATCTTCAGTACCTCTCTTGTTACGCTACTGAGTTCCTTGAGGCTCCGATATCCTCGCTGCAAAGCAGAGATGCAGCGCCCACCTCCCAGGACCAATAGTATGAGCAGTGCCCCCCCCCAGGAGGAAGAAGCCCCTCCACGATTCAAGGGTTGATGCTAAGAGAAAGGAGAGTTAGATTTCCAGCGTAGCGTAGCACTCAGTCATGGTCCTTACAGGGACAGCCGAATGGCGGCACCCCCTTGAGGGTGAGAGATCAGAGCTTGTACCTCGCCCGCGAAGTCACGGGACAGCAAGCGTCACCAACTTTCTCTCTCTTGCTTGGATTGTTCTCGCCACAGCACAGCCCACGCTGCCTTAAGGGGAGGATTGTGGTGTTCAGCTCTGTGGTCGCCAGCACCCCCAGTCAGGAGCTTTCTCCTACCCTTCAATGGCATCATCAGGACCAGGACCACCAGAGAGACGTGCCTGCCTTGGAAAGCAAGGCAGCGAGAAAGCAGCAGAGATTCCCCTGTATTGGCCATGCAGTTACGCGGCTTAACCCTCTGAGAGACACTGGAGGTTACCATGTCGTATTTCAGCGTGCACAACACCCTTTGCAGTCACAACGAAAGGTAATGATGGTCGTGATTATGTCCCGAACCTCAATATTCCGATGAAACACAACATCGGAAACTTGGAAGACAAATAACAGTCTTGGATTACAACAAGGAATCAAGGATTCACCAAGCAACAGCAGCAAAAGTCGGGGATAACAAAATGATGGGTGTAAGGCACAAACGGACAAGAAGTGGTCAATAAAGCACATTAAGAGCATCAAAACCACAGGAAATAAAAGACGTGCTGATTAAAATGTCAGTGAGATCACAGCCGTCAAGTATAATTTTTGAGGGAAATAGTAGTGCTGTAGCATGCAATTTGGCTGTGTGAACTGAACATTAAAATGCATGTTCTACTGCTCTGGCATTAGAATGATTTGCAGCAATGCACATGCACGTGAAGAGGTGGACATAAAATAATTTCAGCAAGGTGCTAATAGCAGTGAAAAGCTGGCAAGGGCCCAATGTCCACAGGGGTAAATGGTTTGAGTAAACCAGTTCATCCAGACTAATGAATATTATGCAGTAGCTAAGAAGTCATTTCCACCTGTGCTAACTTGCCAAGGTGTTATTAATGAAAAAAAATCACTGCAGAACATAGCATTTATGATTCTCAAAATCGTTTTCTAGTCACAGGAATTATACCCATTTTGCAAGCTGGGTGGCATGAGAATCTCTCTGTTCCACATCTACCTGTACCCCCTCCCTCCTCAGCACCTCCAAGTCAGAAACTACCTCTACCCTCGCCGCAGTCACATGAAGGGAAAAGCTACTATCTCATACTCAAAATCCTCTGGCAATAATTACTCCTCTCTCTTCCTTTGTCCCCCAACTTCCCCATAGAGGGAAGCACTTCTCTGGCAATTGATTTCAAGGGACAGCAGAGCAACAATTGATAATCTTAAGATATTAATCGTCAGTCTGGTGTTTTCCGAATGTATACGGCAGAAACAAGAGCTTGACTGTTCTGTGTGTTCTGCCGAGGAACGCAACAGGAACGCAGGGGAATAAACTGTTCCGGCTACTTATTTTGTACAACGGGGCTGAAATCAGGCACCTGTTTCTGATACCAGATGCCATCAAATAGCACATTGAGCAACAGTTTGCTTTTCGTGGCAAGCACTGTCTTTAGGGAATCTGCTCTTCTTTTATTTACCCAGCTATGCAAATAAAAAAAAATGGCAAGAGGAATAATAAAGAAAAGGAAAACGACCCACATCCCATCTAGATTTTTTGATTTCAAGAAAAGAGCCTAGAACCTGAACAATCGTGCTGGGGCTGATAGTATCATCTGGAAACTCAACAGGAGCCAGTTCTCTTCGTGAATACCTATCTGTGGTTGGCCACCTGCAAAGAACGAAGCGAGAAGGACCCAAGGCGCACCCGCTAGACTGAGGTGCACGCCTGTTGGGTCCCCCGAGTCAAGATTCCTCTGAACTCTGCCTGCAGCCGGTTCATCTCCTGCCTTGCAAGGCTGCTTTGCTGAAGAATCACATTAAGCAGCTACATAAGTCTGCAGCGCCGGTTTTTAAACCTCAAAACTTGCGATATGTTTCTTTTCTTCCCTTCTCTGCCTGCTTTTCAAACACTTTCAGGACAAGCTTTCTGGGGTCTCCCTGACCGTTAACTCCCTGACAGATTTTCAGGAGTCCCCCCTCCCCCGCCCCCGACAGACACAAGGGACAGCCCTGTCCTCCCCAAACTGCTTTTCCGCAAGCCACTCCCCAGGGGTCCCCGAGGTCCCGTGTGGGCATCTGCGGGCATCCTGGAGCTTCCCGCCCAGGGGGTCGTGGGAACTTGAGGACGAGCGCGTGGGCGCGTCGCAGAGGCGCCGGGTGGGATGCAGGGGGCGGGGGCCCGAGGGGATGCAGACCGTCCAGCGCCAGCATGGAGGGGAAGTCCTTGCAGTTGGAGACTCCGGTGGAGTCGGTGACGCAGGTCTTCCACAGGTTGGCCCAATAGGTGGCGGTGGTGATGACCGTGCCGTCGATGGTGGACACCTTCCAGTAGTCGGTGGGCAGCGTGGAGGACACCAGCACCCAGCCCGAGATGGAGACCATGAAGGCGATGATCTCCGAGGCCGTGCTCGCCATGCCGCCGCCGCAGCCAGCCGCGCTCGCGCTCCCACTCGGCCCGCGACCCTCGCGCGTCCGGCCCGCGGCTCCGCCCCGGTCACCGCCCGCCGCGGCCACCGACCCGCCCACCTGGCGCTAGGGGGCGCGCGCGGACCCGCCCGGCCGGGGCAGGCAAGCCTGGGCGCTCTTGCTCCACAGGGGCTGGGGGTCCCCTGCGGAGGGACTGCAGGAAAGTGGCTCTTTTTATTGGAGCGACCCAAGGACCAATTAACCACGAGATGCAGGCAGCCGGCTGCACCTCCCACCGCGCCACCCTGACCCAGCCCTGCCCTGGGCATCCGCCTGGCTCCCTCGTTAAAGGCAGAGCAGAAACAGCCTTTGTGTGCCCCGAAAGGACACCGTACGGTCACGCAGCCTCGGTTTGCTGCACGCCAAAGGTCTGTGCGCCACGCTTGCTTGGGTGACCCAGTTTGGCTAGCCGAGGAGGGGCCGCTCCTGGTTTGGGGCACCGAAACTGGCCTTGCCCTCCAGTGCTGCAGATGCCTCTGGACCTGTGGCGTGCGGAGAACCAGCGCCAAGGGCCGGGTGGCTCGGGCTTCTTAGGGCGCCGCTCGTGGGCATGAATTCACCTCATTTTCTGCCGAGCTCTACGCTTCCGGCTCGGGGAGTCCATTCTATGAAGGGGGGCTTCTGACAAGAGACCACTGCCCACTGCCCACTGCATGTGTGTCATGCGTAGGGCACCTGAAGTGTACGTGTGCAGGTTCGTTTGTGAATCTGCACACTTGGGCGTGCATTTCAAGGCTAATTGGGATGCAATCTTTTTTTATATAAATATACTTTTTAGAGCGCGAGAGAGAGGTGGAGAGAGATAGATGCACACTATAGTACATGAGGGGAGGTCAGAGGACACCTTTCAGAAGTCAGTTCTCTCCTCCCATCATGTGGTCTTCTGGGAATTGAACTCAAGTCGCCAGGTTTAGGAGCAGGCGCTGGACCGACTGAGCTATCTCTCTCACACCCCCTCTTCGGTTTTTGAGACAGGTTCTCTCACTGGGACCTGCTGATGGCATTAGAGTTGTTGGCTGGTCTGCGAGTCCACCTGTTTCTGCCTAACCAGTGGTGGAATGATTTGCTATCGCATGTTTTCATCATCTGGTTTCTTTCCATCCCCATATTCTCACCTTTGTTCCTCTGCTGATTTTTTTTTCCTGTGCCATCTCTTCTTGACCTAATCTTTCATATTTGCAAACACATCCATTTGCTAGCCTTTACATGCCCTGTGGAATTTCTAAAATTAAGCACTACCTGACTTTGTAAGCAGTTACTAGGGATCCAAATGCAGATCCTTATGCTTCAACAGTAGAACTTTGCAACGACTGACACATTAATGTTTTTAAAAAAACTACCTCCATCTTTCTTTCCCGCCTAAAGAATAAACTCATTCACTCCTTCATCCCTTTGCTGCTGTCTCAAGATAAACATAAAGAGCAAGTTGTACTTCCAGCTTCCGGGGTCACAAATCTGGGCATAAACGAAGGAACAAAAACACTGGCTTCATTATAGGGTTATTATTTGTCCACTTGAAGTTCTTGGTATGACCTTTCAGGATCTGCTGCGTGCCAAAAGTAACCAAAGGTCTAAAACCTATAAATCAGTCACCTACAATAAAGGCTAGGTTCCTAACCTGTGTTTCACAATCTTCATGCAGGGATATTTTGTTTCATTGTGAAGAATTTAACAGCTTAGATTACCTTTTTAAAAAAAAGCTCAAATGAGTGTAGAATGAAATCTGAAGTAACTAGGTGACCATGGAGAAGACACAAAGATGGACAATAGAATAACCAAAATTTAGGTTTTGGAAAGGACCATTGGAGATCATTGAGATCATCTGTCACTCATCATCCCTAGCTGGTGGATTTCTAGAATAACATTCAACCGATGATTAACATTTCAGAGCAGAGTGTTTAATACATGGCAAGACACAAGATATCATTGCGGTTTTATTTTGTTCTGCAGTAGCAACTCTTTTAAAAAGCTTTTCTATCTTGAGCTCAGTTCGCTCTGATTTCCATCCGGTGTTATGATCTGCACACTTTGAGGCAACACAACCTCAGACCCCCTCTTGGGATTGTGCAGCGTCAGGTAGGTGATGTATTGGGGTGTGCTGACAGTCTTGGGGCTACGGGCAGAGAAACAAGGGTAAATGGGGTTTGTTTCGTAAGGAAAGCAGACCTAGTTACTCTGCTTTTCTGGGTTTGGTCTTAAAGGGTCATTTTGGGTTCACTGGCGCCTCACACTTAAAAACCAAAGTCAGGAAATGTTTTCCTGATCTTCTGGCTCCGCTACTGATTTCCTGGCCCCTCACATAAACCCCTTTGGGGAGCGACTGAGAGGTGTCCTCTGTTCTTTGGAATGATTTGCCATTGCATGTTTTCATCATCTGGTTTCTTTCCATCCCCATATTCTCACCTTTGTTCCTCTGCTGAATTTTTTTTTCTGTGTCATCTCTTCCTGACCTAATCTTTTGCAAAAAAACTGTCCATTTTCTAGCCTTTACAGTCCCTGTGGAATTTTCTAAGATTAAACACTGCCTAAAGTCTGTGTTTTATTTTATTTTTTTGCTCTTATTAGTGTCTCTTTGTTTGCTGGGTTTGTGCACGGCAGGTACCCACTGAATTAGTTAATGATTTCTTGTCTCTGCTGGTGAGAATGCTGATTTTGATATAAAAATATCTTCAGAATTGTGACCTTCAGGACTTCACCAGGTTCACATTTACCAAGTGATTGATTATAAATTCCACTGTTGGCTTTCTAATGCTCCCTATTTTTTTATTCAATTGTGTGTGTGTGCCCGTGTGTGTGTATGTACGTATGTGTGTGTGTGTGTAGAACCACAGACGATTTCAGGAACCACCATGGACGCCTCCACCTCCTCCTTGTTTACTCTGCTCCGGGATTCAGAGGCTCTGCCCTACCTGGACCAGAAACGCAGGCCGCCCCGCTTCTGCCCTGGCATCTATACATGGGATCTAGGATCCGAACTCAGGACCTTCCGCCTGCAAGGCAGAGGCTTAACCCCTGAGCCACCTCTCCAGCCCCCCTAATGCTCCCTATTTTAAAGAACGACCTATGAAAAGTGGTTTCTTGTTTAGACCTGTCTCTGAAAGTTTATTTAATATATAATGTACTTCTATTTCTTGTGCCTGGGGAAAAAATCCATCAAATAATGACAATTTCAAACACAGCTTCCAGGGAAGACAAACTGAATTCCAACTTAGAACTCCAAGAAAGAACTCCAGCTAACAAAGCCAAAAATCTCTGAGGAGATACTTCCAAACTTCCAGTGCATAGCCATGCAAGGGTCTCAGCCTCGAATAGTTGAGATATATGAATACGAATATAAATACTTTAGAATAACAGATGGTCTGCATTAGAAAGAAAAATATGAATCTCTGTCAAAAGCATACAGGTAGAAAGACGTGTTCTATTAGTGGAGTGATGCACATAGTTTCCACTTAAAATGGGTCGGTACTTTCTCAAAGCGTCCATGAAGACCTGGGAGGTGGTGCCGTTAGATCTGTTTCCAGCTGACACAAATAGGGTCGTCACGCCTGTGGACTGGCGTTTCCTTACTCTTTCATCCTTTGTCCTTCCTGTGAGGTTGAACTAGTTTTAAACTCTTCCTTTTCTTCCCTAGAGTGCTCTGGCTTTACATATTCACTGTAAGAAGTTCTGTTTTAGGACCCACACATGCCTAACCAGGGAATGAAAAAATAGGAACTTTCTTTCATATCGTAAGAATTGTGTGCACTGAATCGAACATTCATTTTACAGTTTTATATCATGAGCTTTTCAAAAAATTCAGCCAGAAGAATCCGACCGCTACTTCAGAGAACTCCCATGCAAGAATGTGCAGAAAAAGAAAATGAACCAGAGAGCGTTGTTTTTTCCTTTTTAAAGAAGGAATGGATAAATGGCTTGTTTTACTTTAAGATTAGGTAGTTCCAAATAACCTTTGCAGCTAATCTGCAAACCGATTTACAGAGAGTGCCTTTCAGCTGATAAATGCTTCCTTATTTTCTTTAAGATTCAGCTCACTGAAACTTATTTAAATATTCATGATACACTATCCTTATTTTAAATATAAAAGAAAATAAACCAAGTGAACAGCTTTCTTTAAATGATTCAGTAGAACAACATCCCATCCATCACTTACTTGGTCACTACAAAAAGTTGTATTTTATTTCTATTGTGAAAACCACTAACTGATGTATAAATTCACAAATTTTCCTTGAAGATGTTTATGCCCTGAAATATGTTATCCTTTCTGCTTTGAGACTTTAGCATTGGCTGAAGTCTCTGGCATAGTTAGGGTCCTTGAGGCTCTCCCCCATACTCCAGCCTTGTTCAGTAGCAGCGAAAACCAGTTTGGCCAACTGAACCGAGAGAATTTGCAGAAGTTCTTTACTTGAGATACGGTTTGCCTGCCAAAGCACACAGGTGTGCCTTTCAGCGCAACTCAAGGGTTTTCTAAGCATCACATTTGGTTTCAGGATACATTAGGTTCCTTCCTAGAAACCAGTGAGGTGGTATGCATGCTGTTAGTCAGGTAGGAAGAAACTGAATGCGTGATAAGTATGGCGTTATCTAGAAAAACCAGCTCCCTTGCAGCCTGGTAGTATTACGCCAGACTAAAGAACATATGAATGCCAAGAGTAAGACAGCGAAATGGCATATGTGTTCTTTTTCCTAATGTGGGTGGTCTGTGTCAGGGTTCTGCATGATGCCTGGAATCTTCTTTAGTACAAAAACTACAGAGTGTGGCTAGACATAGGGCTCAGTTAAGACTCTGCCTCACAAGCAAGAAGGTCCTGAGTTCAGATCCCAGGTCCCACCTAAAAGCACCAGGTGGGAATGGCTGACTGGATTTAAGGTCTGCTTTTGGGTAGAAAACATATGCCTATTTTTGTCAACTAAGCCAAGAACCTGTGGAAGGGGAGACCATAGGCCCTAGGCAAGAAACTTACCATTAGATTAGAGAAGCCCTCAGCACTTCACCAAGAAGCATCCTTTTGCAATGGAAGGTGTTTAATACAGAGAACCACAACTAGCCAATATGATGAGAATAAGCGACTGTGAGTTGTTTGGTCCCTAATGGGACATCAAAATCACCACCATCCCAAGACTCAAGGATGAGGAAGAGAGGTAACAACTAAGAGCCTGGGGGTTGGGGGACAAGGGCACTGCCAGATAGTGACCTCTGGTCATGACAAGGCGACTGCACCAAGAACTCACTGCAGTGTGGTGTCCATTTCCACAAGACCTGCACACAATAGTTGTCCTGTCAATATTTCCCTATGGAAGGGGAAAGATCTGAAGAGAGACCGTGCCTCCCTGAGAGACTACTGAAGATTAATGCCACACAGAAGAAGGGGGCTACCTTCCTCAATGATTTACCCACTGATAAGTCACCCTTACTCCACCGGGTGCTTGGGCACTGACGAGTACAGACATCCCAGATGAAACCTACTGGGTCACACACAGAGAATGACATGAACGTAGGAGAGAGACCAGCTGGCAAAGAGAACTATGTCGTGGGAAGGAGGGAGCGTGGAATGGATAGCAAGGAGTGAAAGTGACGCAATCCATCGTCATCATTTCCGCAAGTGTCCAAAACTACAAAATGACATTAAAGGATGAGGCCTTTGCTCTGCCTGGCTGGTCCCTGTCCGACGACCTCAGCTTGGAGACTGGAGGGCAGGCACCTTAGTGCCATGTGACCATGATCCTGGGCCTTCCAGCCCACCTTCTCCCAGAGAACTGCCTGCCACGCAGGCGGGAACCCCCAGTATACGTCCAGATGCTGCTCTTTCATCTAAACTGATGTCTTTGACCTTGAACCCTGACATATCATTTCCTTTAAAAAAAATAGTATGACACGTATTTTATTGTTCTAGTGCAGAGGCAAAGTTTTTAACCCCCGAGCCATCTCCCCAGCTCCAGAAAGCCATTTATTAAAGTACATGACAGCATAAAGTATATGTTGGAGCGTTGATCAACTGAAACAATGTCTGTATATGTCTATTTTTTAAAAAGTAGGAGTTGAAACTTATCTGAATTCAATGTTCAGAAAAATGGAGATTATGAGCAAGGTTTGAATAATATTTAAAGATGGGAGCTATTATATTTCTTTTCCAAAACATGTCCCCTGTTGACCAGTGAGATGGCCCAGTGCATAAAAGTTAATTGCCACCAAGCCTGATGACCTGAGTTTGAACACATGGCTCAGATTGTCCTCTGAGCTCCACGGGTGTGCCATGACACACACACACATACACACACACACACACACACACACACACACACACACTAAACATGTAAAGGTTTAAAAAATACAAAACATATTCCTGCTGACGAGATATTTACAAGCAATTTACCAAGAGTATTTGTGGCTAAAGCTGAGGCAATGTCATCTCTACAAATGAGTGTGAACAGTACCTTGGAAAGAAAGGAAATCTCCGTGGATTGGATACCAGTCATATGGTAGACCAGGAAAACACACACTCCTGTCTTCCTGGTTCAAAGCAATAGCTGTTTCTCTGTTTGATTCAGGGTTTGCTTAGAGTTAACAAAAGATCTCAAGAATGTCATGTTTGGCCTGTGATTATTTTAACTGCCACACCTTGAGGACAGCTGGAATTAATCTTTCTGACAACAAACATGCCCTATGACAGTTGCGGCCCTGCCACACAATTTGCCCATCTATGTAATCTTCTATTGTTTACAATGTTTTCTTTCCCACTAAGAGCACCATATGAAAGCCCATATTGTAACTTGTTGGCACAGTAAATACAGCAACCTGAATTTGGTTAGGCAACCCAAAAGGTGTTTGTTGTTCTCATATTCTAGGGCTCATGTACCATACATGAGAAAAGCACAACTTGTGAATTTCCAGATGTGATCAAGAGGACCAAATACAGTAAGACATGGATACTATACATATGGATATGTTATAGTATTTGATAAATAGTTGTTGATTGTAAATTTTTTTAGTCAAAAAGGATGCATGCTTTAAAAATTTGAATGGAACATTAACTATAAATTCTCAAGAGCTACCTGAAATTGTCTAATCTTCATTCTGTTGAGAAGGCAATCTTCTCATATGAATTCTTCCAGTACATAATCTTGTTATGAGTGTAATGTTTTATCAGTTTATACTCCAAATAATCAGTAGAATCCTCAGATTAGTGCTGTTTCGGTCTCTTAAACTATATTGTATGTGGACGTGTGTGTGTGTGTGTGTGAAACTATGTTTCATTGAAGAATTTTCTACAGGTGTTTTTAATGTAGCTAGTCAGACATAAATAGGTTATCATTGAAAATGGACACCATATAATCAGCTTTGAACCCTACCTCCTGTTGCCCTGGCAACACATTAATTTTAAGAAATGGGAAGCATGACAGTTGCCCTCCTGGGCTTTGAAATACCACAGTGGCCTCTTCCTAAGGTTTAAAATGCAATATGAAAGGGAGTAAGGCGGAGGGAGCAAATCAGGGTTTCAATGACACCGATTAAGGGAAAGCTGTTTCCTCCAGGCTATTTTTAAAGATTTTTCAAAATTTTTCTTTAATTCTTTTCAGTCTTCTCTGTTTCGTGATTTTTCTGACTCTAGATATAAAGACATGACCTTCTAAATTGCCCAAAAGGTTAGTCCTGCCTCCTTCCTTCACAGTTCATCAAAATGAGCCTGTCAATCACTTGGACAGCAGGGCCAAACCTCAGGAAGACAGACTGGGCAGGGACTGAAGAAACATGATGCGGGTAAATGAGCAGGAGGGAGACAGGAGGAATAATGACGCCCTTAGTGCTCTGTATGTTCAAAAGGCCCCGAAAGACCCTGCTTGACACAGACGCTTCCAGAACCTTACAGTCAAGACTGTGTGTCCTCTGAGTTTTAACTCAGAAAGTGCAACTTTTTCTTTTCTCTCCTTCGATCTCCCCATTTCAGGTATCAGTCAGAATGCTAAGCCAGCTTGCTTGTACATTCTGGGCATATTCATGATCTGTCTTCTCTCTCTCTCTGTCTCAAACACCCCATGCAGCTGCTCATAGACCTCCATGACCTCTTGCCCTCTTGACCTCTCTTAGAAAGTGTGGCATTCCCTCTCCCTCTTCCCCATGTTCAGTCTCTAGCTTCCCTGCCCTGTGTGTGTGTGTGTGTGTGTGTGTGTGTGTGTGGTGTGTGTGTTTTGTCTTTCTCTCTAATTAAAAAAAAATTGCCCTAGAGTTTCCTTTTAAGTCTGCTTTTGAATTCTTTTAGCTGCAAGACTGAGCACCTATCACAGGGTCACCGAACCTCCCCAATAACAGTTTGGAAGGTTGGGTTCATTTCCTGTGCTCTGTTGCTATATTTGTGGGAACTCCACGTATAGATTGGGGTCAAGGGTTTCTCATTTTTTTCCCTAGCAGCTGATGATCTTGAATTTTCAAGACACTTGTATTTCATTTGTTTAAAGAGAACCAGGCTAAGCAACCAACACTATGCATGTCGCAATTACGCCTGTTGTTTTTCTCATCGGCACCTGGGAAGTCCTGACTGTCTCGGTTACATCTGTTGCTTTTCTCTTCAGCACCTGGGAGGTTGTGACTGCCTGGGGGTGTCAGGGCTAAGGCCTGTTGTATTCAGGGACTTCTGTCGCCCATAAATATTGGTGCTGGCCTTGCCTGTCTCTGGACAGACGCGAATGGGGCTCTTTGCTGACTGTGAAACTATTTTTAATAACATGACCATGACTCGCCTTGGTCTCTAGTGTCCTTGGATTATTTAGCAATTGTAGCAAACTATTTCCTGTGTAATATCTATTTCTGGGCAGCCCAAGGTGAAGATGAACCACACCTATGGCTACATTTCAAGACCATTTTGACTTTTGAACTTCACACTCTAAATCAAATAACTTGCGACCATGAACCAAGGGGATTAAACATGTTGCTGCATCTTCTTATACCTGCACCAACACTTGCGGTTGTAAAATAACAAGCACCGGATCTCATTTTGACACCTAAAAACTATAAGATCAATTCTGCCCTGGGAGTGTTTTTTAATTATTAAATTTAGGCAGCGACGTGGGGATGTAGCCCTTTATTGACACTTAACACACCTGCCCTCTGCCCGAGGTCTACAGTTAATCTACAGTTGCTTTGGCACATTTTCCCCTTCCCCAAATGTGTGTGTGGCAGAACAGCTGAGCAGGTGAGGCACCGGCTTGCAACCTGGCAACCTTTCTATCCCTGGAAGCTCGCGTGGTGGAAGGAGAGAACTGACTTTCAAGAGGTATCTTCTGACCTCTACCCATGTTCTCCGTCCCTGTCTCTCTCTCTCCGACCACTCAAATGAAGAAAATATTTGTGTGTGTGTGTGTGTGTGTGTGTACACAAGAGGGCACTTCTGTGTGTACATCTATGGAGTCCCAAGGGAGACACCAGGAACCATCCTCAGTTGCTCTATCTCCTTATTGCTTGGCTCTGAGGTTTCCCAGGCTCCGCCTTCCAGGGCTGGGATTGCAAGCTACTGCCATTTTTACATAGAATCTGGGGATCCAAACTCAGGTCCTTTTGCTCGCCAGGCAAAGGTTTTACCGCTGCGCCATCTCCCCAGCCAAAAAAATGTTCTTTCAAAGCGAGTATGCGGCAGTGATGTGTTCCGGGGGCCAGTACATGGATTGAAAGGCATCTTTAAAATTCTGGTGAGTTTAGACCTAGAGGGAAGAAATAACCAAGGCAGTGCGAGTCTTTTTCCTCCTCAGTAACAACAAAGGAAATGAGAGAGAGAGGAGAGAGAGAGAATCTCTCACAACTCCAAGAAGTGTTGGCTGAAGTTTTGCCTGCCCTTACCACCCCACTACCCCTTCCTACCGCTCCAGTTTCCCCAGTTTCAAGCATTTCCTCCTGTTTGCAAAGAACAGTGACCTACAACCAGGTCATTCCAAGCCCCTCCCTGCTCGGCTAGTGGGAAAGGAAAGCAGAATCAATCCACAGGAGTTTGGTTTATGCTGTGCGCCCGGCTGCCTCTCTTAACCCCACTCTAGCGCTAGTGTTTATTTTCACGGCTGGATTTAAGCAATTTTTTTAGAAGGTCCCTCTGCAGCTTAATGACAACACCCAATTTACAGGCACAGCTGCTGCCTTCCCACCACGCGGCCTTGCTGCCTGCCGTTCCAAATCACACGCCGGTCCACGGCAGGGAACTTTCTCCGCCCATTGCTGTGAATAGGTTTTATGAAGCAGAACACGTCCCAAAGAACCAAACGCCGGAACCTGGAGACTTAAAAACTACTACCCGCAAAATGTGTCACGCATAAGTAATAAATTGGTATTGTTGATGTTAGCAGGATAGGGTGAGATTGGGGGTAGGGGAGACCAATATCTTCTAACCTAACAAAATTTGTCTCATATCTCAAGTATTAAGTTCATAATGTAAATTGGATAATCTTTACATACACGAAACAGTGGCTACTAAGACTGAAGGCTTGATCATATCTCCACTGTAGCAAAAATAATGAATGTGCTCATCCCTTCCTTCCTCCTGCCTCCCTTCCTCCCTTCTCTTCCTCCCTCCCTTCTTTACCTCATTCCCTTCCTTCCCTCCTTCTTTCCCTCCCTCCCTTCTTTTTCTGCCTCTCACCTTCCCTCGCTCCTTTCCTTCCTTCCCTTCCTCCCTCCCTCCCTCCTCTGTCTTCTTTCCTTCCTTCCTTCCTTCCTTCCTTCCTCCTTCCTTCCTTCACTTCCGTTCTTTCTTCGTCCCCTCCTTCCCTCTCCCTCTTCCTTGCTTCCTCCGTCCTGTTCCCTTCTTTCCTTCCCTCCGTTCCCTCCTTCCCTCCTTCCCTCCTTCCCTCCTTCCCTCCTTCCCTCCTTCCCTCTTCCTTCCTTCCTTCCTTCCTTCCTTCCTTCCTTCCTTCCTTCCTTCCTTCCTTTCTTCCTTCCTTCCTTCTCTCCTTCCCTTCTTCTCTTCCTCCCTCTTTTCCATTCTTCTTTCCTATTGAGCTCAGGCTAAGCTCACCATTTAGCTGAGGATGACTTTGAACTTCTAATCATCATTTCCACCTTCCGAGGGCTGAGCTTGCAGGTAGGTCCACTGTATGTACCTTCTACGGTTGTGCTGGAGCTCAAACCCAGGGCTTTGCACATGGTAGCAAGCACTCTACCAACTAAGCTATTTCCCCAATTCCCTCTCTTCCCCCACCCCTTTTTTAAAAAGAGGCACAAGGTCTCACCATGATGTCCTGGCTGGGCTAGTACTGTTTTTTATAGCCACAGAATCCTCAAGTGCTCAACTATCTCGCTTAGGCTCCTGAGTGCTGGGCGTATAGACGTGAGCCGCCCTGCCCAGCATGATTCTCATCTATCAGCAAGTCGCTGGCTGCCCAACATACCATTTTTGTTTAACTTTCCCCTTCTATTTCAAAGCACTGTTGTAGCATGAAATAAAGTATATCCAGATGGCAGCACTATTTTGGAGGTGTGGAGCCTTTAGGCAGGAGGCGAGAGCCTTACTAGAGGAAATGATTCTTTGGGGTGAGCTTTGAGGCTCTATTTCCTGCCTACTCTCAGCATATTGACTGTGGACATTTTGTGACAATTTTGTACCTTAATGGCCATGATGGACTGCATCCTTTTTTATTTATGTGTGTGTGTGTATGTGTGTGTGTGTGTGTCTGTCTGTCTATCTGTCTGTATCTATACTGTTCATGGCTGTGGAGGCCCAAAAGCGATTTCAGGAATCATCTTGGATTGTTCAATCTCCTTTTTGCTTTGCTCTGGGATTTCCTAGACTTTACCATTCTGGACCCAAAGTGCAGGCCACAACCATTTCCACCTGGTGTTTTTACTTGGGATCTAAGATCCAAACTCAGGTCCTTCTACTTGTGAGATTTTTTTTTCTGGAGTGCAATTGAAAGTTTATAAGATACAACAGTTTGGGACTATCAGACAGTCCAAATCTAAGACTGGCCTTACCGGGGGCCTACAGGAATGGGTGGACGGGGGTTGAGGGAGACACTATAAGGGAGAAAACAGAATGGCAGCGTTGGTGGTCTCGTGCACTGAAGCCAATCTAGTTATGGCTGATAGTCTTGAAAAGCAAACGCGTTCTAGGCTCTGTACTGGAGAAGGTGGGATGAGATCTTAGGGCCAGGAAAGGAAGACGATGCACGGGCGTAGCATGGGACTTGGAAGTGTCCCACACTGATGTTGCACCTGCACTGAGTGTGAGAGAGGAGACCAGTGTGGAGCATCAGGTAAGAGGCAGGGCGGGCGGCAGCCATCTCCGGTCAGGTAAGGAGCATGGCAGGTGTCGGTACTTACTGCTGACTCGCAGAAAGGACTGGGCAGGGGGTTAATTATCTGTAGCGAAATGAAAGTTGCAGGGCTGGAGAGACGGCCCAGGGGAAAAGCCTCTGCCTTGCAAGCGGAAGGACCTGCAGGCTCCTGGATCCCACAGAAAACGCCAGGCAAAAATGGTGGTGGCTGCACTTGCTACTCTAGAAGGGGAGCCTGGGAAACCCCAGAGCGGAGCAACGAGGAGGAAGAGCAACCCAGGTTGAGTGCGGACGTCACCCTTGGGCCTCCACAGGCACATGCAGTGCCCCGTTCTACACGCATGTTCATGCTGGTGCACATATGCGTGGGTGCGCGTGCACACACACATGCACGTGTACACACACAGAAAGCTGCAAATAATGCTTGATTTTTATCTTCATGCTGATTACCATGCAAAAGTGAACACTGAGGGCGCAGCGAGATGGCCAGAGGGTGAGGGTCCTGAATTCAAACCTGAGGCCTGCGTTAGATCCCCAGAGCCCACATGTGGAAGGAGAAAAGTCGACTCCTGCAATGTGACAGGTGTTTCTCCTCTCTCTCTCTGTCTCTGTGTGTGCGTGCGTGCGTGTGTGTGTGTGTGTGTGTGTGCATGTCTAATAAGCAAGATAAATAAGTGATGTACACAGTTCTGGACATTGTCGCCACAGATTTGTGTGTTAAGAGGGGCTGTATTTTCGCTCCAGGCTTGCCTTTCCTCCTGCTGTTTACAATGCCCTTGGAGAATGCGGCTGTTTTGATCCTGTTGAGAGCAGCAGTGCGAATGAATTAGCAGATAAAGTTTCACTGAAACTCTCCTCAGAGCTGGTTTCATTCATAGGGGCCAGAAGCCAATCAAAATGGTGTAATTCCCCTGGATAATCATTCATTGTGTCCCTGCGCCAGGCAATCAGGTAGGCTAGATAGAGGAGTGTGAATCTGGAATTCAGACCAACGACAGAAAGAAGATAATAATTAGGCGGGACCTTTAGATTTGGGAACTGCCATTCTGTGGGGTGAACTTGTGCCTTAATTCAAACACGTCATGTGCAGAATTTGGTTAGGCAAGAATCAGTTGAGAGAGGGATGTTTATAGTATAGTACTGCCATTGAAAAGTGGCTTCTTCTTTGTATGTCCCTTCCATTTCTTTTTTTAAAATATTTTTGTCTAGATATTGTTTTTTATTATTTATTCAGTTGTGCGTGTGTGTTTGTGTGTGTGTGTGTGTATGTGTGTGTGTGTGTGTGTGTGTAGAACCACAGGTGAATTCAGGAACCACCATGGACACCTCCAACCTCCTCCTTGTTTACTCTGCCCGGGGATTCACAGGCTCCACCCTACCAGGACCAGAAACGCAGGCCGCCCCGCTTCCGCTGGGCATCTATACGTGGGGTCTAGGATCCGAACTCAGGACCTTCCGCCTGCAAGGCAGAAGCTTAACCCCTGAGCCACCTCTCCAGCCCCTGCCCTTCTATTCTGTAATTCGCACACAATTTTCACTTATGTCATTATCATTCCCTTGACAAAAGCATGCAAAAGTCCCACATGAATCCCAGAGAGACTGAACTTTGAATTGTAGATGAGATTGGAATCTGTGATTTCCCTTCTTTTGTCTGGTCAAACTGTTTCCTATGTGTGTGTGAGAAAAAATATAAACACGGAGGTTTTCACCCAAATATGAACAATTCTAACAGTCTGAAAGAGAGAGAGGGAGAGAGAAAGAAGAGAGAGAGAGAGAGAGAGAGAGAGAGAGAGAAAGAGATTACAATAACCCTTCTTGAAACAGAACAAGGATCAGCTTTAACTACTCCGCACAGAGTCCGTACTTTACCATCTCCCGGCATCCCTGGAGCTGTGGTCCATTGAAGTACATCCTAAAGTTAGAAGACTGTCAGCAAACTATTTTCTTTCCATTTCATGTTTACTTCAAAACATTCGATCTTGGTTCGATTTGGCTACCCCTCATAGAAGCTTTCTCTTTATTTCTTCACTTTGCCAATACTCTTGGCGCCTTTCTGAAATTGACCTAAAGAACCAAAGAGCTTGTAGCTGGAGCTCGCATGCAGGACTGAATTTGTTAAGCAGGTGCCCCTTGTTTTTGCAGTTACAGTGCAAACGGTGTAGGGAACACACACATTTTGTGAAATTCTGCACCTTGGTCCATGAGAAATTTGCGCCCTCTTTTGGATAGAAACCGTTAAGACATTTAAATGTGAATTTTTTTTTTCCAATCATTCAATGGCTTAAAAATAAACATGTTTCATGTAAAGAGCGTGGGAAAGGAGGAGAAAGAACAGATGGTGAGAGCTTGAAGTGACAGAGTTCCCAGGGAGGCGAGGCAGAAACCTTGCAAACCTCGAAGAAGACGGAGCAGAATCAGGAATCTGCAATGCCAATCAAAACGTGTTGGGATAGTCTATGCAACGTCAGATGATAATGTAATTATGTTTACCAGGGCTAAGATTCTTTGTAAAATAGAAGCAAAGAAACAGAAAGACAACTGGGGATGGGAGGGAGTCAGTGAGATGGCTCAGCAGGTAAAATGCCAGCTCGCAAACCTGGAGACCTGAGTTCAATTCCCTGGAAGGTCACATGGTGCAAGGAGAGAACTGACTTTCAAAAGTTGTCCTCTGACCTGCCTCTGTGCATTGTGACATGCATGTGCTTTAAAATTCTTGGGAAGAGAAAGTCAGTGCAGTCTTTAAAGTGCTATCTTTATCTTATTTAATCTCACTCTCTTGGGTTTTTTTTTTTTTTTTGAAACAGGATCTGTCAACGTTTGTCTGCATCGTTGATGGTAAAATTTATGACATAATAGCTGATGGTTTCAAGGGATTCTATTCTGGCTTAGGATAGTCTGGTTACAGTTCTTTATCACCCAGCTTGACAGGAGAACGCACATCCACACCTGGGGCCGAGGGAACTGGCCGCACCGTACCTCACTTGCTGAACAGCATGTCTGTTCAGGTATATCAAAGAATGACAACTTCCTGAATCGTCTCCTTCCGTCTTACCCACCTTCTCAGGGAAAAGTCAAACCCACCATGACCTGGGTCTCCCTCGTCGACTAGACAGTCTCCGGCAGGCTTGCTCAGGACCTAACTCGGCTGTTAATGATTTGCAACTGTGCTCAGAGCTTGAACCTCCACTTGTCACGTTGACATCTGTACGTGCCTATCACAAGGTCCCTTTAGTCCAGGCTGGCCCTGAACTTGCCAAGATGGTCTGGAATTCCATCCAAATCTTTCTGCCTCCTTCTCCCAAATGCTGGAATCACAGATACGTGCCTTCATGCCCAGCACCCAACATGACATTTTTTAATATTGGTGTACACAGATGAGGCAGGAAATGTCAGAGGAAACCAGGAAAGCAAAATAAGCCTGTCAATTGCTGTGAGGAATGTATAGTACCCAGTCGGTCCTTCTAGTGACCGAGTGTCCACGGGCCGGCCCTCCTGCGCTCACGTAAAGGATTGCTCTCTCAGAAGCTGTGGAACACACACTTTATCTCTGCTCTGTGTAAGGGGGAATAGGGGCCAGAGCTGAGGTGGGAGGAAAACCTTGCAGGCAGAACCAAGAACCAAGAACAAATAGTGGGGGAGAGACTGAAGTGCGGACAACTGGTGGGAGTCGGTTCTCTCCTTCCACCAACAGGTGGGTGTCTAGGATCGAATTCAAGTTGTCAAATTTGGTGGCCAACACCTTTACTTGCTGAGCCATTTTGCCGACCCATAACTGACTTTTGACAAATGCATATGTGTATCTATGTAAATGAAACAAAACCCTGCAAGACACAGAGCATTATCATTTCTCTAGGACGTTCCCTCATATCATTCCTTGTTTTCCACAGCGGATGAGTATTGCCCAGTCTGCATTTTATCCAAACAGAAGCAAATGCTATGCATTCATTTGCACAAAAGTTCTTTCAGTCTTGAAATTGTGCTTTTAGGACTCATCCATGCGGTGATTGTATGAGGAGCCGTTTCCCTATGTTGCAGAAGTTCTTTATATGTTCTCGATACTAGTCCATTGCCACGTATGTATTTCTGCAATATATTCTTCTCTGTGTATTTATTTCCCTGTCTTTTTAAAGGTATCTTCTTGATTAAGACTAGTTTATACATACACACAGATGTACACATATTTTCTCATGATATTCCTTTTTATGACCTACTTTATAAAACTTTGATGAAGCCCAAGTCTATTAAACACTAGATTTTATGGTTTTAGCTCTTATCTTCATATCTATGATCCATCTCTAATTAATGACTATGTGTTTCATTTAAGTTGCTATCTAAGATTTATTCTACATCTGGGATGCTGGGTATTTTAGCACTATTTGATTAAATTCTTATTATAGTGTTTTGGTGTCTTTGTCAAAAGTGCCCCCCAAAAAGGCTTGCTTACCATATAAAACCCAGTGTGGTAGCCATGTAATCATGCCAGATTGCGGGAGGCAGATGAAGAAGGTTTGGGGCAGACTTGGGATACACTGAGACTCTGTCTCAAAAAGTTATGCAAATTTTTTACATACTGTGATCTAGATAAAAATTTTACAAGGAAGATATGACTTCTAAGAGCCTCCCTAGGAAATCAAGACTGTGGCTTTAAAATGTGAAACAGCTTTTCTCTGATTTGGGCCTCCAACTTCCATATTAAGAATCAAATAAATGGCAATTCTTCCTTGAAAACTAAGGAAGCCTTAAAGTGCAAAAGAGAGGACTACGCCACTGCCATTGTGTCTGAAGTTAAAACTCATTGCGTTCTGTTATTTACGAAAGATGATTTTTCTCTTACTGTCTTTTCATACTGTTTGAGTAAACAAGTATTTTCAGGAACTTAGTGTGTGAATTTAGTTCAACGATTTCCTTCATTTTTCATCTGAAAAGAAAGAAAATTCTTAAAGCTCTTCATAGGGGGAGGTGCTACTTCGCCCACCCCCCACATCCCTTAAAGGACATCTTGTCCACTAGTTAACAGACTTCCCTAGACCTTGACTGGCTGGAGCTTTGAGGGATGTAACAGGCCTGACTTGCTGCTCATATGCTGGGAGCAGGAAATGATAACCCTCCTCTTTCTCTGTGATTTGGAGGAATCTAGTGTTTCTCAGCCTTGAAATATATTCATCTGTGTTGATAGGGGATTGTTGTGTGTGACACTATCCTGCGTGTGGTATCTATACTCCCTAATAAAAGCAGCCAGGTAGCACTGTGGGATGTTTCAGAAGGTGAATATCTGAGGTCCTCTAGCATTAAACTCATATCATCAGATCTCAGCGACAGTCACTGGTGCAGTGGGAAGCTACACTCTTTCCTTATAACAGGGCATCGGAAAAACCTAGAGAAATACTTTCAATATGTGTATAAAACGATCAAGGACCTATGCAGGAGATGGTTGATAAGCACAAGGTGTTTTCCTTCAATGTCCATTAGCAGGTGGTCCCCTCTGTGTGAAGCCCATAAGCGTGGATTAACTCACATGGTCTTTTATGCAATGTGGAGTGTGTTTCCTTTGCAGAAATATAGCTAGAGAGAAACAAACGCTCTGGCCTTGAGCCTGAGAGTGTTCAGGCGGGTGGGGGGGAGCTAGAGGCTGAGTGACAGTACTCAGGCAGGTGTGGGGGGAGCTAGAGGCTGAGTGACAGTACTCAGGCGGGTGGGCGGGAGCTAGAGGCTGAGTGACAGTACTCAGGAGGGTGGGAGGGAGCTAAAGGCTGAGTGGGCGGGAGCTAGAGGCTGAGTAACAGTATTCAGGCAGGTGTGAGGGGGAGCTAGAGGCTGAGTGACAGTACTCAGGCGGGTGGGAGGGAGCTAGAGGCTGAGTGACAGTGTTCAGGCGGGTGGGCGGAGCTTAGAGGCTGAGTGACAGTACTCAGGCGGGTGGGGCGGGGAGCTAGAGGCTGAGTGACAGTACTCAGGCGGGTGGGCGGGAGCTAGAGGCTGAGTGACAGTACTCAGGAGG
This sequence comes from Typhlomys cinereus, assembly GCA_023101885.1. Taxonomy (NCBI): domain Eukaryota; kingdom Metazoa; phylum Chordata; class Mammalia; order Rodentia; family Platacanthomyidae; genus Typhlomys; species Typhlomys cinereus. The sequence goes on along the minus strand of JALPQD010000244.1, from coordinate 3,029,827 downwards.
GTGGGAGGGAGCTAAAGGCTGAGTGGGCGGGAGCTAGAGGCTGAGTGACAGTACTCAAGCAGGTGTGAGGGGGAGCTAGAGGCTGAGTGACAGTACTCAGGCGGGTGGGAGGGAGCTAGAGGCTGAGTGACAGTGTTCAGGCGGGTGGGCGGGAGCTAGAGGCTGAGTGACAGTACTCAGGCGGGTGGGAGGGAGCTAGAGGCTGAGTGGGCGGGAGCTAGAGGCTGAGTGACAGTACTCAGGCAGGTGTGAGGGGGAGCTAGAGGCTGAGTGACAGTACTCAGGTTGGTAGGCGGGAGCTAGAGGCTGAGTGACAGTACTCAGGCGGGTGGGCGGGAGCTAGAGGCTGAGTGACAGTGTTCAGGCGGGTGGGCGGGAGCTAGAGGCTGAGTGACAGTGTTCAGGCAGGTGGGCGGGAGCTAGAGGCTGAGTGACAGTACTCAGGCGGGTGGGCGGGGGCTAGAGGCTGAGTGACAGTACTCAGGTGGGTGGGCGGGGGCTAGAGGCTGAGTGACAGGACTCAGGCGGATGGGCGGGGGCTAGAGGCTGAGTGACAGTACTCAGGCGGGTGGGCGGGGGCTGTGTGTTCTTGGCAACCTCTCCTGGGAGGGATTTGCCTTCCTTCCCTCCACTTGGTAATTCAATGCCCTGCTTCAAGCGTGCCATGCCCACGCGCAGCGGCCTCATGCTACACCCACAAGTTGTGGATTAAACAAAGAACTTGCCATCTCTCACAGCCCCAGATAAACAGCAGGTCTGGACGTGCCAAAGGGCTGTCAGAGCCCCGGAAGTGGGTTCTGGGGAATGGATTTAAATCCTTCACGGTGCACCATGGCCACTTCCCGCACCTCCTTCCTCTCCCACCTTCACCCCACAAACCAGGAAGAAGCAACTAGAGGTGTCTGGAGACGTGGACCTGATTGTGCACTTTCTGGTTCGGGCTGGTGAGCCCTAAAAAACAAGTATATGCAAGAGGTCTGATGATCTAGTATGCAGGACTTTCAATCCTACTACCCTTTAAAATTTAACTGTAACAAATTATGTTTTAAACAATAAAAGTGATTGAATCCAATAATAGTTATATTGGGTTCGGGTGCAGATAATTTAATGTTCTTTTCCCCTCATTTGGACATAGGCGCCCCTATGTGACCCAGCGGTGCTCAAACTTGCGACCCTTCTGCCTAAACTTCTTGAGTGCTGGGATTATAGCTATGAGACATCATCCCCAGTTGACAACCATTATTGAACATGATACCAACCAATCTAATCTTATTCAAACGATTTTGGTGAAGAGCTATCACCTGCAAGAATGCTACTGAACTTAAAAATGATTTGAAATAATAGCAAATCTAGGATCTTAACCACAACCTATTTCTTTGTTTGCAACCCTTGGACATGCCCCGCGATTTCTGTAAACTTTCTGCAGAGGGACCGAGCAAGAAAAGAGATTATGATTGTGTCCTACAAAAGACTTTTAAGAAATGGAAAGGACCATGTGTGCATGAATGCTCCCTCATGAAGCCAAAAATAATTCGAACTACAGGAAAGTCAGGTGATTAATTATTCCAGCCTGGAGGTAGACTCGCATGGAGCTAAGAATCTGGCTGCGGACGACCACGATGTTCCCAATGCCCTTGACAGCCACACATTAATAAGGCCGCTGGTTCCTAGCGGCTGCTTTCAAGCTCCGTTTGCTATTTAACACGGTACATTCTTTGGAAGGGAGCATGCTTATTCGCTTTCCTTGTTAAAAAATCTAAATTCTCACAGGAGAAATATTCCATGAGGTCTCATGAGACTTGTGAAGGGAAAGGAAGCGCTACTCAAGATTGAAGTGCTAAGATGCTCGGAAAGCAAGAAGAGGTGTTAATAGCAACTGTATGTTTGGTTTTTTTTAGCATTTCTTTTTTTTTTTTTATTTATTCAACTGTGTGCATATGCGTGTGTATGTGCACACGCGTCTGTGAGTGTGTGTGTGTGTGTGTGTGTGTGTAGAACCACGGACGAATTCGCGAACCACCATGGACGCCTCCACCTCCTTCTGCCCGGGGATTCACAGGCTCCTCCCTGCCAGGACCAGAAGCGCAGGCCGCCCCCGCTTCCGCCTGGCGTCTATACGTGGGATCTGGGATCCGAACTCAGGACCTTCCACCTGCAAGGCGGAGGCTTAACCCCTGAGCCACCTCTCCAGCCCGCAACTGTATGTTTTATTTGCTTGATTTTTCCCTTTTTTTCTTTTCTTTTCTTTTCTTTCTTCTTTCTTTCTTTCTTTCTTTTTTTTTTTTTTTTTTTTTTTTTTGAGACAGGCTTTCATCCTCCCATGCTTGCTTTAAACTTCATAGATAGAGAGGATGATCCTCAACTTCTACCCTATACAGTTTCATGAGGTGCTGGGGAATCAAACCTAGGACTTTGTGCACGCAAGACAAGCACTCTACCAACTAAGACACCTTTGTAGCCCCTCTTAAAACTCGGATAACATTAGGAGTCAGGCTCAGATTCTCCACAAAAGACACCTGAAGGCTCTCGTCTCTGGGGTCACTAGGAATAGCTTACAGGCTCTGGTCTTGAAGTTCTTCCTGGGAAATCTTACTCCAAATATCTCACTGTGAGAATCTTGGTGGACGAGTGCCCTCAATACTCTCAGAGTTTCTAATGATTCACCAGATATTTGGAGAAATGTCTAACAGAGAAGTTGATATGCGCAAAGTGACTTGTGTTAAGTAACGTGGAGGAAACGCATAGGGAGAAAACAAATATAGTAGAAATCAAAAGTATACTGAACTACTGGAAGACAAAGTTAAGGATATCTCCTAGAAAGAAGCACAAAAATATTGAGAATTTCAAAAGAGAAGTAAGGGGCTGGGGAGATAGCTCAGGGGTTAAAATCTTTGCCTTGAAAACAGAAGGACCTGAGTTCAGATTCCAGAACACAGATAAAAATTTCAACCCTGGAAGGCAGAACCTGTCACTAGTCACCAGGGAAAAGCAAATCCTAATCATGGTAAATTACTATTTTATATCCACCAGAATGACTTTGATCAAGAAGTGCAAAAAAGTCAAATGTTGTGGAGGGTAAGGAGAATCAGAACACTTGTACTGTGCTGGTTGAGATGCTGTGATAGTTAATCCTGGGTGTCAACTTGACACACCTGGCATTAACTAACATCAGCTGAGACCACCTGAAGAGATTGTCTGGATAACACAAAGATCAGCCCTAGATCCCATCAGAACTTCCACAGATCCCATAGGATCCTCCCAGTAGTGGACCACATGAAAGGAGCCACAGAACAGAAGACAGGGGACTGAAGAAGAGACACTCTGGAAGAGCTCCAGTCATGTGGAGGTCTGCTGTGACAGCCGCCAGCCTCAGCCAGCCATGCCATCTCCACCATGGAAGACTGTACCCTCTGGAATCCTAAGGTGAATAAATCTCCCTTTCTCCCTTAAGTTATTTGACTTCAGGTGTTCTCTCACGGCAAGACTAAAGAGTAACCGTTACAGATGCCAAATGACAGAGTCACTGTGGAAAATACTTTAGTAGATTCTAAAGCAGTATGTTCCCTAGGGAAATATGTATGCGTGTTCATTCCTCTGTGTGTATGCATGGAGTGTGGGGGCATGCATGTGTGTACTTGTGTGTGTGGAGGTCAGAGGAAAGTCTCCGGTGACGTTCCTATTTTGGGGTGTATGTATGTTTATAAGAAGGCATGTGAATATGCAAGATACTCCACATGTTAGGGCTGCAGCAGCCAGGATTGGACTTTGCCCGACCTGCACAATGACTGACATATCAACGACCCCCTCCCCAAAGTTTAGCATGGATCATAGGAAGGAAGGCTCCAGGCAATAGGATCCTTAGAGGCTAGGGATTAAACAGTCATAATAGAGTTCCCATACTAATGGAGATCCCAAGAAGGGGCTCCTGGCTATGCCACGAGTCCTGAACCCTCACTAGGGTGGAGGACTCAGAGGGAGATTAGGCCTTCACATAAAGGGATGCTCCAAGGGATGGGAGGGAGGAAGGGGGAGGCAATGGGAAAGGAGGAAGAAGGGAGGGGTGGAAAGAAGGGGCGAAGGAGAGAAGGGGGAAAGGAGGAGAGTGCAATGGGGGATGACTAGAGAGAGGAGGAGCGAGGAAGAGGACAGGGGTACCTATTGAGCTTGTATGATTATGAAAAAAATAAGGGGACAAAAAAAGGAGGTCACGTGATTGTTGTGCCATGGAGACCCAAGGGTGACGTCTGGAATCATCCTGGATTGCCCTATCTCCTTACTGCTTTGCTCTGGGGTTTCCCTGGCTCCGCCTTCCGAGGCTGGAAGTGCAGACCACCATCAGGGCTTTGTTAGGTTTTGTTTTTAGCTTAAGAAGCAGGAATCTATTTAGAGTTGAGGGCTTGGTGGCCAAGGAAGCTATAGTTTAGCCTTAAGGTGGGAAGCCAATAAAGCAAAAGAGACGGCTTACGGTCAGAGAAGGTAGAGACAGAGCTGCCGTGATCCAGGGATCCAAACTCAGGTCTTTTACTTGCTAGGCACTTTAACCCCTGAGCCATCTCTCTAGTCCCGCATCCATTTTTTATTCTTTTGAACACAGGGTCCCTCACTAGCCTGGAACTTTCCAAGAGGTTAGGCTGGCCGACCAGAGAGTCTCAGAAGTCAACCCTTCTTTGCCTCCCCAATACTGGCACTACAAGCTCACACCTGCATGCCCAGACTTTTCACGGATTCTGGGACTCAAACACAGTTCCTTTACAGCTGTTTCTCTGTGAGCCTGTGACAGTGAAAATCATGGTTGGTAAGTTGCACAGAGCGCTGCCGTGTGCTAGACATACTTCCTAGTGCCAACGAGCCTCACAAATCCCACCCTTTCACAACTCTGAGACAAGTCATGAAGTAATAGTCGCCATTTCTCAGTTGAAGAACCCCACAGGAGACATGTAATCACTATCAAGTGACAGAAAAAGATTTTGAGCCCTGGTAAATTGATTTGAACTTCAGGAATATGTCCCGCCCAACTTTTACAAGAGGCTCTTCACAGATTATCAGAGCTGAGCTCAGTCATGCTTAATTGGCAACACAAAATTGTCACATTTCCGAGTCTCTCTAGAAAACACTGAGTACGTGTTACACACATGATGCTGGTCTTTGATATAATTTGTCTTCATGTTGCTGATGTGACCATAGGACCCCAAAAATGTTGGGAAACAAGGGTTTTTTGCTTATGATTCTCCATGACAGACCAAAGTCCAGCTTGGCAGAAGAGCTCATACCACCATCAGCACCTAGGAAACTGGCTACACCACAGGAACTTCTACAAAAGACGCAAATCACCTCTCTAGCCACACTGTAGTCTGCCAAAGGGCAGTAAGCTACTGAACCAGTTCTCTCCGTCTATCCCTCTACTCCAGTGTCTCTCCCAATACGGGCTGTGTCTTCAGTTAGATAACTTCCAACTCAGTTCCTTTTGTTTATGTGGCAAACAACTTAACTACAGAACCAACCCCCCAGCCCTATAGTGCATATATTTTTGAAAAACACCTGAAAAATTTTTGCAAAGAGAACATTTATAAACCTTAACTTCCAATTCTTCACAAATGCACTTAAAGCCCTCAACTGTCATGTTGACTTCTATATCTCACTGGCAACGGTATTCATTGAAGATCTTCGGGAGAAGATGAAACGTACCCACGTTCTTGGCTCAAGACAGCTTCACCATTTGCAACCATGTGGCTTAAGTTCCCAGTGGCTGACTTTAGCATGTTTGGGCATTTTCTAATTGACCTGCTTTGAGGGATGGTATCACATGTTTGATAAATGTGCATGGAGTGCATGTGTGTTTGTATGGTTGCACATGTGGATGGGTGCACATGTATGTGTGGGTGCATGCGAATATTAGCATGTGTGCATGTGGAGGCCCTAGAGTGGTACTGGGAAATCATCCTCCATCATTCTTTCACCTTATGATTGTGAGCCTTGGTCTCTGATAAAATGTCGTTTGGTATTAGTCTGGCTAGACAGCTTGTTTGAGGATTCCCCAGGCTCTGCTTCCAGGACTGGAATTGTAAGCAGGCCGCCACATTCTCCCACCATTTTTGCTTTGTATGTGCACCTGCATGTGTGTGTGTGCACATATGTGTGCGTGTGTGTTCTGGTGAGCGGAACTCAGTTCCTTTTGTTCATGTGGCAAACAACTTAACTACAGAGCCAACCCCCCAGCATATAGAGTGCATATATTTTTGAAAAATGCCTGAAAAATTTTTGCAAAGAGAACATTTATAAACCTTAAAATGCTATTTTTAATACTGGACATGATGATGTGGTCTAAATGCTCAAAGTAAAGACCGTCATAGCCAATGCTTTCCCAGAACAGATAAACACAGCTATTAATGTGATTTCTGTTTATAATTTTTCCAGAGAAAAACACACTTTAGCCTCTGCTTGGTATATTGTTCTTGCTTTGCATCACTGGCAATTTATTGTTAGTGTTTAATGCTCAGATACCAGCTTTTGTCCGATAACATAATGCTGTTGTCTAGACCTTGTGGGTTATCGACCAGTTGGTGATGGATGAGTTTATTACTGTGACATTCTAGTTCTTGTTAGAACTAGTTCATTGGAATATATCTGCTAAAATTATTTAGGCGGCCGGGGAGAGAAAGGACACATACACAATTATTCAGAAGTTTTAATGCATATTATTTTTGAAATTATAAAGCATGTTCATAAAAACTTAGAGAATAAGCTAGCTTGACATACTTGGCATTTTCCCATGGTCAGCAGTATTTATTGTATACTTATTGCAGTACTTACTGCATACTTACTACAGTACTTATTGCAGTACTTACTGAATATTTATTGTAGTACTGCATATTTATTGTAGTACTTACTGCAGTACTTACTGCATACTTGTTACAGTATTTACTGCATACTTATTACAGTACTTATATTGCAGTACTTGTTGCATACTTATTACAGTACTTATCGCAGCACTTTTTGCATAATATTGCATACTTATTACAGTGCTTATTACAGTACTTCTAGCTGCATACTTATTTGGCAAGCAAAGACAGCATCATCATTGTTGCTAAATGGAAAAGACATAAAAATGCCACTTCAAAATCTTCCCCCAAATACCTTTCCAAAACCTTAATCAAAGCCAACAAATAGGGCTGAGGAGTTGGGTTCAGCTGCCAAACCGTTTGCTGTGCAAAATGACTGGAATTGGAATCTCCACACTCCAGGGGGGAAAAAATTCCGCATGAGTGTGGCGACTTGCCAGTAATTCTAGCTCGGGAAGGCAGAGCCTGGGAATGCTGGGCTAGTCTTAGCTAGAGACCCTGTCTCAAAAAGAATAAGGTAGAAAGAGCAAGCAAGGATGATTCCCGCTATCAGCCTCCACACAGGCATGCACCTAGGCACACATACTCTCACATACATGTGGACGCACACACTGGCACATCCACACATACACGCGAAAACAGAAAAACAACAAGCTCCAAATCCTCCTCCATATTTTTTCTCTGATGAGATTAAGATTTTTTTGTCTGAATGTCTATTTACATGTGAGTTGTGTACGTGTGTGTCTGTGTGTGTGTACAAGATGGCTTGAGTATGTGTGTCTGTGGAGGCCCATGGGGACCTCAGGAATCATTCTGATTGCTTTCCACCTTATTGCTTTGCTCTGGGATTTCCCAGGCTCCACCTTCTAGGACTGGAATTACAGCCACCATCATAACCGCTTGGCATCCTCCCATGGAATCTGGGGATTCAAACTCAGGTCCTTTTGCTTGTGAGGCAAAGACTTTAACCACTGAGCCATCTTCCCAGCCCTGAGATGAATATTTTTTTTGATGCATCAAGTATCAGCGTGAGGCGCATCTCTGAGTGTGGTCATCAAGGACCACGGAAGTTAAATTGCCAAAGTACTTTGATTTTTGGACAGAGAAACTCCTGTCATTTTTGCAAGGAAATTCCTCCGTGTGGGCATTTTATAGCGCCCAGTTCTAGAGTTTGGAGAGAGAGAGGGAGGGAGGGAGGGGGAGAGAGAGAGAGAGAGAGAGAGAGAGAGAGAGAGAGAGAGAGAGAGAGAGAGAGAGATATGAAGGAATGTAGGTATCTAACTCAATTCGGAGCCAAGTAGGAAGGTCAGGCCTGTGACATTCAGGGTCCAGCAGGTGGCGCTCCGGGCAGGCCCTGGTCCAGGGTCTTTAAGGGAAGCAAGGTGGGCGAGGCTGGCTCTTGTGTTCTCCTGGGCAGTGGGACAGAAGTGTCCAGCTCCTGGGCGAATCCAAGTCTTTTCACTCACGTGACAAAACAGAGCGGTTCTGTATCTGCGTCTACCGTTCCCTTTTGTTGGGAAATCGAGGGGTGACAGCAAGCTGCAGCCAGGCCTCCTGCCCCTCTCCCTTCAGTGCTTCATCCCTCTTCTCAAAGGATATCATCCCACACCCCCAAGCACGGCCTTCATATGCATTCCCTTCGCAGTAGGAGAAGTGAATCTCTTAGTATGTTAGTCAAATCATACCATACATCCTCCTACCTGCTAAAACCATTTCCAGGGTTTTCCTTTTTCTCTCAGGAGAGCACATGTCGCCTTGGCATACACCATCCCCCATGTCAAATCCATCCCCGTGTATTTTCTGTCCCCCTGTGATCATTAGACACAGGTGTCAACGTGACAGCTGCAGGCTGAGCTTTGGGCCCAGCTGTGAAGAACTGATAGTTAGGCAAGGCCCTGAGCACGCCTGCAGGAGGTGGTCTAATTATGAGGAAGACCCCACCCACGGCAGATGGTGCCTTCCGGTAGCCAATCATTCAAAAGGAACGCAAGAGGGAGGAGTCAGACCCTCTTGCTCGGTGCTGTGAGCTACCTGTTGGTCGTAACTGTTTCTCCTTCTTCCACACTGCCCGTCCTCCTTGCTGCGGGGCTGCTGTTTTTCGCTGACCTGGAGCCCGGTCCCTTCAGCGTGACTGAGCTTCGGGGACTCTTCCAGAATTTTCCTGCTTTAGCGCCAGACTGGGACTACTTCGGAGTCTTTCCAAGAATCCTCTGGCCTTCAACACTAGCTACTGGCAGTTTGGTTGGACCACTCAGAGTTCATCTTAATCAACCTAATAATTCCCCTTTTATCCACATGGACCTATCCTATTGGTTCTGCTCCCCTAGAGAGCCCTGACTGACCCCCCAACACACACACACTGGCTGCTCCCTAACCTCTTCACCGTAGGTTAGTCTAAAGTCCTTCAGCTCTCCCCCATCTCGAGGCCTGCGCCCCGTCTGACTGCCTCATTGCTCCTGGACCCTTCTCAAACGTCGAGGGGAGGGTCTGTTTAAATGGCGTTTGTTCAGAGCTCAGGTGACAGTGGTCCCTGTCGCACTCTTCTTTTTGCTGTGAGGCAGCACTCCCGCGCAGCACAGGGGAGAAAGGGACATTCCTCCGGCCCATGGTCTCAAAGGGGAGCCGCAGTCCAGCAGAGAGCACAGCTGGAGGCAGAAGCAGAGAGCACAGCGAGGAAGCAGCCTGGCTACCCCAACCACAAGGCCCACCCTCTGCACGCGCCTTCCTGCAGCGAGGCTCCGCCTCTTGGAGATATAGACCCAGGACTGTGTGGGAGGCAATGCATGACAGAGCGCAGAAAAAAAAGAAAACAAGCAAAGAATATTATCTCTTTAGGTGGAGCATTGTCCACCACTGTATGAAATAAAGTCCAAGTCTCCTACCCCATCACCATGATATGCTGGTAAATGTTTTTAGCAGCTCTTGGAGTGGGATTAGGGAGTAGAATAGGTAGGGGGATTCCTGCTTATTTATGTCTGTGGCTTAACTAAGCTGCCTAGGGGAGGTCACTGCCGTCATCTCTGAAATGTGACAGGCAGCCCCTGAGACCTGCAGCCAGACAGAGTCAATACCCCCTAGCGTGAGTCTCCCACACAGGATGATGGCTTCCTTCATGGCTCCACTGAGCTATCCCTCTGTGTAGCTGTTTGCATATCCATCTCTGGAGCTGGAATGGCTCAGGGGTTAACACCTTTGCCTCCCAAACGAAAGGACCTGAGTTTAGAATCCCATGTAAATATGCCTGCTGCAAACAGTGATGGCTTGTGATTCTCGTCCTGGAAGGCAGAGACTGGGAAACCCCAGAGCAAAGCAATAAGGAGGTAGAGCAATCCAAGATGATTCCTGGGGTCACGCTTGAGCCTTCACAGGCACATATAGGCCCCTCTTTTACACATGCCCCCCACATATGTACACACACATGCATGCAAAAAAAAAAATCTCTGTGTCTCTTTACCTCATATGCAAAAACTATGACGTACACTCCGGGAAAATGGTCATTTCTTGTCTACACGTAGGAGTCCCATAAACCAGTTAGTGTCAAAAGCTGTCCTGACCCACACGATTTTTTCATTTTCTCAGCTTCCTTACATAAACAAAACGTCTTTCTTGAAAATAAAGAACCCCTCTGTTCTATTGCTTTTACACCCAGAAAGTTGAAAGGGGAGGGAAGATATTTTGTAAGAAAGGAGGTGAGAGAAGAGAGTTCTGGAAGTACGAGAGTTCGCAGGATACGAGGGAGGGAAGGAGATTACAGTTCAGGCAGCGCACGTGGTCTGGCATTGGCTGCATTTGGCATAGACACGCTCTAACTTTCGTTACACAGAATGCAAAATTTCGCCTTCATCCCATGCCTGGCAGACAGTAGGGACCTGAGTATTTGGCGGATGGAAACTAGTGTAAGAAACTCTTGACGTGGGGTTGCAGGTCTTTCTCCTGTGGTAGAAGAGTTACAGATTCAAGTTAAACACTGGGGCTGGTGAGATAGCTCAGCGGGTAAGGTGTCTGCTTGCAAACCTGGCAACCTAAGTTCAGTCCCTGGAAGCCCACAGGTGCATGTTCTCTCTCTCTCTCTCTCTCTCTCTCTCTCTCTCTCTCTCTCTCTCTCTCAAATATATACATTATTTTTAGAAATCAAATGCATGGGGTAGGTATTAGATGATGAAAATTGGAAACCGGGGCTGAGAAGATAGCTGAGTTGCTAATGCGCTTGCAGCACAAGTGTGAAGATCTTAGTTCAAACCCAAGCCCCATGTAAGAAGCTGGGCGGGTATGTGCCTGCAATCCCAGCACTGGAAGGGCGGAGGATGCCCGGGGCTCACTGGCCGCCAGCCTAGCCCAGTTGCTGGATTCGAGGCCAGTGAGAGACCCTGTCTCAAAAATAATGTTGGTCAAGTCCCTGAGGAGTGACACTGAGGTTGATCTTCTCACGGTGTACCCGCAGACACACGTGCACTCCCCCACATGTGATTCGTCCTGGAAGGCGGAGACTGGGAAACCCCAGAGCAAAGCAACAAGGAGGTAGAGCAATCCAAGATGATTCCTGGGGTGACACTTGAGCCTTCACAGGCACATATAGGCCCCTCTTTTACACATGCCCCCCACATATGTACACACGCATGCATGCAAAAAAAATCTCTGTGTCTCTTTACCTCATATGCAGAAACTATGATGTACACTCCGGGAAAATGGTCATTTCTTGTCCACATGTAGGAGCACACACACACACACACACACACACACACACACACACAGAGAGAGAGAACTGAAGCACTTTCTGGGAGTAAGAACAGGTGTTTCTGCCCCCAATTCCAGAGTCTTCTCCCGAAGGAGACCAGAGGAGCAGAGATCGCGGGACCCGCACTTGAGACTGGGGTGCAGGTGGGAGAGCCTGGGCGTGTCTGGAGATGGTGGCCTAGGGCTGCAGCCTACAGTGTCCTTGGACCCTGGGAAATCCCACGGGGCAGCATCCTGGGTGGGGACGACTTGAGCCGCCCTGGGGGAGATGTGTCCCTCCTGATTGGTCGCTCTCCCACCCAGATAGAGAACACTCAGGAACCCCGAGTTCAGTCCCAGCACTCGCAAACAAAAGCAGAAAAGGAGAAGGAGTCGTGAGTGTGTGTGTGTGTGTGTGTGTGTGTGTGTGTGTGTGTGTGTGTAGACCAGAGATCCATCTCAAGAGTTCTTCCTCACGATGCCACCCGCTTTTCTTTGGACAGGGTCTCTTGCTTTTACTTGACACTATGGGTTTGGCTATGTGGACCCAGGACAGCCCAAGGATCAGCCTGTCTCCACCTCCACAGCACAGCGACTGCAGCCATCACACCTGACTCTGCTCAGTTTTTTTCTCTCGTTTTCATGTGTACACGTGTGCATATGTGGCACATGTATGCACATGGAGGTGTGCAGACACATTCATACGCCTGCCTGTGGAGGCCCGAGGTTGATACTGGAAGCGTCCTTGATTGCTTTTCCATCTCATTGGCTTCAGACTGTCCCCAGTTAACCCAGCGCTCACCAGTGCGGCTAGCCTTGCCGGCCAGCTGCTCAGGGAAATTCTCAGGCTCCATTTCCTGAGGCTGGAATTACAAGCGGCCCACTAAGCCTATTTGGGCCTTTAGGTAGGATCTGAACTCTGATCCTTTTGCTTGCTCGGTAAGCACTGTAATAGCTAAACCATCTCATTGGCCCAAAGCCCAACTTTTTCACATGGGTTCTGGAGGGACTGAACTCGAGTCCCCATGCTTATGCGACCGGCACTTTATCGACGGAGCCATCTCCCCAGCCTGAAGGGTGAGTCTGGACGCAGCCTTTTCCTAGTTATGTGTTGACCTGGGGTTGAAGATTTGAGCGAGCTTGTCTTCTCTTCCTCCCCTTCGCAGTGAAATTCCTTCATAGTGAGACACTTTTATGTGCAGTCAGTTTACATCCCTTGCTTCTGTTAATAAGGAGACTCCTGTTTGAAAGGCCTTCTTGTCTCCTTTCCTCCGCGCCCCCCCCCTTTTCTGTTCTCTGTCCTTCATTTATAGGTTTTGCTTTTACACCTACAGGAAATCCCACAAACACTGGGTAAATAATACTAATCTGTATTTATAGTATCTTGCTTACTTAATGCCACTCTTAGTTCTTACAATGGACTGCCTTTTGAATGTGTGAAAAGATTGGACAAGGTTCTTGTAAAACTGGTTGTCAAATCCTAAATTCGGTAGATGTTCCAAGAATCTATGCTCTTCAGAAAATGATCCCAGCAATGCGCAATGTTTATTTTCTAGAGATTTCAACTACCTTATTTTTGTTTTGATTACTAGGTCCTTTCGGTACACCAAAGACGTGCACATACTCTTCTTGCTTTCTACTTGGAAGACAGAGGCCTGAATAATGTTGCTTTTGACAGCAAAGCAGCCAGGAAGGAAACCGGATCTCCCATGACCCATCATATCTTTCTTAACACTTCAACTTCCTAGCAAAATAAGCTGTAAGTTACCAGCATCAGAAGATTTCTTTACTGCGCAAGACTCATTCAACCTATCACAAAATTGTGAACTTGCTTAAAATAGTATATTTTTTGTGATCATTTTCTGTAACTTGATCTCACACTTCTTGAATGCAAACTTTGTAGATGACCGTGTCATGCCACAGGTGTCCAAAAGTTGGGCACCCTACTTCACATGATTGTCACACTTAGGCACAGGGGTCCACTTGACAGTTGAGGGTTTGAGCTCTGGGCACATTTGTAAAGAATTAGTGGTTGAACCCAGCTCACCTAGAGACAGTAATTGCAAGGATTATGAACAGGAGGGATGGGGTAGGAGGGCCACACCAGAAACAAGGAGAGAAGGGACCATGTTACAGCAGGGAAAATAGGCCTCCACCAAGGACCCAAATAAGTAATGAGACGTCTGATTAAGTTCGCAGACTTTTGTTCCTGATCATTTACTACTGAGGGGGTGTGATCTCACCAGAAGAGGAGGGCATATAGTCTGGCAGATAAAAAGTAACCATTTTGCAAATGGGTGATAGACCCCTCCCTTAGTATGGTTTCCCACTTTTATTACATCTACCTTTGAATGTGCTTTTATCACAAGACTCTAACAGCTTGTTGTCTCTGGCCAGGGGATAACATACAATGCCCACCAGGATGGAGTGAAGGGCATTGCAGGAGCAGCAAAACTGCAAAAGAAAATCAACAAACCACAATCCAGAACTTCAGAGACTCTATATCAACCACTAGAACTAGGCCAGCTTAATCTCTCCCCATCTTGAAGCTCAGGGAAATTTGCAGAAGAGGGGGCGGTAAGAGTGTAAGAGCAAAAGGATGGGAGGAGCAATGATATATAAGATACTCTATACTAGTTAGGGCTGAAGCAATCATAATTGGACTTTGCATGCCCCGCGCATTGTCCAACACACTGTTGACCTCACAAAGTCTAGCATCTGCTAAAGGCACCAAGAGCCTTGGAGGTAAAGGATTGGCAGCCACAGCAGTGTTCCTATACCTAAGGGGAACACGGGAAAGGGTTCAGGGAAAGGCCACTGGGTCCTTGTACGTCATCGGAGAGGAGGGCCCAGAGGAAAATCAGACATGCACAAGAAAGGACTCTCTGGGAATTGGGGCGGGAGGCACTGGGGGATGGGGAGGGAGAGGGGTGGGGAGGGGGAGCAGGGGGTACGGGGGGAGGAGGAGGAAGGGAGGGAACTGGTGTACCTAATAAGTTTGTATGAGCTGAAATAAAAAAAAAATAAAAAAAAAATAATGGAAATGGTGGCTGCCTGCACTTCCAGCCCTGGAAGACAGAGTCTGGGAAACCCCAGGACAAAGTAATAAGGAGGTAGAGCAATCCAGCATGATTCATGAAGTCCCTCTGAGCTTCCACAGGCACACACAGTGCCCTCTTTTGCACATTTGTCCCCACACACAAATAAAAGAATTTAGAAAATAATAAAAATGTTAAAAAAAAAAAAAAAAAAAGAATTAGTGGTTGAGTTAAGCCCAGAGCAAACCTGCAGGAGATTGTCTAGCTGATGGGGAAGGTCCAGCCCATGGTACGTAGGACTAAGCCCTGTAATAAAATACTGAGAGTCTATTGAGGAAGTTGGCATCCTTGTGTACACTTGGACAGACACGCTGGTCTGGCAAGTAAAGACTGTCCCTCTCTCAGCTGTTATGTAGAGATGGTGTGGCCAGTTCCTTTGGCCCTGGTGTTAGTGTGAGCTCTCCTGTCAAGCTGCACTGAGAACTGTAACTGGAAAATCGTAAGAGAAAATAAAGCCCTTGTTCCCTTAAGCCATTTGATGGTGATTTATCAACAATGGTGCAGGCTGACTGCAACAATGATTATAGTTATAATGCATATACAAAATGTATTTATAATACAATCACCCAACGAAAGCAATCCAAATATTCAGGGCCCAGAAAAAATATGGTTAAGAAAAATCAGGCATGGCTCAATAGATAAACAGACAATCAAATATTCAAGAATCAACAGTCGGCAAGGCATGGTGGTGCGTGCCGCCATCCCAGTATTCGGGAGGCAGAGGTGGAAGGATTGGTATAAATTTAATGACAGCTTGTTCTATATAACAAATTCCAGTTTAGTCATATAGTGGGAGTTAAAAAAGGGTTATATAGCGGGAGTTATAAAAGAAAAAGAAAAAAGAAAGGAGAGAGAGAGAGAATGAATCGTTTTTTTAAGAGTTAAGGTTAACTTTAAGACATTTACTAACACAGCTGGAGAGATGGCTCAATGGTTAAAGCCTTTGCTTTGCAAGCAAAAGGACCTGAGTTCAGATCCCCGATCCCTCATAAAAATGCCAAGTGGATAAGGTTGTGGTCTGCAATTTTAGCCCTGGCAGGGAGATCCTGGGAAACCCTAGAGCAAAGCAATAAGGAAGTAGAACAATCCGAGATGATTCTTGATGTTTACCCTTGAGCCACCATAGACACAGACAAGTGTCCTCTGGTAAAATGCACATGTGCACACACACGCACACACGCACGCACACACACAATTAATTAATACTTTCATATGTGCATATGTGTGTACATGTATGATGTATGCATGTGTGTTTGCTTGTAAATGTACGTGCATTATACTGGTACATGTACATTTGTGTAACATACAGAGGCTTGAAGTAGATACTGAGAATCATTCTTGATCACATCATAATGGGCTCAAGGTCTTTATCCAAATCCAGAGCTCACTGATACGCCTAGTCTCCAGCCATCTTACTCTGGGGATTCCCAGTCTCTGCTGTGGACTGGATCACAACAGGCTGCTACACCAGCCCAACGATTTATGTGGGGCCGGAGATCAGAACTCTGGTCCTTCCATTTGTGTGGCCAGCACTTTAACCACGGAGCCATCTCTCCAGCCTGGTGCTGATCTCTTTGCTGCGTTTCCATGGGACCATGCGAGCTCTGGCTCCAGGTCTGGTTTTGTCTTGACAGAGACTTGCCATTGAGAAAAGATCTGGCGTGTACAGTACTGCTGCTCATGGGTCTGTCACCCCGAGGCGAGGCAGGACAGTCCGTGGAGGAAGAGAAGCAGCAGAGGAGGTGAGGAGAGAAGTATCCTGGGGAAGCATGCTCCCTGGTGGAGACCTGCGTCTTCTAGGACGCTCCATTGGTCCTTCCTGTACTGACTGGACCACTCCGTTGTGATCTGCCCAACTCTCCCGAGGAAAGCCCGTCTCGGTTCATTGTGTATTTAGAAAAAGAAGATAGACGTGACAGGAAGGACCTGGGGGAAGGGAGAGAGATACTCTCCATCCATTTTACAGGATTGTGATGGGAACAGGGCTAATGAGGATGCCTTTCCATCAGCCTCCCCCTAAGCGCACACACACATCCAGAGAGAGAGAGAATCACAGTATTAATTGCTGCTTCCTTCAAACAGAAGGGAAGGGGGTTTGCTACAAGCCAAATGACAGATGCCTCTATTGTTGCTTATTGTGAAGCGCCGGGACAGTCACTGTGGGTTTGCAGACACACGTTCATGCCCTCCTTAGTGTATTTACCAGGTTATGGTGGTAATTTAGCAAATACATGAGAACTTTGAAATTTATATTTGGTTCATTTATTTCCAGTCATCTTTCGGGATTCTTGCATGGAGCCAAAATATAACCCTTGGATAAGCCACAAAGAAATGGGTAACTGGGGGGCTGGAGAGGTGGCTCAGGGGTTAAGCCTCTGCCTTGCAGGCAGAAGGTCCTGAGTTCGATCTCAGATCCCATGTATAGACGCTGGGCGGAAGCCGGGGACGGCCTGCGCTTCTGGTCCTGGTAGGGCGCGAGCCTGTGAATCCCGGGGCAGGAGGTGGAGGCGTCCATGGTGTTCCCGATTCGTCCGTGGTTCTACACACACACATACACACATGCGCGCGCACATACATACATACACACACGCACAATTGAATAAATAATAATAAAATTTTTTAAAAAAAAAGAAAGAAATGGGTAACTGGGGTTGTTATGAAAGTCAACTTGCAAAAACCTCAGCTTCTATACCAATGAAAGCTCCCTGAGCTGACTTGGCCCCTAAACTTGAACAGCGAGTGAATCATGTGTCTATGGCGATGTTTGCCTTTAAGACCTAGTGGGTTCTGCTAAAATCCCAAAGACATGGAACAAGAAGATCCTGTTTCATCATTTTCTGGGTCTTGAGATTTGTAATAATTGCCAGTGTAATAATAATCAGCAGTGACGTTTGCAGATCCTATTCTCAGTGCTGACCAAAAAAAAAAGGGGGGGGGTGCTTGGTTGACTATGACTAGGGACACCTATTTGTGCACTTTTCTTAAACTGCTTCGCCCCGCACCTATAGATGAAGGAGAAACCAAATGTGGATATACATGCATGAAACATTGTGAAATCTTAAAGAGGAAATTATGACACGTGGTACAGGCGGGCTGAACCTTGACGACATTACACTGTGGGGAAAAAAGCATCACAAAAAGATACACACTGTATGATTGGACTTTTATGAAGTAGCTAGGGCTGTCACACTCAGGAGTGCAGAAAAGAGAAGGCAGTTGCTAATGTCACAGGAGAAGTGACAATGGGAAGTCTCCACCTCTTCATTTCTTGGGCTCAGAGTTTCTGCTTTGCAAATGGGACCTTCTGGTGAGTTGCACAGCAGTGTGAATGTACTTAACATTACTAAACTTCATAATGGCCACAATGGTGTATTAGTTACTTTTCCTATTGTGTGCAAATATCTGAGGAGAAGGAACTTAAGGGATCTGTTTTGGCGTAGAGTTCAAGGGAATACAGTTTGTACCACTTAGATACATGTGCTAACTTGACAATTGGAAACTGAGTTTTTGGGCATACTTATAAGGAGTTGTTTAGCTCAGACAAGCCTATGGGAGATTATCTAATTGGAGTGGGAAGAACCAGCCATGGTAGGTGGGGCCATCTCCCCCCTCTCCCTCCGCAGATAGATGAGTGGAGAGAGCTGGTTCAGTGTTTTGGGGGATCAGCATGTTGGAAAGCGTTCCCCTCTCTGTTTTGCCTGTAGATGTAGTCTGGCCAGTTCCCTAAGGCTCCCGATATTGGGATGAGTTCTCCTGCGATGTTAATGAACCATTTCCAGAAGCTGTAAGCCACTGATAAGCCCCTTGTTCACTTACATTATCGGGTCAAGCATTTCCGTCGGCAACAGAAGGAAAACTAGAACAGAGTTCATCCTGCAGAGAAGTCACGGTGCAGGGCCCTCACGTCGGGTCTGTCGTCAAGGAGCCGGGAACACTGGTGCTCGACTCCCTTTTCTCCTTTTTGTGCAGTCTGGGAGCACAGCCCAGGGGCTGACACTCAGGGCAGGGTGGGTCGTCCCTCCTCAGGTAAACCTTTCCAGAAACACTCAGGTAGACACACCCAGTGCTGTGCTTCTTAGTGATTCTAAATCCAGTCAGGTTGACTGTGAAGCTTGAACACTGCAGATGGTAAACGTCATGTGACTTGTATTTCGATTTCATTACAATTAAAAAAAAATCTTAGGAAAAGAAAAGAACACAGCCGCCCCCTCCCCCTTAATACATACCACGACTCTGTCTTGGAAGTTCAAGTTCTCATTCTCCTCAAACATTTTCCACTGAATTGCTACTTGGAGAGTATGGGAGGTAATGAGGACTTGGAATATTTGAAGTGCTTTGAGGTTTGGCGTTGTGAATCCCAAGCGAATTCAGTGACATAATACCAGAAAGGCTCATGTGGATGCTGGGAGTGGAGTTGGGTGGGGATTTCTAGCTGTTTCTAGTTATAACTTTGACCTTTAAGATAATTCTCAAGAAAGACTTGACTTTATGACTTTCAAGTGATCCAAGCCTCCGCCACAAAGGAACTGTATTTTGTTCTCCGCTGGAGTTAATAGGCTGCAAATTTTTCCCCCTTAGAGTTGGCACTTAGAAAGTCATCTTGAATTCTATTTCTCTCTTTTTGGCGTGGTTTTAAACATATATTCATTTAAGTTTAACACCACCTCCGTTTTCTTAACCTTTAAGCTTGACAGAGTCATTTTTCTTAAGATGTTCTCTCCTTCTGTTTCATTTTTCTCCTCCTCTTCTTCAGAATTCCTCCTCCTGGTATGCAGCAGAGGGCTTTGTTTTTGAGAGGAAAAAGTTTGGCAACTGGCTCGTTGGCTGCGAAAGTCCTGCACAGATTCTTAAGCACTTGGATTTCCTGACTGACCTCAGTCCCTCGCTCACATGCAGAGAGATCCAGGAAGCCTTTCAAAGTTGTGGGGGACACTTTGTGGACATTTTCCTGTCCTCAGATTACTTGGAAAGACAGATATGGTACGGAAATGCCATGTGTATTTAAAGATGATTCTATCGCGAGCCCACCTGTGTGCACAGAGCGGGGGAAGTGGACAGGCCTGTGCCCCTCCTGTCCCTTCTCCCTGCCCAGGCAGTGGGGTTGGCAGGGATCCTGGCCCTAAGATCAGTAGCCCCTTGTCCCTTCATGCAGGGCACAGTACTTCTGATTCCTTAGCTCATTTGCTAAGTCTTTCTGGATATTTTCCTCCTGTGCTAGATTACATTGCCAGAGTGTTACCTGAAATAAGGCTCAATCCTGACAGGAGCGTAAAATTAACATTGCAGGAGGTAAATATTGCCAGAAGAATGTGTTGGTCAACAGCCGATACAATGGGTTGTTTTAATTACACAATTGTTAATGAGGACATTTCACCATCACAGCTAGTTCTCCTGAGTGCTTGTTCTGTCGTACATTGTGCTGCGCTCGGGAGAGACTCCTGAGGTCCTCTGGAGACTCTATAAGGGAGGCCAGGTACCACTGCGATCCTGTCTTCCAGCTGAGGAGACGGGGAATGGAGATCAGACAAACTCCCCAGAGACTCACATCTGGAAAGTAGGGGGCTGAGGTTGGATGGTCTGTTTCCTGGCTCCATCAGGTCCCTTTCCAGAACTGTCCCTTGAGTTCAATCAGCCTCTGGATCCCCAGGGGTTCCCCGCCCATGGAGCCAACCAACTGTGGCTTGCACATCTTTGGGGGGAGGGGGAGAATTGCATCCCTGTTGAAAGTGTCAGGTTGGTCCTTCTTATTCTCCGAACAATACAATGTGGCAAGGATCTACATAGCTTTTACAATGTATTAAGTATTACAAGTGATAAGGAGATGATTAGCATACAGAAGCATGCATGTTAGCTATATGCAAATACTTTGCTGTCTATACAAGGGACTTGAGCATCTACAGATCTTGACGTTACACGGGGCCTATCCCTCATGGATATCTACGAACAACTGTATGTGTCACAAAGTGGATTCCCAGGACGCATCACCACCAATGCAATGAGAATGATGAAGGTCACTGTGGAGCACAGGTAGTCTTCCAACAGTCTGTACATCGAAGCTGGAATCCTGAATGTCACAATATTAGAGGGGGACCTTTGGAAGGTCAGTGTTCAGATGAGGGTGGACTTCTCACCATCGGATTAGTGACCGAAAGTGACCAGAAGCTACCCACTCCCTACTAAATGAGCACATTCAAGATGGTGGCTGTGTGCTCCCTGGGAACCGAGGCTGCTGGTACCTTGAGCTTGACCTTCTCCGTCTCCAGGACCGTGAGAAATAAGCACCTGTGTAAACCGTGCACTGACAGTAGTCTCTTACATAATTCTTACACATTTGAGAAAATATCCTACACGTGTCCCTGTCTCAGAAGACAGATGAAGAAGGAACCTGGGAAAATAGCTCTGTCAGTAAAGTGTCTGCGAACAAGCTGCATCTACGGTCAGGAAGCAGAGGGAGAAGAAGCTGGTGCGCAGCCTGGTTTCTCGTGGGTGTGCGTGGTCAGGCTGCATTATATACACGCGTGTGCACGTGTTCTCACTGTGCATTTGCTTGTGGAAGCCAGAGGTCAACGTCAGGAGTCCTTGTCTATCTTCGTACACTTACATTTTTAGATAGGGTCTCTGAACTTGGAGCTCTCCATTTCAATCACACTGGCCAGCAAGCTCCTGCAATCTGCCTTTCTCTGTTCTTACATCTGACTCCAGCACTGGGTTACAGACATGGGCACGGCTTTCACGTGGGTACCACTGATGAGACACTGGTGATCAAACGCAGCAATTCATGCTTACACAGCAAGTATTTAACAGCAGAGCCATGTCCTCAGCTCTGGGCTGTCTCCTCTTTACTCAGTCCAAGACCCTCCCCCATGGGATGGTGCCAACCATATTCAAGATGGGCTTCTCTCCTGTTACACTTTCTGTAAACACCCTTACAGACGTGCCTCTAGGCGCGATTCCCAAACCAGCCAAACTGACAACGAAGATTAAGCTGTCACATTGTCTTAATTTATTTAACCACAAGATGTGGGTCTAATAAAGGCCCAGATGAGTAAGAGTGCAGAGGGACCCTGCTTCGGCAGCTCTACCCAATAAATATCTGTAAGCACATCAAAAGAACAAAACAGGGAGGATTCATTGTGCAATCTATTACATCCCTGTCATGAAATATTCGCTTTGTGAAGCGGCTTGATATTTACCATAGCTTGTGCCTGTTGAGGGGTAGGGAGGGGAGAGCGACACTTACTGGTGGAAACAGCAAACTGCATCAAAGTTTTAGCATGGAGACAGGCTGTCTTGAGAGCTTGTGTGTGTGTGTGTGTGTGTGTGTGTGTGTGTGTGTGTGTGTGTGTGTAGGTGACATCAAGAATCACCCTGGATTGCTCAACCTCCTTATTGCTTTGTTCTGGGATTGCCCAGGCTCTACTTTCCAGGACCAGAAGTGCAGGCCACCGCCATTTCCACACAGCGCATGGTTTCCTCACGGTTTTCATGCGGGATCTGGGATGGAACTCATGTCCTTCTGCTGGTGAGTCAGAGGCTTTAACCCCTGAGCCATCAGGCTTAAACCCTGGAGCTCTCATTTCTGTTTTTATGGCAGTGACTGACCTCTGTGGCTTTTCAGATCTCAGCCACATGTTCCATTCTAGGTTCTTTGCTCTTCAGACCATGTTAGGGGAAGTGAGGAGGAAATTCCGCTGCATTCAGAGCTATATACACTCACGACAATGCAAACAATGCATTTGCAGTAAGCATCAACCCACAAATGAACTGCACAAGTAGACTTGATTAGCTTTGTCATTCAGAAGAATATATAAACATAAGTACACACGCACGCATACGATCATTTAACACCTACAGTGGGTGTTTTATTTTTTTTAATAATTTTTATTATTATTATTATTTATTCAACTGTGTGCATGTGCGTATGTATGTGCGTGTGTGTGTGTGTGTGTGTGTGTGTGTGTGTGTGTGTGTGTCTGTGTATGTGTAGAACCACGGACGAATTTGGGAACCACCATGGACGCCTCCACCTCCTCCTTGTTAACTCTGCCCCGGGATTCACAGGCTCCGCCCTACCAGGACTAGAAGCGCAGGCCGCCCCTGCCTCCACCTGGAGTCTATACGTGGGATCTGGGATCCGAACTCAGGACCTTCCGCCTGCAAGGTGAAGGCTTAACCCCTGAGCCACCTCTCCAGCCCTACAGTGGGTGTTTTAGAGGTAAACCTCCACAGACAAAAATAAGTCTTTCATGCTTACTTTTTGACACAAATTACAAGCTTGTTGGACATCAACAATTACTGTTTTGAATTGAAACTCATCAAGTTTTGTCCATATTACCCGATTTCAAATTCTGGGCTCATACATTGACTTGTAGCGCCAAAAGCATACCAATGCGTTTCTCCCTGTAAATGCCGAGCGGATTTAGCAGCCATCTGATCACTAGTGTCATCTGTTGGTGCGATGCAGTATGACAGGGTCGATCTTGTGCAGCTAATGTGACGGAGGCCACCAGGGAGTGGCTGGTAAATGGGATTCAGTGCTGAAGAGCAGAGGGGAACTCAGGCTAACTAGCAATCTGAACACTGACACGGTGTTTGGTAGTAGGGCTATTTTGTTTAGATATAATATTCATATTGTGATTAAATTAAAATGTCCTCATGTATGTAAGAATATATAGAGAGATAATTGGTGGTGAATAAAAGATAAAAAATATAGGGCAGACCTGGGTCCTTGCACCTCATCGTAGAGGAAGACCCAGAGGAGAGTTTGGCCTGCACAGTAAAGGATGCTCTGGGGATTGGGGGGGAGACCCTGGGGGATAGGGAGGGAGGGGCAGAGGGGAGGGGGGAGCAGGGGGATGGGGGGAGGAAAACAAATATGGGTAGACCTGATGGCTCAGGGGTTAAAAGTGATTATTGCCACGCCTTGCAGCCTGAGTTCAACTCCCAAAACCCACATACTGGAAGGAGAGCCAACTCCTACAAGTTGTCTTTTCACACACACACAAACACACACACAAGCACACACACACACACAAGCACACATGGGCACGTACATATCCATAAACACACAGATAGACAAACAAATAAAATAGAAGGTAGAATTTACTCTAAAATAATATTAGCAATTCTAGGCACCTTCAAGACCCGGTAGGTGATACAAACCAGACGACGATCACAGTTGCTAGGACCCCTGGAGTACTTACAAGTGTCGGATTTATGGAGACAGAAAGCAGAGGGGAAGTCGCAGGAACTGGGGATCAGGAGAAAAAGGGAATCACACTATTTCATAGCTACAGAGTCCCAGCTTTTCAAGGAAACAAGTACCCGGGGATGGGGGGGGTAGGACCACAGTGAGTCCATGCTGAACCCCCTGACTACGCAGTGGAAACTACCAACATCACGCATACCTTGCGAGGTGAAAACTTTCAGTCACGGGGCCTTGGGGTACAGATGGGAAGAGACTGGCCAAGAACTCACTTTCTGTGTTTAAAGAAAATTTCTTCTTTTCCCCTCTCCCTAAAGAAACTCTTAGTCCAGGAGAGGAGAGAAAATGTGAACAGGAATCTCTTCTAAAGACAGAACCAGACAAACCACAAGAAGCCATGAAGACGTCTCCAGGATCTCACGATGAGCCACGTGCCCAATCAAACAGGCCACATGTGGCCAGGCCACACAGGGCCAGGACCGTAACACACAAGGCACACACTGGACAGGGGAAAGCTCACCTCCTGCTGGTTACCAGACCTGAGAGAGGAATCCCGGAATGTGGAGAGCAGCGAAGGCGATGGCTGGCTGTGCCGCCCCAAGAGCAGGGGTCCCACGCTGCTCACATACTCACCTGAGTGAAGACATGATTTCCCACAGAGAGACAGAGAGGGGGACAGACAATTTTAGTCCCATTGCTGAGCGCCTCCTTTAGCTCCGGCCACTCCTGGATGGAGTTCTGTCTGCACATCGTGAAGTTCTCTGCTCTGAGTTCTCCATCCCGTTAGGCAGTGTCAGAGCAGAGCCATGCTGGAAGGTCTTTGGAGGTCACCCCCGCTTGTGGGATGAACCTGAAGGAACATATCCACTCTGCAGGAACTGGTTCTAATCCCCCACGGCCACAGCGATAAGGTCTGAAGTTGCCAATTTCCCCCCAACCCTGTGTTTATGAAAGGGTATGCAGATGGGCCTCCTTTGCAGACGAATTCAGCACATCAGAGAAACAGCTCCACTATGAGGTCCCGCCCAAGGTCAGCCGGGCTCCCCCCGCCCCCAGATGAATGTAGACCAATCAGATGCAGGGACCTAAAGCTCCAGTCAGATTTGTAGAAACTGGAGCTAACCAATGAGGAAAAGCCACTTTTCCTGGGCCTGCCTAACCCTATCAATACCCCTGACTCTGGCAGCTGTCTCGGGCTCCCATATCCCTCACTGACTCTATGTCTGAGAGTTCCTTTCACTCTCTTGCCCCTCGTTGACTTAGGAGCTCCGTTCTATTCTCTCCTCTGATAACTCTGCCTTGATTCTCTACACATGTTCTGGTCTCAGTTTTCGACCCCTGAACACAAGCACCTGGACATAAAACCCAGCCACGCCAGGAGTCACGTGGACTCTGTACACGCCACACACCGTCCTGTCCAATGGGGATGGGAACAGAAGGCCAGGCGGTTCCTCCTACTGGTTCCCTCCCAGAACATTCTGGCTAGTCTGAGAATCACCAGTAAGACAGGTGAGGGCTGGAGCTGGGGGAGGGACGGAGAGGGGGGTCGTCAAGATGAGAGGGCCTGTTTCTGGGTCCACCCCCTAGTCCCGCAGGCTTCGAGATGCAGCTGTGTCCAAGAGGGAGGAAGCTGCTTACGGAGTCTGCTGTGCAGCGCACTCGCCGAGCAACCGTCTGCTTGGTGCAAACCAGGAAAGAGCCAGAGGTGAGAAAGAAACAAGGCCAGCTGGGGGAAGGGAGAAAAGGAGGAAGGGAAAGGGGGTGTCAGCGGTCTCCCTTTCTGACTGGAGAGGCAGGATCCTCACCTGCCAGGTAGTTCTGTAGGTATATGTAGGGGAGCATGCTGCCCCCCCATGTTCCTTAGGAACGACGACATCTCGTCCACTAGTTAACACACTTCTCTAGACCTTGACAGGCTGGAGATTCAAGGGACGGATGGTGCTCCTGGAATGCCGGGAGCGGAAATGATAACCCTCCTCTCCCTCTGTCACTCCAGGGATTCTGTGCTTCTCAGCCTGAAGTACGTTCAGCCGCCTTCTGCCTGTGCTGACAGGGAATCCTTGCATGCCTGCTTTGTATGTGCCACGGTGTGTGGATATCTGTGCTTCCTAGTAACAGCAGCCAGGCAGCACCGAGAGATAATCCAGAAGGG
The DNA here is from genome assembly GCA_023101885.1 of Typhlomys cinereus. NCBI lineage: Eukaryota > Metazoa > Chordata > Mammalia > Rodentia > Platacanthomyidae > Typhlomys > Typhlomys cinereus. Next base: position 3,003,820 of record JALPQD010000244.1, on the reverse strand, counting down.
GGAACCCCTGAAGTCCTCTGGCGATGCACAGACAGATGCTCCAGAAGGGGGAACCCCTGACGTCCTCTGGCGATGCACAGAGAGATGCTCCAGAAGGGGGAACCCCTGAAGTCCTCTGGCTATTTTGAGTTAACTCAGATCATCAGTTCTCAGCAATGGTCACTGGTGCCCGGTATATGTGACCATCTTTTTTATTACTTGTTTCATGACTTTATATCTTCCATTTATTTATTCGTGTGTGTGTGTGTGTGTGTGTGTGTGTGTGTGTGTGATGTGTAAGTGTACAAGTGCCATGGCATGTATATAGAAGCCAGGGGACAAATTAATTTCACAAGTCAACTTTCTTTTTCTTCCATGTGAGTTCTGGGGCCTTGAATTCAGGTCACCCGTGGCAAGCACCTTCACCCACTAAGCTATTCTCACCGAGCTGAGCCTCATAATTTGTTAAATATTTAAACAGTGATGAACCATCTGTCTTACTCTAGGCTCCTGAATGTTACTGGCGGGTTTATGAGATGCTTCTCAAAGTGTGTTCCAAGGAGCACCTGTAGCAGGAATATTGCTTGTTTCAAACACAAACCTCCAGCCCCACCCACCACCTCCCTGAATCAGAATCTCTAGTATCTGCTCTCAGACAACCCCCCTCCCTCGACTGTGGCCCCAATCTGCACAAGAATTCCAGAAACACTTGTAACTGGGAGAAAGAGCAGGAGAGCTGGCCCCAAGGGCAGGAAGCTTGGAGGAAGAGAAGGGACTAGCTCAGGCCAGGGCAGGAGGTCACCCTCTGCCAGAGCTCCCCCCATAACCTCAGCAGCTTGTCTTAACAGTCAGGCCTGAGCTCTGCCCAGGAGGTGGCTGCAGAAATCTCTAGATCTTTAAAACAGGGCAGGAGGGCAATTGGGTCGTTCTACCAATCAGAGGCTTTCCGTGGACCTCTCTGTTGAAGGAAGTGTCTGAGTCAACTTGACATAGAGAGAAAAGGCACTGTAGGGGCCAGAGTTAGTCCTTCTAGGATCTGCAGGGAGTACAGACTGTGGCATCCCACGATTCTGGGTTCAAATCCTGCATTCATTATCTTGAGGATAGTACCTCAAGGTTGATTTATCTTATCCATAAGATGGGCTTTCTAGCACTCTGTAGATTTATATCAGAATAAAAGGCAATACCAAGTGAAAGCCATCCAGGACACCATTGCCTGCGACCTGACCTGGCCGTGTCCTGACCTGGCTGTCACAGAGAAGAAAACGGGACCTCTGGACCCTCCACACAGGAAGCCACTGAGGCCGTGGTGTCAGCCCCGTGCCAGAGCCATGCTTGGTCAGTGAACCCGTAAGTTCCAGAGAGTCACATGGGCAAGCTGTGCTTGGGGACATTTCCAAGGATGCCCGGTCTATTCCCAAGTTTATGACAGCTGTAGCGCATGAAAGCGCCCGAGACAGCTGTGCCATACCGAAGGCGACCAGCAGGGGGCAACAGAATCCAAGCAACCGTGTAAGGCTTAGTAAAAAGCCGAGGACTGCGGCGCAGGAAGCCCAAAGAATAGGGGGGGTCCAGTTGTAACAGTGTCCTTTGGTTTTCTTTATCTCCTATAAGGCTTAACATGAAACTGGTTCTCAAACTTGGCTGCATGCAAATCACCTGGGGGTTAAAAACGCTTTTAACTTTTTTAACCACAGGTGATTCCCACTAATGGAGGGGCCACTGTAACAGGGCCCTCATTTCTCCCTCACTGGAGACTGGCTTTCAGTGCACAGAACTATTCCAAGACCCTCTTAGCAACAGCACTTCTTCTCCATTCACCCAGCTCTGTCGAGACCAGGGCTGTCCAGACCAGGGCTGTCCAGCTGCTCTCCCACGCACAGATTACCTGGCTAATGTACAGAAAGCTCTGCACGTTGGGTTGGGAGGAGTTCTACACTTCTAGCAAGGTCCAGAGGCTGCCCGACGCGCAGGTGAGGTCACAAGCTCCGTGCTGTGTCTCTGCCTGTGCCTGTGCAACTGCTCTCCAGCTGCTTTCCCTGAATGCACAGGAACCGCAATGCACAGGAACGGCCACACTTTGCTCTGGACAACCTGGCATTAATATGCCTGAGCAGCTGCTAGACGCCTGTCCTTTCTCGCAGTGCCTCTGTCTCTGGTAGTCCCCTTCCTCCTGGGGACTGATTTTCAAACACATTCCACCAACCCTGCCCGCATCTAGCACATCTTTTCTCTCTCTGTCTCCTGGACAGTATGTCCTCTGCCTCTCACCGCCGCCGGTACCAGGCAGCAGGGCTGATGAATTCATGAAAGCCAGCAATGCCGCACCTGCCTGCCCTGCTTTGCCCCTTCCTTCCTGTGCCAAGTAGTCATGTCTCACCTCCGCCTCCTGACCGGCCCTCTCTGGTGCTTCTGCACGTGCCTTCTGCACCACGATGGGCCGGTTTCTTGGGGTCTGGGGGTTACAAGCTGTCTTTTCATTGGCAGATGGCTCCTGACATCCTGTGGACTTGGATGCTTTGCTGCTGGAGCCACAAGAGCGGCTGGTCGCCGGCTTTCCTGTACCCTGACTCTCATCTCAGTCTCATCCTGACCCCACGACTCTGCCCGCCCCATGTGGCCACACAAGAAGAGAGCAATCGACGGAAGACTGGCCAATGAGAAAATGAACGCGTGAGGTTCGCCATCTCTGCACTTGGCAGCTGGCACTGGGATCTGCCAGGCACCTCTGTGGGAACTCGACTGACCGAGGAGACCGAGGCGCAGCTACCGTGTCTGCGCTACGCTGCCATCGTGCGGAGGCGACGGAAAGGGAGCCCCCTCTGAACACCCCCGGAGGATGACCCCTTCGTTCATCTATTTGCCACCGGGCTGGGGGGCTAGTCTGGCCCTTCACACACTCCCTCGAGTTCTCCTCTCTGAGTCTTCAGATCTCACCTCCAACATCTGTGGGTCTCACCCGAATTCACATGCTGAAACCCCAACTTGAAGTGGGATGGTATTGGGAGATGGGGCCGTTGGGAGTCATTAGCTCATTGAGGGTGGGGCCCTGATGAATGGGATTAGAGCCCTTCTAGGACCCGCCTCCCCTCCCTGTGGACCCGCCTCCTCCCCTCCCTGTGGACCCGCCTCCTCCCTGTGGACCCCCCTCTCCCCTCCGTGTGTCAACAGGCAAGTTTATCATTTCTTCACCCCTCAGCCCAGCTCCCTCCCTCATCTTCCCTGTTGCCCTGAGCAGCACAGGGCAGGGGGAGGCGCTCTCAGGGCCGGTAGGGAATATGTGGGCGGTGATTTAGAGCATAGGAGGGAGGACCATCTGCACTCTTGGGGGAGACCATGAGGCACACGTTTTGCCCCGACGGAATCACAGTGCCCTGCTTTGGACAGGCAGAGGAGGAAACAGGGGGCCTCCAAGAGTCTAGGACACAAAAGGATGAGACCCTAGGATGTTTCCATGAGACGCTGCCCGGAAGGGTGGGAAATGAGCCCCCGCAGCCTTCTGGAGGTCACTGTCCTGCAGCGCGGCGCATCCTCACCACAAGCCCAGAGGATAGCTGAGTCAGGAGCGCGCAAATGCCTTCAAGCCCCGCGGGTCACTGCCCGGTCCAGGGAGGAGGAGGAGGAAAGCCCACTTGGGGGAGGGGATCCTCAGCAAGGGAGATCGGTTGACCTGGGTTGTGGCTATTTCTTTCCTTGCAAGTGTCTGGAGCCTCCCAGACAGAAGCTCACCTCCCCTCTCCTACAGCTTAGCAGGATCTGACCTCAGCTCATCTGCTCACTTCCGGGTCGCTTTGGTCTACCGTATCCACGTTACAGACCAAGGGCTCAGATGCTTCCCTTGAAAGAGGTCATTCCCCACCCCACCCCACCCTACCCCACCCCCCAACAATTTCCTCAATTCTAGAACCCGGTCCTCACTCCAGCCCTACAAAGCATGCCTAGAGCATGTTGGAGCAAGGTGGGGGAGGGGCAGCTTTCCAACCCTGGGATCTAAGCCACAGAGTGTGCACCCCTCTGCCGGCTTACTGTCTCCTCCACTGCATGGAATTGGTGGCTTATGTCTTTGACGTCTTTGCAGACAGGATCCTCACCGTCCTGTTTTCCTAAGGAACCTGCAATCATGGAACCAACCTGTCATAGTTAGGGCACAGGTTGACAGCTTGACAGTTGAGAGTTTGAGCTCTGGGAACATTTGTAGAGAATTAGTGGTTAAGCCCAGAGCAAACCTGCAGGAGATTGTCTAGCTGATAGGGAAGGCCCAGCCCGTGGTGGGTGGGACTAGGCCCTGGAATAAAACACGGAGAAGTGGTTGAGAGAATTGGCATCTTTGTGTACACTTGGCTAGACATGCTGGTCTGGCAAATAAGGACTGTCCCTCTCTCAGCCGTTATGTAGAGATGGTGTGGCTAGTTCTCTCAGCCCTGCAACACAACCTCTCCAGGGAGATCTGTGGTTTACCCAATCAGCCCCACCCAACTCAGGGAGATGTCATCTGTCACCTGCATCACTACTGGTCCCCATCTTGCTCCTCTCTATCCCTGGCCCTTTCCCTCCAGAGTGGACCGGATCACATCTCACTCCAGCTCTGATCCCTTTGCCTGTCTCTCTGCTTGCGGTGGTCTTTGTGTCCCTTGTCATTTGCCACGTGGTATTTCCTCAGCCTCGCAGAGAGAGGAGGCCCTAGAGGGGCTCGCCCCCCCCGCTCTGAGCATGTGTAAACAGTTCCCATCATTCCTGCATGCTCCTCTGCCCTAGACTGATGTGGGCCTTCTCCGTGCTAGTGGCAACCTCTTCTAACTTCGCAGAAGCTTTGATCTACCAGTGTTGCATGCCAGTGCCGTGACTTCGTCTCTGCTCCCGTCACTCCTGGATGAGCCCTCCAGGGCAAGGGTTGGTGCCCTGCAAAACTTAGCAGCCTGGCAGAGGTCAGAGATCAGGCCCTTGGACATCTTTGTGCTCAACAATGCTTGTGCACGTGTGGTTCCATCCATGTCACCTGAGTGACTTGCTGCAAATCAGATTTGTAGTCCCAGTGCAGCTCTGCCTAGTCATGGAGCTAGGCGTGGGGCAGAGGACTCAGTTTACCCATGCTGCATGTTGAAGTAGACAATGCTGAATGGAATGTGCAGTTGCTGGTCAGCCGAGCCAATCAATCACAGGGGTGGAGACCAGCTGAGGACAGAATTCTAGTTCCTGACCTTATTCCTGGGCACGCAGGACCTTGCTGCAGGTGTTGCCATTAGCACACACAGGAATCTCAGACAGGAAAGACCCTGATTGTTTTCCAAGTACCATGGCTGGGTCATCCAGGCTGAACTCTGTGTCAATGACACCCAACTGTGACCCCCATAATCTCAAGTTCAAAACATTTGTAGACTGTGATAGTAAATACCTGGCATTAACTAAGATCAGCTGAGACCACCTGAAGAGATTATCTGGATAATACAAAGATCAGCCCTAGATCCCATCGGGACCTCCCCAGATCTCATTGAAACCTCCCAGTAGTGGACCAGATAAAAGGAACCACAGAACAGGAGACGAGGAGAGGAGAGACTTTCTGAAGCTATGCTCTTCCCCTGCCGCCCCTTCGACCCTCCAGCAATCCAACCCTCCAAGTCTTCAACGTGACTAGAGACTCTCCAGGAATCCTCCAGCCTTCAGATGTCACCCACTGGATTATGGACTGAATAGCTACTGGCAACTATCATTAGACTACCTTGACCATATCTCGTAAGCCAACTCAATAAATTCCCTTTTTATATATTCATTCTGTTGATTCTGTGACTCTAGAGAACCCTGAGTAATACGCAGAGGGAACTGGATCCCTATTGTCCTAGAGAAGCCACCATACTGGCAGTGAAAAGTGTCACACTGAAAGACTGAGTGTCGGACTTTATACAGCCTTCAATGTCTCTCTCTCTCTCTCTCTCTCTCTCTCTCTCTCTCTCTCTCTCCAGTTCTTGGATGTATTTGCTGCTGGTGATACCTAGTGTTTCACTTATTTATTTTTATTTTTTTTGTGCATTGACACTTTCATTGACAAAACAATGAATTTATGTTTCCACCCCCCCCTCCCACTTCCCCGCTCCTGTCCCACTTCACACTTCTCCTTCCCAGTGACTCTCCTCCTACATTCACTCTGTTTGCCCGCGGGATTTCATCTGGGAAGTCCGTAGGGACAAGTGCCTGAGTCCGGCTGGGGCAGTGGATGACTTACCAGCCCCCTTCTTTACTCGCTAGCCTTCATTGTTTCCTAGAGTCGTGTAGTATTTCTTGAGATCTTCTCTCATCCGGGGTGAAATGTTGATAGGCAACTACTGTGCAGGTCTGGTGGGAGGGACATCACCGCAGTGAGTCCACACTCCTTGGTCGGGACCAGATACTGTCTGGCCACACCCCTCCCCATCCTCAAGGCTCTTGCATCCTTACTGCCCTCTTTTTAGCAGAGCCCCTGAGCCCTGGGATGGGGGATGATTTGGTTATTGGAACTGAATACACCACAGTCGCTTACTCTCTGAATTTATTCTTGGAACATTTGTAGTTCTTTGTCCTCAATATGTTCCATTGCAGAAGGATACTTGTTGGTCAGATGCTGAGAACTTCTCTAATCTATGGCTATCATTCTACCCACAGTGTACAGATGGTGCCTAGTGTTTTAATCAGAAGCCAGAGCCTTATTTGGTGAGCTCCCCAAGGAAAGGACTGCTTGCTAGTGACCTGACACTATGCCTGATCCCTGTAAATGCTCAGTGTAGGTTCTGGTCATTCAGTGAGAAGCTCCAAGAAGATGTTTAAGAAGCCAACATTTGCTTCCTTTGGCATGGAAGGGTCTATCTATACCCATATGCCCAATCCAACTAGAAGTCCTTGCGAGCACTTGTAGAGGGAACTGTGATTGGTCAGTTCCCAGAGCCGGCTCCTGCTCGTCTTCAGATATCTTCTCTCCACTTCACATTCCCACAGGCCTTCATCTCTTTCACATCTTCCAATTCACCAAACCCTCCTTGGTTGGGACCTTTGAACTGACCTGTCCTTCTCCTGATTTCGTGACAAACTCTTACTCTTCCGTCAGGCCTCCAGTGGAATGTCACCCCGTGGGGCAGATTCCCTCACTCTTTGAGGTTAGGACTTTGCTCTTCCCTGCCTTCCGCTGCCTTTCCAGAACTGCGCTGGCTCCCCATCTTCACCCCTTCTAGCCAGTAACCGTGATTCCCCCAGCCTCCAGAGAGTCTGACCCACGTTCAAGCTCAAGCATTATTGGCTGATTTTGGATGAACTGTCTCGACATTTCTAAAGCGAACAGCTTTCCAGATCCTAAACTCACCCATCCTCTTCCTTCTCCCTGCGCTAAGAATTCAGTACCTTGAGTGGGAAGGTGTATCAGGAAGAGAGAAGCATGCATTCCAGACAGTGCTGCAGGAAGAAAGGGGAGGAACAGGAAGACATGATAGATCAAGAATGAGACGGTGGTGGTCGTTTTCCCTGAGCTGAGCCCCTTTCTACTTGGGTGGGAGGAGGGTCCCTGGACAGGAAGAACTGTAGAGACCGCCCCCTCAAGGCTCGCCCGGCCTTATACTCAGGTGTGCTGACTCTCTGTGAACTTGGGTGTGCAGGAAAAGGGGGTGCATGCTGTTCCTTGAGCCTTGCCTTGCAGCTCACTCGTCCTTCCTCCTCTGCAGAGCTCGGGTTAGAACTTACAACTCTCCAGTTCTCCACTTTAAGACATCCACCTCCATCTTTGGAATGGTCTAGTGGTGGGAAAATCCCCTGTGGCCCAGTGCCTAGTACACACATAATACACTAGTTTACTGAACTGAATGGAAAGCATTCACAATTGGGACAACAGATATTATTCTAAAATCATGGGCTATTGAAATAAAATATGACAGGGCAGTTGCCTTAAATATTTGAGACAGATCATCCAACTTTTACATTGTACCCATGACGTGTGTGGTGCGTGTTTTACCTGGATCTGAAAAGATGGAGTAGGTAATAGAAGCTGTCTCGCTACATATGTAAAGCCAGAGACTACACGCTCTCCAGATGACTGACCAAATGTCCCATAATCATTTCTTAAGCCTGTTTCGTCATGAGGTTAACTTCAGAATGTCCCCTTTGCTACTGAAACAGGCCAGTGCTCTTCAGTGTTGACACAACAGAGGTGATCGAGGCAGGTAACCTCCAAGGTCCAGGACCCCTGTACCCATCCATGGCTTTAGAACTTTGCACTTTCCTCCTCCATACCGAAACCTCACGCGTGGAATGACTCCCAGCCTGCTGAACAACTGAGCGTTAGCAGGGGCAAAGCATCTAAATATAGATGCTTAAGTTAAAGTAAATATTGTAACACAGGCATGTATATGACCTTCCTCGAATTAGCAGAAATTTGAGTTAATAAGTAGTTGGCTACAGCGCTCCGGCCTTAAGTGTCATTCTACCTTTAAGCTGACCAGAGCTTCTTGATGTCAGCTGACTGGGACTGTTACAAGTATGTTTCTATTTTTAAACCACAAGGTGGAACTGGACAGTCCAAGTGGGGTCTATGCCAAGGGGCAAATGGAAGAAAAAAGAGAAGAGGAGGGGAGAGGAAGGTAGGGAAGAGGAAAGAAGGAGAAGAAAAAGAAGAGGGACAGAAGTGGATAAGAGAACTGATTTTTAAAAGGTGCAGAAATGTGTTTTCAGCAATTCTTTTTTAGCATGTGCTGCAGTTTGCCTGTATGGTTGCTGATAAATGACCATCGAAGGGCTTAAACAAGGGTTTTATTGTCTCTTAAGATTATCTGGTTACAGTTCTCAGTCCAGCTTGACAGGAGAGCTCACACCAACACTAAGGCCAAGGGAACTGGCCACACCATCTCTATGTAATGGCTGAGAAAGGGCCGATCCTTACTTGCCAGACCAATATGTCTGGCCAAGTGTACACAAGGATACCAACTCTCTCGACTAGCTCTCTGTCTTTTATTCCAGGCCTAGTCTCACCCACCATGAGCTGGGTCTACCCATCAGCTAGACAATCTCCTGCAGGTTTGCTCTGGGCCTCACTCAACCACTACTTCTCTACAAATGTGCCCAGAGCTCAAACCCTCAACTGTCAAGTTGACACCTATGCCCAACTGTGACAACATGCTTTTTTAGCATGATAGTCTACTTTCTGAGTGTTTATGAAACAATCCTATATTTAGTAAGGAAACCATTTTCTCATTAGAAAGCAAGCTGTTCAATGCAAGAGAGATTTGTAAAAAGAAGCTAAATAAGGTAAATAAAGAAGGTAATAAAACTCCGTGTCCTGAGTTTGAACTAGAGATCCTAGGAAAAGCATGTAATACAGTTGGTGTTGGAGAACTTACTTCTTTCGGGCTTCGTCTGTTAAACAGATACTGAGCACCTTGGCCCACCCTGCTTTCTTGCAGAAAAGAACAGAGTTCCTTAGAGAAATGTCTGCTTAAGATTGGCAATGAGGCTGGACCATCACGACTCATTAGCCAGATGAAGAGCTCCCTCCTGGCCAGTACCGAAAGGATGAGCGAAGCAAAGATGGAAACGTACTGAACTGAACTGGGAGGATCACAGTCCAAGGCCAATCCGCGCACCATACATAGTGAGATGCCCATGAGATAAAAATATTAGGCTAATGAAATAGAGATGAAATAATATTTTTCAAAGTGTATTTAAGATAAATAAAAAGGCAGGGCTGGGGAGGAGGCCCAGAAAGTCGCTTACTTCTTTGTAAGCGTGAGAATCTAAATACGGATCTTGAGCACCCACACAAAAGGCAGGCATGTGGGGGCAGGCAGAGCCTGGACGTTTGTTGGCCAATACAGTGAGCCTCGGGTTCAGTGAGGAGCCCTGTCTAAAGAAATAAATAAACAGATGAGGAGAGATGGAGGAGAGATAAAATAATAATTGGGTATAAAGGGACATCTGGTATTAACCTCTGGTGCTACAATGCATATGCATGGGCAAGCACATCTGCACGCGTACACACACACACACACACACACACACACACACACACATAAAAATAAATTCTAAAAAGGTGAAACCGTGACTCACATAAATATAAAATGTCGATAACTAGTTCTCATCAATTATTAATTCCTGAGGGCACAAGAGGGATATTACAGCTGGGTTCTTTAGTCTGCGCCTGACAAACGTCTTTCCATTGCCAGGAACCAGGATCCCTGGCACATCTTGGTACATGTATCACAGTAAACTGTCAGTACGTTAACTTCCACCTTAGCAGAGAGCTGCTAAACAGCCTTGGGAGAGGAAGATATTTCTGAAGGGCTGAACAATGATACCTCAGAAACTGGGATCCCCCTGAAGAAACCTTTCAACATCTTTCCCGACTTTTCCCACAGTAGCAACTATTTCGTTCATATCTAGCTTCCCTCCCTTACTGTTCAACGTGTCTTCTTTTACTCACCTGCCCTCCCCCCGCCCCCCGGCCCTAGGCATGGGCAAATCTTTCTGTTGGGATGCTTTAACCTTTCATAAAGGTGGAGGCAATTGGAAACAGAGATTAAATACCACATGCAGAATGTTTTGTTTGGAGCAGGTTCTGTTGTCAGCTCACAACACAGAGCTAAAGCAGTTGCACGGTGGTGGTAGGAATACTAGTTTTGACTTGTTAGCAAATACTAGCACAGTTGGTCTGGGTGAAGGAGCACACACCTGTAATCCCAACAGCCAGGAGGCTCAGGTGAGAGGATCATGAGTTCAAAGCCAGCCTGGGCTATGCAGTGAATTCTAGAGGCCTCCCGAGATATGGGAGACTTTGGTTCACAAAAAACTTTAGAAAACATGTATCTGGACTGGGGTTATAGCTCAGGGGCAGAATTGTCTTAACAGGAGTGAGGCTCTTGGCTCATCCCCAGTATCACACACACACACACACACACACACACACACACACACAAAAGCAAATGAAAATAAAATTAAAGTTGTCAGGAATTTGACTTAGAGAAGCAACTTAGCTTTTATTTCCAAATTTCCCACCCACAGGGATAATTCCGACCTCTGAAGGCACTCTGGCCTTCACAAACCATTAGTAGGTGGGAAAATGATCAGGCTACTGGCGATGAGCTGGGGGGTGGGACAGTGGGGAAATTTTGGAAATCTACCATGAAACAATAAAGTTACACAATGGGGACGAAAGTGACAGGGATCAAACACACACAGAATGAATAGGTTGGGTTTGATTTTGTTTTTAGCAAAAGCGAACATCTTGAGATGTATCTTTTTGTCCCTCTCCCATGATAAGAAGTTACAAAACGATCTATAGCTCTATATTCTATAGAGTTACAGAATGGGGTTCCCTGTGGAACCCAGGAAATGCAGCTGACCTTCACTCAGGTCACAATGACATTTGGCAAAGCATGTGGAAAAATATCAATCGAGACAGAGAAATGGCTGTAACATAGTGCTCCTTCGCTCACACTAGCTCGACTCATCCACATACTCCAGTTTTTGGTCACCTGACCTCGCTTGCTTCAGTCACCTGACTTCCTCTGACCAATGGGAATCCGAGGTTCCAGAGCTCCTTCAGGAAAGTGAAGTTAGAGAAGACAGGAGGAAAAGGAGAGAGAGGTTTGTGGGAACAAGATACAGATATGGGGACTGGAGAGACAGCTCGGGGATTAAAGCCTTTGCCTCTCCCATTCCCAGATCCCCTGTGAAAATGCCCAGTGGAAATGAAAGTGACCTTTCACTTTTGGCCCTGGAAGGCAGAGCCTGGGAAATCTCAGAGCAAAGCAATAAGAAGGTAGAGCAACCGCATCGATCTCCGATGCCAACCATGGGCCTCCCCAGGAACACACGCTCAGATGCCCTCTCGGGCACATGCCCGCATACACGTGTACACACTCTCAGAGAAAAAAAAACCTAGGCAGAAAGAAGTGTTGTCAGAGCCTAGATATAAGCTGTCTAGAAAAGGAAGGAAGAGGAGAAAAAGGATGAGATAATCACTTGGTGGGTAGATGGCAAGTGTAGATTTATATTTAAGGGTAGCAAAACATGGATTTAAACCTGTTTTAGCTTGTTTCACTCAGCTCTGTCTGACCCAATGCAGATTTTTTTTTAAAATGTGTTGGGTGGCATCTGTTTTTACGACCGGAGACTTTCTGCTAAGTCATCTTGAAATCTAACTTAGCTTGCACAACACGTGGTTTCGTAATTAAATTAAAATCCCAGGATGTTTTGGATTAGAGGAATCTTCCTTGGAGCAGATCGGGGTTAGTAAGACAGTGTGACCTGTCTGGAATAGAATTTTCTCATCCAAAACATCCGGAGCATTTGCTGGATTAATTTGCAACTCACTGGAAGAGTTTTTGGGTCCAATTTGCTAAAGATTTTCTGTCTGTTTCCATTTCTCTTTTCAATTCAGGTCAATATGCATTTATTCAACTCTCTTATTGAAAATGATATGAAAAGTGTTACTAAGCCCAAAGAATAAAGAAAATGGCAGATAAAATGCAAGGAGGAGAAGAAGTGTAATGAGTGAATAAATAAGTTCATTCATGAATAAAGAATTTATTCATGAATAACTAAATTCATTCATCCAACAAATGAACTTACAGAGACCTTATTTTTACTAGTCACTGAGCTAGGTAAGTGTGCAGTATAGAGAGAAACATAAGCCACTGTTTCTGCACTTTGGAAAATTTGAATGTAGTTTATTTTTTCATATAAAAAATTCCATTGAACGATTTAAACTCAGTTTATATCAGTGGCTTAATCCCATCAATGCTTCCAAAAGAAATAAACCATAAACAATTTCCTTGGACCTTTAAGAAGATATAGGCTATTCTCTGCGGAAAAGTCTAACAAAATTTGTTTCAGCACTGGAGCTGCAGAGTATACAAGGGGTAGGAAGACAACAACTCTGTGTGTGCGTGCGCGTGTGTGTGCGTGCGCGTGCGCGTGCGCGTGCGCGTGCGTGTGCGTGTGTGTGTGCGTGTGCATGTGTGTAGATGTTAGAGGTCAGCATTGGATATCTTGTATTATAATCACTGCCCATCTTTTAAACATTTTATTTATTTGTTTATCTGAGAGTGAGGAAGGGAAGGAAAGAGAGAGAGCTAGAGCAAGAAAGAGAGAGAGAAAGAACAAGAATGAGGGCTGGAGAGGTGGCTCAGGGGTTAAGCCTCCGCCTTGCAGGCGGAAGGTCCTGAGTTCGGATCCCAGATCCCACGTATAGACGCCAGGCGGAAGCAGGGGCGGCCTGCGCTTCTGGTCCTGGTAGGGCGGAGCCTGTGAATCCCGGGGCAGAAGGAGGTGGAGGCGTCCATGGTGGTTCGCGAATTCGTCCGTGATTCTACACATACATACACACACACACACAGACACACACGCGCGCACGCACATACACACGCACATGCGCACAGTTGAATAAATAATAAAAAAAAAACCTCAAGTAAATTATTAAAAAAAAAAAAAAAAAAAAAAAAAAAAAAGAACAAGAATGAGCGGAGGTCAGAGGACAATTTCAGAAGTCAGCTCTGTCCTTCCACCATGTGGGTTCTAGTGATCAAATTCAAGTCACTAGATTTGCGTGCCGGCTCCTTTACCACGGAGCCACCTCGCTGGCCCTTGTCACCATATTTTTTAAGATCGGGTTTCTCACTGATCTTGGAATTCGGCAGTTCAGCTAAGGTGGCTGGCTGGCCCCCTACAACCCTCCTGTCTCTGCCTGCCTGTATTCACATTACAGCACACACAGCCACCTCAGGTTATTAGGAGGTGGTATGGACCCAACTTGTGTCCTCTTGTTTGAGGGGTGCACACTTTAACAGCTGAACCACCTTTCCAGTCCTGAAAAGAATGCTTTAGTTTTTTATTTCTCCCATTAGGGCTGTAAGAATAAACCTTAGTGCTCTTCTGTCGTGCTTTTTGACGTTAAACATTCTGTGAGTGTAAAGTAACTTCAGAGCAATTATTTAGTTTTTAACCAGGAAACAAGGGATCCGTAGATTCAAACATTCAGAGTCTTTTGCAATATATCGGGAAATTTTTCTTTTAATACAACCATGTCTTAACCTTGGTTTCTTGTTGCTTAAAACTTCGATCTTCAAGAGTCTGTGCATCAAAGTGTAAAAGCAGCAGAAATGCCGTAGTGGAATTCCTGCGAGGGCTCAGGAGGCGGAGCAGGAAGACTGGCGGTTACCCGGCATGTGTGAGGTCACCCGGCTGTTCCTCACCATCCTTCTGCTCCTGCTCCCACTACGGTCTATGCTCCGTATGACAAGGACTTTGTCTTCTTTTCTTTTTAAAAAAATTTTTTTTATTATTATTCATTCAATTGTGTGTGTGTGCGTGTGTGCGCATGTGTGTGTGTATGTATGTGTGTGTGTAGAACCATAGACGAATTCGGGAACCACCATGGACGCCTCCACTTCCTCCTTGTTTACTCTGCCCCGGGATTCACAGGCTCCGCCCTACCAGGACCAGAAACACAGGCCGCCCCCGCTTCTGCCTGGCGTCTATACGTGGGGTCTAGGATCCGAACTCAGGACCTTCCGCCTGCAAGGCAGAAGCTTAACCCCTGAGCCACCTCTCCAGCCCAACTTTGTCTTATTTTCTTATGAGTTAGTTGCCTACAGCAATAGACAGTATACATAGTAGTACACATACAATAGGAGCGGCTTGATAAACACCTGCTAGATACGTGAATGTATAACTGAATATGTCTTCGGCACTGGCTAGAAGAAATGCTATATCCTAGGCTGAAGAGCAAAAAAGAGAATCAAATCATTCCATCAGTGACCCTGTAGTCCCCGACTTTCCTCTGATATATTCTAGTCATTCATCTGCCTACCACCTATCCATCTACCTATATATCGACCCATCAACCCACACATCCACCTAGCCGCACATCCACCATCCATTTTCTTATCTATCTACCCATGTATCCTTCCATCCAATCATCCATCTCTCCATCCACCCACCCATCCATTTGTCCAGCATTTTGCATTAAACATTTCTTGTTGGCCTGATACTCTGCCAACTGTTGAGTTTATAAAGCTAAGACAGATAATGCATGAGCTCCCAACGAACAATAATCTCAGTTCTAAGAGAGACAGAGGTAAGAAAAATGGGAGGAATTTATCCCAAATATGGAAAATAAAACCAACAGGTTTCTGGTAGGCAGGAACCATGTAGGATAATAATGAGGTATTGTGCCTTGGCAAAAGTCAACCTTCCATGATAAAGAGCTCAAGATGTAGGGAGCTCTACTTAGATTTCCTCACATTGGGAAATTGAGAGCCGTGAATAAGATTGAGTTCTAGGCTCTCAGGAACTTGCATGCAACGGGAGAAAGGAAACAGATGCATAGAAGATTATGGGACCCAAACACATGGTGTGTGTCTCCAGGAAGTGTGCATGAAGGAGGAAAGACCTGTCTTGATCAGCCTATCCCTCTGTACTGTGTGCCCACACGTGCATTTACTTCTACACACATGACTCTTCAGCACGGGTTGATCAGCATTTAGCATCACGCCACTATTTACAACCACGAAGCAGAATGGAAAGTAATGAAGGACATGAAGGAACAGCCTCAAAAGAAAGTGTACAGAGCCCAGGAGGAGGTGGCAGCTGTCACTGGCGCGAAGGACAGGAGGGCAGACTAAGGGTAATGACTCAGGGCACAAGAAATCCAAGAGACCATCCAAACAGTCCTTGCTCATCCGAACAGTCCTTGCTAGTTGGTCCTTGCTCCCCCAGAAGGGAGGTAGCTTCCTCCCCCAACAATGTGCCTGCCTGAGCCCGTCATGGTCATCTGCCTCTGTGGAGCCAAGGTGGACACAAGCTCTCAGAGAACCTGAAAGAGACTCATCAGAAAGTGCGATGAAGCCAACAGTGGTTAAAACTTCTGGAATTGGCAATAGGCATCTGTGATGACTTCCTGGTCTACACCGTACGGAACTCAGAGTAGCAAGAACAGAGACGGGCCCCTAGAAATCACTGACCACCTTGTTATTTCTGGAAACAAAAACAGCAACTTGTACGTCCTGACCTTGCAGGCTTGGAATTCATACTTGATTATCAAGGAGATTAGAAGCAGGAGTCAACCTCTCCCATTTAAAACCATGCGCCACCCAGGAGTTGCGTAGCATCTTTCCCCTGAGTGTCTCTTCAGAGCTACACTCATTCAATAAGACATGTTCTGAAAGGATCTAGGACCCTGACTTCACTCCCATTTCTTCCCCCATCCTTCCCTGCCTTCAAACTACCCCCTCAACCTTCCCCCCGCCACACACCATGGTTCATCTCCGCTGGACTTGCAACTTGAAGCCAAAGTATACATGCGACAGCACTTTCCTTCCCACCATTAACTGGGAGAGAGGGTGGAGAGCCTGTACCGCTGACCACGTCCATGCCGGCCCCACGCCTTCTTCACTGGCCCACGGTGTTGGGAGGAAGGTGGCTCAATGTGACACTCACTTGCTGTGAAGTGGTAATTTTGTCCGTGGGATTTAGAAGAAACATCTACCTGTAGATGAATTGAACTTGAGATTCTTGAGGAATGGCTACCTGTCGTCAGTACAGGAAATTGAAGCTAGTAATAAAAGCTATTTCCAAGAATTTGCTTAGGCTGAAGGGGAAGAGCTATGTCGGGGAGTGCGCATGACCGGAGGTGAGACAAACTACAAATATCCTAACAGGACCAAGTTCGGAAGGTGAGTTCTCTTCCCATCTCTCCAGTCCAGCTGGAAAGTACGAGAAGGAACAAGGATTTCCAAGCCAATCAATTCCAGCCGCGTGCTGACACACAGATAACCAGGACAGTCCCAGCTGTCTGGGAAATGCCTAGTCTGGTAACTTGGTGGGCCCGGCGGTGGATGTCACTATATGTTTGCTTTGCACTTTGACTGACTTGTGGCTGGTACACAGGAATGCAGCCCTCATAGAGATGCTCACGTGGCCTGACTGCTCATGAGAATCCGGGAGCCAGGGCATTCTTTTTTCTGCTGACCTGGGTCACGCGTGGCTGGGTGATTTATAGACCAGACCAACATGCGTATCTCCAGGTCATTAATTACCCAGAGAGGGACTCGGCCCAGCTTTGCTCTGAAAATAGAAAGTCCCCAGAGCATTGATTTGGTCAAACAACCAGGATAACAGGAGCCTCCCCCTCTTCGGAATCATGCTCAGATTCTCCGTGGCATCTTCCTAGCACAGGGCTGTGTGCCCGAAAAGAACAACGGGAATGGGGGTCTGATGGTTTTGTAAGGTTAGTATCTGAATAAAAGGTCCACTTCTGATCATAAAATGAAGGAAAGCAGGATCCGCGCTATTGTTGGTATTGTCAACTTGACATGTCGGAGGCCCGTCTCTGGGCCCACCTAAGAAGTGTTCTCTAGAAAAGACTGGCCTCTCGACATGCCTGAGGAGGGATTGTCTTGCATCATTAATGTGGGAAAATCTAGCCCATCCTGGGTGGGACTATTCTTTCCTTGGCAGGTAAGCACAGATTGAGCTGGCTAAGCCAGGCAAGCAGATAAACAAGTGTGTATGCATCACTCTTTGCCCTTTGCTCTTCTCGAGTGAGGCTATGGTTTCCTTAGCTCCTGCTGCTGTGTGACTTCCTGCCACGATGGATTGCGACCAGCCATTGTGAGTCAATACATCCCCTTCCCCCTAAGGTGCCTGGATCAGGTGTTGCTACAGCAATGTGTAAAGAAACTAAGACAGTACATTGGAGAATTGCCATTGGCAAGGTTAGCAGCAAATCCCAGATACATTCTAGAAACAGACTGAGTAAAGAGAT
Source organism: Typhlomys cinereus (assembly GCA_023101885.1). Lineage (NCBI taxonomy): Eukaryota > Metazoa > Chordata > Mammalia > Rodentia > Platacanthomyidae > Typhlomys > Typhlomys cinereus. The sequence continues at coordinate 2,986,071 of JALPQD010000244.1, read as the reverse complement.
AGCATTACCCCTCCAAAAAAAAAAACAAAAACAAAAAAGAAAGAAGGTGGAGTTCCTAGCAGAAAAGAAATATATGTGATCCTTCCTTTTTGTTAAGTGAACCAGGGAGCTTCACAAGGTCTGGCATGCTAGGTGTTGGGGCAAGAAGGTGTGATGATTTCCATCTGGAGAAACTCAGTAATGTCACTGAAGAAGTAGCTATGGTTTGGATATGGTTTGAGATTATCCCCCCAAATTTCAGGGCTAGAACTATGGGTCCCAGTGAGTTGTGCTGATGGCTGATACCTTCAAGAGGTGGGACCAAGTGGAAGGTCATTGGGTCGCTGAGGGTGAAGGCTTGTCTGGTAGAGTGGACTGGGCTTCCAAGGAATGGGTGAATTTCCATGTGATTGGGTTGGTGTAGACAGAAGGACCCTGGCCCTGCCCTGTCGTCCTGTCCTCTGCTGCTTGGTGCCATTTCTTTCTCTGCTTCTGGGCCACACTGTGAGGGAGCAACTAGGCCTTCCAGGATGGAGGAGACAGGGGCTGCCTAGGCAGGCACGGTGCTTCACACCTGTAATCTCAGCACTACAGAAGCTGAGGCAGGAGGATTGCTACAAGTATGAAGCCAGGCTGGGTTATACAGGGAATTCAGGGTCAATTAGCCTGAGACATATATTCAAACCCTGTCTCAAAAGACTTAAAAGGAGAAGAAAAAAAAAAGCAAGGGAAGGGAAGAGAAGGGGAGGGGAGGGGAGAGGAGGGGAGAGGGGGAGAGGAAGGAAGGGGAGGGGAGAGAAGGGGGAGGGGAAGGGGAGGGAAGAGGAAAGGGGAGGGGGAGGGGAGGGAAGGGAAGGGAAGGGGGAGGGAAGGGAAGGGAAGGAAGAGAGCGGAGAGGAGGGGAGGGAAGGAAGAGAGGGGAAAGGAGGGGAGGGGAGGGGAGGGGAGGGGAGAAAGACTTTGCCTGACCTTAGATTTTTTAGCCTCCCAAACTGTGAATTAAATGAATCTCTTCTCTTTGTACAATACCAGGTATCACATATCCAGTGTTGCAATACAAAAGAACTAAACAGAAGGCAATCATTAGTAAAATATCTACATACCCTTTGGCCCAAGCATGCATTATTCATTCACTCACAAATGATTATTTACAAATGCAACAAACACTCAGAAAGCATGAGTTTTGGCTGCTGCGGTAACACGTGCCTGTGCTCCCAGTACTTGAAAGGCTGAGGCAGGAGGATCGCAATGACTTTGCGGTCATCCTGTGCTTTGTAGCAGATATCAGACCAGTGAGGGTTACACAGTGAGACCCTGTCTCAAAATACCAAAACCAAATAAAAATTAAACGATTGTTTTAAAAGCATGGATTTCGTGCAGACCAGCCTTGTAGGCAAGGTTCAGAGAGAAACTGTTGAATCTCCGCCTTCAGGACTTCCAATGGAGTGGCAAGAGATGGCAAGGATAGCAGTAGCCACAATACGGCTCATACAGCCACTCTGGCGAGCCGTCTGGAGATTCTTAAAGAAATTAAAGATCGAAATGCCACATGACCCTGCGATTCCACTTTTGGGAATAACCCCGCATGCAGCAGAGGTTCACCTCGATAGCGACCATGTTCATAGCAGCACTATTTACAATAGCAAAGTCATGGAATCCCAAATCTCCAACAGTCGACGAGTGGATAAGGAAAATGTGGTACATCTATACAATGTAGTACTAGTCAGCCATAAAAAATGATGAATTACTGGAATTTGCCAGGAAATGGATGTCATTAGAAACAATTATATTGAGTGAAGTATCCCAGACCCAGAAAATTAAGCACCGTATGTACTCCCTAATAGGTGCCTCCTAGTACTAAACCCACCCAGCCCACCTAGAGACACTGGATGATAAATCTCTGTAATACAGTAATTGCAAGGAGTATGAACAGGAGGGATGGGGTTGGAGGGCCACACCAGAAACAAGGAGAGAGGGGACCATGTTAGAGCAGAGAAAATAGGCCTCCATCAAGGACTGCAAGTAAGTAATGAGACATCTGGTTAAGTTCACAGACTTTTCATTCCTGATCATCTACAACTGAGGGGGTATGATCTCACCAGAAGGGCATATAGTCTGGCCGATAAGAAGTAACCATTTTGCAAATGGGTGATTGACTCCTCCCTCACTGTGGTTTCCTACTTTTATTACATCTACCTTTGAATATACTCTTATAACAAGACTCTAGTTTAACAGCTTTTTATCTCTGGCCAGGGGGTGATATCCAATACCATCAGGATGGAGTGAAGGGCATTGCAGGAGCAGCAAAACTGCAAAAGAAAATCAACAAACCACAATCCAGAACTTCAGAGACTCTATATCAACCACCTAGAACTAGGCCAGCTTAATCTCTCCCCATCCTGAAGCTCAGGGACATTTGCGGAAGAGGGGGTGGTAAGAGTGTAAGAGCACAAGGATGGGAGGAGCAATAATATGCAAGATTCTCCACACAAGTTAGGGCCGAAGCAATCATAATTAGACTTTGCATGCCCTGCGCAATGTCCAACACATTATTGACCCCCACAAAGTCTAGCATTTGCTAAAGGCATCAAGATCCTTGGAGGCAAGGGATTGACAGCCAAAGTAGTGTTCCTGTGCTTAAGAGGAACAAAGGAAAGGGTTCAGGGAAATGCCGCTGGGTCCTTGTACATCATCGGAGAGGAGGACCCAGAGGAGAGTTTGGCATGCACATTAAAAGATTCTCGGGGGATTGGGGGAGGGGAGGCACTGGGGGGTGGGGAGGGAGGGGTGAGGGGAGGGTGAGCAGAGGAGTGGGGGGGAGGAGGAGGGAGGGAGGGAACCGGTGTACCTATTAAGTTTGTGTGAGCGGAGATAATAAAAAAACGTTAAAAAAAAAAAAAAAGAAGTAGCCACAATACATGTCAGAGAAGTAAAGTCACAATGAAAGAAGTACCAAGGGCCCTGCGGGACAAAGGCCGTGCATGGGAAATGGCACCAGGGGCTGAGATTGGCAGGGGAGAGAGATGGGGATGAAAGCATTTACCCCAGTGACCTGAGCAGGCTGAGAACTTTATGCGTAATGCATAAAGTCCAGGTTTCTTGAAGTTACCCAATCAAGACTGTTCTGATCTTCTGCGATGGAAATTGACCAGTGAGGGTTTGGATTCCATAGCTGCGAGATCCCATCATGCCTTAGTCATGGTATTGAGCAAGCCATGTCTCCTCTCAAAACACGAGCTAGCCGTGCCTACAAAGCGAACATGACTGCGGCACCCAGATAAAGACCCAGCCTGGGAGAATCCCAGAGATGCCTGTGAATGGAGCCGCAGTTCGAGAGCAGCAGAGTAAAGCCTGGAATGGGGAAGTTCTGCCTTTGGAAGCTTTAAGTGGGTAGACAAGCAGGAAGTCATTCTTGCTAGCACTTGGTTCCACTCGGGGTCAGCAATGAGAGCTTGGAGGCTGAGCCCCGTGGGAACTTCCCAAGGGAACAGGAGGTTCAGGGATGTGCAAGCAAGCTCGTGGCACAAGACACGGACAGACAGTCTGATAAGGAGGGAAGCATTGGGGTAAGTCCAGGTTCCAGCCTGAGTGGCCAGGTGAGTTGAGAAGTAGGAAGTCAGGGAGGATGGAGAGGAAGATGCAGACAATAACCCCAATATAGAAGGGAGGCCTGAAGTGAGGAACTAGCTGGACAGGCCAGCCAGCTAGGAGGACAGCAATGCACGGCTACATAGCCAGGCTCAGAAATCTAGATATGACGAAGGGAATGGGGGAAAGACATCTACTTCACCGGACCGGAAGAATCCTCCAGAGACCACATGGAACACTCAAAGGTCTTTACACAATTATAAGCTGAGTTTAGCTAATATAAAAACAACTGATTTGAGATTCAAAGCAGTCTTGAAAGGCTAGAATCATGAGTTGGAGCCAACAGCAAGAAGAGTAACTAACGCTTATCAACTCAGCCCTTCTCATAACACAGAAGTTAAGCATGACAAAGTCACAGAGCTAGTAAGAGCCGACCAGGAAGGAGAGAGAGAGAGAGGAGTGTGAGAGGCAGTGCCGAGCCTGCTCCAGTGTGAGGTACTGACCAGGATACTGATGAGCAGGTTGGCTCTGAGTGTAAATATTGATTTCTAGGTCTGTCTTTCCTTCTGAGACTACTGTGTACCGTGTGTGAGAGGTGCTTCATATGTGTACAGGCTGCATGGCAAGAAAACACATGTGGGATGCATGTGCTGGGAGTGTCCTGACTGTGTGTGTGTGTGTGTGTGTGTGTGAAGTTAGAGGTGTCTGCATGGTGGAAGTTCGTGCACCTACGTAGCTAACACTAGAATGTATATATGTGCATGGTATATATGTGCATACATGTGCCTGTATCATGTAAACACTCTAGAGTGGATTTGTTTTATGACTCTAGGTGGAATTGGAGCAAGAGCTGGATGAAGGTTATGCTCCTCCCATCTCCCTCCCGCCAAGCCTGGTCCCTGACCAGTCAGGGCAGGAACACTGAAGTTTGGAAAGCAGAAGTGGAAAGAGCAATCAATAGAGGCTGCTGCTTTCCAGCGTCCTCAGAGCCCTCGATCGCCCCCTGAAGGTTGCTTTTGGAGCTGCAGCTAACCCAGGAAGATCTTCTTGGAGGGTGCCATCTTGTCCAGCAGGGTACCTGTTGGGTCTGTCATTCTTGTCACCCTGAACTAAAGCCGAGAACAGAGAGTCACAGAGGTTCATGAGTGTTTTTACAGATTAAATAAATAGAAGAGAGAGAGAGTGAAATCTCACCTTTTCTCAAAATTCCCACTGCTCGAAGACACTCTCCAATAATTCTTCCCAAGGCGCCAGTGAGAGAAGTGAGGTGCGGTATGGGGAGAGACGCAGAGGCAACGTGGCCATCGGGCAGTTCAGTTAAACCCAGAGCACAGAGTTCAGAGTGGGCACCGGGCCAGGACAGTTGCCAGGCAGGCTGGAGTTAGGGAATTTCTCAGTCACATGACAGATCTCCATCCTGAAGCCCAGACACCAGGCAACAGAATAGGAAGGTCTGAGGCTAGATCCAGACCGGAGCATAGGCATCAGCTGACCTCAGGGGCTCAAGCGCTACACCTGCGTCAGCTCTGTGGAGACGCCTGTAGACATCGTAGGAGCAACTGAAATCTCCATACACAGGACCTGCCCAGGCTTGCTATGTACGTACATTCGACCATATGGCTGGAGGTAGATAAGGAGGACATAGCCCTCCATTCCCCGCTTCACCTAGACCTCGCAGGGTGTATTCTGGAGCAAATCAATCTTCCTATTGGATGGTTGGTCTAATTTCCTGCTCACGGGCTATATTTGGTACATGCAGACTAAAAATGTCAGTCCAAAGCATGCAATTGAAGAAGGACTTACCCCTTCCTAAACGCCATCCTGCTGCTTAGCTGCAGACCTGGATTTGGGGACAATGATTCCTTCCCTCGGCAGCAGATGGCGCGCACTGTGGCTTTCCTAGGAACTTTTTCTTAGGAACTTTATGATGTCAGTTTCACACACAGCAGTATTACTTCTTTTATTAATTCTAACGTGTGCTCACCTCTAAGTTATCAGCACAACGTATCCTATCTGAGAACCTCTTTGGAGGACAAGTCAAGGTCTGGGACTGTGTTCCCAACTGTCCCGTACACAGTCCAGAAGGTGACCAGAAATAACACTTTACTGTGCAAGCCAAGGATATAAATGCTTTAGGCCTGGAGATAAAAATCAGTGTTAGAGTGTTTGTCTAGCATGTGCTCTGGGTTAAATCTCTAGCTACACAGATCAGATAGATAATAAGTAGATAATGATAAATATACAGGTGATGTGTGGATAGATAAAACACAGATGACAGAGGCTTTAAGATTACTTTTTCTGTTTTGCATGTATATAAGAATTAAGATTTTGGGGGCTGGAGAGGTAGCTCAGGGGTTAAGCCTCTGCCTTGCAGGCAGAAGGTCCTGAGTTGGGATCCCAGATCCCACGTACAGACGCCAGGCGGAAGCAGGGGCGGCCTGCGTTTCTGGTCCTGGTAGGACGGAGCCTGTGAATCCCAGGGCAGAGTAAACAAAGAGGAGGTGGAGGTGTCCATGGTGGTTCCCAAATTCGTCCGTGGTTCTACACACACGCACATACATACACACATACATGCACACATACATACACACGTGCACACATGCACAATTGAATAAATAATAAATAAAAAAAAGAATTAAGATTTTGAACACTGGATTTGGCTTAGAGGCAACCTGGTCTATCTTCCCATTCAGGAACTAGCTCACTGTTTACTAGATACTCCTCTGGGCTACTTGCCATTTCTTTGTGTAGTTAGCCGTCCTGCCATGGGACACTCTGTTAGAAATGTCTCCAGAACCATCCTAAGTCCACCCTCAGTAGCATTCATCTCATGATCCCACTTCTGTCCCCCCCCCCCGACTCTTACACCCCCCAGTGTGTCTCTCTGCCTTCTTTTCCCCACAGGGAAAAAAAGTGCCCCCCTCCAAGGTTGTCTGTAGGTTTCTCTCACCCTTCTGGTTACAGCCCCTGGAAGCAAGGAGCATGGATCACCATTCATGTCCCTTACTGTGTTGCTCTCACGCCACTAATGACAACCCGAGTTTGCATTCCTATTTATACGGTTCTATTTTCCTCTTGAGTTGTGTTAAATCTTAAGTGCGCAGTATTTTTTAAAGCAAATCCAGTCCAGCTAACCTGGCTCAGTCTTCAGGGTGGATTTTTTTTTTTTTTAAAGCTAAACACGAAACATCTGAGCTTGAATCCATGGCGTATGAGGGTGTGTACTGCATGAGGGTGAGGAGCTAGCTCTCAGGCTGCTCCTGGCCCTGTGGCCCGGTTTCCTTCTCTCAAAGCCCCCCCCCCAGACTCTCCACAGGAAGCCCCACCAGTCCCATCATCTCCCCTGTACGTGCCCTATCAAAAGCAGCCATCTCACAGCACGTGTTTAAAGCCATCGTGGAATATGGTAACGACCATAAAAGTCCCTGCTCAGAATATACCAGAAAAATTCTACATGATCATTTGGCTCCCCACTCAGCAAGCCTGGAACGTGGGAATTATCATTTGCATCTAGAAGTGAGAAGATCAAGGATTTGAGAGGTTATATAATTTGCCCAAGTTTGTGGAATTAACTTGAGACATGCAATTCAAACCAATATTATAGAACTTTGTCTCAGTCCTCACTACTAGCAGGTTTTGAGTACAAATGCCCTCTTTTGTTGATTAACATATCAACATAGCCAGTAGACCTGCATCTTTAGTAGAACCCAACTGCTAAATGCAGAAATGTATTGTCTTATGTGAAGAAACATGTAAATATATGTTGTCATAGTTAGGTACAGATGTCAACTCGACAATTGAAGGTTTGAGCTCTGGGCACATTTGTAGAGAATTAGTGGTTAAGTGAAGCCCAGAGCAAACCTGCAGGAGATTGTCTAGCTGATGGGGAAGGCCCAGTCCATGGTGGGTGGGATTAGACCCTGCAAAAAAATACAGAGAGTTGGTTGAGAAAGTTGGCATCCTTGTGTACACTTGGCAAGACGTGCTGGTCTGGCAAGTAAGGATTGTCCCTCTCTCAGCCATTATGTGGTGATGCTGTGGCCAGTTAGTTCCCTTGGCCCTGGTGTTGGTGTGAGCTCTCCTGCAAAGCTGGACTAGGAACTATAACCAGTCTATTATAAGAGAATAAACCCCTTGTTCCCTTAAGCTGTTGGATGATTTATCAGCAACCATGCAGGTGAACTGCAACATATATATATATCTGATTACCTGTTCTTTGCTGACACCATAATTATATCATCTACTACAAATTTAATTTACCCATCTTGTTTGCTCATCATCTATGGCATCACTGTGGCATGAGTATCTGTGTGCTCTTCAGCTCATATGTCAAACTGTTCCCCTGGCAACCTTGGCAGACGAGGCCTTGGGAGAAGTGATTTGAGGATGGGGTTGGCACTGTGTGAAAGAGGCCTCAGGCCTCAGACACTATGTCGTGCCAAGCTTCTAACCGTTCAGATGGTCACAGGTGGGGACGCTGAGTGTAGACCTGGTCTCTCTCATCCCTGTCCCTTTCTAGCTCACATGCAACCAGCAATCACATGCACAGTGCAGCCCCTCCCCTCCCTGTGGCAAGGTCTCAGGCCTCAGTGCATTTCCTGGACCGTCCTATCACGGGAGGGCCCAGATGAAAGGCGCCATCTTTGAATCAGAAAGGAGGCCTTCTTCCCTGCTTGATTCTGCCAGACACCAGATCTTGGACTTCTCAGCCCCTGGAATTGTGAGGAATAAGCTTCTCTTGTTTATAAGCTACCTGTGTTGTAGCAATCCTGAGTAACACATACATATTCCCCACTATCGAGAAACCTAAAGCTCCTCTGTCATGCGCTATGACTCTAGAAACTTCAATAGATGAATAAAACCCTGTAGAAACTTCCTGCTCTCTCAAATGGTCCTTGAAAATATGTGCCATATTGTTTATATCATTTTATTAGCTTTTAAAAATCAGCACGCAGCGTAATGACTTTCTCCTCTTTCCTTCCCACCCACTCCTGCCCCTTCTGCTCGTTCCTTTCTCTCTCTACTAACCTTCTTTCTGCTTTCATATCACACACATTCCTAATCCTCCTGTAAAACCTCTTTTTCACATCTCATATTCCTCCATATAAGTTCCTGGACTGCACTCACACACACACATGTATAAAATTTATAAAATTTTATACATGCATGTATAAAATTTAAAAACCGAGATCTACATATGAGAGAGGACACGTGGCACATGTTTTTCTGAATATGGGATACTTTTCTTCACATAAAAGCTTCTGCTGCCACCCAATGCCATGATTTCGTTTTAAAAATGCCTTTAGCCATATTTTTAAAGCATCATTGATAAAGAAGTGGGGGAGAGGCAACAGCAGCATTGACCTGGGACCTCCAGACGGCTATTTTGTTTACTCACATGAAATCCAGGAGCTTTTGCGTGGATGCATGATCATCTGAAGTCAGTCTAAACCTATCTCAACAGCAACTAAGAGTCTGAACAGTCAGACGTGCAGGAAGCCCCCAAAGAGAACAGACGAGGGGAGAAGGGTCTAACCCCAGGCACAATGTCACGGAGGAGCAGTAAACATCTGTGGATCTCTCTGGAGCATCTGCTGGCTGGTGAGGAAGCTGCGTGAAGCTCCAGGTTGAGTTTTGGGTTGAGGGTTGCTCTGGGGACAACACGAATCTGCTTCTCTGAGTGCATGGATGAGCTCAGAGCGTTAGGGCTGACGTCAAGCTGGTGAATAAGAGAGGTTGAGTCTGCAGCTCTGTCTGCTCAGTTGGGATGCAGTTGAAAAGCGATTCTTTTGCTCACTCATCCATTCAGCACACTCCAGTCCTCAATAGGGACACAGCTGCGTCCTCGCCTCACATGCTCTGTAATTCTAGCCATTATTATGGTCATCCAGTTATTTTGCAAATTTATGTCAAAGCTCGCGAGGCACCAGGACACCTCAATTTGACTTCAATTCCTCCTCATAGCAATACTGTCCACTCAGAAATGAATTTGTCCCTTAGCATCTGAGGGGGGCTGGGTCCAGGAGCCCCTATGATCCTAAAACCCAGGAATGCACAAGTCCTTCGTGTAAAAGGAAGCAGAATTTGCATATGGTATATATGTGTCTGCCCATCTAAGTCCTGTAGATGATGGTAAGTACAGAATGCAATGCAAATGCTATGCAAATGATGTTTCACTGAAATGTTTAGACGATATTGACAGAAAGAGTTTGAGGCTGTGAGATGGCTCAACCAGTTAAGTGCTTGTCATGAAAGACTGACAGCCTAAGTTTCGATCCCCCCAGAACCCACATAAAAGCCAGATGCAAGATAGATGGCAAGTGTTTGTCATCCCTGGGCACCAATGGGAAATGGAAGGCCAAGACAAGAGAATCTTTAGAAGTCCCCAGGTCAGCTGTCCTGGCTTCCTGGCTTCCACAGAGAAGCGGCCATCTTGAGCAAGATGGAAAGGCAAGGACTGACATCCAAAGGTTGTCATTTGACATCCACATTTATGCTATGATACATGTGCACCTGTATCCACACAGGAACACCATGCATGTACACACATGCATGTGCATAAACACACACACACACACACACACACATCTTTAATGCAGGCATTTCTTTTTTCTGAAATTTTTGATTCAAAGTTGATTGAATCTGCGAACGTGAAGCCAGTGATTTCTTTGCTCCTCTGGGAGATGCTTTGCTGTCACAGTTAAATACCTGTGAACACGGACACGAGGTGTGGCTTTTGCACTTGAAGTAAGAAGTTCTGGCTTTTTCAGGCATCTCTATGGTGCTTTGCTGAACATGATAAATTTCAGGACTGGCGCTGAAAGTGTCCATATTCATCCTAAGAACTATCCACATTCCTTATCCAAGGAACTGATGAGCCGTTGACACTGTAACTCTTTGTGTCAAATCCTTACGGGTATATTCTCACCATGGAGCTAAATGGTCCCTTGAAACACTGACTGAGTCTATGATACAGTGTCGAAGATTCAGTAAAGATGGCAAGCAATGAAATTATGCAGTTGGTAGGAGGGAAAATCTTACACCTGTGGTAAGATTCTCTTTCTCAGAGGCAGCTTACTCTAGTCTACATCTAAGAAGATTTGGCTCAAATTAACAAAATAGGATCAACAGTTTGCTAGTTTTTAAAAAAAAAAAAACAGCGATATATAGTATGTAAAGCTAGTCAAAAGCCATAGCTAGGGAGATGAGAGACCCCGCGTGGAATGCACTATTCTTTTGCTAAAACGCCCACTGGGTGTGGCAGCCTGCCTGTAATTCCAGCCTTGGAAGGTACAGATTGGGAATCCCCTGGCTAGTGATAACAAACCTATCGGCAAGCTCTGAGCTATTAGAGTCCCTGTCTCAAAAAAACAATAAGGTAGAAGATTCCCAATATCAGCCTCAGGCCTCGACACGCGGGAGCATCCAGGTGCACCCCCAAACACATGTGCACCTACACAAACCCAAACGTGCATACACGTGAAAATGGGAAAAGAAAGAGAGACAAAGAACGACACCCAAGTGTTCATCAGCTGCTGCGATGATAAGAAACTTCTGGGCTGTGTGAAGGCCCTTGGTAGCACAGGATGCTGGGAAATGAGAAAAGAAGCGGCCCAAGGCTCCTGCGGGTGACAGGAGCGAGAGACAGTCCAAGCTGGTCAACAAGGGCGGCTCCATCCTCAAGATGCTCCTGGTGGGGACCTGGGCACTGTGGTCCTGCAGAGCCTGCTCATTGCGGTCAAGTAGGGGTCCTCTTCCCAGGATCAAAACCTGCCCCTGTCTCCACAATGTGCCTCCTGCAATGGGAGCAAAGCTCTCCTCCTGGGTTACTGGATTTGAGAGACAGGCTCTTGCTCGAGACCCAGACTGTTCTCATACTCATGGCAATCCCCCTGTCTCAGCCTCCAAACAGCGCAGAGTTATAGACATGAGCCAAGACACCTGATTTTGTGTTTCTGTTTTACACATGTGTGTATGTGTGTGCACATGTGTGTGCAAGCATGTATAGAAGCGGGCACTTGAGTGTGTGTCTGTGACGTCAGGAATCACCTGGATTGCTCTACATCCTTATTGCTTAGCTCTGAGATTTCCCAGGATTCTTCTTCCCAGGTCACAGCTGCCAATCTGCCCGGCATTTTCACGTGTGATCTGGAATCCAAACTCAGGCCCTTTTGCTGGCGAGGCAAAGGCTTAACTCTCATCCATTCCCTCCTGCATCCCACCCCACTATTCTATGTGTTCTAATGGACAGAAAGTCAGCAACAAACTTTGAAATTCTCCTTTATGTGCAGGGTGCACGGCAGATTTAGAATACATCACTTTTAATCATCAAGAAAGAAAGTCAACTTAAAAATAAAGTTTGAAGGGTGGATAACTATTTGGACCACCTCAGCCCTCCTTAGTGTGACGTTTCTAGCTCCATGCTTTCTGGGTCATGTTTGATAAGTGGCCTAACACTGTAGTTCTTCCAGAACCTCAGAACTAAGGCTGAACACGTACAGATTTTTTTTTTCTCAATCACTGTGTTTCATTGACAGATAGGGAAGGATGCACGTGATGAAATATTTGTTAGATAGATGAACAAAGAAACAAGACTCACCCATATGCTGGTCAAGGTAAGAATGGGTTAAGGGGAGAATGTGGGAGCAGAAGGACTCCAGGAACTTATAGAGTGGAAATAGTTCTACCCACATACCCCCGCCTTTTAACATTTAACATTGCTTCCTTCCAAGGAAGCTTTCCTTAGAAGCAGCAATAGTTTTGAAATATCCCACGATATGTTTGGAAATGAGGGCCGAGGAGCAAGTTAATAGTGATTTCTCCAACAGGTTTTTGGCAAAGTTCATACCTCTCGATGGCCCTGCCTCGGGCAGACATGTTTGAACATTCCCAGGGCTTGTTAATAGGAATCTGACTTTACCTAAGTATTCTCTCTTTATCCTTTGGCACTCGCTGGATGCTAATGACTTGACACAAAACCCTGTAAGGTATTATGCTTTAGTAACTTCTAGTTAAAGTTTTATTTCGCTTTCTTTGCTGAGGCCAAGGTACAGTTTTACCACTTGATTGTGAGAAGTCTATGTTACAAGGAAGACCAGGAGCAATTTTGCAGAAGCATACATTTTTTTTTCAGTAAGCAAGGGTGGGTGGCGATTCTTGAAAAGGTACAAAAGCAGTTGTATCACAGCACGAAAACGCTCTGTAAAACAGACAAATCAAACCCTTCTTTTCGGGGTCCCCTTTAGGTAGAGTTGTAGAAATGAACATTTGGTCACATATAAAAAGCAAGCAAGCAATGGACGTAAACAAAAAGCAGAAGTTTGCCATATTTTCTTTCCGTTAATTGTTTAAAAGTTTCAGGCCCTGGTGATAAAAATCACCAAAAAAAAAAAAAAAAAAAAAAAAGAGGAAGCCATTCTGACTGATGAGCTGTTTCCTCTCTCCAATGCTCGCTTCTTGACACCCTTGTCACTTTAGAGAAGAGGTGGGTGTGTTGGCACACCTGTGTCTGCTGCTTTATCTTGCACTAAATGGCCCAAGGGGTACTAGCATTTGGGATCAAGTGTGACTTACTGAAAGTGGGTGAGGGGGAGAAGTTAAGAGAGAAGAGAGGAGAGATAGATAGATGATAGATAGATAGATAGATAGATAGATAGATAGATAGATAGATAGATGCATAGATAGATGATAGATTCATACATACATAGATGATAGATACATAGATGATAGATGGATAGATAGATGATAGATAGATAGATAGATACATAGATACATAAATACATAAATACATAAATAGAGTCTAAACCAATGAAAACTCTTTCAACACATAATAGAATGCCCATAAAGATGTCTGCATGATTCAGAGGAAATAAAACCAGATTCTAAGATAGTCCGTTCACTCCTATTTTCTCCTCTGGAGTCTTTAATATACATCAGGAATGCCTTAGAGATCACCAATGTTATTCTTAACTTTCCTTTGTCGAATGAAATGATTTAGTCACTGTAACCAACACAGTTCCCATCCATCTTTAGGCAAAATCCTAGACACCTTCGACACCCCCAGATGAAACAGGTAACCCCAAACAGCTCCTTCCACACAGATGGGGACAGGGAAGGGGATATTTGGCTCTGCCTCCAAACAAAGCTTTGATATTTACCTTCCACTTTGAAGATGGTAAAATGCGGCCGGCAATGGAAGGAACCCAAGGCGTTCCCTGCGCAGTTCATCCACAGCCCCTGGTAGACCCAAGTGGCGGTGATCACCGAGGACGCCCGGGTGGTGACTTTCCACTCGTTGGATGTGGTGGCGGCCACGAGGGCTCCGAACCCTCCGACACCAAACACCAGAGCCGAGATCTGTGCCCTGGACATGTCGCTCAGCCTCGCCCGGTGTCGCTGTCCGGCCGGAATCGCTTTGGTGGTCTAGGCATACAGCCGACAGACGTGACAGCCAGCCAACATGGCCGAGTGACAGCGCTTCATGCTCAGATAGCAGAAAGGCCGAGAATTTAGGGTAAAGGATGACTCACTGATGCCATTTTGAAAATATCCCCAGACAATCTAACCCCCTGCATAGATATTCCCCCAAAGTTTCCTAGATGGATTTTAAAGGTTGTGATATTGCAGATATGTTTTTACACAGCACCAGGGTTAATGCTTAATTTTCTGTTAGACTGAAGCTTAGCGAACCGTACCATTACCAGATATTACAAAGTACAGATTCCCTAGTCACACTTAGGGATTTGGGGGAAACCGGCTTCTTTAAGTTTTACATATTTTTGAGTCTTTCTATGAGCAGAGTTATGGTAGCATTTTTAAACTTGATATTATGTGCATGAGGTGAACCCAGGGTCATTATTAAGTGTCACAGCTGGACATAGTACACCGTCAACACATAGACCACAGTGAATCCTTTTGTGCTGGCCTCTGGTTTCTCTCTGTAACAGATCAATAGAAATGGTCTTGTAACGTTTCCTTGCACAGCTAAGTGAGTGTCTTGGTCTCATATTCAGCTGTTGTAATAAATACGTGACCCAAACAATTTAGGGGAACAAGGAAATTTTATTCAATGAATGAATGAACCTTAAACCCAGCAATGTAGCATGAAAAGGAAACCCACCTATTTTCTTATGTCACCCAAATGAGAGTTGGCTGTCTGTCTTAGTGTCTCTTCCCATCCCTGTGAGAAAAAAAAAATACCCTGTGTTATGGTTAAATTTTAGTGTCAACTTGACAGCTGCAGGCTGTTTAGGGGCAGCTGTGGAAGATTAATGGTTGGAATGGGCCCTGAACAAGTCTGCAGGTACTTGATTGATTGCTGTGGAGGACCCAGCCCATAGTGGGTGGTACTTTCCAGTGGTGGACCCGATAATAGGAGATGCAAGGAGGAGGGGCTTGCTACTCCTTTACCTTGTGTGGACTTGCTGTGGGTCTGTAAGTGTTGATCACTTTTAGAGCATCGCGGCCTTCTTTGTAGCTGCTGCCGCTATTGCTTCCGTCCTTGGCTGGCTCGGAGCTTCATCCTTTCCACGTTGCTGCTGTTCCTGCAATGTTGGAACTGAGTCTTCGACCCTCTAGAGAAGTAAAGACTCGAGACCTTCTTGGGATCCTATGGCTTTGTGGAACATTCTGATCAAGAACGAAGCAGCTACGTACAGATGGCTACTTTGAAGGACACGTTTTTATTGTTAATTTAATAAGCTTATTTATATACGTTACATTCTAGGGATTCTGTTTCGTCAGAAAACTGACTCATACACCCTGACAGCCAAAAGCAACTCCAGACAGGAAGGGTTTATTCGGGCTCACAGTGTGGCAGCACATTCCATCACAGAGGGCAGGTCAGATACTGGAGCTCCAGGTGGTTGGTCGTATCCTGCCCACAGTCGGTAATCAAAGTGACGAGTGCATACAGCAGCTGCTCAGTTCTCCTTCTCCATTTGCATGGTGCAGGGACTGGCACTGCCCACAGCAGGTGGGTCCCCCCACTTCAATAAATGGAATATCTTGACGCCCAGAGTGGTCCCTGGCAAGTCTTTGTCCTGTCAAGTTTATGGGAAACATTAGATTGCCTGTAACTTGGAGTCATTAAAAGTCACTTCATTCATCAAGACTTCGATCTTAGGGCTCTGTCAGATGCCTAAAACTTACCAGTAAGTTCATAAATAATTCTACGTCTTCTAATATCTACGAGTGTCTTTGTCAGTCAGACAACTACTTAGATCTGTGAGCTTTGACTTTTTAAGTTTGAAGTGTGTGTGTGTGTGTGTGTGTGTGTGTGTGTGTGTGTGTGTACTTGTGTGGAGGCCAGAGACTGACACTGGGTTTCTTCCTCAGTTGCTTCCATCTTATTTTTGATCAGATGAAGAGACTTTCGCTGAACCTGCAGCTCACTGACTTGGCTGGACTTTCTGGCCAGCAGGCACTCAAGATCTGCCTGCTTCTGTGATTACAAACAGGGACCCCCGTGACCAGCTTACGTGTGAGTGCTGGGATCCGAACTCAGGTCCCCATGCTTGTGTGGCAGGCACTTTCTTGGCTCAGCCACCACTCCAGCCCCTAAAGCCCCTTTCTTACATGAAGATTCAGAGCATCAGCACAGGAGGAAGCTGGAGAAATACCAGGCGGGCGAGTCTCTAAGGGTTTGCGTCCACTGCCGCCTACCTCACTCACCTCTTGAGGAGTGAAGGGATGAAATCATTGCTCTGGAAGAATTCAGCCAGGCTTTGTTCACATCCCACTGTTAGAATTACTGAGAGATCAAATTTTAAAAGTGTTTATGATGCTTTATCTGGTTTCCTAGAATCTCACAGGTAATTGTGGAGTAGTCAATTGGTGTTTAATAACAGAAAAAAGGAGAGCTCCTTCATTTATTCAGCCCAGAATTCTGGCACTGAGCTCTTTCTTTATTCCTTCCTCCTGCCTTTTCCTACCTATAAATCTATGTACCTGTTATCTATCTACTTCTCTATCATCTATCAATACTGTGTCTTGCACCGGAGGGATGGATCATGAGTGGTGAAAACTCTTGCTTCACAAGCAAAAGTTCTGATCCCAGATCCCACATAAAAATGCTGATGGGTATGGAAGCTTGTCCATAATTCTAACTCTGAAAGGCAGAGCCTGGGACTTGCTAGAGCAAGCTGCTTGGCCAGACTACCCTTAATGGCGATCTCTGGGTTTAGTTAGAGACCCAAGCTCACAACCATAAGGTAGAAGAGTGATCAAGGGTGAGTCACTGTATCATCCTTTGTCCTCTGCAGGCACACATGCTCAAGTGCACTCAAGTACACACACCCACCCACACACATACGACCACCACATGCACAGCAAACATACACATACATGCACCCCATATACGAAAGAGAAAAGTTATGTGGCATGCATATACTTTCACACACACACATGCATGTATGCACACATGATAAATAAATGGTTAAAAAAGTCATGTATCTATCATCTATCAATCATCTCTCTACCTAACATCCATAATCTATTATCTATGAATCATTCACCTATTTTGCTATCATTGATTTATCATCTACTTTCTATCAATCAAGCTATCATTTATCTATCACCTGTCAATCTATCATATCATTATTATCTATCAATATGTCAAACTATTTATCATTGATCAATCAGCCTAAAAACTGATCTATTTCCTATCACTAATGATCAATCATCTAAATCTATTTATCAATTTATCTCTTACCTATCTAAATATCTATCTTTATCTGTATATCTCCTTTTAAACTTTTTATTTATTTTATACACATGTGCCTGTGTCTGTGCATGTGTGTATCAAAGGGCACTGTGTGTCCTGGTAGAGACCCAAGAATGATTCCAGAGTCATCCTGGATTGCTTCTGCTCCTTTATGCTTTGCTTTGGGATCTCCCCGGCTCTGCCTCCCAGAGCCAGAAGTGCAGTCTCCAATAATTTCTGTCTGGCATTTTTATGTGGGATCTGGAATCCAAACTCAGGTCATTCTGCTTACAAGACAAGTCTTAACCCTCTTAACTGAACCATCTCCAGCTTTCTCTCTCTCTCTCTCTCTCTCTCTCTCTCTCTCTCTCTCTCTCTCCTATACACTTGAACACACCAGAACCTGCCAACTGCACATGAGCTGCTCTCCTTCCCTTTCCCTTCCAACTCGTGCTTTTCGGTTGGCAATAAGATGAATGGGAAGCAAATCTCTAGACTCGTGCTTTCCTTTTTTAAATCCTGAATTGCTTAAGAGTTAATCTTTTGATTATGCCTGCCCTCAGCCCTCACAGAGCTGACACACTTATCTTAAGCCCTGCGCTCAAGATTTTCCTGCGTGGGACAGGCTGAAGTCAAGAAGCCTGCCTGGGGCTGGGGGCGTGGCTCAGCAGCTGGAGGGCTACTCTACCGGCAGGAATCCCGGGTCCATTCACATCAGCTGGGAACGCGGTGGTTCAGGCTTGTAATCTCAGCACCTAGAAGTAGAGGCCGGAGGCTCGGTGGTTCAAGGTGTCCTTTTGCTATAGAGCAAGTTTGAAGTCAGTCTGCATGGGGCCCTGTCTTTAAAAAAAGAAAGTCTGGGCTGGCAAGACAACCCAGTGAATAAAAACACTTGCTACGCAAACCCGAGGACCTGAGTTGGGAACCCACAGGATGGTAGAAGGACAGAGGAGACTCCACAAAGCTGACCTTTGACCTCCACATGAACACGGTCATGTGTGCACCCGCATGCACATAGAATATAAGTAAATAACAAAAAGAGCCAGTCTAGTTGGGTTTGTAGCACAAAAGCAGCGTGCACCGGGACCGAGTTGGGTCTCAGGGTTGTAGGGTGGGAAGAGGTCAGATGGAGAAGTGGCGAGCTTGCCTTTGGGGAGAGATACGCAGTGTTACCCATGCTTCCCCCAGCTCCCCGTTCCCCAATCTCTCAAGCACTGATCTCTCACGCAGCATCTCTGGACAGATCTGCCCATCAGCATCCACCACTGAGCACATCTCTGTCTTGACATCATTGTAATGAGATCATAGGCCACGTTCTTGGTCTGCTGCGGGAAGCAACACAACGCGTTGCCTTGCCAAAGGGTTTTCACTTTAGCGTGCTCATCTTAAAGTGGCTCTCAGAGCAACTTACAGATGGCAAATCAAACAGTTCTATGAAAGCGGTCAGTGCACAATCAGCTGACAGCCAACCAGTCCAAGACGGCACTTATACAAGACAAACTGCTGCGCAGTTTCAGCATCCTGACAGGTTGATCTATCATCTGCAAAACCTCAGCCAGCTTCCCCCAAAACCAAGGGCAGTGTCTCTATCTCTCATCCAGGTGGAAAAACAGTATGAATTGTGGGGTGCGTTGAAACTAGCCCATGGAAAGCTTCCCTCGCTTCCCTGGACTTCCTTAGGAAGATTAAATGTCATTCAAAACCAGCATCATGCTAATTCAGGGCTTCGTGCAACTGATATCTCCATTCTTGACTGATTCTTCATTTCCAGGCTATTGGTCAAATCCTTGTCTTCTCTCCACATCTTCCTGAATGAACATAAATTTCAGCAAACTCTAGGGCTTCAGAGACCGTCACAGTGGCATCATCACGTTCTTCGTGCTTTCTCAGCAAGTCAAAGTTCAGTCTAGATAGAGTGTTCAAACATGGTTATATTGTCTGTGGGGATGAGTTGCCATTTGAGGTCCACATTCAAACCACCTGCAGCCAAGGGCTAAACCAGAAGTGTAAGAACCCTTGGACAAAGAGCCGAGAACAGCAGACGTGCACACTAATCTTACCTGCCTCTGTCAAGGGGACCTAGGCTTGGAGTGAGCAGGTCCAAGAGGATGGGGAGATGTACAACAGACACATGAACACAAACCCGAGGGTTTAGAAAACTAGGGGACAGGGGAGTGATAGTTAATCTTGGGTGTCAACTTGACCACACCTAGCATTAACTAAGATCACCTGAAGAGATTATCAGGATCAAAACATTTATGATACAAAGACCAGCCCTAGATCTGATTGGAACCTCCCAGTAGAGGACTAGACCAAAGGAACCACAGAACACGAGACTGGGAAGAGGAGAAATTCTCTGAAGCGTGCTAGAGAATGCTTTTCCCTCCTGCTGCCCTGTTTCTTTGACCCTCCAGTCTCCAGCCCTCCAAGTCTTCAATGTGACAAAAGACTCTCTAGGAATCCCCCAGCCTTCAGTTGTCACCCACTGGACTACTGGACTGAGCGGCTGCTGGCAGCCATCATTGGACTACCTCAGCTTTATCTTGTAAGCCAACTCAATAAATTCCCTCTTTATATATTCATCCTGTGGATTCTGTGACTCTAGAGAACCCTGACTAATACAGGGAGGAAGAGGGGGGAAAAGAAGGCAGCAGGAAGCACAGAGTCTCGCAAGACAATGGCCCAAGTCTTACTCCCAGCAAACCTTTATGAGGTTCAAGGACAAAATGCAACCTAAGCCAAAAAAAAAACAACCAGAAAATCTAAGGAACAATGCGACTGTTTTTGAAGCTGACCTTGACCTTTAGGCAGCACAATGTGGCTTTAAAACTTCCTCAATCTTGGGGCTGGGGATTTAGCTCAGTGGTACAGAGTGCTTGCCTAGCAGGCGCAAGGCCCTGGGTTTGGTTCCCAGCACCGAAAAAAGATAAAATTACAAAAAGAAAAAAAAAATTTCCTTAATCTTAAACTAGATAAAGAGACCTTTCATGAACATGCATGTTTATATGACCTTGCCTATGATAAGCATTTTTTGGAAGCAGGTGACTTTATGCATTTGCCAAATATGCGCCCCCCCCACACACAAAGTTCAAATAAAGTGGTAATCTCTAGCGTAAGATCGTGTTTTAATTTCCATTGCATGTAGTTGCAGTAAAATGAGAACACAAGCCGTTTAGGAGAAGAACAGCTTATTCCAGCTCACAGCTCTAGGTCACAGCCGTCATGGTGGGGATGTCACAGAGGCAGGAGCCAAGAGACCAGGTCACGAACGGTCACAGCAGAAGCGGAGGGCAAAAAGCAGCGTGTGCGCATCCAGGCGCTCAGCCGGCTCTTTCCACCTGCTTACGGTATAGTCTAGCCACGATGGGCTGGGTCTTCCCACATCAACAATATAGAAAATAACTCCCCACCCAGGTGCGCCCAGACGCCCTCCTTGAGCTACACAAATGCTGTCACATGTATCCAAAGTCCTGCATCATAAGTGTACAGTTGATAATTAGTACTAACCATTACAGAGTCACTGACTGTAGTCTCTGTGTGTGTGTGTGTGTGTGTGTGTGTGTGTGTGTGTGTGTGTGTAAGAGAGCACTTGAGCATGTATGTGTATGTGCCTGTGGAGACCCAAGAGTTATACTGGGAATTGTCCTGGATTACTTTACCTCCTTATTGCTTCGCTCTGGGTTTTCTTAGGTTCCACCTTCCAGAGCCAGTCGTACAGGCTGCTGCCATATCCTCTTGCTTGCGAGGCAAAGGCACTGCGAAATAAGGGATGGCCGGGGGTGCGGGACCACGTGAAGTTGTACTGTTGTGGGTCTGTGGGTTTCGTATCCGGACTCTTGTGCTCAAGAGTCAAATGAAACTAGAGCATGCACAGAAAACTAAGGCGAGTTTATTAGAAGAGAGAGGAGGGAACTAACGAAGATGGACTCCTCAAGGGGCAGGAGAGCTGTCTGATGCGCTGTGCCGAAATGTTGCTTTCTTATGCCCAGGGATCGAAGCAAGAGCCGCATAAGAGGATTAGAGGAGAGAAAGAACGAACTCAGGAGCCAAAGATGGCCGCCAGGATCAGGGGGATTTATTCATAGCTTAGGCGGTCGGGAAAAGTGACTTTTCCTTGTTGGTTAGTTACAGCCAGTGCAAACCTGATTGGAGCTTTTGATGTCCCACATCTCAACGGTCTGTCCAGGGGCCCAACCCTGTTGATCTTGCAGCCGGCCTGGTGGTAAAGCTTATCTGCAGCAGAGAGCTCATGTCCATATCCTTTCATGGAACAGAGGGTTGGGGAAAGGTGGCGACCTTATCTCTGTGGAGGATTAGATCCAGTTCCTTGAGAGTAGTAGTAACCCCAGCAGTAGGGGACGAACTTCACAGACCTTCACAGACCTTCCCTGTTCTAAAACTGCCTAAATATTGTCTGGGAAATTTCTTAGCAGGTGTGAACCATGCCAAGTTTACCTGATGTGATGGTTAATCTTGACGGTTACGTGACTGGAGCTGGAATCAGCTAAGACACACACCTCTGGGAGGTCCTGGGAGGGCATTCCTGGGAAGGACCTGAAGGGGGGGAGGGAGGGAGAAAGAGAAAGAGAGACAGAGAGACAGAGAGTCGAACTCCAGCACCTTCCTGAGCAGCCCCGAGGCCAAGAGGTGGTGGGGAAAGGAGGGGCGCTCTTGCCTTCCCGCCTTTGCTCCGAGCTGGCTGGCAGGACACCTGCCCTGTCGCTGCCGCCGCCACCGCCCCCGACCTTCGATGACAGCAGAGCCCAGCTGCTTCGGCCTTCTGAGTGGACTCAAGACCAGGGGTCACCCACAGCCCCCCAGATTTAAGTGCCTCATCAGGACCCAGCTTCACGGGCTGAGCAGCCCCTCAGCTCGCAGCTTCCCAGGGCAATGACTGGAGACTGACAACCTAGACCCAGTCACCTGTGTGTGTGTGTGTGTGTGTGTGTGTGTGTGTGCGCGCGCGCGCGTGTGTGTGTGTGTGTGAGAGTGTAATTCTGTCAGTTCTGTTTCCTCCAGAAAACCCCATGCATACACTCACTTTTTGTTTTTATGCATTATGGCAAGACATGTACAGCAGCTTTGCCAGCAGGACGCATGAAGTTGCCGCTCTGTAGTGTAAACTGTGCCCTGGGAACCAGGCTGTCTTCACCCTCCAGGTCTTCCTACTCTCTTACTGAAATGTGCCCACCAACAATAACCTCTCGTTCCTCCTCTCCTCCACTCTGGCAGACACCATTTTACCAACCTTCCGTCTTTATGAACAGCAGATTGGTTTCCTGAGGTGCGAGGAACAGGGTTTGTCCATTGTGCCTGGCTTGTTTTATTCATCCTGTTGCCCTGGGCGGGAAGAGGGTTACCCATATCATAGCATGTCTCAGCACATGTTTCCTTTTGTAAGGCTGAATAAATTCCTTTGCATGGATCTACTGCTACATGTTGTTTATTCATCCAGTTGAAACCAGATTTCTTTTGGGGCTTTTGTGTCCCAGATTCAAGGATTGAAACCAGAACATGGAGAGAGGTTAAAGCAGGGTTTATTGAAAAAAAGGGAAGAAAGTCTCAGGTGTGTCATCCGAGAGGAGCAAGGAGGGACTTTAAGGTGAGAGAGCAATTGAGCAGAGGAACTTAAAGTCAAGGAGATCTGGGGGAGGTTGAAAATGAGAAGAAAGGGAAGAAACTCTGAAGACAGTTAGTCCTCCCACCATGGAAGAGAGAGAGGCCGGAGGAGCAACAATCTTTTACAGTCTGGTGTTGTTAAGGACGGCCCAGGAGTCACTAGGGGAGCGAGGTGGTGGCCTGGAGGGGGGGTGGGCGTGGCTCCCACAGGACCCGACAGTCCTCACCAACTAGCTGCCCAGTAGAAATTACTCTACGACAATGACGCTGATTTGGGCTGCTTCTGCGTTCCTGGCTCTTGTAAAGATGCTCTTCTGAACATAGGTGCTCACATGTTTCTTGGATACTCTCTTCTCGATTCTTTCGGATACGTGACCAGAAGGAGAGTTGACGGCTGGTTTTGTTCATGAGGATATGTGAGAAAATGGAAAGGTTAATAAGTGTACGGTTGGTTGAGATGCCACGGACAGTCTGTCTGTGTCACAGAACAGGATTACCAAGCCGGCAAGCCACATGTTCTGGTTTCAAGCCTACGCTAGAGAGCGCCACTGCCCGGCATGGATGAGAGAGGAAGATGTCACCAAAAATCAGCGAGCACTGCGTTCATCCGTCCGGATCCAGTTACCTGCCAGCTGCCTCCCACACGTGCCAGCAGTGCTCGGTGCCTGGTCTTTGTGAGCTCCCTGGGGGTTCGGGTCTGCTCCCTATGAGGGTCCCTTCTCCTTTCACACTTAAAAATGACTTTGGCCCCCTGGCCTCCTCGGCCAAGCTTAAGAAGGACGCACGGGAGTCCCAGCCGGGCTGTTTTTCTTACTCAGTCTCCTCCTCTCCAGGGACTTCTCCCCTCCCTCCTCCTTCCTGCTGTGTCTCGTGCTGCCTGGCAACGCGCGCTTTCAAGCTCAGCGAAGCATACGCTCAGGTCTCTCCTACCCCCATCGCTCAAGATAAAAAAGTGTCTGTTAAATGCTGTGGCCTGAAGCCCGTCTAATGTCGGAGTCCCAGCCCTACGGCCATAGGACTTCCAGGCAGGGCCCGAGAGAGGGCATCAGGGTTGAGCCCTCAAAACGAAACCGATGCTGCTGGAGAGCTGGCTGGGGCCGCTCTCTCTACCCACGGGCACGAGGACGGGGTCACGCGAGGACACGGCAAGAGCAGCGTCAGCTGACTGCAGTCTGAGAGAGCCCGCGGCAGACGCCCACACGGTTGGCACCCCAATATTGAGCTTCCAGTCTCCAGAAGTGGGGATGAATACGTTCCTATCCTGCGCCGGGTTGGTGGAAACAGCATCAGTGCAGACCAAGCTGTAAATGCAACTCCAGGGTAGCCCTAATCCCTCAGCCCCTCCTACCGAGAAACTCCAGGGTCTCTTAATCTGGGTTTATTGTGGGGAGGGGGGATTGCCTCCATGTGTGGGTTCCAAGCTGAGCCCCAGGTCCCAGAGTGCAGAGGAGCGAAGGATGCGCACGGAGGCTCCCTTTCTCCCATTAAGTTGCTTAACTTTAGATGTCTCACAGCAACAGGGAAAGAGTAACTGGTACAGCCCATTTCTGGGGCAAACTGCACATAGTGCATGTAGACCAGGAGGAGATGCCCCGGATGGTACCAAAGGGTGATTGGCTGATACATGCCAAGGCATAGCTGGCAGCTTAGGGGAGAGGTATTTAATCTTTCCAGCTTTTTTTAAAGCTGTGTGTGTGTGTGTGTGTGTGTGTGTGTGTGTGTGTGTGTGAAAGACTGAGAGAAGCATGCACATGTGACACACATGTCTGCACATGTGTAAGAACTTGCACACATGCAGAGGTCAGAGGAGGACATTGGCTGCTCTGTCACTCTGTCTTGTCCCTTGAGACAGGGTCTCTCACCAAGGTTTCTTGGAGGCTGGCTGGCGAGTGAGCTCTTAGGATCTACCCATTTCCACTACCTGGTGCTGGAATTACAGACACACACAATCCTGCTTGTCTCTTTTAAGAATATGTTTGCTAGAGATTTGAACTCAGGTATCAGAGTTAAATAGGTTGTTGATCAACATATTTAGTTAACAGAGTTAAATAGGTGTTGATGATTGAGGGCTTGAGCTCTGGGCACATTTGTAGAGAATTAGTGTGGCGCAAACCTGCAGGAGATTGTCTAGCTGATGGGGAAGGTCCAGTCCATGGTGGGTGGGACTAGGCCATGGGCAGATGAGTAAAAAACAGAAAACTAGTTGAGGAAGTTGGCATCCTTGTGTACATTTGGCCAGACGTGCTGCTGCGGGTGTGAGCTCTCCTGCTAAGATGGACAAACAACTGTAACCAGGAATCATAAGAAAAAATAAACCCCTTGTTCCCTTAAACCATTTGATGGTGATTTTATGAGCAACCATGGTGATTTTATGAGCAACCATGCAGGCGAACCGCAACATGAAGTCCTCACACTTGGGCAGCAAGTGTTTGCCCTCACTAAGCATCTTCCAGCTCGATCTTTCTGTCTTTCTATGAAGAACATCATTACTAATTATGCATTCCATTTATTCTAGGAATCTTAAGAGGGCTTGTAGACTCATTTGCTTATTAACTATGTTAAACGTATCTGCTTATTTTGCTTATATTTCACACATGATAGATTACAGGAAGAACAAAGCACTTTAATATCACCTTGGAATCATCCAGAAGAGGAAGTTAGCAATAACTTTGTGGAGGACTCACACATGTACTGATAAGGCCTGGGAAACACGGAGGGTGCGAGTGCTGCTGCTTTATCCTGTCACAGGCCGATGTGAGGAACGTGGCTTGGGGAGATCAGTTTCCACGAAGCTGTTGGTTGGTGACAAGCTCCTCATTACAATGCTCCATGCGAGATTCCTACCTCCATACCTTTGAACAATGCCAGAGAAAGACTTGGGGTCCCCCCCCACAGCACCTTTTCGATCTGGTCTTGCTGGCACTGAGCAGGATTGTGTAGACAGTAGAGAAAACTGCAGGTTGCCCGTAGATGTGAGAAAGATGCTGGGGGTAAGTGGAAGATGAAGTTTTAAGATGTTAAAGTCTGAAGAACCTGGGAGGAAGAAGAAGGGGGAGGAAGAAGCTGGTAGCGGGGGTGGGATCATCTAAGAAGGCAAGAGGAAGGACTCGCTTCCAGGCCAGTTCCGAAGCAGCCTTTGATGACGTTGAGTGTCCAGCATCTTAGGCCCTTGGATCACAGCCCAGCTGGACAGAGAAAGGTCCTGTCCAACCCCAAACCCTGTGTTGCCCCATCCTCTGCATCTATTTCCTGCGTCTTGTGTGCTTCTCATTCCCAGCGTGAGTTGGCTCTCAAGCGGCTTTTCCTACATATGTGCCGCTGAGAACAGCGGAGCAGGAACACTTGGGCTTCTGAGAATTAACGTTTGTCTTTGGAAACTAAAGACAGGACAAGGAGACTTGCCGGGGAACTCGGTGGTATTGGCGGCAGACAGCGATGCACTCGGTGGACATGTCTTAGTGGCAGTTGCCACATTCTGCCAGGAGGTGGCGCCGGAGCACCAGCGAGGAACTGACCAGTTTGTCAGGCCGCCTGGCTGCTCAGGGTCAGATGGAAGGGCCGCGTATGACCCCAGAAGAGAGAGATGAAGATGGAAGGGCCGTGGATGACCCCAGAAGAGAGAGATGAAGATGGAAGGGCTGTGGATGACCCCAGAAGAGAGAGATGAAGTGGGTGGCTGCTGAAAAAGTGGAGGGAGCGTACAGTAGAAGTCAAGAAGGTTGACTTGGGGACTCAGCTTGTTTCCAATCCCAGCCCTGCACCTCCCCAGCTTTCCTGGTCTTAAGGAATTTGGTTTTCATTTCCTCCTCGAGATCATTTGGAGGGGCAAGTCACGGGATGGGAAACAGATGGAAAGATGCGTTGCGCACCAGGCACAGCATCTCATAAACACTAAGCACACAGCACCCTCCGTGGAACAAGAGCACCGTGCTGGAGAATGTAAGTGTGCTGAGAATTACAAAGGACATTTTCCATACATAGAGGTACTTCCTGTTTCACAGAAAGGGGGCGTGGCAGCCTAATGAATCCACTTAATGGATTTAGGTAGAGCCCATTCATAAAGCCCTTGTTCTAGCAAGGCTGAGTGATGGGTTATCGGTCTAATAACTGATTTGCTATACATAGTATGGATCACTGACAGGTCAGTGTTTACACATCAAACACTCTAGGTCACCATTAGCAATTGATCAAGGTCATAGGCTGTGACCATAACCAAGGAAACTTTTCTTCGCATGCTAGTGTGCATTCATTTTGAATACAAAGGCACAGTTTAGGAAAAGATAGTAAGTTCCTTCCAAAACAAATAGCTAAGAATGTCTACATTTTGAGATGCTTATTTACTCGACTGTGGTGCCTGCCTGGCTTGTCCATCCTCATCTGCCTTTCTCTGAATCCGTCCTCAGACTGGCAGCCAGCAAGCCCTGTATTGTAGTTTACTCTTGGAATCCTAGCACTTAGGAGTTGGAAGAAGGAAAATCCGGGAAGCAAGATCATCCTCAGCTATCTCGAGAAAAGTTTAATGTAGAACTACAAGATGAGGCTGGAGAGTGGCTCGGGGGTTAAGCCTCTGCCTTGCAGGCAGAGGGTCCTGAGTTTGGATCCTAGGCCCCAAAGCGGGGGGGGGGGGGGGGGGGGGGGGGGGAGGGGGGGAAGCGGCCTGCGTTTCTGGTCCTGGTAGGGCGGAGCCTGTGAATCCCAGGGGCAGAGTAAACAAGGAGGAGGTGGAGGCATCCATGGTGGTTCCCAAATTCGCCTGTGGTTCTGCACACACACACAATTGAATAAATGGAAAAAAAAAAAAAAAAAAAAAAGAACTACACGATAAGCCAACAGTTGTACTCACGAATGTGATAATTTGAATGCACGTTGTCGTGGAAGAGTCAAGTGTTGGAAGCGGATCCCCAGCTGGTGGCGCTGTTGGGAAATGATTGATCTCTCTGTGAATGGGCCGCCGAAGGAACGATTCACTGGAGCTTGTCTTTGCGAGTGTGTCTTGTTCCTGGCACCTTCCTCTCCATCCGGCTTTGCTTCTCAGCCACATGAGGGAAGACTGTCTTCTGCCAGGCCCTTCCTGCCACAGGCAGTTGAGCAACAGGGCCCAACTAGGGGCCAGACCTCCTAGCTGTGAGCCCAGGTAACATTTCCTCTTTAAAAAATAATTTCATTGGGAAAGATGGCTCAGGGGTCAAAGTGTTGCCTCACAATTCTGACCCTGGAAGACACAGCCTGCGAAACTCCAGAGCAAAGCACTAAGGAGGAGGTAGAGCATCCTTGGGCCTCCACAGACATACACATTGAAGTACCGTCTAGTTCACACACACACACACACACACACACACACACACACACACACACACACCACACTAACAAATTTTTCATTAGGTGTTTAGTCACAGTAATAAGAAAACTGTCTCTCATAGGCACAAATCACAAAGAATTGAAGACGACATCTCAGACAGTCATCCGCGTACCCCTTGTGTTATTTGATTTTTGGTTATCATAAACATCATTGGAATGATCAACTTATGAAGAGACAGGTGGCCACAGTGGTGGCCTCGGGTGCTCCGAATGCAGAGGAGGGAGGAAGGAAGACGAAAGGAAGAGGAAGAGGTAGGTAGGAAGGAAAAGGAGAAGGCAGGAGGGAGGGGGCAGGAGGAGGGAGGAGGAGCGTCACCACCAATGTGGGCAACCAAGGAGACCCCACGCCAAAAAGACTGAGACAGTTTGCCAGACATGGTTTCCCAGCTTTCGCACACATCCGCTTCTTCCTGTGGTTTGGGTCTGGAGCGGGCAGGGCGTCGTGACAGAAGCAGCAGTGGAGTCAGGAGCCCACCTTATGGAGCCACGAGGAAAGGGAAAACAGAAGACGACGGTCCACAGCCACTCCAGGCAGCCAATGACCGAGCTTCTCACTAGGCTCCCTTGGCCGCTTCCACCACGCCCGGGTAGTGTCACGGGCAGGTGACCCGGCCTGTAGCCCACAGGCCCGTGGAGGGCGTCGTAGGCGCCAGAGCGTCCCTGCTTGTTGCAGACTAAGCTCTATGGACACGCGAAAGGATTATAAAAATGTGGTACCTTTGCAGGACACAGCTTTACTTCTTAGGAGGGATAGAAATGCTGGGGTACATCATATAGGGGTCAATCACACCACACGAATGTTATACAGTTCCCCTTATGGAAACCAAGTGGAACAATGGTTGCCAGGGGCCAGAGAGAGAGGAAAACTGGGAGATGTTCAGATATGGAGAGTCATGGTTTGAAATGTGAGGTGTCGCCCGCAGGCGGCAGGTGTTTGCATGTTTAGCTGTTTGGCAAGGTTGTGGTATTTTGGGCGGTGGACCCTTGCCAGAGGAAGGCACTCGAGGGGGGCAGACCTTGGGGTTGGTGAGCCCCAACCTGGCTTCCGTTGGTCTATCCTTGCATTTGCAGTTTTGCTCTTAGAATCCATGCCGTCTGCAGCGACTTAAGCCGCAACTAGATTCTGCCAGCCAGCCACGCCTTGTCTGCCATGAGTTTCAGGCATGGAAGACCAGTACATTCTAGAGACCACTGGGTAGCAATCAGTCTATGATTAATAATACCTCACGCTGTAATGCAACTCACTGTGGGTTGAAACCCCACGTGAGGTCAAGCCACTGAATGAGGAGTTCCCGAAAGCTTATTGGTAACAGAAGAAGGTTTCTGACATGCAATGGCCAAAGCAAAATCAAACAGCAATGAGGTGGTTCTAGCAGAGTCCACCCCTGGGACGTCACTACAGCCTTGGCCTTCAACACAACATGCCTGCTTCACAGTGCACGTGCTCTCACACTGTCCATTCCTGACAAATGTAAATTGAAATGCCTCAACTCAAATTTGAAACTCGTCTGTGTTGGGAATGACAGGGTTTGTACTGTACAGTCACAATTCTCTGCTTTTCTAGAAAATTAATGTTTTCATTATGAAAAACAAAGACTTTTCATCTCCACTCCTCCTGCCACTTCAGCATGTAAACATCAATTTATAAATCTCTGTATTGTTGGAATGTTTGCTTTTAGAAGTTGCTGTTTGAGTTGCTGAGTTGATATGAATAGTTTTTTTTTTTTTTTCCCATTGAATTTTGATTTAGGATTAGGACAAAATTCCCAACAATTTCTGAAACAGTCCTGTAGCAGTTAGTTTGCATGTGGCTGATAAATTACCACCAAACGACTTAAGGGAACAAGGAATTTGTTTTCTCTTCTGACTCCTGGTTACAGTTGCTTGTTCAGCTTGGTAGGAGAGCTCACACCAGCGCCAAGGGCTGACGAAACTGGCTGTACCATCAACACTGAGAGATGGACAGTTCTCACTTGCAAGACCAGCATGTCTGGCCAAGTGTACACAAGGAGGCCAACTCTCTCAACCAATTCTCTGTATTTTATTCACCTGTCCAGAGTCTAGTCCCACCTATCTTGAGCTGGGCCTTCCCCATCAACTAAAGAATCTTCTGTAGGTTTGCTCTGTGCTTAACTACTAATTATCTACAAATGTATCAAAGCTCAAATCCTCAACTGTCAATTTGACACTTGTATTTAACTATGACAAGTCCAAAGTATATGTCTACCATTTTGTACTATATGTGTATATGAAGTGTTCTCAACACTGATAATTACAAAATTAAAATATCCACCAATTCTGGAAAACATCAAAGATGCTCTGCATTCTGCAATATCACTTCTCAGTCGACACTGATGTAAAAACAAACAAGCCTATCTAGTTAGTATTCAAATTTGCTTTTATCTTTACTAATACATACTATGCATGCATACCAAAGAGAGTATTGTAAAATAATTCCTTCCTGGGAAAGGAATATAGCTCAATTGGTAGAGTGCTTCTTTTGTATTTTGCTTTTATATTCCCATTGATCTAATGTGCATGGCCTAAACAATTTAGGGGAACAAAGACTTTTTTGTGGGGATATGTGTGAGGGTATATGTGTGTGGCTGTGTGTAGGAGACAGCACTTCATTGCGTGTACCTGTGAAGGCCCAATGACAACTTTAGGAATCCTCCTGGATTAACCGACTCCCTATTGCTTTGCTCTGGAGTTTCCTAGGCTCCACATTCTAGAACCTGAAGTACAGGCCATCGCCATTTCCTCCAAACGTTTTTACATGGGATCTGGTGATTCAAACTCAGACCTTTTTGCTTTAGAAACAAAGCCTTTAACCCCTGAGCCTCTCTCCAGTCCAGAACAAGGGATTGTTATTCCAGTGTAAGACACAGGTCACAGTTGACCACGATAGAGGAGAGTCATCAGCACAAGCTGAGGGAACTGAGCACGCCATATCCAAAGTCAGGGGCTGAGAGAGGGTCAAGAACCCATACTGCAGTTGCTTTCTAACTCACCAGTCTGCCAAAGTCAGCTGTGCTTTCCACAGCACCCATGCAATTCAAGCAGGAGAATCAATCAATCAATCAATCAATCAATCAATCAATCAATCATCCTCAGCAACATAGCAAGTTGGGGGCCAGCCCTGGGCTACATGCCCCTGTTTCAAAAATCTTTATGATTTGCTGTTAGCAAACATTCCAGTTTCACATTCCTATTTTTTATCCTTACATATCCAGAGTCACAAAAATTTCTTGGGTGAAAGGAGGTCAGGAATGGAAAGAACTCAAGAAGCCATGCTCGGTGGTCCAGCAATTGGAGGATAATTGGATGTTATGATTTCGTTGTCACAATTTAAAAGGCTCATGGTAAAGTGTGGATGAACCCGAAGACAGTGCGCTAAGTGCAAGTGCCAGCATGACAAGGAGTGGCAGCGTCTGGGCGCAGAGCTTCAGTGGGGCCGGGCAACCGCTCTGGAGTTGGGCGGCGTTGGTTGCACAACCCTGAGTGCCTGACGCCATTGAGCCACTGAAAACAGCACTTAAAATAGCAGTGGTGTTGGCGCTAGCTATGTGTCTTGTTGCTGTGGTAACATACCCTGACCCAAACAACGTCGGAAGGTCAGTGAGATGCTGAGCAGGTGAAAGCACTGATCGACGACCTGAGTTCAGTTCTCAGAACCAGCGTAAAGGTGGAAGGTCCAAGTGCTGCAGTTGACCTGTGACCTCCATGCACCCAGGAGCTCACTGCAATGAGAACATGTGGGCACTGTGCACACTCACAGGCGTATGCAAGGCGCACGCGCGCGCACACACAAATAACAATAAATAATTTTCTTAAAAACTTAAGGAAGGGCTTACTTTGGATCACAGTTGTAGTGTATAGTCCCTCCTCAGTCTCCTGTTTCTTGTTCTTACTTTCCATGTCTTCGTCCTTTGTGGCATAAACTGGTTCTCTCTATGCTTTTTTTTTCCAATTTACCAATTCCCTTTCTAGCCTTATCTCAAATGCTATTTAATTTGTCATGGAGATTTCAACTATTTTGGACTTCCCAGAGTGGAATGGATTAAAAAAAAAAAGAGAGAGAGAGCTTGGACTGAGGGAAATGTAGACGTATTCTGTAGTAAAAAACAAACAAACAAAAACAAACAAACAAACAGAAACTTATCACATGTGGAGAGGTGGGCACATTCCTCAGCAGGTTAAAGATGAGTTCATAAATCACATGTCGGAAACAAAGCAGAACTGAGTAACTGAATACCTCTGGCAGAGAGTTCATTGCTAGAAAGACCAAGTTGACTCTTGGTGCTGTAAGAGGGTGCGTCGCGGTGACTTGGCAATTTTGGCTGGTTCTTTCCAAGTTTATACCTGAGAGGGGAGGGGGAGGTGTGGGGTTACAAACAACAAAAACCTGACCTGGGAGGAGCATTGACCACCCAGAGCACTGTGTGGGAGCTCAGTGGCAGAGCAACGCCCTAGCCTACATGTGGCCCTGGGTTTGATTCACATACACACTAATTCCTGTCTCTCACAAGCACATGTTACAGCCCCTAAAATAACCGATGTCTGTGAAAATTTTTCTAGCGAGCGGTTTAAGTTTGAGTTTGCTTTTGTCAAGACCCAGTGGGTGGATATCAGGAGTTCTACTTAAGTAGAACTTTCCCTTTCTTCCCCTTTTCCCCTCCCCTCCCTCTGCCTTCTTTTCCCCTCTTTTCCTCTTTTTCCCCCTTCTCTCCCTTCCCCTCCTCTGCCTTCTTCCATTCCTCCTTCTCCCATGTAAATCAAGATCCAGTCACAAAGCAGATATCCTGGTACTGTAATGAAGAATTCAATGCAGAGAAATGGTTCCTTAGGAATTTATCACAGCAATGGAAGAGTAACTGGAACGGGATGGACGGACTAACGGAGTATGAATGGGTGGAATTCCAGCAGTGAGTACTTGGCTGAGCTGGAGTCCTGGAAACACTTGGGAGTTCTCTGCCTGTCAGTCACATGGTACATGATCCCTTGACACACACACTGGGCTGGCGGATGACAGACCGGTGGGTCCTTCCATCAGTGTGAGAGAGTCTTTCTTGTCTGGGGCCCAGGTGAAGATGTTGCAGTTTGTTGATCTGGTGGGCTCAGTAAGTTGGTGGGCTGAAACTTTTGACATGCTTTTAATATGTCATTATGCCTGTGTATTCCAAACCTCTTTCAGTAAGCTCACATCTGGTACCTTTTTACTTGTAGGAGTAGTTACTATCATTGCGTGCCGCACGCTTGTGTCGATGTGGTCAGGGCAGACACGGTCTTCACTCTTCATTGACTTTGAACAGATCGACGTGCTGAATGTAAAATGGAGTCACCCAAGGCAAACAGAGCCTGAAAGTCAGTGTTCTGCACAGTCTGAGAAGAGAACAGCCAGACTGCATGCGGATAGATATTCAAGTGCAGATATAATAACATGGACATAATAAGTATGTACCTGTCATATATGCACGTTTCATGCAACTAGAGCGAGGCACAACCTGATTCCACACAACTGCTACTCAGAGCATGGTCGAGAAGAGGGGTGATGGGCTGCGTGTGAACCAGATCTGTGAAGAAAGCCGCCCGGCTCATCCCTGAGAAGTACTGTACGCGCTGGACAACGACTTCCACACCAACAAGCCCGTGTGAGGAGACCTCCGTTATTCACAGCAAGAAGCTCCAAAGCAAGAGAGCAGGTGTCCTAGTTGGGCACAGGTGTCAACTTGACAGTTGAAGGTTTGAGTCCTGGGCACATTTGTAGAGAATTAGTGGTTAAGACCAGAGCAAACCTGCAGGAGATTGTCTAGCTGATGGGGAAGGTCCAACCCATGGTGTGTGGGATTAGGCCCTGGAATAAAATACAGAGAACTGGTTGAGGAAGTTGGCATCCTTGTGTACACTTGGCCAGACGTGCTGGTCTGGCAAGTAAGGATTGTCCCTCTCTCGGCTGCTATGTGGTGATGGTGTGGCCAGTTCCCTCGGTCTTGGTGTTGGTGCGTGCTCTCCTGTCAAGCTGGACTAAGAACTGTAATCAGTACTCACGAGAGGAAATAAATCCTTTGTTCCCTGAAGCCATCTGATGGTGATTCATAGCAGCCATGCAGGCGACTGCGACAGAGACAGTGTCGCATCTAGTGCAGCGGGTTCAGAGAGGTCTTGTGAGAGGGATTTCCATCAAGCTGCAGGAGAGCGAGGCGAGACGATATGTTCCTGAGTCTCAGCCCCGGACCAGGCGGTCATTGCAGCAGATCCTGATACTAGGGAAATGCTGAAACTTCTGGACTTTGGCAGTCTCCCCAGCCTGCAGATCGCTCAGCCTCCGGGTGGAGCCATTTGAATTTTCGTTGTTTTTTTTTTTTTAATTTTTTTATTATTTATTCAATTGTGCATGTATGCATGTGTGTGCATGTGTGTATGTATGTGTGTGTAGAACCACGGACGAATTCGGGAACCACCATGGACGCCTCCTCCTCCTTCTTTTTCACTCTGCCCCGG
Organism: Typhlomys cinereus; assembly: GCA_023101885.1. Classification (NCBI taxonomy): domain Eukaryota; kingdom Metazoa; phylum Chordata; class Mammalia; order Rodentia; family Platacanthomyidae; genus Typhlomys; species Typhlomys cinereus. The sequence continues at coordinate 2,951,324 of JALPQD010000244.1, read as the reverse complement.
GATTCACAGGCTCCGCCCTACCAGGACCGGAAACGCAGGCCGCCCCCGCTTCCGTCTGGCGTCTATACGTGGGGTCTAGGATCCGAACTCAGGACCTTCCGCCTGCAAGGCAGAGGCTTAACCCTTGAGCCACCTCTCCAGTCCCTGAATCTTCGTTGTTCTTAAGGTTTTCAATAAATCTGAGGAATAGCTCTAAAAAAAAAAAGAGGAGTGTGACGAGAGAGCTGCTTGGACCCCTGAGGAGCCTATCCGCGTTATGCAGGTGACTAGCAGGCAAATTCAGAGAGTGCACAGCCAGCGCTAGAGACGGCCCAGGAGGCCAGCGTGCCAGCAGAGACCAGGGTGTAGGAAGTCTCCTTCGTGTAGCCTTCAGGTCTCCTCTCTCTCTCTCTCTCTCTTTCTCTCTCTCTCTCTCTCTCTCTGATGTTTCCTGTTGAAGAAACAAGAAAACAGGACTGGGGAGATGACTCAGGGGTCAAAGTCTTTGCCTCATGAGCAAAAGAACCTGAGCTCCCATCCCCAGGGCCCAGGTAAAAATGCTGAGAGGAAACGTCCGCGGCCTTCACTTCTAGCCTTGGAAGGCAGAGCCTGGGAAACCCCAGAGCAAAGCAGTAAGGAAGGAGAGCGAGCCACTGTGATTCCTGATACCACCCTGGGCCTCCGCAGGCATGCATGCTCAAGGACCCCCTTGTACACATGCCCACACACGTGTGTACACCCACCTGCACGTAAACACAGAGCACACAAAGAAAGACAGCATGCCATCTGGGGAATGGAGTCCTCCAGATCCTGGTCCCAGCACCTGGGGACACCTTTCCGAGAGTGGGTTCAGGGGCAGACACAGAGGCGACTGCTGAGCATCACCCTCCTTTGTCCAGTCTACATTCTTTATTCATCTTGAACCCTCCTGACACCATGATCAAACCAAGGGACACTCTGGATAAACCCTCCAGTGTCACTGGCTTCTAGTTAATATCTTTTATCAAAGGCCATGTGGCTAATCAGCATACTCCCAGGAACTTTGCTGTAAACAATGCTTTCATTAGGAAAACATACTAATGATTGCCTGCTTTGTTTTGCAAGACCTTGGGGGCTGTTTTCATCTCTTTTGAGCTGACTGAAACCGCTGACTGTCCCTTAGACCTGGTCATCAGTCTGATGGGTGACTGTTACTCTTGTGGCTGTGATAAATGCCCTGACCTAAGCAACTTGAGAGAAAAAGGGTTTATTATGTGACTCATAGATCCTGAAAGGATACAATCCATCGTGGCACAAACACATGGTGGTAGGCTTGGTGGTAGAAGCAGGACTATTCACAACAGAGAGGCCATCAGAAGGCAGAGAGAGAGAGGAAAAGTAGGGGGGCGGAACCCCATGACCCACCTCAATGCTTCCTTTAGTAAGGATCTACTTTCTAAAGGTTCCAGAACCTTCCCAAACAGCACTACGGGCTGAGGACCAAGTATTCAAATGTATGATCCTCTAAGAGACAAATTGACATTCAAACTATCACAGTGGTCTTTTGATACCTCCACTGTACTGTTTTTGGCAAATGGTTTTTCTAAAGCTCTCACCACAGACATCAAGGCGAGAGTGTGTATACACTCAGTAGTGATGCGGTCATTCTTCCAAATGTTGTCTGGGGTTCAGGGGAATGGAGAGACATTCCATAAGCTTGAGTCATGGCTTTGACATCATTTTCCTTGGCCCACTGTGTGGTGATGACCCTGCACCCTCATATCATTGTTATTTCTCAAGTCAATAATCTTATCTCCTGCTTATCCACAGGCGAAATCTCCAGAGACAATTTCTGCAGAATTGTTGGCCATCAACCAGTGGGAGTGTTCTTCTCTTAGAAGTAAGGACAGCCGCTAGGTCACAGAGACTTAAAAGGAGGACCAGAGGGGCCGTGGAGACAGCTCCGTAGGTAAGGCATTCGCTTCCAAGCGTGAGGAACAGATCTTGTCCCTGGGGTTTGTGTAACAGCCCAGCAGACCTGGTGACCAGACAGGGGATCCCCAGGGCAAACCGGCTGGCTAGCTGATGGTGCGCTCCGGGTTGAGCAGAGAAATCCGGCCTTAGTAAAAGTGGAGCACTACTGGAAAAGACAACAGACACGTGCTTGAGCTTGTGCCTCCTGAGAGTTATATAGAGTCCAACAGGTCAGGAGACACGTGGCAGCGAGAATCATGCAATGAACGGAACCGTTGCGTGCTCCGCCACTTCATCCCTGGGCCACTAGCAGGATCCTCTTTAGGTGTATTTTTGTTATTCTTTTAGCGTTTCATACCTGAATATGGTGAATTAATAATGTTTTCACACCTTATTCCCCAGTCCCGTCCTCCTCCCAGCCAATCTCCCTCCCGTGATCATGTCTTTTCTCATGTGTAGCCCACCAGGTTCATCTGAGTCGCTTTTGATGCTGTGTGCCTCAGGACCTGCTGGTGCCTGAATCATAGACCAGTGGGTCTGCCATTGAAGAAAGCGTCTTCCAGGTCCTCCCCATTAGCATTAGCCTTCATCAGTGCCTCAGGGAGGTGTGTGCGTGGGGGGGGGGTCTCTTGAGATCTTTCCGCTTCCATGGTAAGATGCCGATGGGGAATCCTTGTGTAGGTCTTGTGGAAATATAAATAACTAAGTGAATTCATGGATAATACAGTCCTATCATGTTCAAAGATGTCTGATTAGACTCTTGTCCCACACAAGGCTTTTACAGTCTTAGACTCCCTCTTCCACAAGGTTCCTTGAGTCGTGGGGGGAGGGGCCTGGATGTCTTGTTTCAGGCTGAGTAGTCTGTAGTCAATTATTTTCTGTGCTTCTTCCAGTTGTCATTTTCTGTAATAAATACTTTCCATTGCAGAAGGAGGCTACTAGGCTGAGCACCGAATGCTCCTCCAATCTGTGGGTAGAATGAGTTTGTTTTAAAAGCCAGTTTCATACAGTGTCTTTAGAGTCAAACCTTCATAGCTTGCGCTCCCCATAGGGCCTATGTCCTCCCCTTTCATAGGCTCTTGTTATAGTGTTCAGTACCAGGAATGCAAGCCCTGCCGGAAAGTGGGCCTTAAATCCAACTGGAAAGCTTTTGGTTGTCCCCTTGACATTAATATTACTATGACAACAATGGCCGCCTCTTGCAGCGGGAATCTTTTCACTGCTGGTTCAAAGCACAGGCTCATCCTGTAAGCAGCCCCTAGACTAACAGTGTAGACACAGGAGAGAGAGAGAGAGAGAGATTTGTAATGGAGAGGAGCTTTTCATGCACCCACATGACTGTCCCCATTCAGATTATTCTGAGTTCCTGTTCTTCTCAATTCATCTGCATTAATGCATTCATCAGACTGTGAGAAGTTTTTTTCTTTATAATAGTTATCTACAGAGAGAGAGAGAGGGAGAGAGAGACAGAGGACAACTTTCACAAATCCGTTCTCTTCTTCCACCATGTGCCAGGTGGACTTTGTGAATCAAACTCCGATCACCAGATCTGTACACAATCACTTTTGCCTACTTGCTCTGTTTCCTGCCCAAAAGAGCAAAGTTTCTAAATCAGTTTATCAAGCAATTTTGTGTAACCCGAACTCCAAAAACATGACTCTATTGTCCCAAGGCTACAAGAAACCAGATTCTTTCAGGGCCGCCATGGGATTTTCCTGGTTCTTTCATTACCTTCAAGTTGAGAATGAAGCGGTGAGTTTATCATATTCTTTGTGTGAGGCTCTTTGGAAGCCACACAACCTTGGGATGTCTGGATCGTCGCCGCCAGTGTAAGCGGTGAGTGCAGTAGCCACTCACTGTCCCAAAGCCTCCAGAGCCACTTCGTCCTAGGTAACCACGGACCATGATGCAGGTCTGTTCTGCCAGGAGATGGAAAGTTAGTTACTTAAAGATGGGCCTGAAGGTGACTGTCTAATTCATATGCAAAAATTGAATTTCTAATGGGTGGGACATTCCCTGGCCAGGTAGATAAAGGTAGAGACAGCAGAAACTGGCAAGCTGCTAGAAGATTGGTTCTTGCCTGTCTTGTCTGGCCGAGAGTGGCCAGTTCCTTTGTCTTCTGCTGGTATGACTGCTACCACAAGGAGCTATAATCTGAAATTGTAAGCTGGGATAAAAGCCCCTCTTCCCCTAAGATGTCTAGATCATGTATTATCATGGTAATGAGAACAGAGCTAAGACATTCCCTAGTCCATTTTTCATTGGCTGAGAGGACATCACTACCTTCCCCCCTTATTTGTTAACCAGCTACAGATTGTGTGTGTGTGTGTGTGTGTGTGTGTGTGTGTGTGTGTGTTGTGTGTGTGTATGTGTGTTTATACTCTGTGTGTGCTCATGTAGGTGCATGTGTGTATGCACACAGGTGTATGCTTATGCATGTGAAAACCAAAGGTCAATCTTGGGTATTGTTCCTGAGAAACGCACTTTGTTTTTTGAGTCATAGTCTCCCATTTGGACCTGAGGCTTTACCCATTAGCCAGTGAGCCTGAGGGATCTGCCTCTCTGCCTCCCCAGAGGTGGGGTTCTAAGTATATATCACCATGCCTGACTTTTTCTGGAAGTGCTGGGGATAGAACTCGGGTCCTCACATTTGAATGGCAAGATTTTTCCAACTGAGCCATTTTCCAGCCCCTCAATGGTGAAAGTCCTCCTTACAGTTTTGTGTTTGGGTACCATCGATGAGCATCCAGTTCAGAAAAACAGTGACTCTGGATTTCCAAAACCATTCAGAGACCCTGAGTGAAATTACAGGAGGGTCCAGGAGGATGTTCTAGGAAGTGGGAGCACAGTGAATTTTGGCGAGTGGAATATGAGGACATTCAAGTATTTTACTGAAAATGAAAATTGCTCTTTGACTTGATGAAGGAGATCCTACTGTTGGCTTCAAATGATCCTTCTCGCCTCTCAGAGCTGGCGACTCCTTCGCGTGACTTATTCTGCTCTTCCGTCTTCCACTTTTTAATTTATGGTGAATGTGCACATAGTGAAGGTCAGAGACCAGCATGGGGGGCCTTCCTTGCTGTTTTTTCATCTTGTTGTTTTTTCGAGACGGGGATTCTCGCTGAACCTGCAGCTCACGGATTCCCTCGACCAGCTGGTCATTAAGCCTCGGGGATCCTTTTGTTCCTACCCATCCAGCGCTAGGACTTGCAGACGCACGCTGCCTGCTCGTGATGTTCTTGGGAGCAGGGACTCTGCCCTCTGGTCCTCGTGCTTGCGTGACAAGCCCTTCGCTGACTGAGTCATCTTCCCAACCTCAAAATGATGCTCATTTTCCTTTCTCCTGACTTCTCTTCTTCCGGTGGGGTTTCAAAGGGGAAGACAAGAAGTATTAATTTCTCTCTCTTTCTCTTCGCCTCACAGAACAGTGACGTCCATGAAAAGGTAAATCATTCACCCCACTGCCATCCCCTTTGTCCTCAGAGGACTAAAATTACAGTTCTAGATCAACTTAAGTAGCAAAACTCACACAGTGGTGAGTGGTTATCAGAGAGCGTGTCTAAGTGGGATTATCCTAGTCTTAGGAGGGAGTGCTTTTCTTGTGGAAAAGACTCTCAATTAATATTGCTCAGTTGGCCCTTGTATCCTCTGCTTATCCAATGTTTGGTCATCCAGCAGAAGCAGATCTGTGGTTTAACCCCTCAAAGGGCAGAAGCAATAAAAGCGTTTAATATTAACCTTGAGGTGGGGTGATAAGGCACCAGTGTCTATTAGTTTTAAAAGTACAGATTAATGATTTAAGCATTTGGGGGGAAAGATGCAAATGTTTTTCTTTTTCCATGTACATGAGCGTGTGGGGGTGGGAGGTCATATGTTGACACACGTGTGTGCAGATGTGTGTGCATGTGTACACGTGTGGAGGCACAAGGTGGATGTAAGGAGTCATCCTTCATCCTTCATCACTCTTCCACCTTTATTTGAGGACAGAGTCTGTAATCAAAACCAAACCTTCTGATAGTCCTAGTCTCACTCACCAGCTTGCTCTGGGGATTCCCGGTCTCCACCGTCCAAGGCTGTCACGCCTCGCCTTGCATTTTACACGTGGTATCTGAGGATCTGAACTCTAGTCTTTTACTTACACCACTGAACCATTTCAATGCCATTCTATGAACACCGTGTGTGTGTCTGTGTGTGTGTGTGAGAGAGAGAGAGAGAGAGAGAGAGAAGAGAGAGAACTGAATTCTTGTGGAGGACCAAGGTTGACTTCAGGAATCATCCTGGATTGCTTTTACCTCCTTTTTGCTTTGCTCTAGGATTTCCCAGGCTCCACCCACTTGAGCCAAAGGTGTAGGCCAATGCCATTTCTGTCTGTAGTTTTTAAGGTGAGACCTCGGATCCAAACTTAGGATCTTAACCCCTGAACCATCTCTCCAGCCCTGATTTTTTTTTATTCAATTGTGCGTGCGTGTGTGTGTGTGAGTGTGTGTGTGTGTGTGTGTGTGTGTGTGTAGAATCACGGGCGAACTTGGGAACCACCATGGACCACCTCCACCTCCTCCTTGTTTCCTCTGCCTGGGGATTTACAGGCTCCGCCCTACCAGGACCAGAAACGCAGGCCGTCCCCGCTTCCGCCTGGCGTCTATACGTGGGGTCTAGGATCCGAACTCAGGACCTTCTGCCTGCAAGGCAGAGGCTTAACCCCTGAGCCACCTCTCCAGCCCCAGCCCTGATTTTTTCAAAGTTTAAGTATTAGCACATTTTATTCTCAAAGCATTGCAAATGAGAAAATTTGTGTTTGTATCTGGAGATGAGGGAAAAGAAAGAATCAAGTGACTTGGTCCAGTGGGCAGGACACGAGGAGGCAGCATCAATCAGCTCTCACCCAGCAGGCATCTCCTGGCGCGCTCTCGCCTGGACCGGCTCCAGCGAGGAGGCGTTTGTTCTTGCTCTTCTCTGAACATCTGGGCCACAGCCCAGGCTTCAGAACACACAGCTGGCAGAGTTGCTCCTGGCTCTGTGGGATTCGATGCGATGCTACCTGAACCAAACAGAACATTTCATTGAGCATGGTGGGTGGGAACGGTGAGCTTTCTGCTTTCAGATCTTGAGGAAGGAAGAGTGTTAAGGTTTCGAATGTGTCCCCCACAGTCTCATGTGTTTGGCAAGGTCATGGCACCTTGAGAGGTGGAGCCTTGCTGGAGGAAGGCAGTCACAAGGGGTGGGCCTGGAGGCGGATGAGACCCACCCTACCTCCAGGAGAATCTGCCTTTGCAGCAAGCAGTCTGCAGCTTTCAGTCTCCAAGATGGCTGCAGTGACGTAGCCTCCTCCAGCTTTGGCCAGCCAGCCCTGCCTCCTCTGCCATGAGAGACTGTTTTTTTCCTCTGGAACCGTAAGCTGAATAAATCTCCCTTTTTCCCTTAAGTTGCTTGACTTTGGGTGCTCTCTCACAGCAATACTTAAGAGTAATTGTTACGAAGAGTAAACCCACAAGAGTATTTTAAAAAAAAAGAAAGAAAACTTTTACATTGTTGGGAGGTAAACTCAAGGCCTTCAGCACGTTTGGCAAGCATTCTAAGCCCACTCACGCATGGGTTACTGTTTATCAGGCATTTGGCTCACCGCTTGAGATGTAGTATGTGGAACATATAGCATGATTTTGAGGGAGTCTTTGTTGGAGGTCTGTTTCTCAAGCAAAGGCTTGGGAATATCAGGGTATTTTCTCACAGCAACAGAAAAGCCACTGCAACACTACTTGTAGTTCACGATATGGTTGCTGATAAATCACCATCAAACGGCTTAAGGGAACAAAGGTTTATTTTCTTATGATAGTCCAGTTACAGTTCATAGTCCAGCTTAATGGGAGAGCACGCACCAACACCAGGGCGGAGGGAACTGGCCATATCATCTCTACACAACAGCTGAGAGAGGGACGATCCTTACTTGCCAGACCAGCATGTCTGGCCAAGTGTACACAAGTATGCCAACTTTTTCAACCAGCTCTTGGTATTTTATTCCAGGGCCTAATCCCACCCACCATAGGCTGGACCTTCTCCATCAGCTACATAATCTCCTGTATGTTTGCTCTGGGCTTAACTCTATGAATGTACCCAGAGCTCAAACCTCAACAGTTAAGTTGACATCTGTGCCTAACTATAACAAACAGGGACATAGTTACAGAGGGAAATATAGAGATTTGTAAAAGGGGAAATAACAAACTATATATTCCAGGGACTCAGGAACTTCGAATGAATAGCAACTGTCAAATCAATTGTTATAGACTATTAGGCTAGGAAGACAGATAGAAAATATTTGTCAAGAGCAGTCCCGGGTCTGGCAATGTAACTTGTCGGTAGGATCCTTACAGGAAGCTCTGGGTTTGATGCTCAGGATCAATGGTGAATGCCTGTCATCCTACCCTAGAAGGCGGAGGCTGGAGGGTCAGAAGTTCAGGGTCATCCTTGGCTACTTATTGAGTTCATAAGACCCTTTTTCCAAATCCAAATAAAGAACAACCTTTTACTTTGATGAAAACCGGTTCAGAAGTTGAGAAGTCGGTAACAGGGAGGAGAAAGTGCACTATCTCCTTGTAGGCTACACTGTGAAGGGCTAAGGAAATGCAGGTACGTGTAGCTTCCACATCGTCTAGCAAGTTGACCACATTTGCGTCTTCACCTTCAGTATCTTGCAGGTACACTGTGGTTTAGGGGTAAGGAAACGACAGGCTCTGCCTTGGAAGCATGCTCCCCTGAACGCTTCTCAGAGCTATTTTTCCAGTACCAAACATCTGGGGTCCCTGTTGTCATACAATACTGGACTCCACTATGGAGCCAGATAATGACTGAGGGAGGAGGAAGAGAGCCAGGCTCGCTTACGCAGAAAAATCTGTTTCCCCAGCCCCATCAGTGGTGAGATCACAAGCCATTCTGGCTTGGCTCCCATCTGTCAAATCAGGGGAACTCCTGCTTTGCCTGACAAGTTGCCAGGGGTCCGCCACACTTGGGCTCATGAGTGGTATTGGTTTAGCTGGACACAGGATACCATTACCCATCAGGGTTATGATGACAGTATATTGACATTTGGCTGAAACCAGACTGTGGTCTTCAGTTCAGATTCTAATAGAAAGGTGGTATATTAGTTGCTTTTTTCATTGCTATGGCAAAATACCTAATAAAAACAACCTAAGGAAGGAAGGTAGATTTGGGTTGGATCATGATTTGAGGGGGTACAGTCCATCATGGCAGGGAGGACAGGCTGGTGGGCGTGAGTCATCTGGTCACACTGCCTGAATAGTCAGGAAGCCAGAGAGCTCAACACAGTGCTCAGCTTGCTTTCTCCTTTTCGTTTACTCTGGGACCCTGTGGTAGTTCATCCTGGGTGTCACCTTGACACACCTGGCATTAACTACGATCAGCTGAGACCACCTGAAGAGATCATCTGGATAATACAAAAATCAGCCCTGGATCCTATTGGAACCTCCCCAAAACTCATTGGAACCTTCCAGTAGTGGACCAGATAAAAGGAGCCACAGAACAGAAGAATAGACGCTCCCCAAGAAGCCCACTAGCCACTTGATGGGTGTGACATAACCTGTCTCCAGCTTTGGCTGGTTTTGCGGCTTTCACCGTGAAAGAATGTATCTCCCCTTTGGAACTGTTAAGTTGAATAAATTTCCCTTTCTCCCTTAAGTTACTTGACTTTGGGTGCTCTCTCAAAGGAATAGTTAAGAGTAACCATTACAGATCCTAATCCATGGGAGGTTTCTGCCCACATTTAAGGGGGGGTCTCCCCAACTCAACGAACTCAATCTAGAGCCTTTCAGAGCTATGCCTAGAGGCCTGTCTCCTAGGTGATTCTAGATCTCCCTAAGTTGATAATCCATATGAACCATCACAAATGGGGAGCTCCGCTCTCCTTCAGTCCTATGGCTGAAGTCACACAAGAAGGGAGTTGCCTTATTTTCATGTTAATGTGGCCTTTGGGAAATAGAAGTACCAAGGACAGAGCCACTGTACCATCCAAATCGCTCTGTCAGACTTGGGGAAATAGCTTTTGCCTCACAAGCAAAAGGACCTGAGTTTGGATTCCCAGATCCCACATTTAAAAAAAAAGTGACAGGCAGCTATGGTAGCAACCTGTGTTATGGCCCTGAAAGATGCAAAAAGGAAGTGGAAAAATCTCAGATAATTCCCGATGTAGCCCTTGGGCTTCCACAGGCAAGCACACTTGAGTGCCCTCTTGTGCACACGCCTGCCCACGTGCAAACACACACAAAACAAAGCGCTTTGTTGTACTCTTTTCAGTGTTCCCTCCTAATCCACAGTTTGAGGACCTAGATTCTTTCTTACAGAAAGAAAAACTTCCCCACATAGTATAGGGGCCAAGAGATGGCTTTTGTCCTTCAATGTCTTTGGTCTGGATAGGATCCAGTATCTCCGTACTGTACTCCGCGTCCTTATCTGAAGCCTTACCATCCTCTCGCTCTCCCTTCCCACCACCCTGAAGGGAGGAGAACAGGGCTCTCCTCACCCTTTGGTCCCTTGGCTGGGTTACCAATGTAGTAAAGTAAGAACAGGACAAAAACCCCCATTGTAATGAATGCTTACACATGAGAAAGAATCCTAAGAACATTAGACTTGAGTAGGGTCAGATGATCAAGATTCTTGGCCTCCATAACCAGGGTAAAAAAGAGTGTGAGTGGGATCTCCAGAGCTGGATGGAGAGAAACATTAGAGGGTGGAAAAGAGATAAAAGGAGCAGGAGACCCCGCCCAGAATGACCACCAGCAGCCTGGAGTTCCCCGACACTTCGGGACATCGGCTCAGGTGAACCCAAAGCCTTGACTTTGCCTCAGAAAAGAGGTTCAGGATAATTCAGTATGAGGCAGAGTCGGATTTTATGGATAAGAGATATTTTTTTGCCTGTGTGTGTGTGTGTGTGTGTGTGTGTGTGTGTGTGTGTGTGTGTACAAGAGATCACTTGACTGTGTGCACCTATGGAAGTCCAAGAGTGACATTGGGAATCATTCCGGATTGTTCTACCTCCTTTATTGCTTTGCTTTGGGGTTTCCCAGGCTCCACCTTCCAGGGCTGGAACTGCAGGCCGCTGCCATATGCGCCTAGTATTTTCACGTGGGATCTGGGGATCTGAACTCAGGACCTTTTGCTTATGAGGCAAAAGCTTGAATCCCTGAGCTATTTCCCCAGCCCCTAAAAGAGCGTTTTTTACACCGAGTCAGCCCTAAGAGTCAGCAGAAAGATAGGTCTTGGGGGGAAAAACACGCAAGAACGGATATGGGCCTCTCAAGAGAGTTGAACTTAAGTGTTTTAACAGTAGTACTATACGGAATGCTGGAGAGGTTTAGAATTACATTGTGCAAAGAGTCTCAAAGGAAAATCAGTGTCCAATTTGAAATTGCCTGTTTTAAATGGAATTGGCTACTGTTTGTATTTTATTAGACACTGAACTCAATTATAGATGAATCATTCCTGGTCACTGTTTTGAAAAATTAAAAAAAAAAAAGTAACTCTCTCGTGAGTAGGCTTCCCTCCTCCCTTTCCCCCAACTAGAGGTACATCCGTTACAGAGCACCTGCTTAACTTGCGTGAGATTCTGGGTTCATCCCCAGGACCACAGACTAAAAATAAGGATTTTGCTAAGTCATTCTTACCTTTGGATTTTCCAGGGGAAACACGTTGCTGCATTTGCTGAAGTTGCCTCTTTTTTGCTTGGCCTGACTGTTTCCAAGTTCCAGGGGCGGGGAGGTCAAGACAAGCAAGTTAACCGTCATGTAGTTGAGGAGCGTTTGCACTTCCCAGGCGCATGGTCCCCCAGCTCCAAGGTTCTGATAGGCTGAGACTCTGCCACGGAAATTCAGAGTATCTTGGCCTTCTCAGTTCCATCCGAGGTGCGGGCTGCTACACATGTCACAGCATGCGGACTGCTAATGTGAAATATCCAACTGGGCTCTCACGAGACAGGTCCCTGAGATTCTGGTAAGAGAGAGAGGGGAAAAAACAGCCTAAATGACCTGAGTAGCAAAGAGAAGTCAGGGGCGCCAACCTCAACTGAAGTTCTTAGGACCAGGTTGAATTCCAGATGGAAGGACAGAGGACATGCCAAGAGATGCCGTCTGGAGGAACGTGACAGCAGAAAGAAGGGAACATAGTGCTTAGGCAGTGGTCAACAGGGGGACGAGAGAGAAGAAGAAATACAGGGCAAGGGCAGAAATGAGGGTCAGCCCACGCAAAGAAGGGTGCTCGGGATGGAGCTGGAGTTGGAGACTAGGAAGGTCCCTATCATGACCTGTCCCCTGACTTGAGATGTTCCCATGAAAGAGGAGAGAGAGACTGGGACAGTTTGCTCATGGGCAGCAATTAGACTCTTCTTGGAAGCTTCAAAGGCTGCCAAGAATTAAGACACAAAAGAGAACTAGCTGCTTCCTTACAACTTATTATAGGTCATAATGAGAGCTCATTTCAACTGGAGTTCTGCCACGCAGAGAGTCCCTTATTAGACAAGCCTCTATGAGCTCATGGGCATCAAAGAGTTCCCACGACCTGTCTTGTAAATTCCATTGAGTCCTATCTCTGCTTCTAAGGTGCCCCCCACCCCCACCTCGCCACCTCTCTGTGAAAAGGTGGAGTGGAAACAAATTTGGAAATCTAGAGGCAAGATTTAGTTCATTGAAAAGTCTCCAAAGTCATGGATGGACACTCAGGGTCTTCAGAACCAGGATCTGGCCCAAAAGGAGTGGGGCGAAGCCCTTTAATGTCTTGTGTATAAGCCATCTGTGTAAAGTGTGGGATGAACACTCACAATTGTGTGTAAAACTATTTTATTAAATAGTAATTTAGTGATTTCTATTTACACATCTTAAATGGTGTTGATTTACCATTTCTAGCACTTAGCATGCTGAATAGAAGATATCCATATTACCTATGAAAATTCATTAGTTCATGCTAGAGTTATTTACAAACCCTGCTAGAACAGCAATGCTCTGTGTGGTATGTAACTGTTTGCGTCCTGGATTCCTCATTGTCCTTACAGATGCACCATCCTTCCAAGTCATTTTGTCTTTGTTTGCTTTGTTTGCTTTTGTTGAAGAGTTGGGGTCTCCGGATGGGGCTCTAGCTGAGTCCTCAGAGTGCCGGCATGCATGGCTCTGAGTTTGATCTGCAGCAATGAATGGAGGTTCACGCCTGTTCACGCCTGTAATTCCAGCATTCAGGAGGTGGGGGCAGGAGGATCAGGAGTTCAAGGTCATCCTTAACTACATAGGGAGGTCAAGGTTACATGAGACCTACCCTACACGAGACCCTGTCTCAAAACAACAGCAGCAAGAGAAAAAGAAAAACCCCCAGGCTCAGAAGGTCTTCCTACCCGAGCTTCCATGTGGTCATGACCACTTAACAGCTTGAATTTTTGTGGTTTAAAAACATGCTACGGGGCTGGAGAGATGGCTCAGGGGAGTAGCCTCTGCCTCCCAAATATGGGGTCCTGAGTTCAGATCCTGAATTCCGTGTAAAAACGCCAGGTGGAAATGATGGCAGCTTGTACTTCCAGTTCTGGAAGGCAGAGTCTGGGAAACTCCAGAGCAAAGCAAAGAAGAAGTAGGAAAATCCTAGATGATTCACTATGGACAATGCAGTGCCCTCCGATACACACACACACACACACACACACACACACACACACATACATGAAAAAAATGAAATTAAAAAATTTTAAAAGCCATATTGAGGTCCTAGTTCCCTCCTTGTCCCCCCAACCCTCTGTGATGATTACCTATTTGGAAATAGGGTCTTTGCAGGTATGATCAAGTTGATTGGTGACCCTAAATCCAACGGCTGGTATCCATTCGTATGAGAAAACACGCAGGCTCCCAGAGAAGATAGTCATGTGACAGTAGAGGCCCACAGGGCAGGAACCCAAAGGCTTACTGGTGACTGCTGAAGTTAGGGTTATTCTTCCCCCAAAGCTTTGATCTGCATCCAGAATTGTGACAGAATAAATGTCCATTATTTTCAGCCAGCTGCTCTGAGCCACTTGGCAAATTGGCTCTGAAGTTTCTTGATCAGAATCAACCTTGGAATAGAAATCGTGGTCCTTCCGTAAGGCATTCCATGACTCCTTATGACAGTTACTCTTAATTTTTGCTGTGAGAAAGCATCCAAAGTCAAGCAACTTAAGGGAGGAAGGGAGATTATTCAGCTTATAGTTCCAGAAGGGATATATGGTCTCTCAAAGTGGAGGCGGCATGGCTGGCTGGCCAAAGCTGGAGGAGGCTGTGTCACTGCAGACATCTTGGAGGCTAAGCGCTGCAAGCCTGCTTGCTGCAAAGCAGACTTCTCCTGGAGGTAGGGTGGGACTCATCCACCTCAAGGCCCGCCCCTTGTGGCCGCCTTCCTCCAGCAAGGCTCCACCTCTCAAGGTGCCATGACTTTGCCAAACACGAGACTGTGGGTGACACATTTCAAACCATGACACTCCTGTAGGTGACAGGACTGGAAGAAGTCTAGGCACAGGGACAAGAGATCAAACAAGACAAGAAATAGAACCTGTCTATTCTGTTGAGCACAAGCACAACAGGCTGGTTGTTCCCGCAAGGATATGGTCCTATATCCAGGCTTCAGGCTAGGCCGTTGTGAAAGCAAGCACGATGCTCTGTAGACAGTAGCCACGTCAGCTTAACCTGAAGACATCTGTGTTACTAGACCCCTGTGTGGCTTCCATCCTTAGCATCCTTGTCCGTTGACTCGTGAAATCAGTTTGCATGCTTTCAGGAAGTTTGGTGGGCTAGTTAGATACAGGCGTCAACTTGACAATTGAAGGCTGAGATCTGTGAAGAATTAATATTTAAGCCGACCCTAAGCAAGCAGGTAGGAGACTGTCTGATTGATATGGGAAGGACCAGTCTGTGGTAGATGGATAGCTGGACAGGTGGATAAGATGGGGGTGGGGGAGAGCTGGTTCAGTAAGTTGGCATAGTTTGGCAGACATGGTGATTGGAAAATGAGAGGTGTGTCCCTCTCTTGGCAATTCTTTGGATATGTTGTGGCTAGTTCCCCAGGCTTCTGATGCCAAGCTTGATTATGAACTGTAAAACTGTAATCAGAATCATAAGCAGGAATAAAAAGTCTTGTCCCTCTAGTTGTTTGGTCATATATTAAATTTAGCAACATAAGGACTAACTGAAACACTTGGGAAATACCTGATTTAAAAATGTCTTCAGCAATGAAGGATTCTACTTGTTCAGATGGGACACTGTGAGGTTGTACCAAAAGATCCATCTGTCTATCCATCTGTCTATCCATCTGTCCATCCATCTATCCATCCATCCGTCCATCCATCCAACCATCCATCCACCCACCCGCCTGCCCGCCCGCCCATCCATTTGTCCATCCATTTGTCCATCCATCCATCCATCCATCCATCCATCCGTCCATCTGTCCATCCATTCATCCATCCATCCATCTAGATTGTCTCTAAGATTTGTAAGAAATCTTGTAAAATTAATCCAATAATCTGGCTCAAATTTTAGTCATGACAGATGGCAGCCAGATTATACAGAAAGAAAAAGAGAGACAAAGAGAAAAGGGAAAGAAAAGAAAAGAGGGAGTGAAGGAAGGGGGAAAACAAACAACACTGATGCTTCCCTTGGGCCAAGCCTTTGATGGAAAATGGATAACGAGTTGCTTGTAGCACTCAAATGTTAGTCCATGGGAGGATTTCTCATCCGCCTGGTGTTTCTAGCCCAAGCGAGGCTGCTAACACCCGAGCTGCTCTCTTCTCCTTGATGGAAGGATCCAGCGCAGCTTGTTCTCTCTCCTCCAGCTCCTGTTAGCATGATGTTCAGCACCATGTGGACCAACCGACACCTCGTGTATCATGACATGATAAGGGCCGTGGAGATTCATCTGTGCCACGGTTCTCCTCCCACATGGCAATTATGAAGGGGGGTGGGTCTTTATTATAAGCCATCTCGACCTAGCTCAGTTGGTAGATGCCTGCCTAGCATGCATGAGCCCTGGGTTTGGTCCCCTGCCCCACATAAATTGGACGTGGTGATGCCTGAAATCCCAGCACTTGGAGTGGAGGCAGGAGAATCAGAAGTTCAAGATCATTCTTAGCTACATAGCAAGGTAGAGACAAAAAAAAAAAAACAAAAAAAAAACAAGATGGTTGTATCGAGGTCTAAAAGTATGTATTTGGAGAAGGGACATTTCCTTCCTTTTTTGATTCTTAATTTTTTTTTTATTATTATTTATTCAATTGTGTGTGTGTGTGTGTGTATGTATGTGCGTGTGTGTGTAGAACCACGGACGAATTCGCGAACCACCATGGACGCCTCCACCTCCTTCTGCCCCGGGATTCACAGGCTCCGCCCTACCAGGACCAGAAGCGCAGGCCGCCCCCGCTTCCGCCTGGCGTCTATACGTGGGATCTGGGATCCGAACTCAGGACCTTCTGCCTGCAAGGCAGAGGCTTAACCCCTGAGCCCCCCCTTTTTTGATTCTTACTGCGTGGAGTGAGAATGTGATTGTTGGCCAACCCATAGTCACAGGCGTGAATAAGATCCCTGTGGAGGAGTGTGGAACACGAGACGTGTCGTGGTTGGGAAGAAGGAAAGAAATCAGAAGATTTGACTGAGAAGGCATCTTGTGACGGAGGAGGGCAAAACAAAATTGTGCCCTAGAGAGCAGAAGAAAGTGAGTTAAGACTGCAAGGGCCACGGTGTTCCGACATGTGGTGGGATGCATACTGTTTTGATAACTTGGAAGGCATCTGTGGCTTATCCGATGTTTTCTCGTGGTGAAATACAAGGTTCTACATTTTGGACAAGAATACCACAGGATTGGCAGGTGTAGCGATCTATGCCTGTAAGCCCAGTGCTCAGGAGGCAGTCAGAAGGTTCTAGAATTGGAGGCCTTACTTAGCTGCATAGGACATGCAAAGCCACCTGGGGCTGTATGATCCTATCTCAAAACAAAACAAAACAAAACAACACAAAACAACACAACACAAGGAATTCCATGGATGTGAATAATTATATGAGGAGATACATGATATCACTATGTTTTGACACTGGTGAAATTAACTCCCTTACAGATTTCCCCACTGTAGATGTAATTTGATATTTTCCCTTGAATTTGGTCTGGTGAGGATACATTTTAGGTCTCTGATGGTGTCCCTGTTTGTAATTATGCCTCAATTTGCTAATTGTAGTGTCAATTCTTCCCTGCAACTGTCGATCTTGTGATGTTTGCCATAAGATGGTTATTACAATGCTCTCTTATCCCTCAGGCATCGGGAAGAATTTCCTGTGTTGAAGGGCTTCCCCTCACCGCTAAAACAGGTTCCGCTGGGTCCTAGCTGCAGGTTGGGTTGTGTGTGTCCATGATTTGTAGTCACCATTATCCAGGAGAGAAACCAAGAGAGACGTATAGAAAGGGCTTGGCCTTGTGAACCTGCAGAAAAGAATTGACCTTCAACATCTCACATCGTTCTCCAAATTCAGACGTTGCTTAGATTGCTGCAAACTTAATGTCAACACTTTCACAGAAAGACAGAGGCCCTAGTGCAGTGATTACCTTCTGGGCGACTGTATCCATGAAGTCAGAAGAAAAAGAGCGAGGACAGGGTAGAAATGAAGTGAAAATTTAGCATTCGTTTCCAGCTGCACGCTAGGAGCAAAGAAAGGCCGCATTCTCCAACTCAGCATGGGCAAAATGATGACCTTTGTGTACCCTTGATCCCTTAGGATCATCAAGCAAAGCCCTTTCAATGCACTTGGCAGGAGGCTCAGGACGCGCTTTGACACGAGAATAAGACTTTGATCTGAAAGGGACTGTGGTTTCTATTATCCTATCATAGGAGCAGACACCCCAACCTTTCCTTCTTTTCACAGAAAACTGCCTCCATGGGTAGAAAAATAAGGACAGGATCTTTTATCCGATGAATCCCAAGTGTTTCAGGGTTGGGAACTCTAGCTTTTCACAATATTTCCTTGCAGGTGGGCTAGAGAATTCTTCTTCTTTGTGTAACGGGGCGCTCGTCAATGAAAGTGAAGCGGCCATCTACAGAGCCGCGGGCTGACGGCCATCTCAGCCCTAACATGTCCATGGCTGCTGACAAGGACGCAGGTAACTAAAAGCCAGAGCCTCACTCCCTCCCCTCCCGTACTGGGGTTTCCTTTACAAATCTTAGGCGTCTTTCATTCAAAATGAGCCTAGAAACATACTGCTGATCTTTAGTGGAAAGGTCAATTTTTTGACCCCTGAGAAAAGAGTTCACCTTTAGCTTCTCCTATTGTCCTCTATCTTTCCATGCGCTTGCCTCTCTGTGAGCTTAATGACAGCGCTTTTGGGGTAAGCTGGGTCATGCAAGACTGACCGGACTCTTCATGAATATTCCATAAAGAGTGAGAACAAGCCCCCCTCCTCTCCCTTCTGACCAGGTCTAGATCCCTGTTTTCAGAACGGGGAGGGAAGCTGGGAGGAGAGTTAAGCTATGAGCCTTTACCATAGTGTCATTTCATTATTTCATTTCATTTCAATTTCATTTCCATATTGCTCAAGTACATTCACCGAAGCCCAGTTCCGCCTCTACCACTCGTATCCAAACAACCATTTTCTCCTGGCTACTGTAACAGCCAATGGGAGAGCCCTGTCTTCTCTCTTAGCCCAGTGCCCCTCACCTCCCTGAGACACCTGACAATGTCCAGAAATGGTTTTCATCAGCGCAACTGATGATGGAGTACCATTGTTTGTGACCATGATCTGTGGCCACCTTTATCCAGGAGGGAAACTGAGAGAGGTGGAAAGGGCTCAGCCTTGTGGCCTGCACAGAAAAGAACTGAGCTTCAACGTCTCATGTTGTTCTCTAAATTCAGATGTGGTTAATGTCAATACTTTCACAGTAAGATAGAGGTCACAATGCTAATGATTACCTTCTGGGCAACTGTATTTATTAAGTGGCCAGAAATGTCCCTACGTGGGACAATCTCACACAATAAGGAAACGTCTGACTCAAAATGTCAGTAAGACTGAAGTGGGGAAGCCCTGGTTCGAAGCCCCGAACGTACAGAGACAGGAGTGGTCTTTGAAGAACAAATTGGATCCTGCCACTCTGTTGCTTGAAACCTTTCCCGTTGTGCTTAGTACAAAGATTCGAACATGCATAATCTACACACCCCTCTCCCTGCTTCCTTGTACTGCATGTGGTAGCCAAAATGACTTTCTTCTCCACTTGGCCCCCTACAAACCATTCTACTTTCTTGTACCTTACTGAGTCTAGCTATGTATTGTTGCCTCTTCAAGATCAATATCCTCCTTTTTCCGCCTCCCTCCTCCCCTTTGACTTACTCACTGTTGCCTTCTGACTTTAGGACAGTCTCTCAGCTCCAAGGTGACTCTACAAGAGGAGCCTTCCTTGCCGCCCACGCTGTGAGGCAGCCTGAGCCCACAGGTCATGTGGTGCAGAACCTAAGGTCACGTGGCCCAGAGCCTGGTTCTTTCCATCCTTTTAGGCGGCCTACACGAAGCCCCGCCATGTGACTGTGATCCCCTGGGACCGCCAACCCCAAATGAGCTGCCAGGCACAGGCGGCCACAGGAATATGACTAGCTGAAGCTACTTGGGCCGACACCCTTCCCAAGTGTGCTGAATAATTACACAAATGATCACTGTTTTAAGTCACCCGTGCTTTACGGTGCCGCTTTAGTCTCCTTACTCACTGCTCTAATACAATACCTGACTCAAACACTTTAGGGGGAGAAAGGAGTTATTCAACTCACCGTGCCAGGGCGCAGTCCTTCACAGCAGGGACGTCACAGCGGCGCTGGCGGCAACATCCTAGATACACCTGGGAGCAGGCAGCAGGATGAATGCTTTGCTCAGTTCCCTTCTCCTTTTATCCAGAACCATCCTCTAGCCCAGGGAATGGTGCCAGCACACACCCACAGCGGGCAGGGCTTCCCACTCAAGACGGTCTTTTAAGACTAGCCACCACTATCGTCAGGCAGGGACAGACAGACATTCGTTCTTTCTGGATTTCTTCAGCTGTCCTGAGAGACCTGTTTCTCCACCTTGCATGGAATTTTCCCTTTGCTCACAGGGGACCATTGGTCACAGTTAAGTTTTTGAGCCACCGTTCGTTTGGAAAGATGACGTCTTCCTTCTGAGCCAATGAGTGGCTGGGGAGGGAGGAGGTTGTCCTTCCTGTCTTATCACCCTGTCTCATCCGCCTTTCTGAAATCACAGTAGCCCACTGGGCACCAGAGAAGGAGGGCATATTCTACCGGGGTCTATTCAGGAATGGGATCATTTCAAAGGGCATTTCACTGTGGGAGGGGAAGGGCTAGAGGTTTGGACAACCTGTCCCTCTGCAAATTAGCAATAGGGTCTTTTGCCAATAGACCCTTGGTTGGCAACGCGCTAGGATCAGCATCATCTCCCTTACCTTTATCTCTTGCTCATGATCCTCCTTCCGTCTTCCTGGGAATCTCTACCAGATTCCTCAAGGCTCCCCCTCACCTTAGGGATGCTTCATTCCCATCTGACCCAGTCTCCTTTCCCTGGACAGTCAGGCCAAGTCTCCAGCCTAAACCACACAGTCTAAGGCGATGGCGTCAGTGGGTGCTATCGTCTGATTGTGACTCGTCCCCTCAGCTGTGAGGCAGTGGTGTTGGGAGGTGGCTTTAAAGAGAGTGTTGGGCTGTGTTGTGAACAGGGACTAAAGTCTTTCTCTGTGTTGTGGATCATTTCCTGAGGGTAGGCTGAGGGCTGGAATGGAGCACAACGAGGAAGAAGGAGGACAGCCGCTCTCACAGGCTCGCTTTGTCCCTCTCTGCTTCCTGACCACCACGACAAAACCATCTTCCTTTGCCACATGCTTCTGCCTTACCACAGCTCGGAAACAATGGAACCGGCCAACCGTGGGCCGAAAACCTCCGTCATCAGGAACCAAAGTTAATCATCCCTCCCTGAAGTCGCTTTCCTCCGGCATCTGGTCACAGGTGATGAGAAACAGCTGTACTTCCTGTAAGCCTGCTACCTTTCTGTCTCGGAATGATCTAGAAGCCAAGGGAGAGAGTAGAGCTTGTTTGCTCCACGAAGAGGTCTTCTCTGCAAAGCTCCCAGCACTTGGGAGGCAAAGGTGGGGGGAGGGGGTGGTTGCAAGTCGGAGGTCAGCCGGGTTTACATGGGAACCCACCTGTTCCAGCAGGAGGCAAGACTCCAGCCACGCCTGAGAGCTTAATTGTGTCCTCTCGGCTCCTCCTGCTTCATCTCAGCCAGGATCTGGCAGTGGTGATAATTCAGGGGAGGGGTCTGAACAATCTCTGTCTTGGGAGGGTTTTAGTTTTCTCTCCTGTGGGGAAAAATTTGGTTCGCTACAAACTCCACCATAAAGCCCACAACACTGTCTTTCAAGGACAGTCCAGGAATTCCGTTATTTTCTTCCTTTCAATACTTGAGTCTCAAGTAGCCCAGGCTGGAATGTGCTATGAAGCCAAGGATAACCCTCCCGCCTCCACCTCCTGAGTGCTGGAATTATAGGAATACAGCACCGTGCCCAGTTTTGAACCCAGGGCTTTGGTGCCTGGTAATCGGCTCTCTATCAACAGGGCTACATACCCAGGTCTGCTTTGGCATTTTGTATGACTCCCCGCGCTTTTGACGCTAAGCAGTGACAGAAGAAGGGCCACAAGGGAACAAATGAATCAGAGGAATGCAAAAATGATGCCATGTTATTACACAAGGAAAGAAGATGCCAAGCAGAGCATTCCGGGTACTGGCCCTGAAGATGGCAGAAGTGACACGGCTGAGCCTGCGACACAGGCCCAAGTAGGGGCTGTTCAGGGAGGCGGAAGATCCCCTCAGAAGCTGCTGAGGGGCAAAAGGGCCCCTCTGATTCAGCCCACGCACAATGGGGAGGGCTCCGGAGCTGCCAAGCCTCTGGTGTCCAGCTAAGGCCGTGTGAGTGCTCACCCAGCACACAGCATACGTTGCTTCCTGCCAAAGTCCACGCGGAGGAGCAGAACCAAAGCAGAAGCAGCCTGGCGAGTGTGTTTACTCTGGAGTTTTCCTGGGCTACCTAGCAGCCGGACTGCCAAAGTTATGCAGTCGCCATGGAGAACAAACCCGCCTTGGAGATGCTGGACACTGGCCTGATTCTGGGACATCGAGTAAACAAAGGCTGTTTAAACCCCCGGGTTCCTCTGCTAATCAGCACTATTAGTTAGAATAGTAGCCACGTAAAGGAAATAAAGTCTACAGCATATAATGATAGCATAATAAGGCCTCTTAATAACACGAGGGAAAATATCAATAGTTATTATTTTATTCTTTCGATAGGTATGCAGAATTCAGTTGCGATAATAATTAAAGATAGGTAAGATGCTGCCTACTATGTGGGCGGTGGATCAGTGCCATGGGAAGGGTGTAAGAATCGATTCCCAGGCCTACAGAATCAGAACCAGCACTGTTACATGGCACCAAGGGACTCACGTAAGCATTAAGGACTGACGGGCATGATATAATTTAAACGTTGCTGTAAATAAGAAAAGTGTATGTTTGTTTATGGTAGTAGAGTGAGCTCCTTGGAATTACATAGTTGATATTTGAAGATGTTATTTGCTTCATGTACAAGACAGCGTTGTTGAGAACGTAGCGTGCCAAGGGATACATTAGGGTCAGCTAGGCATTTGATGACTTCAGATTCCCAGCATGGCTACATGAATCTTCCTTTCTGAAGGCTTCTGAATAGTTGTGTAAAGACTGAGCATGCTTCCACTCAGAGTTTCAAGTGAATCAGGGCTCGTGCTTGACAGTCTGTGAGCTGAACGGCTTGTCCAAGGAGCGATCTTGTGACTTCCATGGTTCCTGCAGCTCTGCATTTCCACGTGGTTCTTGTAGAGCAGAAGGAGAAATGGGTGGCAAAGAGACATGCCATCTGAGCCCCAGACATCTCATCAAAAGAGATGCAAGATGCCGACTTTAGGGGATTTGTGCTGCACTTGAGAATCATTTCAATGACAATTCAATTGCAATAATAATTAAAGATAGGTAAAAAGCTACTTATCCCATGTGGTCAGTGAGCCAGTAACACGGGGAGGGTGTGATAGGGACCTGAGTCCAGGGAAGAGATTTCTGTTGCAATGACTCCTTTTGCTGCTGTGACACGAGCTCAGATACAACTTTTGGGGAGAGGAGATTTATCTGGTTTATGGTTCCAGAGTGGGGGACATACAGTCCGTTATGGTGGAAAGGATATGGCAGGCGGTAGAAGCTGGAGGCAGTTTAAGTCATGTCCATCGCAGAGGCAGAGAGCATCCTGCCAGGGGAAGCAGGGTGGGGCTACCCAGCCGCAAGGCCCGCCCCCTGTGACTTCCCATCCTCCAGCAAGGCTCCACCTCCTAAAGGTGTCACGACCTTCCCAAACATTGACATCAGCTAAGGATGCAAACACAGGAGCCTGACAGAAGTGGAGGAAAGCTCTGCAGACCCAGAGATGCTGCTCTGTCACCAACCACAGGACAGACATCCCTGGCTTATAACCGTAGTTCATGCATCTCTGGGTGCCAAAGACGTTTAGATGCCCTGATACCTTCCTAAGGCTCGGGCAACCACTCCACATGGGTTTGCTTCCTCACGAGTGGCACAGTGAGTGGCCGTCTCAGGGCCAGGAAGGTCTGTCAATATCCCCAAGGACACTAAATGAAGACTGCAAGCCATCGTTCTATGGATGAGTTCCGGCAGGCAGTAGAGACTTCTCTGTCCCCAGCCCACTCTTCCAAAACAGGGTCCCCAAACACTAACACATACAGAGTCATCGTATCCTGAGAAGCCCCCAAATAGTCCATAGTCAGACAAAAGAACCACATCTTGGCTAAGGGGTTCAGTGGAAAACAGAAATCTGGCTGACTTGAGAAACACGAAGAACTTGCCTTTGGCCACTGAGGAGCTTTTCGCCTTCAGACTGACCATTTCCACTTCTCACTTCTCCAGGTCATCTACAAGAAGAAAGACACTGAGTTTACTAAGGAAGGAGGAGCTTCTAAGTTCAACTACAGATATCCTAAGTGAATGATCAGATTGAGTTCTTGACTATCAAATGGTGAAATATCACTACTAAGATGAAGCCCCCACTTGTTCGTCCAAGTTCTGCATTGCAGTGAGACTTTGCCTTTCACCTTTACAGCAGAATAGTGAGGATCAATTCAGCTGAGAGAATCCAACCTTGACTACCTTAAGCAGCTAAAGCAAAAACTATTAAAAACATCCTTTTGGGGGAAAGGACGGGGTGGGGGGAAGTGTGGTCCTACTGTGTTGCTAGCCTGATCTCCAACTTCCAGACTCAAGTGATTCTCCTGCCTCAAAACTCTCGAATGTTTATACTAATCTACTAAAGGTATTCGAGTGGCTCACAGCCTGTTCAGAAGGGGAAGTGACTAGAATTAGAATCCATATCTGTAGAAAAAGTATCCCATATGTTTGTGTTGGGCTTGGAAGAAGGCCTCGGTACCGTCGCTGGGCATAGTCACGATCTCTGGGGATGGTTCTGAGACCCTGGACCTGGCGTGGGCACCTCCAGGTCTGCAGAGCTGCAGGCGGCTGTTGAAGAGCTGCCCAGCAATTGCACCAGGGCCTGAGCCAAAACCACGTGAGAAAGTCCAGTTGGCAGAGTAGAGAGGTTGGTGTTGCTTAGCTGCAAAAGAAGTTAGGGTCAGGAGAACAACCAGCTCCCACTTAGGAAAGCAGTCCTACCTTCCACCAGCACCCCCATGCCCAGCTTGGGGAGTCAAGCAGAATAAGAGGGCTTTGATGCTGAGTGACCAAAGGACGGCACAGCCTTTCCTGTTCCTTACCCCAGAGAATATTTTATAAATTCAAGGCAAAGCCTCTCCACTGGGGGTAGGTGCCAACAGCCACATATCACAGTTGATATATGTACAGCGCACTTACAGCAATGCCCAGCAGATAATCAACACATAGTAAGGTTGACTGCTATTAATTCTCTGCAAACCTGCATCTGAATCTGCATCCCCCGCCCCGTCCCTTTCTGGGATTTCTGAGATGGGATCTCACTGTGGACCCCAAGCTGCTCTGAATCTCTCCACCCTCCTTCCTGGGTCTTCCGAGTACTGGCATGACTGGCGTGTGCGTCACGCACAGCTAAATTTCCCGACTTGTAAAGAATGGAACATGTCGGGGCCGAGGATGGAGCTCAGTGGACTAACACGCATGAAGCCTTGGGTTCCATCCCCAGCGCTGGATGGACCGGACATGTGCCACATGCCTGTCATTCCAGCACGTGGAAGCCGGAGGCAGGGGGATCGGAAGAACAAGGTTTTTCCTTAGCGACATAGCAAATTTGAGGCCAACCTGGGATCCTGTCAAAAATGAGAAATGGGAAGGTTCATCATTGGATAAGACATTCCACTCGAGGCAGGACTGTTGCATCCAAGTGGGACTTGTCCTTACCAGACCTGCATCGTGACTGGCATACCACCATGCCCCGTAGACTACCTAGGAACTCAAGAAAGGTAAGAGCATACAGTGGAAAGCTTGGGGACTAAAGCTGGATGAGCGAGGGGAAATGCCCCAATCAGTGGGGTGGCCCGAAGAGAGGCAACTTGGTATGCCACAGGGGCCTGAACCCTCACAAGAGTAGACAAGCCAGAGGGAACCCCGGGGCCCATAGAAGTGTACAGGCAGGAGGGTGGGAAGGAGTGGAAGGAATTGATGAAGGGAAGGGAGGGGATGGGAAGGAGGTCTGAAGGAGTGGGAGAGATTGATGAAGGGATGGAAGGGAGGGACCATGGAGGTAAGCAGGGACAAATATTCAATATGCTTGTAAAAGTAGAAAATAAAATAATTTTAAGTAAGGATTATTTATATTTAAAATTACTAAATGTTATAAGATATATAGTATAAATTATATTATTATAATACGTATATTATTATATATTAGTATATAATACTCTATATACATATATGAGATTTATATGTTATGCATATGCTTTTTGATAAATGATATCATATGCATGAACATATGTGTGCATTATGTATGTAACACAGAAATGTACATACGGAGATTCATTATGAGAACTGGGCTCCACAGATCACAACTATGGGGTCTCACAGTTTGCTGGTACCATTCTACTCCGACCAAGTCTGAGGAACTGAAGATCAGGAGGGTCCTATGGGAGGAGGGCAGACAAGAGATCAGCCTTCAGCCTGTCTTTCTGCTGGATAGCATCCCATAGTGACGGGATGAAGCCGGTTTGCACAGGCAGATCTTTACTTGGTCTAGGAGTCAAGTGCTAACCTCTTCGGGAAACTCGCTCTCACACACATTAGGAAGTAGTGTTTCGCCAGTTATCTGGACATCTTTTAAGCCAGCCAAGTTGGTACACAGAGCTCACCGGATAATTACCTCAACATGCAGTGGTTCGAAAAAGGGCTTCTCATCTCTGCATCCTCACGGGTCAGCAACCAGCGTGGTTGGGATGGACGACCAGCAGCGGTGTCCCTCAAAGCTTGGGGGGGGGGAAGGATGCGTTTCTGAATTCCCCTGTGTGACTGCGGAGAGGATTCAGTTCCTTGCTCATCCTTGGCTGATGGTTGCCCTCGGTTGCTTGCCACGTGAGCCTGTCTAGCATGAGCCTTGTTCCAGCAATGTGAGAAGACAATAAAAACAGTGGTATAAGACAGAAGTCGTGATCTTGCGGGACCTAACCTTGGAGGTGGCATCTCAACTTTGACTTGCGCTGTCTCGCAGAGCAGATGGTCAGAGTTCAGCTCACAGGGAAAGAGGGAGATCATGGCGGGGGGTGTAGAACCTGAAACACACACAACTGGTAAGAACAAGTGTGCTTGTCCCAAGCTCGCTCGGAAAAGTAAGAGAAGCTGGGAGAATGAATCTAGACGTTGAGCTGCCCTTTGTTAAGGACTTTACCATGTAGCTAAGGATGACGTTGATCCTCTGACCTCCATCTCCAGATGGAGAGCGTACAACTACTAAAGATTCTTTTTTTGTGTCTGGTTGTTTTAACTTTATTTCAGTTCACCTTAAGAACAAAGGTCTATTCTCTTACAATAGTCTGGTTACGGTTCTTAGTTCAACTTGGCAGGAGAGCTCATGCTAATGCCAGGGCCCAGGGAACTGGCCACACCATCTCCACATGACAGCTGAGAGAGGGATGATCCTTACTTGCCAGACCAGCATGTCTGGCTAAGTATACACAAGGATGCCAATTTCCTCACCTAGCTGTCTGTATTCCCATGTTCAAGACCTAGTCCCACCCACCATGGGCTGGGCTTTCCCCATCAGCTAGACAATCTCCTGCATGTTCACTCTGGGCTTAACTAAACTACCAATTCTCTGCATTGTGCCCAGAGCTCAAATCCTCAACTGTCAAGTTGACACCTATATCTAACTATGATAAACTTTTCCTGGGGAAAGTTGCAAGAAATGACTCCGTCTAATTCTTACTTGATGCATCTGGAAAAGTCTCTCCCCACCATCAAATGTCCCAAATATGGAATCCCCACCCCATTAATCAATCTTCCACCTCCTGTATATTCCAGTACCTTGTTGTATAGCAGTACAGTATAGTAGTTGAGTATCTCTGAGTTGAAGCATTCTGAAGTGGGGGCAAATGGGATCTTTGACAGTGATAGATGCTTTGTCCCCTCAGGTGTGCATGGCTTGGGGGCTGGGACCCCAAAAATCAACATCGATCCTGGGGCAGTGTTTCCAGGTCCCTGATCTCTCAAACTGAAGAGTGCCTTTCACAGATAACGGGACAGTAAATTTAGAAAGGAATTTTATGTAACTGGGGGCTGCAGAGAAGTCAGAGCTTATAGCAGGAAGGGGTCTGAGAGATGGGGTGCCAGCAAGTTGCTATTTTGGGGGCTTTTTTTTAGGACTTATGGAAGAAACTGGGGTGAAGCCAGAGAAGTGGCCAGTCCAGTCGACCTACCCATGAGGTACCCAGGGGCCGCTCAGTCTGGGTTCCATCCTCGCGTGTAGCTTTCAAGCAGTGGTGTTCATCTGGGTCGTGAAAAAGGAGGAGAAAGATCATGAGATGCCAGGACAGGAACTCATTCCTTCTCCTAGCACTTCTGGCCTCTGAGCGGGGCAGAACCAAGCACATTTCCAGCTTCTGACCAAATACAACCGTTAAGGTGCCTGTCCCTAAACTGCCTGGCCAGTTTCTGTCTCCTATCTCATCAGTTCCATCCTAGAGGGAGGCGCGTCAAGACAAGAGAGATTCAACAGGTCCCCTCGTCCATCTCTCAGGAAGGTCTGGGGTCCCTTGAGATGGTTCCTCTTCTATAGTAAAGCTGCTAGAGAAGAGTCTTTCCCACATGCCATTCCACCGATCCACGACTCACGCTCTGGCAAGTACTCAGGCAATGCTATCGAAGGCAACCCAGATGAAACTCGGTGGGCCGCACGTCTGTGAAGAGAGACACGAACATAGGAGGAGGACTGCCAAAGAAGAAGGGGTGTGATGGGCAGAGGAGAGGAGTACAGTTGAGGATTAAGGTGTGAAAATATCATAAGTTCACCGCATGCATGCATGAAACACCAAAAGAATTTTAAGAAAAATTTCTCTCCCTTCCCAAGGTTGATGCAGATAGTTTTGAATTGTCCATATCTTACAAGTAACTCTGAGACACTCATTGGTTCCCTGTCTTAGTTTCATATTTTTGTGGCTGTAACGAATACATGATCTTCACAATTTAGGGGGGAAAGGGAAAAATTCATGTTCGTGACTCCAGGTTACAGTTGATCATAAAGACAGAAAAATTACCAGCAGAAACCAAGGGACTAGCTGTCCACAGTCTATCGGCCGCAAGAGCAGGGGGCTGGGACTAAGGCTCTAGATTGGAATCCAACGCCCTCTCTCTCTCTTGCTTGTCTACCTGCCCCTAGGCCTCGGTCTTCTTCCCTTGTTTTTTTTTTTTTTTTAATTTTTTTATTATTATTATTATTATTTATTCAACTGTGTGCATGTGCGTGTGTATGTGCGCGCGCGTGTGTGTATCTGTGTGTGCGTGTGTCTGTGTGTGCGTAGAACCACGGACGAATTCGCGAACCACCATGGACGCCTCCATCTCCTTCTGCCCCGGGATTCACAGGCTCCGCCCTACCAGGACCAGAAGCGCAGGCCGCCCCCGCTTCCGCCTGGCGTCTATACGTGGGATCTGGGATCCGAACTCGGGACCTTCCGCCTGCAAGGCGGAGGCTTAACCCCTGAGCCACCTCTCCAGTTCTTCCCTTGTTGATTATGAAATTACTTCCTCATAGGAAGCCTAAAGATTTGGCTCTGAAGGGTCAGTTTGACAGCTGAACTTAACTGCCAAATTCCCTGAGTTGGATCTTGGTATGATCATTACTTTGGTGTGTCCTCAGCTGTCCATCTGGTGTGGAGAAATGTTTGTTCACATCTCCAGAGGAAGTGCTGCTGGGTGGAATTACATACAGCTGGTGGAAAAGGAGTGGCCGGACCCTCGACCAGGGTCTAAGGGCGTGTCCGCCCCTCCCTTCCAGGACAGCGCATCAGCAGGCCTGGTCAATCCCCTGTGGATAATCATAGGGCTGTGATTAAGATAATAGCAGTTGTTAGGTTTGTAAGGCAGTTGTTCACAACAGGGCCCATTGTTAAGGGATTAAAGCTTTTCGAGAGAACATTCTCGTTCACTTTCACAGTAAGCCTCTAAGGCTGTGGGCAGACGATGCGGACAGCACTTTCTTACCAACTAGGCCAGCACTGACTTTGGTAAAATGGGCCTGTGTTTCCACAGGTGACTCTAGCCATCTCAAGATACGACTTCTGTTCTCTTACCAGTGAATGACTTAGAAAGGGACATGTGGGGCTGGAGAGATGGCTCAGGGGTTAAGACTCTTCCTCAAAAGCAGAAGGTCCTGAGTTTGAATCCCAGGTGCCACATAAAAAAACACCAGGTGGTGCTCGCTTCGGCAGCACTTATACTAAAATTGGAACGATACAGAGAAGATTAGCATGGCCCCTGCGCAAGGATGACACGCAAATTCGTGAAGCGTTCCATATTTAAAAAAAAAAAACAAAAAAAACACCAGGTGGAAAGAGTGGAGGCCCGCACTTTCAGCTCTGGTGGGCAGAGCCTGGAAAATCCCAGAGCGAAGCAAGGAGGAAGTAGAAGCAATCCAGGATGATGCATGAAGTTGCCCTTGGTCCTCCATAAGGACACACAGTGTCCTTTGATATACACACACACATATAAAATAAATAAATAAATAAATAAACAGAATAACAACAACAAAAAAAGAATTTGTTAAAAGAAAAAAGAAAGGGATATGTGATCTAACAGTAACCAATGAGGTATGAAGATATGTCCGTTACAGGGACACTTCTGAGAAAAGTTCCTTCTCTTGTTCTCTTAAAAAACAAAATACATGGGGCTGGAGAGGTGGCTCAGGGGTTAAGCCTCTACCTTGCAGGTGGAAGGTCCTGAGTTCGGATCCTAGACCCCACGTATAGACCCTGGATGGAAGCGGGGGCGGCCTGCGTTTCTGGTCCTGGTAGGGTGGAGCCTGTGAACCCCAGGGCAGAGTAAACAAGGAGGAGGTGGAGGCGTCCATGGTGGTTCCTGAATTCATCTGTGGTTCTACACACACACATATATACACACACATACATACATACACGCATACACACACAACTGAAAAAATAATAAAAAAACAAAATACACAAATCAGAGATAGAGTTCCATTATACTTCTTTCTTTTCTTTATTTTCTATCTCTTTATAGTGAGAAAGAATGTGTTTTGTAGCCCTTGCAGCCCTCTTATTACCAGGGGACAATAGTATTAACATTCCTGGGATGACAGGGTAGAATTATAGAGAGGATCTGGACCCTCAAAGACATCGTTGACCCACCCCATAATAATTAAACCTCTGAAAACAATAGATCTAACTTTGTCAGGGCCAATTAATTAAGCTATGATAATGTATAGCCAAAAATACCAATCTGATATGAGAATACTCATTATTTACATTCCATAGATTTAAAAAATGGTCCAAATGGGCTAAATAAGTTGTTAAGATCATGCCTGAATGTCAGCATTGGAGACTGAATCTAGGGCCTCGTGCACACAGCCAGCCTTGCGCTGAGCTACATTCACAACACCAAATTTTCCTAACGCTCTTATATGCATTTATAAAATTGTTTATGAAAATTAGAGCCTTTGACTTATTCTTTATTAAAATCCAATGGTAAGGGCTGGATTATAGTTCGGTGATAGAACATGAGCAAAAAAGAACATGTGGGAAGGGCTGGAGAGATGGGCAGGGGCTGAGACTCTGCCTTACGAGTAGAAAGAAGGTCCTGAGTTGGAATTTCCGGAAACCCAGAAACCCGCAATGGCCTGCACTTCCAGCACTGGTGGGTGAAGCCTGGGAAATTCTAGAGCAAAGCCAGAAGGAGGTAGAAATAATCTAGAATGATTCTCGAAGTCACCCTTGGTCCTCCAGAGAGACACACAGTGCCCTCCAATACACACACACACACACACACACACACACACACACACAATAAATAAAATATATATATTAAAAGAAAAAAAGTGGGAAGAGGCAAGAAACAAACAGCCCACATTTAAGGGTTGATAATGTCTACACCACACTTCCAGCATTCTGGGCCATATCGTTTTCTTCTTGTTTTTCAAACATTCATCTTTGCCCTCAATTGGCAACAAGCTCTTGGGCTCAAGGTCTCTTTTGACGCTCAGCATGGGGTGGAAAATCACTGCTTAATCTAGATTAGAAAAGTCCAGGGCTGCATCACCAAGCCTGTATTGTTCTAACATAATAATCTAATTTTACGGGGTTAAGTCACTTGAACCCCTGTACAGAATTTCCTCTTTTGTTCCTGTTAAGGGAGGCTGCGTGGAAATTCATGCTCTGGTTTTAAGTAGTAATAGTAAAAATAAATACAGGTAGGCGTGGTGACACACACTTTAAAATCCCAGCCGAAGTTGGGGGAATAGAGAGAGAGAGAGAAAGACAGAGAGAAGTATGATGTTAGATTCAGGCGTCAACTTGACAGTTTCAGGTTGTTTGGGGCACCGCGGTGATGAATCAGTGGATGGAGCCGCCCTGGAAGCCCAGCCCCAAGTGGGTGGTCCTTCCCATTGGTGGTCCAGATAAAAGGAAGTGCAAGGGGAGGCACTTGCTTTCCTCTGGCCCTGCATGGACCTGCTGTGTTAACTGCTCTGGTCTGCCTCCTTCATGGCTGCTGTGCCGCAGTTGCTGTTCTAAGCTGATGTGGAGCTGACCTCTTTGGCCTCCCCGCAGTTCTCACTGACTGCTGTTCATTGCTGCTGTTGGAGCCCAGCATCCCTTCCAGAGTGACTGAGACTTGAGACTTTCCTGGGATTCTCCGGTCTTATGAGTCATTCAGATCAAGAACTGAGCAGCTATTAGACGACATTGATTTTATTTCCCGCAAATGGGAAGGAGGGTGTTTTCCCTAATCAAAAACATGGTCATAGTACTTGTGATCTTAGGAGTATTTCGAAAAGCCCTAGAAAATACTTGGCTCTAAAAATAATCACCAACTTCAAAATACAAAAGGAAAAATCACAAAACAGACATTTAAATACTTATACAACATAACCAAAAAAAATATTTATACAACATAACCAAAGACAACTTCATTTGCTGCCAATTTTAGTACTCACAAATAGAGTTGGCACGTTTGAGATAGACTTGAAGGGTTTAATTTTTCTTACTGTCCAAGAATTCCCAAATATAGACAGTAGACTATTTATAGAGCTACTGGACTATATCACAAAATAAACAACTTATATATACTTTATTGAAAAGCAAAGTTTTTCTAAAATGGTTCCTATAATGCAAATGCACTTGATAAATATAATTTCTCAGACCCATCAAATGTCTGCAAAGCCAGTGCTAGCTTTGTGAACATGTGACCTGTGAATTTGGCCTAGGGCCCCCTATGTTTAGAAGGGCCCTGAGAGTGACTGAATGTCTTGCCATCTTCATCTCAGAATTTTTAATAATTTTTGGACCATGAACCTCATATTTTCATTTTACAGTAGGCCTTACAAATTAGATAGCTGATCCTCTCCAGAACATTTAACAATGATTTTAAAAACAGTTTCAGCTGGAATTAAATATCATGCTAAAACAGTAGAGTTGCTTCTCTTTGCTTTGGGTGGTCTTTAGATTGTGTTAATTCATTTGAAAAATGTGTGGGATTTTTGTGTCTTTTGTAATGTTTATCTCTCAAAGTCATGTGTTGAAAACTTAATCCCCAAAGCCTTAGGTTAATGGTATTGGAGAAGAGACCTTTAGGAAGTGATTAGGACATTGATGAGTAGTATTGTTGCAGGGAAAGTGTAACCGTACCAATGTCACAGGATTCTCGTGTTCCGGAGTCGAAGGTTGAAACCAGAACGGGTGTAGAGGATTAAGGGAGAGTTTATTAGAGAAAAGAAAGGTTGGAATTCATGGACTCCAGATGTGGAGTGCCACGAGGGGCTAGGACGCTCTGGAAAACTCGTGGTCTCTAGGCATGGAATCCATGAAGAGCGAGGAACTCATGGACTCCATGGGAAACAGGCACAGAACAGAACTCATGGCACTAATGCCACGAGGGGGCAGGGCGCCTCCAAGAGAAGTAGGCAGCAGGAAAAGAATTCATGGCACTAGAGTGCCATGAGGGGCTAGGGCACCAAAGATGGCAGCCAGGGCCAGGCATATTTATACACCTAGACAAGCCCAGGAAACTGGCTTTTTCTCATTGGTTAACTCCCATTGGGGCCCAACCCAGTTGCTCTTGGGCCCCTGTGGGCTGGAGGTCAAATTGTTTGACATGGAGAGCTCTTCTCCATAATCTCTTCATAGGGAAGTTGGCCATCTTATCTCTGGGAGGATTGGAGTCAGTTCCTCAGCAGGGGTGTTCCTTCAGGGAGATTCCAGCAGTGGGGGATGACCTTCAGGAATTCCAAAGATCTTGAGAGACCCATCTCAACATGCCTCAGTGTGACGTGTAGGGAACGCTGAAGCTGGAGATCTCCGTTTCTTGAAAACAGATGCCAAGGGCATTCACTCCTTGAGGTCTCAGTTGTATGTGCCTCCTATGCCAGCCCAGTCTTAGTCTGACTCCGGTTGACTTTCCTGCAGGGGCAGGGATGGATCTTGTCCTGTCTCGAATTGGGATTTAGGGCAGCGATGCTTTTTACAGATTTCTTCCTGTTCTTTGGAAGCCATCTAGACATTAATTAACTTGTCTAAAGGACGGGCACAGAGCTTTAACACTGTAAATGTATCACCATGTTCCTGACCTATCAGCAGCCTGTTCTTTCCCCACAATGAAAGGGGCCATTAGGACATAATAACGTGTCTAAGGATTGGCAGGGCTGTATGGTTGGTGGTCCCACCTATTGTTGACTTTGAACGTGTAGTTTGGTCTTCCACTATTGACACATCCCTCTGTGCAGTGTACTGACGGCACCCCCTGTGTCATGGTGTACAAGGGATCAGATTCCATAATAAACTTGACTTGGTTTCACCTTTTCCAAGATCCCCTCTTGACCCAGCCTGATTGCATTCCTTTGATCCTGCTCTAGCACACCTATCAGGATTGTAGGGTAAGCACGCAGGTCACGGAAACCCGCAGTGATGGTTAGTGCCAACGTTCAACTGACAGATCCCAGAATCACCTAGGAGACAAGTATCCAGGCACAGCTGTGAAAAATCGTCTAGGTTATGTTTCCTCTGGGAAAGCCTATGAGAAATTATCTTTGTTGGGTTCCTGGGGAGAAGGGGGAGGGAAGAGGGGAGGGACCGCGGTGCTGCTACTTCTGTGGGCTGGGGTCTTGAACTGCATAGGAGAACGTGATTGGCACACAAGCACTCACCGCCTCCTGTGTCTTATGTGGATGCAACGCGCCCAGTTCTTTAAGCACCTCACCTATGGACATGTCAACCAAAGTAATTCTTTTTCCCTTAATTTACTTTCGCAAGGCTATTTTGTCAAAGCAACAGGAAATGTAACTAAGACAAATAAATTAATCCATCCATGGATTAATCAATTGTGGAGGAACTCAGCTATCAGATTAGACTTTTTTGGGGGGGTGAATATGAGCACCCATGTGTATGTGTGCTTGTGTATATGTGTGTGTGTGTGTGTGTGTACAGGAATGCACTTGAGTATGTGTGCCTATGAGGCCCCAAAGGTGACTTCTGCAATCATCCTGGATTACCCACCTTCTTATTGCTTTGCTCTGGGGTTTCCCAGGTTCCACCTTTCAGGATGGCAAGTTCAGGCCGTTGCCATATCTGCCTGGCACTTTTTTTTTACATGAAATCTGGGGATCAGAACTTAGGTCCTTTTTTTTTTTTTTTTTTTTTTTTTTTTTGAGAGGCAAGGAGTTTAACCCTTGCACCATCTCCTCAGCACTAGACATGTTCTTTTCTTTTTAATTTTTTATTATTATTTATTCAACTGTGCGCATGTGCGTGTGTAAATGCGCACATGTGTGCGTGTCTGTGTGTGTGTGTGTCTGTGTGTCTG
Organism: Typhlomys cinereus; assembly: GCA_023101885.1. Classification (NCBI taxonomy): domain Eukaryota; kingdom Metazoa; phylum Chordata; class Mammalia; order Rodentia; family Platacanthomyidae; genus Typhlomys; species Typhlomys cinereus. The sequence goes on along the minus strand of JALPQD010000244.1, from coordinate 2,915,795 downwards.
TCTATGTGTGTCTGTGTATGTGTGTCTGTGTATGTGTAGAACCACGGACGAATTCGGGAACCACCATGGATGCCTCCACCTCCTCCTGCCCCGGGATTCACAGGCTCCGCCCTACCAGGACCAGAAGCGCAGGCCGCCCCCGCTTCCGCCTGGCGTCTGTACGTGGGACCTGGGATCCGAACTCAGGACCTTGGACCTTCCGCTTGCAAGGCGGAGGCTTAACCCCTGAGCCACCTCTCCAGTCCCCTAGACATGTTCTTAAAAGCAATTTAGCTGATTCTTTCGACCCTCTTTATCATATGATGCCCTGTGCCACCTGAGGACGCACACAGCACCCCCACTGGTGAGCAGGTCCTTAGAAGATGAGGCCCCTTCATTTCAGACTTCCCAGCCTCCAGGGCCACAAGAAATGCATGACTTCTATCAATAACGTGGTTCAGGAAGTCAGTTACAGCAACTGAAAACAGACTAGGACAGTAGTGAGATTTTCAAAGTTGGCAAAGTATTACAGTCCATGGGAAAAAACAAAAAACCAAAAAAACACTGTCCGTTAACCAAAGACATAGACCAAGTTCGGCAGGCCCCGCACATGGTGCTGAGAATTTACAAACGGAAAGTATCCTTCAGACTCCAGGCTAAAGCACATCACAGGCACCGCGAGCCAAATGGCTCTGAACTAAGAGCACGCAAACATTGTCTTTCAAGTGGCTGTGGGACATGTTCATGGAGTAAGAGATAAAACTGGAACATGGTCTTTTTTCTAATCCACTGTGTTGCTGTCCTGACAAAGGTCTAGATATTCTGTTTGTGGAAGCCAGGGGAGGAAAGGCATTCAGGCCGTATCCTGTTGATACACGAGGGGGCTCCGAGGCAGGATAAGGTCCTGCCTGGTCAGGGCAGCCAGCCACTAACCACTTGGCCCTCCCCTTTTCCTCCCGGCCCCAAGAGTCAACAGGGCCAGGCGAGGACGCTGCCATTTATGAGCTAGAAAAGACAAGCCCAAGCTGGGATTGGTGAGCGGGCACACGCCCCCTGGAAAACGTCCCCAGGGCTCTGGTCACAGGCGGACAGGCTCGTGGGAGAGCAGGAGGGGCTTGCTCAGGACCACCCTCACCAGCTTCTGGCTGAAAACTGACGCTGCAATGATGAGGTTGCATTTCTGTTGAAGGTTTGGGGATATCACTTCCTAGACCCTGTGGTAAAGTCTACTCCTATTTTAACCATTTCTTTGAAAGAATAAAGTTAAAAATAATAAAATAAATTGATTTGAATTTTATGGTACGTTTAGAAATATATATATATATATATATATATATATATATATATATATATATATGCTCCTATGTTTCTTATTGGAAAGTCAGAATATATAGAACCAATGAAAAGAGGAACCCATCTATAATTCCAGTTTTAATTATAAAATGATTGCATTATTAATACTTGATTTTTTTTAAATTATTTATTCAACTGTGCATATGCGTGTGTATGTGCGCGCGTGCGTATGTGTCTGTGTGTGTCTGTGTGTGTCTGTGTGTCTATGTATGTGTAGAACCACGGACGAATTCGCGAACCACCGTGGACGCCTCCACCTCCTTCTGCCCCGGGATTCACAGGCTCCGCCCTACCAGGACCAGAAGCGCAGGCCGCCCCCGCTTCTTCCACCTGGCGTCTATACGTGGGATCTGGGATCCGAACTCAGGACCTTCCGCCTGCAGCCACCTCTCCAGCCCCAATACTTGGTTTTATAGTTCCTTCAGTTCTGTTTTCCACATCATTTGTTTACTTTTTTGTGCATGTATGGTGTATGTTTCTGTGCATGTGATGACCTCATTTGGGCATGTTCGTGGTAGAAGCCAGAGAATAATGGCAGGTGTCCATCTTAATCTTTATCTGCTAATTTTTTTTTTTTTTAAACTGAACCTGACTAGCTGGCCAGGAGGCTCCTGAGACCTGTCTGTCTTTCCCCTGCCTGGTGCTGAATGTATGCCTTCCTGCTGTTTTGTCATTTTATTTATTTGAGGAGGGTGACGGGCGGTGTGTGCGTGCTTCATTGCTCTATTCAACTGAGCACTCTATTCTCAGTTTACTACTAAATCCTCCTTTGTTTATTAAATTTCATAATAAATTTCGTTATGTTCTTTGTGAAGAAAATGTAGCCCATTACTTTCCACTTTTGGCTTTCACCAAGGTGCTGGGCATCTGGATTCAGCACAAGTACCCACTGGGCAAGTATCCTACCCCCAGTCCAGAGCTCCAGACTTTTTATGATATTTGAAACAGATGTGTCCGATGTATGTCATGACCTTTTCTCTCCTGTTAAATGGCATGGCATAATCAGTGTTATGGTTGCATTTTGGTGTCAACTTGACAGCTGCAGACTGTTTGGGGTGCAGCTGTGGAGGGTTAATAGTTGGAATGGCCCCTGAACAAGCCTGCAGGTACTTGATTGATTGCTAAGGAAAACCCAGCCCATAGCGGGTGGTACTTTCCAGTGGTGGACCTGATAATAGGAGGTGCAAGGAGGAGGGTCTTGCTCTTTCCTTATCTTGTGTCGACTTGCTGTGGAGTCCACTCTGCGCACACCGTTTGCTTTAGAGCATCGTGGCCTTCTTGCTGCTGCTGCTGCTGCTTCCGTCCTTGGCCAACTCAGAGCTTTGTCTTTTCCACCGAGTTGTTGCTGTTTCTGCTGCCTTTGGAGCCTGGTCTCTAGGCCTTGCTGCTGTCCGCTGCTCATCGCTGAGGTGGGAGCCCAGCTGTTCACTGACGCGGAGCCCAGCATCTTCGACCCTCCTGAGAAGCAAAGGCTTGAGACCTTCTTGGGATCTTTTGACTTTGTGGAACATTCCGGTCAAGAAAGAGGTGGCTGCAAGCAGCTACTTTGAAGGACGCTATTTTTTTTTTTATTGTTAGTTATTTTAATAAACTTATTTTTATATATTACATTCTATAGATTCTGTTTCTTCAGAGAACCCTGATTAATACAATCAGGTTAAATAAAAAAGGCAAGCCTAACCTAAGAGGGCCAAAATAGGTTCAAATAGGTATGTTAAAATAGACTAGTCTTAGGTTGGAGATAAAATACTGTGTAGAGCATTTGTCTAGTAAGAAGGTCCTGAGTTCAAACCTCAGCATTATCAAAGTGAAGGAAGAAAGAAAAGAAATAAAAAGACCAAATCAGACTGGACCTAAGGATGTAAAACAAAAACCAAATATATATCGTTTGCACAGGATGCAATTAAGCCACAAGGATCTATGAAATTCACAAAAAACAACAAGAACAATTTACTTGAACACTATGTAATAGCCAGCTAAAAGAAAGCAGTAGCTATTGTTTTAGCTTACAAACTGTTTCAAAAGGAGGCACTACACTATACAAGCATTCTGTTTTACAGGAAAAATAAAAAGAACAAGGCTTTTGGCAATAGCTCAGTATGCTTGCCTGGCACACAAGTGGTCACCGACTTCAGAAAAAAGAACAAGATTATAATTGCATTACTTAACAACATGATCTCACACACAGAGCAAACAAAGCAGAATTACAAGGAAAAAATAAAGCAGATCCAAAAAATAAACCGAGATCTTGTGCGGGATTGCAACACATCTCTGTGGGTGGAGATGCTTGGTACATCAAACACACCAGACATAAGGACAGAGGATTTAAATGACCCGGTCAGACACATTTGCTGTGAGAGTCTAATGTAAGACCCTACAGCCAAACGTTCTTTTCAAGCCTATTGAATCAAAACACCCGCCTGCTTCATTGAGAGACATTACTGATCACACTGATGATAGTAAAATCTATAAAGGAATGGGGGAAACAAAGAAAGAAAAAGGATGAGATTTTTATATAACCATTTCAAAAAATGGCCATATGTTAGCTGTAAAAAAAAATTCTCAATTAAAAAGTTAATCGGTAATAAAATGTCAAACAAAGAGAGAAGTCCAACAAAAAGAAAGAGTAATTGAGAAGAAATTCAAATATTTATATAAGATTTGAGAGCTGGAGAGATGGCTCAGGGGTTAAGACTCTGCCTCGAAAGCAGAAGGTCCTGAGTTTGGATCTAAGGTCCCACATAAAAAACACCAGGCGGAAACGGAGGCGCCCTGCACTTGCAGCTCTGGTGCGTGGAGCCTGGAAAATCCCAGAGTGAAACAAGAAGGAGGTAGAAACAATCCAGCATGATTTCCAAAGTCACACACACACACGCACACACACACACACACTCTAAAATATTATTAAAAAGATTTGGATATTTCATAATCATAAGTGAAAGAGAAAAAAATTGGCCTGTCTCATTGGCAGTGACAGATTTTCAAATAACGGAGAGTTGAGATACCAAGCTGAACTTATCCAAAGGAGTAAACATTAAAAATGTCAGGAAGCCACATTTGGCGACAATGTGGGGCAGTGGAAATGACAGTACATTGCTGGTGTGAGTGAAATGGGGACATCCAGCTATGCTTTGAAGGTGTCACCCAGAAGCGTGTGTGTTGAAAATGAGGAAGCCTCAGGGTCTGTTCCTACCACTAAAGCAAAACAACAGAGACCAACAGAAACTTAACAAACATCTCTAAACCAACATCACTGGGTAGCAATCAGCCCAGTCTTTTTCTAAGACTTGTTTACTTTCACTTTTAAAAACGAGTTGAGTACTTCATCCATAGCTTTGGGTATAAACGATGGCATATCCTGTCTTTTCCAAAGGACAGCTTGTGGTTCCAAAGTATTTATTGGATAACATCCTTTGTTCAATAATATGAATTTCTGTCTATATCACACATGGAATTCCTTATATTGTTGTCTAAAGGTGGAGTCAGCTGTGTTTTACTGTTCTGTGGGTACCACAGAATTTTAATCTTTTTAGCTTGCAAATAGGTTTTGGCATTTCTTCTCTGAGTTTTAACTGAAGTTTGTGTGTGGAGGGGGATTTTCCTTGAGATAGCACCTAGGGCCTCAACTGTACTAAGAACAAGGCTACTTACTGTTAAGCTGTATCTCTGGCCCGGCCTTTTGGTCTAATCTTTAAGCATTTTTACTCCGTTAAGTCTTTTCAATTCTTGGAACGTTCAGAAAAGCGTCATTTGATTTAATAGGGATTACTATTTTTTCCTAAGTATTTAAAGGATATTTTATTTACTAAAGAGAGAGAGAGAGAGAGAGAGAGAGAGAGAGAGAGAGAGAGAGGACATTCAGGCACACATATGTCACAGCACACTTGTGGGGGTCAAAGTCAGTTCTGTCTTTCTTCCACATGGCTCCAGAATGAAGCACGGGTCACCGGGTTTGCAGGCGGGTATTGCTGAGAGATCCTTGGTCCCTGATTGTCAGTATCTTGGCAGGTGCGTGGGTAGGTAGGCTCCCCTGTCCTGAGAGAAAAACTGTTTACCTTGGAATCATCTCTGGAGCCCAGTGCAGCCAAGTGACCAGTGTTCTGAATGATACTAAAGTATGGTGATTCCCGTTGAAAAAAAAGTAGCGTTTACTCTGAACTTGTGAGACTCATGGAGGTTGTTGTTATGTAAGTTGACGAGGGTCCAGCTTCAAGGAGTAAAGTTTAACCACGCTCTGCTGCTTTGAGTGATTTCAAGGGTCTGTGAGAGAAGAAAGTGTGGGTCTGGCCTGAGGCAATAAACTCTAGACTTCTAGAACATTCCAGGCTGCCAAGTTTGGCCAGCATTATAGAAAGCAGTTGGGTTTATGTGGTAAGAGGGCAGATGTGTGTGGCTTTCACACTATGCCGAATGCTGAGGCCTCTTTGATTGGGAGGACCATCAAGGCAAGTCTTCCTGCAAAGTGGATCTTCCCACGCCTTGATGTTGCTATAGAAACAAGAGTTTCAGGCCTGTATCACTCTCAGGGCAGAATCTGTACCCTGTTATGCTGTGACACTGGCTGCCCAGAACGGAAATCTCTGGAATGTTCCATGTTTAGAAAGGAATGGAAGATAGCTGTGGAATGGAGGGCTCCTGGGAATGGTCCTCTTCCAGGGACCACCCAGAGAAGCTCCCTGTGATATACAAAGGAAGGGAACCCGGGCAGGGAGCTGGGGTCTGTCGGGGACACATCCTTGCGATTCCACGGAGCACAGCACACCCCACAGCTCCAGGCACTGTTGCCCCGAACAGTGTAGAAAGCAACTCTGGCTTCTCAGGCCTCAGAGCAGACAGAGGTGTTTCTTCAGTCTTTGAGGTGGTGGTCCACACGTGGTACACAAGCAAGGATGTTAACAGGTCTTAGGTGAGGGTTATGCGGTAGTAAGTGCACTCGCAGTGCTGTATAAACATCACTACCATCCACCCAGAGAACCCTTCCATCTGCTCAAACTGCAACCTGACCCTGCTAAACACTAGCTCCCTATTCCCCTTCTCTTAACCCCAGCACTCACCATCCTACTGTCTCATAATATCAGCTTGATTACTCTCGAGCCTCCAGCTCAGTGAAATTTTACACTCTGTCTTTTTCTTAACTGGCTTATCTCATTCAGCACAACATCAAGGTTCATGCACATGGTGACCTGGGTCAAAGTGTTTATGGTCGAATACGGTTCTATTGTTGGGCGTCTATTACAGAAATAACCCTTTAGCATTATTTTCTTTAAATCAGTCTTCACATGCAAGGTCACCTTGTCCGGCTGCCAGAAGCACCAATATGGCTGCCAAACAAGGCGACTTTCCTGCCATTCTGGCTCGAGTCTGTGCTCTGGAGTTTAGTTAGAGGAACCTGGCATTCCTGTCAGACATGCTACCAGCTTGGCTCTCGTGACCCCTTTTCACTCCCACAGGCGGCGTAGGCTCCTGCCTTCTGTTTTTGCTCCTACCCGGCCTTGTGGGGGTGTAAGATTGGCTCAGAGAATGATGCAACCGGCTCCCTTTCTGGACTCCCTGACTTTTCGAGGTAATATGGAGGATGTGAGAGAGCCGTCCTGGGAGGGAGACCCTAACATGGTGCTGAAAGACGGGGACACAAACTGCACTGCTGCTGTCAGCCTGTGGGTCCTAGTTATAATACTGTCTCTAAATTTTATTCTTTTGTGTGTGCGTGGTATTGTGTGTGAGTGTATGATGTGTATGTGTGCTTGTGTACGCATGTTGTGCATCTGTGTGCACGTGTGTGTGCACCTGTGTGTGCATGAGCGCGCCTGTGTATCTATGTACCTGTGCAAAGGAAAGAGAAGGGCTTCGGGTGGCTCAATCTTGCTTTGTCTCTCAAATTGTCCTTGACCTCTACCTGAGGACTATGACATTTGCATGAATACTTGTACACACACACACACGCACACACGTGCGCACACACTAGTTTTTTTCCCCAGACTTTATTATTTGTGAAATACGAAGTGGCAGAGAATAGTTACACATTCAATAAAAGTTATTGCTACTGAAAGAAACAAAATCATACTGTGGCAAAACCATTGCCTTATATGGCAAAACACTCATCCGGAAGCATAAATCTAGATGGAATCTACTTGTTTGGAAAGCTGAATTGTTGCTCTGCTTCTCGTGTGACTATCAACGCTTTATTTTCTACCTACGGTTGAGGAAACTAATGATAGTGAAAGTTTCAGTCAGTAACAACTTTTGAGTTTTGAAGTTAGACTTTTGAGCTCATCTGTGGGTTTTGTTGTTTTGCTCGGCTTTGGCTTTTGCAGAAGAGGCTCCTGACCTCACACGCTATGTGGCTGAGGAGGACTTTGAACGTCTCGCCCTCCTGCATCTACCTTCTCAATGCTGGGATTCCAGGCATGCCCCCACCGTGCTTGATTCATGCAGTGCTGAGTACGGAACTCAGGGCTGGCTGCGCACTAAACAAGCACTCTTCCAACGAGCTGCACCCCTAGTCCGTCGCCCCTGTTAGTCTGTGGGTCTTAATTATAACGTTGCCTTTAAACTTTAAATTTTTGTGTGTGAGTGTGTGGTATTGCTGTGTGAGTGCATGAATGCGTGTGTTTGTGTACACACGTGCGCATGCGTGTGCACGCATGTGTGTGCTCGTGCCTGTGCGTCTGTGTCATGTGCAAAGGCCAGAGGACGGCTTCCGGTGTTCTGTTCTGTCACCGCGTTATTCCTTGGGGACAGCGCCTTTCGCAGAACCCGGAGCTAGGCCGGCGACGTTCAAACTCCAGCAACCTTCCTGTCTGTGCTCCCGCAGCACTGGGGCTGTGGCGAGCAGCCACGTCCAGCTTTTTATTTGGGCCCTGGGGATTCAATCTCAGGAAAGCCATCTCCCATCCCCTACTTCCTTTCTTGACAAAAAAAAGTTTGTTTTTTTTTTTTTCTTGTAAGGTCATTTTGGAATACTTGGGAAAGAGGCTTAGATTTGCTTTGAGTTTTAATCCCCCCTAATCCTAAAATGCAGAAATAATCACTGTGGAAGACTTGGAACACTGTGTTCTGACTTTGTTTAGTTGCATGCACACTGGAAGAGAACTGGTCTTATGGTTGCATGTCATTATGGTGCTTCTTCGGGTTTTGGAGTTTGGGCCTTGAAACCAAACCCTCCTAAGGCAAGGATCGGGAGGCTGAGCTGGGCGAAGGGGTGTGCACCTTCTATCCTGCTGCTTGGGAGACTGCGGAGGAACGACGCTTGAGACCTTGAGGACCAGCCCGGGAACCACACTGACATCCTGCCTCAAAGAACACAAATGAGCAAACAAGCAAACCAAGAAAACATACTTGTACTGAGAATTTTGTTTCCTTCACAATTGTTGTGACGTATACTTCTATTTTAAGTTTCTCTTGGAAGCAATAAGGTGGTTTTTTTATTATTTGTTTTGTTCTTTTGTTTTTGTTTTTTAAAGCACAGGTGTATGGCTCAGTGGTAAAGTCCCTCCTCGGAAACACAAGGTCCTGGGTTCAATCCTCGGCACCGGGATGGTAGGGATTGGATTTGGAATTTGACTGACATCACCTCTCAGCCTTTTGGCTAAGATCCGATGTAGAATTTGATGGTTTTATTTTACTTAAGAGGAGAGCCCATAAAACCCAGTTAAGGAGTGAGAGATGCAACGGCGTGTTAGCTTTTTGCTGCTATGAAAAGATAGTTGAGATTATCACCTTACTGAGGAAAAAAGCTCGTTTGGGGTCATGGTTTCGGAAATGCCAGTCCATGCAGGACTCTGGCTGTCAGCCGGTGGCGAAGGCAGCCCATCATGGAGGACGCACGTGGAGAAGCAAAGCGACGCTTCACCTCAGTCACCGGAGAGTGAGTGTCCGCGGTGACTTATTCCTAACTCCCTTTCCCTCGACTCAAGGGTTCACCACCTTCCAGTGGTACACAGCTGGGGGGTCAAACCTGGGGCACATGGTAACTCAGGAGCCAAGTTACAGCAGCTAGGGACATGATCGCAGCCCGTGGTCGAGCACATTCCAGGATGAGTGGACTGCCCCTGCCACTCGGAGCGCCATGAGGTCTTCCCAGCTGCCCGCTTGTCATGGATTCCATGCCTGGGGTCCGTGAGTTCTCCTGGGCACTTGCCCCTCAAGGCACTCCACTCCCACATCTCCTGCGCTCGCATACAACACAGGCAGGAGAGTCCTTCCCCCCCTGTCCAGCAGCAAACTGAGAGAGCCAGTGTGTAAACTCCCCAACCGTCCCCTCTCCCAGGTTCTCCGGGTGTGTGCTTTGTGTCTATACTGCCCCCTAATTTCCCAGCAGGATTATCCCCTCGGGGTTCAGACCATGTTGCTAGTAACGAGTGGGTGAGTCACCCTCGGCCTCCGACCTCGGCCATGTCTGCGAGGTGACACTGCTATTCCTGGCCATCCGCACAGCGCACGGAGCAGAACGGCCCTGTGTCTAGTCGGGCTCAGCACATTGTCGGGACGACATTGGAATGACAGGATATGGTTTCTGGTGTTCAAGGAAGCTCCTTCGTTGCTGAGAGTCAGGAACTGCTCAAGGGCAGTGCAAGGGTCGCCAGCAGAGCCTACACCTAAACCACTGAAGTCCCTGCTTTCAGGGGCTCCCAGTCTAGAGGCGAGAAACACGTGAAAAGCAATCGCAGCAACACAATCCAATAATGAAACAAATCCACACATACAAATATGTCCACTAAAACAATCCACAGAGACTTTAAAAAATAAATTAAATCTACATTTTTATATACATGCCTACCTCATTCCTCCCTCATTCCCTCCCTCCCTTCCCTCGTATTCTTTTTTTTTTTTTTTTTTTTTGAGGATTAAGGTAGAGTTTATTAGAGAAGAGAAAGGTTGGAACTCATGGACTCCAGACGTGGAGTGCCATGAGGAGCTAGGGCGCCTCCATGAGAAGCAGAAATAAAACAGAGCTCATGGCACTAGTGCCATGAGGGGCTAGGGAGCCCATGAGAACCCACAGTGCCTAGGCATGGAATTCATGAGCAGCAAGGAAACAAGAAACAGACTCATGGCACTAGAGGGACATGAGGGGCTAGATCGCCCTCTTCCCTCGTATTCTTATCCCATCCCAAATCCTGTCATCCCAAGGTTGCTGTCCTATTTCAAGGATGACTCTCTTGCATTGGGATTAAAATTTTAATTATGTCCACAGCAGATCTCCATTGGAGACATCTACATTTCCAGTCTTCAAAGTCCTTGTCCAGACAGTGCGGCTCTCAGGTTTACACAACTATTATGACTGTAATGGGTATACGGAACACGTTTCTGTAAGCAGAAAGAGGTTTTGGATAGATGTAACCAAGTCCGGGTTGCCATGGTAACAAACCCGCCACCAAGATCGGAGGACAAGCAGGTTCCCTGGAGGTGGCAGAGGTGGGGTGTGGTTTCCTTTCAGCTCCGCACTGTGGCCTGCAGCCAGCTCAGGTGAAGTCGAAATTAGCATTTCTGACTGCTCCACAGAAAGGCGTGGCAGAGTGTGTCAGTGAAGTAGAATCAGGCCTTTGTAATTCTGTGTGTGTGTGTGTGTGTGTGTGTGTGTGTGTGTGTGTGTGCGCGCGTGCACTTGAGTGTGTGTGTGCCTGTGAAGGCCTAAGGGTGGCATTCGCCTACCTCCTTATTCCTTTGCTCTGGAGTTTTCCAGGCTTCTTTCCAGGGCTGCCACTACATCCACCCGGCATTTTAACATGGGACCTGGGGAACCTTTGCTTGCAAGACAAAGGCTTTAACCCCTGAGCCATCTCCCCAGCCCAAAGAAGAGATTTTTAAAAACATACTTAAGCATGGGTATTAATAGGGAAAGCATGGTACACTACCACGAGGGTGAGTGTGGGCGTGTCAGGAGAGTCATGGTTTAAGTTCTTTGCATCTCAAAGGGTTGCTAAGGAACCTCATCCCCATTCAGTCAGTGAAATGATAGAAAGGTCCCTGAGGTTCAGGGAAGATGATTACAGTGGATAAGGCAAAGCCACCAATCACAAGGGCTACACAAGAGAGCTAAGATACTTCTTTCACGTGCCCAAAGTCGACTTTGGACACAAACACTATACAACACAACACTATATCCTCCTCAAAGTTCACACTTAAAAATAATACCATTGAGTCGAGCTGGAGAGATGGCTCAGGGATTAAGACTCTGCCTCACAAACAGAAGGTCCTCAGTTCGGATCCCAGGTCCCACGTAAGAACACCAGGCGCAAATGGCAGTGGCCTGCACCTCTGGCCCTGGAAGGTGGAGCCTGGGAAATCCCAGAGCAAAGCAAAGAAGGAGGTAGAAACAATCCAGGATGATTCTTGAAGACACCTTGGTCCACCAGTGCCTCCCCCCCAGAGTAAATAAATAAATAAATAAAAATAATACCATTGAGTTTAAAAAAAAACACTCTTGGAAAGTTTTAAGTAATTTACTATTTTGATTCCTATTCATGACTTTCCTTGTGACAGAATGTCCCAGAAAACAAGAGAAGGAAGAAGGTATTTATTTGGGCTCATGGTTCCGTGGGGCAGGAAGTCCCAGCGCCAGGCAGCTGGTGTCTGCGTCAGGTGATGGGCAATAATGGACGCTGAGGCTGGGTTCCCTTTCCCCTTTCATTCCGTCCAGGATGCCAGCCTGTGGCGGGCCGTGCTCACAGCGCGGGGGGGTCATCCCACCTCAGTTAACTCATCCTAGACATTCCCTCACAGACGTACACGGGGCTCTTTTCCATCATGATTCTGAACTGTTGAGAGTAGAGTTTAACCATCGCAGGTCTCATTCATGGTTACCCTTGGCTGCTCCTGGCTGTGCCCGTTAAATATCCTGTTTCTTCTGGTCTTGTTGGTGAGATTCCTAGAAACATCAGGTTTACAGCTAAAAAGGCTGTACTTGAAGCTCATACACATATTGGCCTGTCTCTCCCTCCCTCCCTCCCTTCCTTCCTTTTCTTTGCAAGTGTGTCGGCCTGTGGAGGCCCAAGGGTAACCTCGGGGATCACCTTGGATTGTGCTACCTCTTCTTTGCTTTGCTCTGCGGTTTCCCAGGCTTGGTCTTTCAGGACTCGTACGGACCACCACAGCCATTTCCACCCAGCATTTTTCTACATGGATCTGGGATCTGAACTCAGGAGGACCTGTGGTTTGTGAGGCAAAGGCTTGACCCCTAAGCATCTCTCCAGCCTAAGAGAACTTCATTTATATGTAGAGATTAATTCCTTAGGGCGGAGCCAACTAGTCAGCCCTTAAGGCTATTAGCAAGTCATATTGGGAGACAGGGAAAATGGGAGAATTTTCCTTAGTCTCCAGCCTGTGCTGGGATGGCCAGTCTGAGAGTTGAGGGGATCAACATTCCTGACAATCCAACATGGCACACAGAGAGAGCGTATACACATAAGCTATCTCCAGTATAGTTCCAGACTATGCCCTTAATCTTCGAGGGGCTCCAGAAAACACCAGTGGGCTAGCCCAGTGTACTGTACTTCCATTTTCCACAGACAACTCATGATTTTAACTCCTCTCAGTCTTCCCTTTTAAAAAAAAAAAAAAATCTAGGAATGAGGTTTCCTTTTCCAGCAGGTGGCATCCTATGTGCCACTTTCCACTAGTTGGCTCCTTCATGAGCCCAGGGCGCTCCCATAGCAGAAAAAGGCCTGTGAGCAGAGAGGCGCTGGCCGCAGGCAGTTGCTTCAGCCCCAGATAGGCGCAGAGAGGAAATGGACGGAGGCGCTTTCTGCTATAGGACGTCACAGAATCGAGTAGAGCCTATCAGTTCCCAGGACCCCAGAGACTCGAGGCCACTGAGATCCTCTTTATGGTTCAATGTGTGAATTGTTATTCGGTGTTGGAGATAAAAATCCCAGTGTTTGAGGAAATAAATATGTTTAGGAGAGTTATGCTGGTATGGAAGGCATATTTGATTGAAGTCCTCGAGTCACCCACTTAGGCGTATGCCTGGATGCCCACACGGCTCTTGGCACGTGGCAGGTGTTGGGTAAGTTGTGCCCGGCTGCAAGACTTTCCCTCAGGACCCTGCCTGCATTCCTCCACGCCTCTCTGTGGAAAGAGGGGACAGAGCTGCCAGCAGTTCCCAGTCGTAGCCTCCTAACTCCCTGGGGGAGCTTCTCCTTCCTCTTCAGCATCAGTTCTCAAGGAAGAAAGCCAGTGGATGTGGACCAACACCTTCGACATCACCAGGACATGTTATGACTGGCGAGATTTGAGTCAGATGTCAACTCGAAGGGGTGTGGGTGGAAACCAGAAAGTGGAGCGATAGAGTTATCGGGAAGGGAGGGTTCCTGTGTGGATGGGAATTCATATTGTGAGCAGTCCTCTCATGCGTCTTGAGAGACCACCATTTAAGACATGTAGTATTAGTCCTGTACTTACCAGATTTGACATTTGATGCTATCACAGTTGCTTTTGATTCTTCTGTGAGACAATACTTAGACGCTAGCAACTTGAGGAGAAAAAGGAGATTATTTAGCTTATAGTTCCAGAGGGGATATGGTCCTCATGGTGGGAATCACATAGCAGAAGGCACGTCAGAAGGCGGAGGCAGTGGCCAGTTCAGTATAGAGCTGCATGGGTAAAGGTGTGTGTGTGTGTGTGTGTGTGTGTGTGTGTGTGTGTGTGTCTGTGTGCACGTGTGCACAAGTGCGCGTGCAAAAAAGGGCATTTTGTGTGCCTGTGGAGGCCCAAGGGTGATTTCAGGAACCATTCTGGATCACTCTTCCTCCTTATTGCTTTGCTTTTTTTTCCTCCTCATTGCTTTGCTTTGGGTTCTCCTACGCTTCATCTCCCAGGACCGGAAGTGCAGGGCTGCCATTTCAACCTTATGTGTTTTCACATGGGATCTGGGATCCAAACTTGGGTCATGCTTGTGAGGCAAAGGCTAATCTCTGGGCTATTTCTCTAGCCCCGCTGACACCAGTTTTTCTTCCTGCTTACATTAGGAACTTCAGAATCATCACACCTTCACCATCTTGCTTTGCTTTTTTGGACATCTATTCACCAGATATTAAACGAGTACCTATTAAGTGCTGAGGTCTGTGGTGCTTTGTCTTATGGTACATCCTATGACTTCGTTGTTGATGGTCCTCCAATACCACTTCTTAGAGTACTTGGTCATTTGTTACTCTGCACGTCCAAATCCTAAATTTCTGTTTGACTCTCATGTCAGTTTTCTTTCACAGTAGAGACTTTTCACCTATTTTATTGAAAGAATCCAGCTGGAGAATCAGAAGTGCAAGATCAAGGTCATCTTCAACTTCATATCAAAATGGTACTTTTTTGCTTCAAAAACAAAGCAAAACAAAACAGTAAACCACCCTTCCTTTGGGACCAGGGGATGTAGTTCAGTTGATACCCTGCTTGATTAGGATGCAAGAGGTCCTGTGTTCAATCCCCAGTGCCACACATTTCCACCGTGGTGATACAAGTTTTAAATCCCAGCACTTGAGAGGTAGAGATGAGAGAAGAACATGTTCAAAGTCATCCTGGTTACACAGTGAGTTTGAGGCCAGTCTGGGCTGTGGGACTCTGTTTCAGAAAGAAAGAAAAAGAAAAGAATCCCATTTCCTGAGTGTGGCTTACAGAACTCCAGTAGCTTGCTTTCTAGCACCTTCTTAGACCTGGTGGGGCCAGATCCTAACATCTTGGAGTACTGTTAATACCCTGCCCTTTTCATGTGTTATTTTTTGAACTGGGATGCCTGGTGACATTCTGACTCTTTGAGCTCTTTATTAGATGGCAATTTCACTCGCAATTTAGGTCGCCCCCTTCTAGGTGGAAATGGTTCTGTCATGGTTTGAAACATGCGTTGTCCCTCACAGGCTCATGGGTTTGAAGTTTTAGTCATTTCGGAAGGTCATGGCATGTTTAGGAGGTGGAGCCTTGCTGGAGGAAGGCAGTCACAGGGGGTGGGCCTTGAGGTGGATGAGCCCCACCCTGCTTCCAGGAGAGATCTGTTTCTTGCAACTCTCAGCCTTCTGGATGGATGTGATAGCCTGTCTCTAGCTTCTGCCACCAGCCATGACGATTCCGTCATGAAAGATTTGTCATTCTGACAATCCATTTGAATTTGGTTTCACATTCTGGAACCCAGATGACATCTTCAGGGATTTTTTTTGGTGGAAAGGACCCTTTTCATTCAACCTCTTGAAAGACCCATCTGATGACATTTTTGGGACCAAAGGGGTTCCCGAGGAAGGAGAAACCGAGGTGCTGGGTTGTTTCCATGTTTTGATACAGGATTCATTTGATACAGGATTCACCTCATTTGGGTCACTAGGTAGGTCATTGGGGGGCTAACTTCATTCTCTTCAGAGTCCTTTGGTAGAATGAGCAGCTTCAAAATCATTATCAACTTCTACTAAAATAGTTAATGGTAGAAAAATCACTACAGAGAGAATTCTGGAGAATGGTCAAGAAAGGGTAGAAGTTGAAAAAAATGGCCAGTTAAAGTCCTTGGCCATAAGTGGTAAGGAGGAGGTGCTGTGCTTGCGTAACAAGTAATTCAACACACGTGTTTAACACACCGGTACCCACCAGCGAGCACCATTTGAAAATTAATAGAGCATTTTCTTGAAGATTTTAAATGAACTTTCAGTCTAACCTAAAGTATTTATAAACAGCTGGTTGGAGCGCCTATTTGTCACAAGACTTTTGACTTCCTTGGTCCTACACAAGAGGACCATTTTTTTTTTTTGTCTTTAAAATTGTAATCTCTTATGCACTTTGCTTTTTTATGAAATCTAATCCAAGGTGAGCTCTGTGACTCTTGAGTAGTGTTAGGACAAGACTGTACTGTGACACGAGCATGGATCTGCTTGCCTGTGTGATGAAATATGAGTCCAGTAGAACCTGCTGTGGAGTATCTCGGCCAGGATGAGTCATCTGCACACAAAATAGTTCACGTTTTTTCAGCATTTGTGTGATAGTTAATCTTGGGTGTCAATTTGACCACATCTGGCATGAACTAAGAGCAGCTGTGAGATCACCTAAAGAGATTATCTGGATCAATACACTTGCAATACAAAGACCAGTCCTAGATCTGATTGGAACCTCCCAGTAATGGACCAGATAAAAAGAACCACAGAACAGGAGACTGAGAAGAAGAGAGATTCTCCAGGAATCCTCCAGCCTTCAAGCCACCACTCACTGGCCTACGGGATGTTTGTAGTGACTTAGCTGCCTTCAGATCTGCCACCAGCCATGTGCTTCTCCCCTTTGGAACTATAAGCTGAATAAATCTCTCTTTCTTCCTTAAGTTGTTTGACTTTGGGTGTTCTCTCACAGCAATGGTTAAAAGTAACCGTTAGAATTTAGTAATGGCAGATAATTACTATGTTAATGGTAATACATTTCTGGTTTAGTGCCAAGTAGGATGTTTTCTAGTTGAGCATGAATGCTGACAATCTTGTCAGTTTTTTTTTAATTTTTTTTTATTTATTATTTATTCAATTATGCGTGCATGCATGTGTGCGGATGTGTAGAACCACGGAAGAATTCGGGAACCACCATGGACGCCTCCACCTCTTCCTTGTTTACTCTGCCCCGGGATTCACAGGCTCCGCCCTACCAGGACCAGAAGCCTGCGTTTCCGATCCTGGTAGGGCGGAGCCTGTGAATCCCGGGCCCCGGTTCCACCCGGCGTCTATACGTGGGGTCTAGGATTCGAACTCAGGACCTTCTGCCTGCAAGGCAGAGGCTTAATCCCTGAGCCACCTCTCCAGCCCCAATCTTGTCAGTTCTGACAATTGTTTAAAGATGTAATGTTAAGCTTAGGTTTAGAAACGTTGGTAATTGGGTCTTTGCCATTTGCTTAAAAAAATAAATGAGAATGTGTTTGGTACATTCTCACCGAGGGAGAAAAATGATTGTATCTCTCTTCTGGAACCATAAGCTGAATAAATCTCTCTTTCTCCATTAAGTTGCTTGACTTCGAGTCGCGTCTCACAGAAACAGTATAACTTCCTCACTGGTATTCTCTAGTATTTACCCATTCTTTATTGCTCTGGTGCTGGGGATGGCTTCCAAAGCCCTGACCCATGCTGAACAAGCACTCTCCCACTGAGCTACACATTCTAGGCTGACATTTGCTTATTACACACATACACTCTGGGATGACGGCTCTGCTTATAGAACTCCTAAGCCCCGGCGGCTCATCGGGATCACCTAGACTCTTTGAACAAAACAAAACAACACCCATATGTCACTCCAGAAATCAGAATTTCTACCCTGTGATCAACTCGAGGGCAAAAAATAAATAAAAATAAAATAAATTGCATTGAGTATTCTATAGCTTGCCAGGTGACATATGGTCCTCTCTAATATAAATCTCCATGATTGGTGAATCTTGAATTTTCAATGTTTTAGAGATGTACTTCAATGCATCATACTATTGTATATTTACTCTTTGGGGTCCTAGAGATGGAATCCAAGGCCTTGCGTGTGTCAGTCATGCTTGTGCCCCTGAGCTGAGGCGCGACTCTCCCCCGCCCCATTTCTTTTCTGCTTTTTTATTTTGAATCAGTGTCTTGCCAAGTTGCTCAGATTGTCCCTAAAGAGGTTCCGTAGCCCTGGCAGGCCTTCAATGTGTGCACCTCCTTCCTCAGCCCGCAGAGCAGCAGCTGGGCTCACCTATGCCAAGCCTGGCTGAGTTGTTCAATGTCCTCCGAGGGCCCTACTGTAACAGGTGACAACCTTTAACGGCAGAACGGCAGCGCTTAGCTGGAGGAAGCCAGGTTATTTGCCATAGAAGGGTGAACTGGAACCATCAGGATTCTCCTGTGCCCGCCCCCGCCCCATTCTTCAAGCGCCCACTATGATGAACTATGCTCACAGGCACCAAGTAACTGGGCTGATTGGTCATGGGCTGACACCTTTGGTGGCTTGGGGGGGGGGACTACCCTCTGTTTAAGCTGATTTTCTTAGGTATGGTGGTGGAAGCATGACTTATACCCTTAGCGTGCTATTCTTTCCCTTTTCTGTTTTGCAGTGTTGGGGATTGAGCCCCAGGCTGTGAGCCTGGATTAGTGTTCCACTACTGAGCTATTCATCCAGCCCTAGGAAACGAATGTGTTGCGCTTGGGTGTTGCAGTTCTCCTGCACGGTTGCTGATAAATCACCATCAAAGGCTTAAGGGAACAAGGGGTTTATTTTCTTACGATAGTCTGGTTACAGTTCTCAGTCCAGCTTGATGGGAGGGGAGAGCACGCACCAACACCAGGGCCGAGGGAACTGGCCACACCATCTCTACATAATGGCTAGAGAGGGACGATTCTTACTTGCCAGACCAGCATGTCTGGCCAAGTGTACACAAGGATGCCAACTCTCTTGACCAGTTCTCTGTATTTTATTCCAGGGCCTGGTCCCACCCACCATAGGCTGGGCCTTCTCCATCAGCTAGACAAGTTCCTGCAGGTTTGCTCTTATTTTCTACAAATGTGCCCAGAGCTCAAACCCTCGACTGTCTAGTTGACACCTGTGCCTAACTATGACATTGGGATAGGGTCTTAACCATGTAACCCATCAGGCTTCAAACCCTCAATCCTCCTGCTTTTGCCTCCCAGTGCTGGGTGAGGATAACTGAAGCCATGTCCATCGTTAGCTTGGCATTTTGACCGTCTACCCAAGTCGTAACGCCTCTCAGCAGCTCCTGTATTTTTTGGGGGGGGGCTTTTAAAAACAAGTATTTAAGAGGGGAGAAAGAGAAGGGGCCCACACACACTCATGGAGGTCAGAGGACAAGTTTCAGAAGTCGGTTCTCTCCTTCCACCGCGTGGACTTCTGGGAATCGAACTGAGGTTGCAGGTTTGTGAGGGGGCATCTTACCCACTGACGCATCACGCTAGCCCAACAGCCCCCTTTCAGACATGCGTGCAGTACCCACTCTTCTGTGGTCGGTAGGCTTTTCCTCCTTTGTGGCAGAAGGGTGACACCTGGGTGCGAGATCTCTGTGGCACTTGCTTTGTTTCTCTTGGCTGCATTCCCGGCTGGCATGGTGCAGTTGCTGAGTCACAGGTAACTCTTTAACTTCTTGAAGAACTGCCAGGCTGTGCTGCACGCCATCGGTGCCTCCCTCCCTGGGTGCTGTGCTGAGTGTGTGCTCTCTGATATTGCTGCTGCCTTCTTGGTCACAGCACTAGATTACTAAGTCAGGAAACAAATGCCGCGTGTGTGACATCGGCGTATCAAGCCTGGCTTAACTGTCAAGTACAAAGAAAGCACCTGCAAGATTCAAACAGATGCGTATTTGAATCAGTTTGGGAGGTGCTGATAGGACTAGTGTAGCTACTCATCCTGAGGAGGCCCAGTCTCTGCGTCTCGGGCTACATCTGTGGGTAGCCCATGTCACCTACCTGGCATTTTGCACGGAATCTGGGGATAGGAACTCCAGACCTTTTGCTTGTGTGTCAAGCATTTTAACTACAGACCCATCTCCCCAGTCACATAGATTTGATTCTTTGAGGTACTAGGGGTCTTATACATACCCTACCTTCTGGTATTTGTCGAATACCAAGGAAATAGGACCTCTGCTCACTTGTGCATTGTCTTCAGAATGCACTGAAGAGTTGGGGGGCTCACAATAACCCCCTGAGGGAGAGTGGGGAACCAGTTGATCATCTCAGACCCCAGAGAAGGAAGAAGGTTGAGCAAGATTAGTTAATAATGAAATGCCCTGGGGCGATCTAGCCCCTCATGGCCCTCTAGTGCCGTGAGTCCGGTTCCAGCTGCCTACTTCTCTTGGAGGCTCCCTAGTCCCTCATGGCACTGCAGTGCTGTGAGTCTGTTTCTTGTTCCTTGCTCCTCATGAATTCCATGCCTAGGCACCGTGAGTTCTCATGGGCTCCCTAGCCCCTCATGGCACTCTAGTGCCATGAGCTCTGTTGTAG
Source organism: Typhlomys cinereus (assembly GCA_023101885.1). Taxonomy (NCBI): domain Eukaryota; kingdom Metazoa; phylum Chordata; class Mammalia; order Rodentia; family Platacanthomyidae; genus Typhlomys; species Typhlomys cinereus. The sequence goes on along the minus strand of JALPQD010000244.1, from coordinate 2,895,552 downwards.
AATCCAGCTGCCACGGCGTGACGTGTCTCTGCCCACTCAACACACTCATTCACACGATTGTGCAGCCTGCTGCGATGACGAAAAAAGGCAAGTTCGGCTGTCCCCGCCTCCGCCTCAATTCCCCAGAGACTTGGCCATGGGACAGGGAGTTTGTCGGAGCAAAATCTGAGTTTATTCAGAGTCACCAAACTGCTTAAATAGACAAATAATCATAAGGAGAAACGGACAGCCAATTGAGTCAAAGGTCAAGGCAACCTTCAGGTTCCACAGGTCAAGGCCAATGTCAATTCAGTAAGGGAGGCAGGTCAATACCTGAAAGCCAATTAGGGCTCTCTGTGAAGTGATCAGGGTCACGCCCAGGACACTGGCTCTCAGCGCCATCCTTAGTCCCATGTGCTCGGCCATGCCCTGGGGCAAATCCTGGGCGGGCCCAATACTGTTTCATTTCTGCTTCTCATGGAGGTGTCCTAGCTCCTCATGGCACTCCACGTCTGGAGTCCATGAGTTCCAACCTTTCTCTTCTCTAATGAACTCTATCTTAATTTTCAAAAAAAAAAAAAAAAAAAAAAAGAAACGCCCTGGTCCCCCATTCTCCTTTCTTTACGTGCAAAACACTGCTTTCTCGGGATTTCTTCTAAATATCATCTTCACGTTCAGAAAAGAATACCAAGAAGTCTCAAAGGAGCTTAGTTGAAAAAATAAAAAGGCGGCCACTCAGCAGAACTGAAGGCATTGAGTGCTTTGGCAGGTGGAGCCTGCTAATTATGGTTCTGACTGAGTCACGGGGAGAAGGAGAGGGTACGCACAAGGGGAGTCGGTAGACTTCTAAGGTTAGCAAATAAGTTCTCCAGCAGGGAACTGGTAGCTGAGTAAACACTGGGTTAGAAAACTGAGGGAGTTTCAAAGAGCACCGTAAGTCATGAGCAAAGCTGGGTGAAGTTTGGGTAAAGCAAAAGCTTTAACCCCGAGTCATCTCACCAGTCCCTACTTATTTAAGGTGTGAGTGTTGGTTTCCCTGGAACTCCTGGGCTCAGGATATCCTGCTAGTCTTCTGAAGAGCTGAGACAAGTTCTGGGGGCTACATCTAGCTGCACCTGCCTTTGTGCATGTGCTCGTGTGTGCCATGCATACAGGGGCCAGAGGTCAGCTCCTCAAGGACCACCTACTTCTCATCTTGAGACAGGGTCTCTTGCAGGGTCTCTCGCTCGCCTCCAACTTGCCAAGTAGGTTTTTTTTTTTTTTTTTTTTTTTTTTTTTTTTTTTTTTTTTTTTTAATGTGGGACCTGGGATCCGAACTCAGAACCTTCTGCTTGTGAGACAGAGTCACAACCCCTGAACCATCTCTCCAGGCCCATTGCCAAGTAGGTTAAGTGAACCCCAGGGATCTACCTGTCTCTGCCTCCCAACACTGAGATTACAGGCACGAACCACCATGTTATTCCATATAGGTTCGGGACTTGAACGCAGGTCATTGTGCTTGCAAGGCAAATATTACTGAATTATCTTCTCGGCCCCAAACTTAATTTTTAAATTGGATGTTGTTGAAGTTCCTCTGCATAGTTGCTTCGAATGGCTTAAGAAAACAAGGGATTTATTTTTCTCTTACGATTACAGATTACTAGTTACAATTCTTAGTCCAGCTTGACAGGAGAGCTCACAGCCCTGTTGACCAGGGCTGAGGGAACTGGCCACACCATCACCACATAATGGCTGAGAGAGGGACCCTCCTTACTTGCCAGACCAGCATGTCTGGCCAAGTATACAGAAGGATGCCCACTTCCTCAATTGACTCTCAGTATTTTATTCATCTGTGCAGGGCCTAATCCCACCCACCATGGGCTGGGTCTTCCCCATCAACTAGACAATCTCCTGGAGGTTTGCTCTGGGCTTAACTCAACCATTAATCTCTACAAATGTGCCCAGAGCTCAAACAATCAACTGTCAAGTTGACATCTGTGCCTAACTATACAGGTATGATGGCCTGTGACCCAGCACTTGGATGGTAGAGGGAGACGGTTCAGGATTTTAAGATTATTCTCGACTATACAGTTGAAGGTCAGCCCTGATTACATGAGATGCCATGTCAAATTTTTCCTTTTTATTTGCACAGACAGGGTCACACTATGTAGTCAGTCGTGTGTAGTCGTGTGAGGCACCAGCTGGCTTCAAATGCAGGATCTTCCAATCTCAGATTGTTTGTGCTGTCTGGTTTAGCACTTAATTTGCATTTATTTACCATCTTATTAATTTCTCATATAAAAAAGGGGTTTCATATAACCCTGTCTGGCTCCATGTAGCCCTTATGTAGCCAAGAATGACCTCGAGATCCTGCCACTGCCTCCTAATGGTGGGGTTACAGGCACATACATGATCTGATTTTTTAAATAAATGCTTACATGCAGTAAAACTTCTTTAAAAGCCATTATTAATAAGGTCACTGACATAAATAAATATATCTATATGTAGGAAATGACCAAATAATCTTGTTATTAAAACCACACACTTGAAACCTCTGATCTCTTCTATTGAACAGGGAACAGGGAAACTAACCAGATGAACAAAATAGACATGTGCAGAATCGTGGGTTGTGCAAAGGAGAGTCCGGGACAGCAGGAAGCACTGTCTTACTCTTGACTCGGCACGCTCTGGCCACCCTCCACTGGAACAGATCAAATTCACATTACAACTTGAGCACAAATCAGGTTTCATCACCGACTCTAAGACCTCGGGCAAACTTAGAGTCTGAGTTAATTCTGTAAAGTCAGAGTAACCTTCTTGGATCGGGCATTGTTAGGGTTAAAAGCAATAAGCACCCAGGAATCCACCCCACAGTGCCCTGTAACTTCCGTGCCCTCCGTGCCCCAATGCTGCTAGCCTCTCAAGCTCCACGAAAGGGACAGTCTCTTATCAGATCTGCACTTCCCAACCTCAGAGCGCAACCGTGTGCTCAATGAGGTCCGCAGGCCAAGCAACATGGGCGATGCCCAAAGTCCGCTCCAAAGACAGCATTCATTCATCCCTCCAAAGCACTTGGAGGTCTCCTAAGCCCACGTTCCGTGTTACCTGCCTGTTTTTAGGTCTTGCAGTTCTACAAAGACATCTGTGTGTTAAACTCTGTGGTCCGAGGTCAAACGCTTGGCCCGAAGGTTGGCGAACCTCCCACAGCACCCTGTTGGTCCTGATGAGGGCAAAGTGCCCGGAGAAGGGCGGCTAAAGCTGCCTGGCAGCTTTCTGCAGGTCTCCCTAAACTGGCAGCCGAGGGGGGCGTTTCCGAGGTCAGGGGCGGGCGCAGCCGGCACCGCCCCTGCCTCCTCCAGGGTGGTGCCTTGGCGCAGATCTTAAAAGTTGTGCAAAGTTTGGGACCTGACCTCAGCACGTGGGCTTCTCCTCGCCGGCTCCTAGATCGTGCGCCCCCTGCGGCCCGCGCTCGGGAGCCCCTCGCCGCTCACCTGCGCGCGACCCCCGCTGCTCCTGCACCCGCCGCGCCGCCCTCTGCACGTTCGCGCGCGACACGGGGCTCCCGAGGCTCCCGCGGCAGCGCGTAGTGGGCGCCCCGAGGAGCTTGGGAGGCGGGGACGGGCGTGCCACAGCTCCGGGTTTCCGGAAGCGGCTGTTCGTAAGGCTCCCGCCGAGCAGCGGCCGGCGCTCGGGTCGGAGCGTCCAGCATCCCCACCCGCGCGTCTCCAGGAGCAGCGCGCCCGGACACCACCCCCGCCGCCCGGCTCTGCGCCCGGGTGTGCCTGGCAAGATGCTCCCGGTGCAAGGCGAGGCGAAACCCAACCCGCTGCAGAACGCCAACCTCTGCTCGCGCGTGTTCTTCTGGTGAGTGGATGCTCCGCCCCGGCTTGGCCTCGCGGCCCGCCCGCGCACACCGATGCCCCATCCCGGCCAGCCTCGTCGCCCCATCCCGATGCCCCAGCGCCGGCCACCCGCTTCCCATGCTCCGGCACCGGCCACCCGGAGGACGCGATCCGGCCGGCCGCGCACCCCGCTGCGCCTGCGCCGCTCGGCGCCGGGAGGGGGGCGCGGGGACCCGGGGACCGGCAGGCTCAGGTGGCGCCCACCCGGATGCGGATCTGCGGAAGGTGCCGGGGAGGAGAGCGAGGTTGCGTGGGGGCGGAGCCTTTGCTCACCCGCGGGATCCCCGAGACCCCACGTGCCCATCATCTGTGGTTCTCCTGTCCAGCTCAAGGCCCGCAGCCCCCTGCACACAGACGATTCCTTTCTTTGCTTTTAACTAAGCACCCAGGGACCACTGCTCTTATCTAATCGCAGCCAAGTTGCGGCCTGAACCAGAGCCACCATGGCCCCCGGGTCGCCACCCCTTCTGGTGCGTCTCGCTGGGCGTCCTCGTGACCATGTGCTCCCTGTGTTTCACGTGGCAAACGCACCGCTTTATTGTATTTATGAATGGAGACGGTATTGAATCAGATCAATTCCACGTTTCCTTGTTCCTCCACATGGCCGCACCTGAATATGTCATTCCCTGTTCATGGACTTTTCATCTAAACTTTTGAGGACTATTCTTGGGGTCAAGGGGTGGATCCCAAAATCTTGTGGGTTTTTAACCAGCTGCTCTGGTTGAGAGAGAGAGAGAGAGAGAGAGAGAGAGAGAGAGAGAGAGAGAGAACCTGATGTCCTTGCTTACCACGTGAGGTCCTACCATCCTCAAACCACTGATGGGGTTCTGACCTTGGAGGACCCCCAACTCTGCCTCTCCTGTTGGGGAGAAACTAAAGTTTCTTTTAAGCCACATTCCTAAGTAAAGGTTTCTATCTGGACTGCCAAGGTGAACCCAGCCCTTGGGTTTTAATCGTGGTTGACTGACGGAGTGTAGCTTTTGTTTGTCGACTGCCCTCACAATTCTTACATATTCTAGTACTTTATTTTTAATGGGAAAACCTTGGTGATCCCAGAGAAGCGAGTGTTCCATTGTTTTAATTGCTGAGAATAAGTGTAGTGCCTGACCTTGGTTGTTTGCTGGGGGGGGCACACAGGAGGAAGGGATATGGGTGTGGTTTATATGAAAATAACTCAAAGCAGGCAGAGCGTCTCAAACTCCTGAACTTTGTTGGCACAGAGCTCTCTGTGGCTTTTTCTTGATGGACTTTTAGCCTTTAGGTGTCGGGAGAGCTGGGCATGGTTAGTTAGTATCAGTCATTCCAGCTACCTGGGGGGATCATTTAAGCTCCTCCTGAGCCACCCACCTTTAGAAACAGGGAAAAAGCTTGATTGGGGGTTGGCAGGCCTCTGTAATCCCAGCATGGTAAAATGGGAGGGTGAGACAGGAGGATTGCTCCAAAACTCGCAGATCGTCGACTGTGGTGTATGCTGCCTAGCAGCAGAAACAAGAGATCCTGCCCTTTCAGGTGGAAGGTGGAACTGACTTCCAGAAGGTACTCTTTGATGTCTACACACATATACATTGAGATTTAACAAAATGTGGTGACTTCTATCGTTGCGTGGACACCTGTTTCCATTTCCCAGGTAGAGACACAGTTCTATACCCGAAGATGCTCAGGTTCATACTAGGCGAGTATCTCAGATACTGGGCTCAAGCCTAGTACCTCACAGCTCTGCGTGTCCGGCAGGATCCACACTTGGGAAGTCTGACTCTCCTGAGTAGTGAGGAGCTGTGTGCTGTGCTGTTTCCCCGGGGAGTTTCTTCCATGCATGCGGTGGTTTCATTCCCCCCAGGGACTTGCTTACAGGCCGGATTTTCTCAAGGGACATTCTTACAAGTCCTGCCTCTCCAGGGAGGGTCTCAACAAGCGCTGCTGTGTGCGAAGCCAAGCATCTGCCGGCATGCTTGGGTCGTCAGGTGGGCAGCCACAGGGTGGGTCACCTCGGGAGCTCCCGGGGGGAACGTGTGTTTTCACAAGTGGTCCAGCTGTTGCTGGAGCAGGAAGGCTGACTCCATGTGCTGAGTCGTTTCTCCTGTAGGGACTATTCTTACTTTATAGGAGGGCGTGGCGTGACAGAACCCAGCCTAGGGACAGCAGTGATTCTGCTTTCTCTCTCTTTTAAAAAATATTTTATATATGCGTGTGCGTGTGTGTGTGCATGTGCGAGAGAAAGAGAGAGAGAGAAAAAAGAGAGAGAGAGAGAGGGAGAGCGAGAGCACACTGTATGTCCCTGTAGAGGACCAAGGATGAGTTTGGGAATCATCTTGGATTGCTTCTACCTCCTTCTTGCTTCACTTTGGGATTCCCAGGTTCTGCCCACAAAGGCCGGAAGTGCAAGCTGCTGCCATTTCTGCCTGGCATTTTTTTACACGGGACCTGGGATCCAAACTCAGGACCTTCTGCTTTTGAGACAGAGTCCCAACCCTTGAGCCATCTCTCTGCCCCGCCCCCCAGCCTTTTTTTTTTTTTTCTGACCTCCTGAAGCCCTTTTCCTGCAGGCGGCGATCCATTAAGTAGCCTCCTGCTGACAAGGCCCACCCAGCAGAGAAAAAGCCCAATTTTCACCTTCTTATGGGGGTATTTGCTTTTTTCTTTTTCCTAAATTTGTAGACCAATAGCTGCCTAGGTGAAAGACGTCAGTAACCACCTTATTGGCTTTTATATGATCATTACTGGGGTTTTGGGGGTATTCGTAGCATAGTTTGGATTTGGTCTGTGTATTGTAGTTTTTGAAGATCCACAGTGCTTGGTGGTCCACGCCTGTAACCGTAGCATTGGGAGGTGGAGACAGGAGAGGCGTCATTCTCTGCTACAGAGCAAGTCTGAAGCCTGAGCTATGTGAGACTCTCAAAAAAAAAAAAAAAAAAAAAAGCGAAAGGAAAAGAGAAAATTGTTGTATTTTTTTTTAAACAATAGTTTATTTTGTATTTCTTCTATACAAATACAGGAAACTAATAGGTGATTTATTTTCTACCTCTTTTTTCTTTCCTTCCTTTCCCATTTCTTATTCATGTCTTCATTCAGAGGGTCTTCTGTAGCCCGGGCGGTCTTTCAGGAAGACTGAATTCCTGATTAACCTTCTTTCACACCTCCAGTGCTGGGATTATAGACATCGCTCAGTTTATTAGATGGGGGGGTAAGGGTAAGGGGTTCAGTCCCATCAGTCCCAGGACTCTGTGCGTGGGAGACAAGTGTTCTAACAGCTGAACCTTTTCTCTGGCCCACGGATGATTTACTTCTGTCACCCAGTGTCCCTGCTGTTACTTTCGTTGTTTCTTGGTCTTCCCCTCGGGCCCCTCCATGCACACATCTGTCTGAGCATACATACGTGCTTTCTGGAACAATGCGAACAGTTTTATAAATTCCTTCTTAATCTTTGATGCTTAGTATTCTTGTCATTACGTCTTTAAGATGCGGCATTTTTAATGATTGTAACTTACACAATCATTCACTGCAGTTGAACATAATGCATTTCTTTTTTTTTTCATATTTTAATGCTTTATTTAAGCAAAGGCAAGGAAAGGAGGGTGGGAAACATAAGCGTGTGTGCCATGGGGCACTTGTGAAGGTCAGAGGACACATTTTGGAAGTCAGTGTGTTGCAGGGAAAATGGTCTTTTTCCGCTGTCCTTCCTGGGGTGCCAAATGTTGCAGGGACAGGACCGACCATCCCAATGTTGTAGGGTTCTTGTGTTCTGAAGTCGAAAATTGAAACCAGAACACGTGTAGAGGATTAAGGTAGAGTTTATTAGAGGACAGGAAGAGAAAGGTTGGAACTCGTGGACTCCAGATGTGGCGTGCCATGAGGGGCTAGGACGCCCTGGAGAACTCACGGTGCCTAGACATGGAATCCATGAGGAGCGAGGGACAAGAAACGGACTCATGGCACTGGAGTGCCATGAGGGGCTAGATCGCCAACCATAATGCATTTCTAATGGTTATGTAGTATATGCATGCATGGCTGTTTATTTTGGTATTCCTCCTTTCCTCCCTTCTTCCCTCTTTTCCTTCCTCCTTCCTTCCCTCCTTGCCTCTCTTTTTTTGCTTTTAGGTTCTGGGATCAGAATCGCACCAAGGCTTCTTGGATGTTAGACATACTGTACACTGGCCATACCTCCGGCTTCTTTAATATATAGCTTTTCCAGTTCTAGGATCACCCACATCTCCACGCATGGTTTTTCTTAGTTATTGTCTTTATTTCTAAGTTAAAGCCAGTTAATCTTCTTTCCATGTTTAGTCAAGGGTCCCTCTCTCCTTTCCGAAACAGTACATTTTTTCCCATCACTGTTTATCAAGTAGTTCTTCTCACCTGGTACTAGAAATAAGATGTCCCTTAACTCTGTGTAGCAGGGCTCGAGGTCATCCAAATCTCAGGAACTGCCCTGTGGTGATGGCCCCATTGTCCGGCCAGTCCTGTGGGGGGCTGATGCTACAGAGGGTGCGGTTGTAAGAGCAGGCTGATGGTTAACAGGGGCGATGCTTTCTTTCCACAGCTGCAGGTGTGGAGGGATTTAGGAGCCAGACAGATGCATTTGGCCGGTGGAGAGCTCTCCTGTTGCTGGCCACATCTCTGTTGGTGACATACCGTCTTGCAAAAGTCTGCGCTGTTGTAGAAACAGCCACTGGCCACAGACTGAGCCTCTGGAGACTGAACCCCAGAGAAAGCTGGTGGCACCGGGGCCGCAGCAAGAATGGCTCCCGCCTCGTGTCCCCCAGTCAGTGGGTAACAGCGTCGGATTTATTACTGTTTACTTAGACAGGTTATCTCTCTAGTCCAGGGCTGGCTTCAAGCTGTCAGCAGGAGACGAATTGTTCTGCCTCCCCCTTGCTGAGCACTGGATTACAGCGGTGAGCCCCTGCGGCTAGTTACCAATGTTCAACTTTAAGTTGTGGTGTTTTGATACCATTAGAATGATGACGATGGTGTGTGTGTGTGTGTGTGTGTGTGTGTGTGTGTGTGTGTGTGTGCGCGCGCGCGCATGTGCATGTGTGTATGTGTATGCGCACACGTGTGCATGTGTGTGTATGTGTATAGGCATACACATGCCACAGTGTATCCCGGGGTAGTCAGAAGACAACTTCGCTCTCAGTCCTCACCTTCTAGTTTGTCTGAGACAGGGTCTTCCTCATTCTTAGTGCATTGGTGAGACTTACTAGAGGAAAAGAACAGATGGAATGAATATATAAAGGGAATTTACTGGCTTGGCTTAGGAGAAAAGGTAGAGATAGCCAGCAATGGCTGCCAGTAGCCGTTCAGTCCACAAGCTGAATATCTCAGCAGTCCAGGCTGATGCTAAAGGTCTCTGTGCTTCAGTCACTTTGAGAACAGAAGAGTTGGGCTCTCTCTGATGGCTGCAGGAGAAAGGACCAGTTTGGTAGCACAGGCCAGAAAGACAGCAGGCTCTTCTTTCTAGTGCCTTTTGATCTGGTTTGCTACTGGTAGTTCCAGTGCAGATTTAGGGTGGTCTTCTCATTGCAAATATCTGAATCCAGATAATCTCTTGGTCTGACAGCTGATCTGTTAGTTAATCCTAGGTGTAGTCAAATTGACAACCAAGATTAGCTTTCACATAAGGTGAACTGTTGATAGGGCCACCAGCTGCCCAGGTCTAGTGGAAGTGGGAGTCCTTGGGGGACAGCAGCCTGTCTAAATAAATACTAACAAACAAATCCCATGTCTTTACTAACTGAAGGCCAAGCACAGGCAAACTCTGGAAACCTTTTGTCTGGTAGCACCCTCCCCGCCCTCAGGCGCTTACATTCTTCCCGCCCCCTCTTCTGCAAGGTTCCCTAAGCCTTGGGATGGGGGGGGGATGATTTTCAATGGCCGGGCTCTCCACAGCCACTTAATTTCTGCACTCTGGCCAGTGTGGTTCTCTGCATTGCACATTGTCATAGTTGGACAGAGGTGTCAATGTGACAGTTGAGGGTTTGAGCTCTGGGCACATCTGTAGAGAATTAGTGTAGAGCAAACTTGCAGGAGATTGTTTAGCTGATGGGGAAGACTCAGCCCATAGTGGGTGGGACTAGGCCCTGGAATAAGTACAGAGAGCTGGTTGAGAAAGTTGGCATCCTTGTGTACACTTGGCCAGACATGCTGGTCTGGCAGGTAGGATCGTCCCTCTCTCAGCTGTTATTTGGTGATGGTGTGGCCAGTTCCCTCAGCCCTGGTGTTTGTGCGTGCTCTCCCATCAAGCTGGACTACAAACTGTAACTGGACGAGACTATGGTAAGAAAATAAACCCCTTGTTCCCTTAAGCCTTTTGATGGTGATTTATCAGCAACCATGCAGGCTGACACTGTGAAAGGATGCTTCTCTGATGCGTCATAGTTGACACCAGCCATATGCTTTTCAGGGCCTGCTGTGTTTCAGGAAACCTTTGCCAGGGTCAACAAACTAATCTAATTTCTGATCTGTAGTCAAATCTCTGCTTACCCTGCTTGCTGTTCTTCGCAGGAGCTGGTAAGTCTGTCGCTCACCGCTTTAGTCTCGGCTTCCTTTTCACTCAAGGATTTTTCATCTGATCACTGCCATATCATTAAATAACATCAGTTTACAAGCCAGTCATCTCCTGATAATAAATAATGAAGAAATTAAAACAGTTCTTTGATATACATCTCATTTTGCTCCATATTAAAGAAAAAAAATTTGGATGCTAATGAGGTTGGCATTACATGCCTATTTTTTTGTGTAAAGTGCTGAATGCTGGCTGAATATTGATCATGGAAGACATGGAGCACCTTCAGGGTTTTTCGGAGTTGATTTGATTTTGCTACCTCAGTGCTGAGCACGAACCTCATAAATATGCAAGGTACAAAATGGCGTTTCGAAATTCTTGGAACTTCTTTCTTCATCCTAAGCTAATATTCATTTCATGGTTTCTTATGAATCTTAAGTCAGCAGCTCGCAATTTTTAACATTTTACGTATATTGCATGTGTAACCCTCGGCACGTGTGTGGAGGTCAGAAGACGTTCTTGGAGTGATTTTCTCCTACCTGCACAGGGGATCAAAATCAGGTCCTCAGGCTTGCACAACAAGCACCTTTACCCTCAGAGCCATGTCACCCAGCCTTCAGATAACAAGTTTGAAGTCAAACTTTCTGGGGCTGACAAGATAGCTCAGCTGGTAAGGCTTTGGCTTGCAAATCTGGTGACCTGAATTTGAACGCTGCAAGGTTACAAGGTAGAAGGAGGGAACTGACTTTCAAGGGTTGTAATCAGACATTCACCCTCGTACCAGACATGCATCTCTCTCTCTTTCTCTCTCAAATAAATAAATAAATAAAATATTTTAAAAAATCAAACTTGTAACTCATTACACAAAGAACAGGAGGGGAGCATAGGGCCTTCGTTAAGGGCAGCAAAACTTTGTATATACAATAAACACACTGCAATACATAACACACTGTCCTTGCCCATCTGAACCTGGGTGTTTCAGGAAGCACTTGTTGACATCTAGTGGCATGAGCTCAGCTCATAGTGCACCTGCCCTGCATTCAGAACCAAGGCCTGCCTGTGTCATGTGACATCCACAGAGTGGGGGAGCACAGCCAGAAACCTCAGGTTCATCAGCTGCTCGATTTCCCGTTAGTTTTTGGTCACTCCATCTTCTGGGAATTTTTTTTTACCGCTGCCACATCTTTCCTAGCTCCCACCTCCAGTAGCATCATTGCATGTGGCATCCGCCTTTAAGAAGCTGTACACAGGGGCTGAGAGACGCTCTGCGTGCAGGCGGCGCGCGTACACTCTTGGAGAGCTCCTTATCCATTTTCTGGGCCTCGCTCCCATCTGAAGGTCAAGCGGGGGTCTTTGGTGCCAGATGCATTGCAAAATGTGAAGACCATCAAGGAGGTTTCCAAGGGTCTGGTCTGAGCAAAGGATGCAAGGGAGGCACCACTGTGGCAGACTTGAAGCCTGCGGCAGTGTGAAAAGGTTATCATTAGCAGAGTATGTCGATAAGAGACTCACTCTTTTGGTCTGATAGCTTGTGGGTTTGTCTTCTATGTAATGTGCTGCCTTATCTCTCTCTCTCTCTTTTTTTTTCTGGACATTGAAGTCAGGAAGCTCAAGGCTATCACTGAAAGTTCTTTGAAAATTTTTGTTGCCCTCCAGAATCAGCCCCATAATACGAGTGAGTGGTGCAGTTAACTTTTCATTTTGCTGTGAGACGATGCTCAGATAGAACTGAAGGGGAGAGATGGAGATTTATTTGGCTTATAGCTCCAGAGGGGGGATATATGGTGGGAATCACATAGCAGAAGACAGAACTGGAGGCAGAAGCTGGAGGCTGGGTTAGGTCAACATCACAGAGGCTGAGAGCAGGAGCGAACTGCAGACATAGTGCCAGGCGACCAAACCTCACGGCCTGCGCCTTGTGACCTGTTGTCCCTTCTTGTAGCAAAGCTCCACTGTTGCAGGGAAGCGGTCTTTCCGGCTGTCCCATCTGGGTCACCAAATGTTGCAGGGACAGGACCGTCCCAATGTTGCGGGTTCTTGTGTGTTCCAGAGTCGAAGATTGAAACCAGAACACGGTGTAGAGGATTAAGTTTATTAGAGGAGAGAAAGGTTGGAACTCATGGACTCCAGACGTGAAGTGTCATGAGGGGCTAGGGCACCTTGGAGAACCCATGGGGCCTAGGCATGGAATCCATGAGGAGCAAGAAATGGACTCATGGTACTGGAGTGCCATGCGGGGCTAGGGTGCCAAAGATGGCTGCCAGGGCCAGGTGTATTTATGCCCCTAGACAAGCCCGGGAAACTGGCTTTTTCCCATTGGTTAATTCCCATTGGGGCCCAACTCAGTTGCTCTTGGGCTGGGCGCAGTGGGCTAGAGGTTAAGTTGTTTGTTGGATATGGAAGGCTCATTTCCATAATCCCTTCACAGGGAAGTTGGCCATCTTATCTCTGGGAGGATTGGAGTCAGTTCCTCAGCAGGGGTGTTCCTTCAGGGAGATTCCAGCAGTGGGGGATGAGCTTCAGGAATTCCAGAGACCTTCAAAGACCTTGAGAGACCCATCCCAGCCTGGCTGCTCTAATCCTGCCTCACCACCACCAAAGGGGCACAGCCTCCCAGAAATGAACATCAGCCAAGGATTCAAGCACTGGAGTCTGTCTGTGGGGGGTGGGAAAGGGTAGGGTAACCCACCTTCAAATCGGGAAGTGACAGAGAGTATTGGCCACAAATGTTGGAAGAACTCATATTACCTGCCCCTGTCTAGTGAAAGAAATTCTTTCTTTGAGTTTTGGGGTGGGATCTGATGTAGCCTAGGGTGGCCTTAAACTCCCGGCCCTCCTCCTGGCTGCACCCCAGAAGTGCAGGGGTTCCGGGCCCATGTCGTCATGTACTTCCTGTGAAGCTAGCTTACTTACCAGCCTTACTTTCATTGAGCTACTTTTTCATTTCCTGGGGAACTGAACTCAGGACTTCACACATGTAGAGCACATGCCTAAACCTGCAGAGTTTCAGCTCGCGGCCTAGTGGACATTTTCTTTTGTTGTTGTTCTGTTTCTCAGCCTTCTTTGGGACTGGACGACCTGAGCAGACACCAGTGGAGGATGCTGTGGTTCAGTGGGTAGAGTGCTTGCCTAGCATGCTCAAGGTCCCAGGTTTGATTCCCCAGCTCGGCATAAAATTGGTGTGGTGACCCTGTCTCCAAAACAGCAGCTGTGATACTAACTACTAATGCGAAAGCAGCAATAATGATAGCAACAAAGCAAATCAATAAAAATTACTTCTCTTTTGGCTGATTTGACTAAGTCAGATGCAGACATTAAGACTTTGAGAAGGTTCCCTGAGACTTTCCAGTAATCACCAGCGGCCAAGGACCACCCGATGACCTGCTTCCCAAAAGTCACACACACTTGTGCGTCCTTTCCCTCGGCACCTATGTTTTTGGCCAAGAGTTCTGGACTGTCCCGTCCAGCCTTGCTGATCTTGAAGCATGGGAACACTGTGGCCACGGTCTCCAACCCCCCCCAACGTGCTCAGTAGAAAGTGCGAGAAACTTAAAAGTTCTCAAGTGTGTTAGCTGGGCGTCCAGGGTTGGACCCTAGTGTTTCCAGCGTTTCAAGAACAAAATAAAAGTCCACACACATTTGCAAAAATAGCAAAGCCCTAAGTGTCTTTCTGAGCAAAGCCATAGAAAAGTTGGGGTACACGGTAAGGGAACAGTGAACCACGTGAGTGAAGCCCCTCCAAGTTGGTCCCGGGGTCTCTTTCCTTGAGGTCATCTGTTCATTGTTTTCTTACTGTCGCATGAACCTGTGCACCGTGCATCCAACCGCTTAATCATGCACATGCTTAGTTGCTCAGGAGCATATGATGCTAAGTAGGGGTTTCCCTTACAAGGTTACTTGAGGGTTCTTTTTAGCCTGTGAGCATGCGCCCCAAACCAGCTCAGGCCAGATGAGGCCTCTCTATTCTTTGTCCTAGATGTGTCGGGAATACATCGAATAGAAACTGGCTAAGTTTGGTGGTTGCTAAGGGAGGAGAAACCTATCCCATTGTCTAGAAAGGGGTGTACTATTCCCCATTGCGCAGGTGTGGGGGTGTTTGCTGGTTGTATTGTTTGGATAGGGGTGTATGCAGATATTATGAACAGGCAAAGGACTTAATCTGCCAGATACATTACCAGAAACATATGGAGGGTGCTTAATCCGAGCCAAATGGGAGGCAAGGTTATGTCAGGGACCATACATACCTTAGGGACAGTGGGTCCCTCTCTTCTTACAGTAACCCAGAGAATGGCTCTGTCGTCATGTTACAGGTATGGGAAACTGAGGCTAGTTAGACCAGGTAACCTGCTGAGTGTTATCAGGGAGAAAGTGAAGGAGCGGTGCGTTGAACCATTTTACCATGAATCAGAGGATGCACCCAGCCTTGCGGCTCAGTTACTAACCCCAGCTTAGAGAGTGATGGGAATTTCAATCACTTGGTGTAACACTCTTAACTATTGCTGTGAGAGAGCACCCAAAGTCAAGCAGCTTAAGGGAGAAAGGGAGGTTTATTCAGCTTACGGTTCCAGAGGGAAGGTACAGTCTCTTAAAGCAGAGGTGGCATGGCTGGCTGGCCAAAGCTGGAGGAGGCTAAGTCACCGCAGACATCTTGGAAGCTGAGAGCTGCAGACTGCTTGCAGTAAAGGCTGACTTCTCCTGGAGGTAGGGTGGGACTAATCCATCTCAAGGCCCACCCCCTGTGACTGCCTTGCTCCAGCAAGGCTCCACCTCTCAAGGTGCCATGACCTTGCCAAACACATGAGACTGTGGGGGACACATTTCAAACCATAACACTTGGGAACCTAGTGAATTTACACATCCATGAGTATAAAATGTTCATCTAATAGCTTGCTTTTATTTATAGGTCTGTGTCAGAGTGGCTTACTGGTCAGGATGTGACGGAGATCCAGCTGATCATTGAAGGCCCTTTCCCAGGTCGACAGTATGCATTCTCTCTCTCAGATAGCATGGAAGGCATTTGTCCTGTTTGAAGTAGCCCAAGGAGATTATCAATGGCGTAGGCGACTCAATGTTGCAATACCCAAATGGCATTTTTATGAGTTCAGAGTGTCAATCAATCACAGAGTTGGCTCAGTTACAAAACAGATAATGGATTTCTTCTTGTTTTCTTCCATGTCCGTGTTTGTGGGATATGTGGTGTTAGCTCCAGGTGTCAGCTTGACTGCCGAAGACCCCAGCTCTGGGGACACTTGTAAAGAATTAGCAGTTGACCTAAAACCAGAGCAAGCCTGCAGGAGAGGGTCTCACTATGGAAGGAGACCCGCCCATGGGGGGGTGGGACCATCTCTCGGGCGGGTGAGTAAAACAGAGGGAGTGGTTACCTAAGTAAGTTGGCAGTTTTTGGCATACTTGGACAGACATGCCATCTGGCAAGTGAGCTTTGCCTTTCTATGGGCAGCTGTGGAAATGGTGTGGCCAGTTCCTGCGGCTGGATTAAGAACTGTAACTGGACATATCGTAAGCCTAAATAAAGCCCCTTACTCTCATCAGTGGTTTGGTTGTGAATTTATTAGCATCATATAGCACATTGCTATAGTATATGTATGTGTGTGTGTGTTTGCATGTTAGTGGGTGTCTGTGTTTGCAGGTGTGTGTGTCTTTAGAAGCCCAAGGGCGACAATCAGTCATCCTCCATCACTCTTCCACTTTGCGAGCCTGGGTCTGTAATTAAACCCAGAGCATATTACTAAGGCTGGTCCAGCTGGCCAGCTTCCTTGGGGATTCCTAGGCCTCAGTGCATTGCGGATAGATGCTGCCTGGTAGAGTAGATGCAGGTGCCTGGTGTGTACACGAGACCCCGAATAAATGGGGACAAGGATTGTTGTAAAAACTGCAGCCTTTTATCATGTCTTCTTTGTTCCCTTAAGTAACCACATCTTATTTAAGTGCCTATTTATTTGTTACTTAAAAAACCACATTGTTAATTCTCTAGTGGTGGCGTGATTTGAAATGTGTCCCCCACAGTCTCATGTGTTTGGGAAGGTCTTGGCACCTTTAGGAGGTGGAGCCTTGCTGAAGGAAGGCTGTCACAGGGGGTGGGCCTTGGGGTGACTTGGTCCCACCCTATTTCTGGAAGAGGTCTGCTTTTTTTTGTTTGTTTGTTTGTTTTTTTTTTTTTTTTTAATGCTAGCTGTTTTTTTTAAATTTATTATTATTATTATTTTTATTCAACTGTGCAATGTGTGCGTGTGTGTATGTATGTGTGTGTGTGTATAGAACCACCATGGACGCCTCCACCTCCTTCTGCCCCGGGATTCACAGGCTCAGCTCTACCAGGACCAGAAACGCAGGCCGCCCCCGCTTCCGCCCGGCGTCTATATGTGGGGTCTAGGATCCGAACTCAGGACCTTCCGCCTGCAAGGCAGAGGCTTAACCCCTGAGCCACCTCTCCAGCCCTGAGGTCTGCTCTTGTACCTCTTAGCCTCAAAGATATCTGCAGTGATTTAGCCCGCCTCCAGCTTCTGCCAGGCCACCATGCCTTTTCCGTCATGAAAGGATTGTTTCTTTGCTCTGGAACCGTGAGCTGAATAAATCTCCTTTTCTCCTCTGCGTCCTTGCTTTTGGGCGTTCTCACAGCAACACAAAGAGTAACTGCAACGGAAGGGTGAAACTGGTGTTTTCTCTGTGTGTGTCTCTTGGCCCTGGCTAGTGCTTCATCACTTGTAAGTTAGCTCCGTCTGAATCTGGGCCTCTTCACTTGGAGGTGCTGGCCGGTCTTACTCGGATGGGGAGCCAGCGAGAAGTTGGGTACCTGCCAGAAGACCAGAGTTGTAGTACCTGGGCTTTCGCTTCACACCCGAGTGCTTCGTGGCACTCTGGGCTTTGCTGTCTTCTAGGAGCTGGTGGGATTGAGCATCTCCAGGCATAGTCCCATCTGATGGTTAATTTTTGGTATCAACTGGAGTAGATTTAGACTTGCTTAAGGAGGAGGAACCGGTGGGCGTGTCTCTCAGGGGGTCCGGCAGGAGGTGAACAGGGGTCTCCACCACGGGCGCCTGCTGCAGCAAGGTTTTGCCTAGCAGCTGAATGGCGGCGGACTCACCCTCTGACTCTATGAAGGAAATTTAGGATTCCACCCCTTGAGTTGTTGATGGCCGGAGTTTAGTTACAGTGAAGGTAAAGTAGAATATCGAGATTATAAAAAGAAAAGAATATCGAGATTATTTTCTCCCTCCTTCCCTCCCTCCCTCCCTCCTTCTCTCCCTCCCTCCCTCCTTCTCTCTCTTTCTCCCTCTTCCTTCCTTCCTTCATCGCTCCCCCCTCTCTTCCTCCTTTCTCTCCCCTCCCCCTCTCCTCCCTTCCTCCCATCCCCTCCTCTCCCTTCCCCTCCCCTCCCTTCTCCTCTCCTCTCTTCCCTTCCCCTTCCTCTCCCCTCCCTCTCCTCTTCCCTCCTTTCCTCTCCCTCCCTTCCCCTTCCCCTCCTTCCTTCCTCTCCTGTGTGCACCAGAGAGCTGGAGTGTGCGTGCCTGTGGAGGCCTCAGGGTGACATCAGGAATCATTCTGGATTGCTCTACCTCCTTTTTGCTTTGATCTTTCTCAGGCTCCACCCTCCAGGGTCAGAACTGCAGGCCTCTGCCATTTCCCCCCCCCCATAAGATTTATATTTGAAAGATCATAAGCAATAAAGTTCTATGACTTCTTTTCCTTCTTGCCTCCGAGCAAACAGGGATGGTCAGCTGGGAATAGCACGGGGAAAGATTGGCGGCTGGTTCGCAGCTGCCCTCAGACATGAAGATCTGCCTTCAGAAGGGCAACAAAGGGACATGTAATTCATGCGTGGCCTTGCTCACTGAGGCAGCACTTTCAGTGTTGTAAGGTGGTGTTGCTATGTCCCCAAGAAGGCGTCTGTAAAGCAGAGCAGAGCAGAGCAGAGCAGAGCAGAGCAGAGTGTCCGAAGTTGGTGGCTGACCTCAGTGGACCAGCTTCCTCCTTCTACCAGCACTTCTGGCCTGGTAGCCCAATCCGTGCTTCCCGTGGCTGACCGTTGCCTGAACACAGGAAGCGTCTGGTTCGTGACAGCAAAGTTGGCCCGCAGCCATCTCTTGGCTGGACTGGCTGGTGGCTCCTGAGTCCAGCGCCGCTGGCTGGATGGAGGAAGCCGGGTAAGGCCATGGGCATCCTGGGCCAGCCTTGGCAGATGTGCCGGTCTGCCACGTGAGGATCGTCCCTCTCTTAGTCCTGTGGATGTGTGGATATGGCGTGGCCGGTTCCCTGAGCCCTTGGTGTTGATATTTGCTCCCCCACCAAGCCGGATGAGGAACTGTAACCAGGAATCATGAGTCAGAGTAAAACCTCGTTTCCGCTGCTTGGTCATGAATTTATCTTGTGTATGCTTGTCCTGTTGGGACCCCCCCCCCCCCCGACCTCAGCTGCCGAAACCCTCCCGAGAAACACTCGTCCACTTTCAGTCCGTTACTAAACACTGTGGATGTGCTGTGTGTCACGTGTGTGTCACTTTTTCTTTGTCTTCCTTTCTTTTATTCCTTTTTTTTTTGCTTCATGGTTGTGTAGTGCTTGCTGTTGGTAGGCTCAGTTATTTATTCGTTCATATATGTTCGCTCGAGTTTTCATCCCAGTTTGGTCTTTTGTATTCATCACCATCTTTCTTTGTTTCCTTCACTATCTGTACACATGAATTCCTGTCACTTTCGCCCCTTACTACCCGGTCCCCATACCCTCCTGTGCCCCCTACAAATCTCCTTCCCCACCTGTCTCCCTCCCGCCCTCATGTCCTTCTGTGTGTGTGACTCACGAAGTCCATCTGGTTACCGTTGGCGACATGTGTCTGAACACTTGCGGAGCAGGACGATGCGCCCGTGAGGGGAGCTCCCCTTCTCCCTCATCCAGCATCACCCGTGGTCACTGTCTGAGGGAGGCATGGGGGCCTCCTGGGATCCGTCCCCTCTCCCGGTGTAACGCTGCTGTGCCAATCCGTGCAGGTCTCGCGGAAGCAGCTGCCACGGGTTCCCCCGGGTGCGGGGCTCATGTCCTGTCTGGAAGGTCCGTGGCCACACGCCTCCCTCCCTTCAGAGCTTGCGCAGCCCCTGATGCTCCCTGAACCATGGTTGAGGGGGCTATTTATTTTTTAAATTAATTTTTTTTATGTGTGTGTGTGTTTGCAGATGCACCTAAATGCTTTCCAGAGTTCCTTCTCTCCAAGTTTGTGAGCGTCACCTTGACCCATTGGGCCCCATGGGATGCATTCCTGTCTCCTTCTCTAATACACACATAAATAGAGAATCGCTTCTCTCTTCTACCTGTTGAGACAGGGTTTCCCTTGTTTTCTGCGGTGCTGCGAGCGCCAGACTGATCCATGAGCTTCCAGCCCCTTCTCCGGTCTTTGCCTCCCGTCTTGCTGTAGGGGTGCTTTGGGAAAGCAGACACTGGTACCCAGTTTATTATGTGGATGAGTTTGAACTCAGGTCACCAGGCTTGTACAGCAAGTGCTTTTTACCATCTCATGGCCAATTAATTAATTAATTAATTAATTATTTGTCTGTTCAGCATACAAAATAACAGGCTTCCTTAGGGCATTTTCTTTCATTGTTTCCTGTTCTTCACTCGGTCGCCTCCCTTTCCCCACTCTGTGCCCTTCCTCTGCCCCTTGGCTCTGTCTCTACTTTTCGTCATGTGCGTTTATTGCTCTCACCATCCCCATCCTTAAAGGCTTCTTTCCCCTTTTTATGGGCTGCTTTCTACTTTCATGGCCTGGACTCACATTCACGCCCACATACATACACCTACATCGAAATTAAAAGCTAGGATCTACTTGCGTGAGAACTGAATCTGGGTTAATCCACTTAATATAATCGTTTCCACATCCATCCATTTCCCTACACATTTAATTTTATTTTCTTTTTTAAAATACTTTATTAGAGAGATACACGCGTGTGTGTGTGTGTGTGTGTGTGTGTGTGTGTGTGTGAGAGAGAGAGAGAGAGAGAGAGAGAGAGAGAGAGAGAGAGTTCATAGCACGAGTGGAGGTCAGGAGATAACTTTCAGAAGTTGGTTTTTTCCTCCCACCACGTGGACGTCTAAGGATCAAGCTCGTCACCAGGTGTGCGGCAGGTGCCTTATCTTGCCAGCAGGTCTCCAGAGTGAAGATGTTACCTGACTCCTCAGCTTCCTGCTGAAGTTCTAGACGTGGTCAGTGGCTTCTTGCAGCTATTGAGGAATAAGATTACTTGGGTTGGCTAATTTTCCTTGCAGTTCTCGTTTGGCTTCATCTGTTTCTGCATAAATCCCTGATGCATTCTTTACTGGATCATCGAGTTCTGCCAGATCCGGGCGAGGCACTACCAGAGCGTCAACAGATGTTGACACCTGCTGTTTCTCATGGTCCTGCCATGTGGCGTCTGCGGCTCTCTGTTTGTGTCTTTGGCATCCCTGGCATGGTCGAGGGCCTGGTTAAGAGATTCTTGAAAGTCACCCAGCGGCTCGGGGACCACAGGGGACAAAGAGCCGGTGTCATTGTGCAACCACTGTCACTTCTCTGCCTGGCTCAGCAGTTCTGGGGTCATCTGCTTCCTTAGCCATGAGTTCTTGCTGGATAAAGAGAGGTGGTCGGCTTCGAACTCTTCTAGCCTTTTCGGGCCAACACCAGCTTCTTGGTGATTTCCTGGGGCAAAGTTCCCGATTCTCTGCATAATACAGCAAGTCGTGGTTTTATCTCTTGGATTTGATTTTATCCCCTCTGTCGTGGGTTTGCTCTGCCAGCTGAATTGCATGGCGGATGGTATCCTTGCTCTGAACATGTAACCCATTTCTCGAGGCTCCACTTCCTCAGTGTTGAATTCTTCTTGTATTTGTGTGATTCAAAAAGCAAGAATTTTTTGGGGGGGGGGAGTAATATGGTGCAGAACCAAAAACCTCAACAGTATTAAGTGAAGCGATAACCAGTCTGGAGGGTCACCATATATTTCGTTGTGTATGTTGGAATTCTTTCGTGATTGCATGGGGGGATGTAAGTATAAATATTTATTCTGGGACGTAAGTATAAATAAAAACACCGCTGGATGGACAGGTAGTTAGAGTTATTGGTGTTCTTTCCCAGAACTTGGACAGCAATGTCTACTTCTGTGGGCTTACTAGCCTCTTAAACGTTGCTAGCCTAAATACTTTTCATCTCTGATCTATAGCCTGAGGTGCAGACTCTAATCTCCAATCACCCCGATTTTATCTTCTTCATGGATGAACAGTACACACCATATCTTTACTAGGTAGGTGCTATTTAAACACTTTGTAAATATTAACCAATTTCTTCCTGTCACCGAGCCTTTGTGGTAGTAGGTACTGCTGTTTCTTTCCTAGGTCGTCCACCTGTGAGCCCAGCTCAGGTCTGGGTGGGCGGTGTAAGTGGGAGCTCTTGCTTGCTGTCCGGTACAACATGATGTTGCCCTATGGGGTCTCAGTACTGGGGGCAGAATGGGGAACAAGCCCACTTCCTGTCCTCAGGGACTTATTCCATTGGGACATACACCAAAATGAGCATTTGTGTATGAGAGTATATTTGTGTGTGGTGTGTGTGTGTGTGTGTGTGTGTGTGTGTGTGTGTGTGGTGTGCTCATGTGTTTACGTGCTTTTGAAAGCCAGAGATTGAATGTGTATTTCTCAGTCACTGCATACCTTACTTATATATCTGTGTGTGTGTGTACACAAGAGTGAACTTGAGTGTGTATGCCTATATGGAGGCACAAGGGTGACGTCTGGACTCATCCTGGACTGCTCGACCTTCTACTTGCTTTGCTCTTGGGGATTCCCAGGCTCTGCCTTCCAGGGCCAGAATTGCAGAACTGACTTTTCCACCAGGCTTTTTTTTTTTTTTTTTTTTTTTTAACATGGCCTCTGGGGATCTGAACTCAGGTCCTTCTGTTTGCAAGTACAGGATGGTTTTAGCCCCTGAGCCATGTCCCCAGCTCTTCCCCTTACTTTTTGAGACAGCCAGTCATTGGATCTGGAGTTCACTGATTAAGCTATACTGGCTGACCAGCCAGCCCGAGAAAATCCACATGACTCTGCCTCTCTAGCACTGGGATTAACAGGATTCAGCCACTGTGTCCGGGACTTTTTTTTTTTCCATGCATGCTGGAAGTTGAACCCAGGTCCTTATGTTTACACAGCAATCGCTTTATCAAATGAGGTATTTCCACCAAACAGTGTGCGCTGTGAGCAGCCAGCGCACTGAGGCGGCTACTGGAAGGCAGGTTAGCTGGGAAGCCGCCCTGCCCTTGTGTTGACCACCTTCCTGTATCCAGCCCCTCGGCACAGCTGGGCTCAGGTGCTGTGCTCCGGTGAACAGGACAGATCTGCTGCCATTCCAAGTCAAGGTTGAGAGGCAGATGTCAATTACAAGGATGATTTGCTGCTTCCCTTCCTGTGTGTCTAAAGTGCGTCTGTCATTCCTGAAAGTTCCATCGAAAGCAGTGCTCTCTGCTAGACAGCGAAGTCTTTTCTGCAGACCTGGTCAGAGCCAGAGGCGCTGATGGGTCACCCCCTCTTCCTCTCAGGTCGGCAGAGGCCATTGCTGGGGTCGTGAATGTGGGCAAAGGGGACCTGCGACAATCTTGCGGGTGCATGTATGAGTTCCTTGAGATGTAGAGATTATCTCGATGCTCGGCCACGTGCCCAAGGTCACACGGCTCACACAGCAGGGAACGGGGATTTGATCCCGTCTTCCCAGAATCTCCGGGCTTTGTCTGGGATGCTACCGGTCAGCCTGAGATGCACGTCGGAAACTAGGTCCTTCTAACTGCAACACAGGAGGTAAGAGGACCCGAGGAGGGCAGGCTGCATTGGAGAGATGCCAGAGGATGGGTTCTCCTCAGCGGAAGCTGCGAGAGGAGGGGACTACTCAGACCACCTGCGCTTCACCGGGGGACTAGACTTTGTCACCAGAACAGAGAGGGGGTTGGAGGGTCTTCACCCGAGTCTGTGCCCGTTGCCTGTCTGCGCTGTGGCCTCACGTGGTGAGCGTGGATTGGACCGTCCGGCTCAGGAACAGTGGTCCTTAAGCATCCCCGGGGGTCTGCAGACTTGTAGGGAAGCAGGTGCTGAGCCCCCCACCCCCAGTCCTGAGCAGAAGCTCTGGGAATCACCGCCCTGAAGTTGGAGCTGACATTGCAGAAGGCTTGGCTTTCGTCCTGTTGCATAAGCCAGGGGAGGCGGCCAGCCTTGCGAGGCCAGTGCTTAGGGAGTGGGAGTAGAGGATCCAGATCATCCTCGGCCACGTAGGAAGTTGTTGAGACAGCCTGGGCTGCCTGAGTCCTGTTTAAAAAAAAAAGGTAAAAAAGTAAGACAGAAACAAAACAAAATAAAATATTCTTCATCTTCTCCTGTACAACTTAATGCATATAAAGATGAAATTTTCAACTAATAATATTCTCTCCTTATTTAATTTTTTATTTTATTCTTTGCATTTCATATATGAACATAGTGATTTTATGATATTTTCACGCCTTAATCCTCAATGCCACCCTCCCTCCTTTTCCTGTTACAACCCTTCTTCCCTACCAGTCGCCACCTCTTTTCATGTCTTTTCCGGTGTGTGGCCCGCTGAGTTTCATCTGTACTTCCTTGGATGGCGTGTTTCTGCGTACTTGCTGCAGCATGAATATTCTGTCACTGGGTACACCATTGAGAAAAGCATCTTCCCTTCTACGATCCGCTTTAGTTCTCCTCAGTCTCTCAGGAACACAGTGGGAAGAAGGGGGCTTGGAATCTTCTCCCTCCCATGGTGTCCAATGTTGATCGGGCAAATGCTGTGTAGGTGTTGTGGAAGTGCACATAACTTCAGCGAATTCATGCATGCAACAGCCTGTCATGCCCAGGAGATAATGTCTGGCCACTTCTGCCCCTCTTATAATCTTACCACTCCTTCTTTCTCCATGTTCCCTGAGCCTCTTGGGGTCATAGTGGGGTCACTTTTATAGCTACAACACATTAATGTTTTCTTTCCTAGTCATGAAATGGAAGAAAGTACCAGTCTAGCTAGTCAAGACCTATTTGACTTTGGAACTGTCGTAAGCCACAGCTGAGGTACCAAAAGAATGCCAAGAAGGCCGGGGCGCTGTGAGATGTAACCTTTGAGACCACCCTGCCCACCCTGGGTCTCATCCATCTGCTTGTCGGAGTTTGGCCTCTCGAGACTCATTTCTCCCGTGATCTGGGCCTATCTCCTCCATTACCCACCCATATTGTCCCTTGTATTCTCCCCAAATTCATGCATTAAACATAGCCCTTAGAAAGATGGAAGGTATTTAGAAATGGAGTGTTTTAAGAAGTAATGGAGAGTGAATTAGCGGATTGCAGGAAGTCCTGACCTAGTAGGACTCACGTCCTGTTCAAGAAGGACATTTGGACACCAAGCCGTAGAGACCGGATCACGTGGAGGCACAGGGAGGAGGCGGTCATCCTTGGCAAGCGGTGGTCTCAGAAGAATCAACCCATGTGCCACCTCCATCCCGCGCCTTGCAGAACTAGGAGAGGCTGTTTTTTTGTTGTTTCACCCATCCAGTCTACGGTCCTTCCTTCTGGTAGCTCTGAGTGCAGACCGATGCATCCCACAGTTCCCCGATGCCCCGACTGGCCTTCCTGGCCCCGGCTGGCACTTAGCAGCTTCCTTGTCGTGCGCTCAACCTGTTGCTTGGGAGACTGAACTTGCCAAGGATCCTTCTCACTTTCCCCCCATGACTCCTGGCAGATCCTTCTGAGCTTCTGAGTGGAGCATAAATTGGATTTTGAAAGCTCCTCAGGTGTGGAACCCATTCCCATAAATCCTTCAGAAAGCCTTTAAATTACAGATTGAGGTGGAGCCAGAGAGCATGTTCCGTCCCCGGGCAGCCTGTCTCCCTGTTCCAAGTCTAATTATTGCTCTGGGAATCAAGTCAACACTCTTGTTGCTG
Organism: Typhlomys cinereus; assembly: GCA_023101885.1. NCBI lineage: Eukaryota > Metazoa > Chordata > Mammalia > Rodentia > Platacanthomyidae > Typhlomys > Typhlomys cinereus. Next base: position 2,870,230 of record JALPQD010000244.1, on the reverse strand, counting down.
TGCGCCCTCCAGTACCAGGTGGGCTGTGTCTTTGGGGCGAGATGCATGGTTTTTCATGCAAATCTCAAGAACTTGCTTTACTTGGGGAAAATCCCAGGCAATCCCTCCCCAGTGTCCAGTATTAACAGCTGGTGAAAGAAATGACTCTATTGTTCTTTTCCACTAACTCAAAATCCTCCCACCCTCACCCCCCTCCCCCTTTTAGACTATAATATAGTACTTGTTTTTCCTTGCAATCTTTCTTTACAGGGAAAATTCATCTCTCTGAGTGAACCAAGTAGGATCTCACTTCTTCCCTGTCTTGTGTGGATGTTGGTTATGTCTGCGATGCAGAAAGCAAACCTCACCTCCAAGGTTCGGAGGAGGAGGAGCAGGAGCAGGAGGAGGAGGAGGAGGAGGAGGAGGGGTTCCTTCCGGGTGAGGCCCAGGCACATTTTTGAAGAGTCCCGTGCAGGAAGGATGACGTGCAGCCGGAAGGGATCCCACGGAGCGGCAGGCTCAGGAGCATCAAAGGGGGAATTCACAGCTTTGGTTTCTGGGAATTGCCTTTTTTTTCCTTGGTTGGTGTTGGTGGTGAGGGGGGCCAATACAAAGTGAGGAAGATGGCAGCTGTTACCTAACTGGTACTGGATTGGTTGCTTATTGAGCTCTACCTGCAAGCTTTACATGAACTCTAGCCATCTTGATTCCTTGTCTCGAAGACTGCTAGGAAGAGCTCATTACTTAGAATTTCACAGGAAAAACTGGGATGTGTGTGTGTGCGCACACACATACACATACATGTGTGTATAAAAGGGTGCTGTGTGTGCCTGTGGAGGCCCAAGAGTGACATCAGGAATCATCCTGGATTGCTTCTACCTCCTTACTGGTTTGCAGTGGGGTTTCCCAACCTCTGCCTTCCAGAACCTTAATTACAGGTGGCTTCCACCTGGTGTTTTTACATGGGATCTGAACTCTGGTACTTTTGTTTGTGGGGCAAAAACTTTGACCCCTGAGTCAGCTCCCCAGCCCCCAGTGCGGCGTGTGGTTTCTTTCTTCTCTGGCATTAGATCCGATTCCTGGCTTGAACTTGAACGTGTGGGTATTTAGGGGTCATAGTGCCCAGCGTGGTGGTCAGGGTATCCTTCCAAGGGCGTGAATGGGGGTAAAGCAGGAGCCACACCCCCTGACCCAGACTGGCCCTGTGGCTGAGGCTTCTGAGCGCTGCTGTGTGAGCCCAGTGCCTGCCTCCCCCCTCCCCCAACTTTCCTAGGCCTCTTCTGCCTCAGGTTCCTGCTTCCTTGTTTCCTTGATAATTATTTTCCCTGAGGCAGAACAGATCAGCTCCACTTGCCAGGTTCTACTAAAATCTATGCCCAATGAGGGTCCTTTAGCTTTCCCTGAAGGTAAAGGTCTCCCTCATTTAGTCCTGGGTTTACTTGATTGTATTCCAGAGTGGCTCACTGAGACATGCATGGACAGTTCCCTTTGTGTGTGTGTGTGTGTGTGTGTGTGTGTGTGTGTGTGTGTCTCATGTAGCCCAGACGGGCCCTGACCTTGCCATTCAGTCATGAGCTTTTACTCTCCTGCCTCCACCTCCTGAGTGGTGAAATGTGTCCCACTACCCCGTCACTTTATGGAGTATTGGGAATGGAACCTGGGGCTCCATGCACGCAGGCCAAACACTCTGTGTATTGAGCCACATCCCCAGCCACAATTCCGCATCTCAAAATAATTTCCTCTCAGATAGGGCGGAGCCTTGTAAGTGTGACTAGGATTTGCCGTGGGCAGCTGCCTCTTCTGTCTGCAGAGGAAATTGAAGTCAAGAGCACGCTACTTCAGGCCAAAAGCAATCGAGGGAGTGGCAGGAAGGGCTGGACTATCCACGTCCCTCTCTCAGATGTTCAAAGTCAAGGAGACCAAGCATCGGCTGATGAAGGAGGGGTCGGCATCCCAAGAGTGGTCGTGTGTGCAGCCCGTGTGATCTGCGCAAGGCTTCGTGGAACATGTGTTGTGCTGCGCGCACCAGCCTATTTTCCTGCCCGTTACTCCCGCAGAGTGAACCGCCATTGCAGTACCTTCCTTAGTTGCAGTTCAGGCCAGACTTGTCTGGTTCCCAAGGGGTTTGGCGCCAGTTTAGATTGTAGAGACATGGGCCTGTGTTCTCTAAATCCCGGTTGCCTGTCAGACTGTGCTCCTGGGTGATGGTCACCAATCCTTAACCCGTAAAAGGAAGTGGTCAGGGTGACAGTCTGTCTCCCCCTCTTTTTCCCCTGAAAGGAGGAACATAGTCCTACGCTGATTTACCATGAAGCCAGAGTAATAGAGGAATTTCTAGTCATCCAAAGTCAGACCCTCTCTCTGTCTCGCTCTGTTTCTATCTCTGTCTCTGTCTCTATCTTTCTTTGTCTCTCCTTCCAGACTGGCTATGAACCTGCTATGTCTTGACCCTGGCCTTGAACTCCTGATCTCCCCCCCACTTCTGCCTCCCAGGGGCTGGGATTGTAGTTGTGTCCCCCCCACAGCCCCCTTCAGTGTCCTTTTGAGGATCCCCCTCTCCCCGGCAGCATGCGGCCCAGGCGTTACACCGTGCTGAGTACCAGCGCCCGCTGTCATTCCCAGTTGGAGGAGTCACAGCTCACCAGCCGGCTGAAGGTCGTGTTCCTTGAGTGATCCTTCTCCTTCCTCTTGGAGCCTACACACGGCTCCAGACAGGACAATGATAATATTTGCTCTGTTTTCACCCGGCATAGCAATTAGTAAAAGGCCATTGCTCTTTACGCTTGAGCAGACACCCTCAGAAAGGACCTGCGAGCTTTGTTTTGGGCATGAGAACCGTGGCTGGAACAGCTGCAGAGGCAGCGCGTGGTCCTTGGAGTCCCTGCTCTGTCCTTGGAGTGACTCCTTAGCACTCTGGTACATTGCCGTGTGGTGGGCGTCCGAGTTGTTCGGAAGCGAGGGTCCGTGGGACCTGGGGACATGCTGAGGGCTACTTGGGACGTTTACTCATGGTCTAGTACATGGGGACCAATAAAGAGATGGGGGGTTCCCTGAAGATACGGTTGAGCAGTCATAAGCAGTGGTTGTAACACAGCAGCTAGCCTGGGCTACAGTAAGAGTACTGGAAAGAAAACCAATATTGAGGGGACTTGGCCAGCTCTTCAGACTCCAAGGGTGTCCTGGGAGCTGCTGGGATCGAAGGAGCCTTTGACCTTCTCGATTAGCCAAGCCCCGGTGACGTGGGCTGGCTGAGTCTCCCCTGACTGTCCTGTTAGTTGGGCTGGGAGAAGCAGTCCCCCTGGGGCGGGGGAGGGGCCCTGAAGCCTTTGGGGTGTGCTGAGGGGGCAGCGACTGGGGATGTGGGTTCTTTTGTTGGATGTAGGAGGAACCGTCTCGTGTCTTGAGATCTGGGGGCTCGGGTGGGTTTACTCTATTGAGGCCGTCTTTGTTGTCGCCAAGTCTCGCCGTCATTTTCCAGCTGTAATCTGAGCTGCTTGCTTTCTGCACCCATCGAAGAGGTTGTGTTGGCCTTGCTGTGTGGATGGAAGACGGCAGAAGTCCTGCCTAAGGCTCTTCCGGGTGACCCGGTGTCCACAGATTTCCAGGACTGGCTCCCCACTCTCTCCCTTTCGTGGGCCACTTTTGTGATCCTGCCCAGCTGCAGATGGTACCGGGAATGGTTAAGGACTGCTTGGAGCGCTTGGCTCCAGGCTTCCGCCCTCTCTTCTCTCTTTGCGTGGGACATGCTTGTCCCGTGGGGAGCTCTGCCTCTTGCTGTCTCAGGTGCCCACCCACGCATGGCTCCCTGCTGATTTCTTGTGTGGCTGTTAGTGTTTTTCTGTAGCTGTGACCATTTTCTCTACCTGCAAGATGTGCGCGTGCACGTGTGTGTGTGTGTGTGTGTGTGTGTGTGTGTGTGTGTGCGTGCGCGCGCTTTCCATGGGGGGGTGTACGTGTGTGTGCATATACAAGAGGATACTTCAGTGTGAATACCAGTGGAAGTCCAAGGGTGATATCTGGAATCAACCCGGGTTGCTCTCCCACCTTACAACTTTGCTCTGGGATCTAGAACCTGGGAAAGGGCATGTCACGTGGTGTGTGCCTAAAAACTGATTTGAGTAAGTGTTGATTCCAGCTTCCTAAATGAAGCACACGAGCCACAGGGTATGTCCTTGTTCGTTAATGGAGGTGTGAGAAAGAAAGAGTCTATTGACCTTGGAGGGACACAGATCGTTAGCACTGCCTCCCTTTGGGTTGTAGGGGAGGAACACAGCCATGGAGTCTTCCTCTTTCCTCTGTTTCTTTCCACTGGGGCGCAGATGACCTGGGAACAGAGAGACTAGCTAGAGGGAACTGTGTTGGCTGGGAGGTGGTATTAGAAAGCTGGGGTTAGTTTGGGGACAACCAGGCCTGAGGAGAATTGAGACGGGCCACGCATGGGAAGGTTCTCCTTCACTGTGTTCATCCTGGTGCCTGACCAAACCTGTCTGTATTGTTCCCAGTTGTGTTTCCACCCTTGTGAGCATTGTGGCTCCGTGGGGCATTTGCAAATATGAATCGCAGAAGGCAGCAAGATTTCTCCTCGATGCGTAAGCTGTTACTGAAAGTACCCCGAGATGGAACGTGGGCATCTATCTCCCTTTCATTTACTTCCTACCAAACAGGCCTTTAGTAAACCATGGAGGGAGACTTTCCAAAAAGAAAGGGCGTTTTTGTTCTTTCTGAATCTGCTATTCAGACTGAGGAGGGTTGGTATGTTTGGAGCTGACCTAAGGCCTGAGTGTGTGAACTGGTTTAGCTGGAATTTTCCTAAAACCTGCCTCGTTGACATACTACTGCTTCAAGTTACCAAAGCAATGTCTAGCTTGTATGATCTGCAATTTGCTGTCACCCCTTAACTTTGAATAAAAGGCAGGAACCTCATCACATCTCAAATTGGTGCTCCCATTCTGACAGCTGTGTTATTCTGATTCTCGGTGTTGTACATAGACTACAGTGCCCGTCCTGTATATTGGGGTAGAATCATTTCTGATGGTCAGAGAGTTGCTGAGAAAACCCGTCCTAGGCCTGGAGTCATTGCCAAGAGCTTTGTGCCTAGGTAAGAGAGATGGCATGGAGGGTCATAGAAACATGGAGCTAATTTGGGTGGAATGGGTTTCAAGATCTTAACCAGCCCAGGGGGTGCAGCCGTCTAGATCAGTACCTTCCGTTCAGCCGCAAAGCAGGCGAAGGCCTGGGGTATTTTGATTATGGAGCTTAAGCACACTCAGTTATTACCCCATGGGAAAATACTAGAAATGTGACCTCAAGTCAGTGTTTATTTATTTAATCCTTTGCCTTTTGTCCTGAGAATTTGGGCGGTGGCATTATAAAAATTAAATGGAAACCTGGGCTCAATCACTTTAATAGCAGTTTTGCTTACTTGTAGTGAAACTGTAGTATAACTGTGCATTTATTAATTTAGATTTTCCCCCCACTTTTTGTGTGCATGTGTGTGCGTGTGTGTGTTGTGTGTGTGTGAATACTTGCTTCCACTAAATCCATCAGTACATCATTGCATGCATTCATTAATTTAGATCTTTTCCCATCTTCCATGTGTGTATGTGAGTGTGTGTGTGGTGGTATATGTGTGTATGTGTATTTACATGTAGGCGTGCACGCCTGTGTGTGTAGGTGCATGTAAAGGTCTGAGGGTGATATGAGTAATCATCCTTGATTGCTCTTTTTTCTCACCATTTTGCAGCTGGGTTTTCAACCCTGAGCTCTCTGATATGCATGCTAATCTGAGTAGGCAGTTTGCTCTCTGGATTCACCTTCTGGAAGCTGGAATTGCAGATGGGCTGCGACACCTGCCTAGCATTTTGTGTGGCATCTGGAGATCCGGTTAATCTGCTAATCCCTTTCTCCCATCTTGATTCTGATTTGCCATCTGACCTTGTCTTGAAGTTAGTGGGTCCAGTCAGCGGGTCTGGGGCGGGAGGCGCGTCTCGTGGATTGCATTAGTTTTGTTTCCCAGACTCGGCAGCCGTGGGACTGCTCCCCTCTTCCAGTTTCATGGGGAGTCATGTCACACAGTGCACTTTGCTTCTGTCAGGACTGATGCCTGCGATGTAAATAGAAAGGGAACATAAAGTTAGGTAACTCGGAAGGTTTCATCGCAAACGAGACCTTCTCCAGGTTCTGTGAGGGGGTTGCTTAGATGCTGAGGGCAGGAATGATGCAAATATTTGCTGAGAATTTATAGAGTAGTAATCTCTTCGTCATAGCTGTGGCCTGGAAGGATAAACATGCTCTATGTAGTCTGCATTGTCATCACCCAGCCTGGGGGGGCATGTATGAGGTAAAGGCCAGTGTGGCAAGTACCTTCCTGTCCTCTGTGTCCAAGGACAGTCTCCAGTGCTGAGCTGTGGTCGCCTTCAGAGATCCTGTTTACACCCTGTGGTCTGACTCAGGATGGCAGATACAGGTCTCCATTAGAGCCCAGCCAAGTCCTATCACATTGCACGCTAGCAGAACTGTCTGCAGCTGTCTCTGGATTCATTTGCCTGCTGCTCTTGACTCGAGTTAATCATAGACCCGGGTTAAACTCTCTGGGTCAAGAGAGAAAGAGCAGCTGGGTCTAGCTGGTTGGGTTGTGGTTTTGTTTTTCCTTGTATTTTCCACTGTTTACTATTTGACCAGTCTCTTTGAGGCAACAGATGCAGAGAAGTTTTGGTGGTGACTCAAAGTGTGGTCCATTGAACAACAGCCGTGCTCCGGGAGAGATGCAGGGTCTGAGGCTGTGGCAGTCGCCTGCATGGTTGCTGGTAAATGACCATCAAACGGCTTAAGGGAACAAGAGGTTTATTTTCTTACTGATAGTCCGGTTACAGTTCGCAGTCCAGCTTGACAGGTGAGCACACACCAACACACCAGGGCCAAGGGAACTGGCCACACCATTTCTTCATAATGGCTGAGAGAGGGACAATCCTTACTTGCCAGACCAGCATGTCTAGCCAAGTGAACACAAGGATACCAACTTCCTCAACCGACTCTCAGTATTTTATTCATCCGTTCAGGGCCTAGTCCCATCCAGCATAGGCTGGGCCTTCCCCATCAGCCAGACAATCTCCTGCAGGTTTGCTCTGGGCTAAACCCAACCACTAATTCTCCACAAATGTGCCCAGAGCTCAAACCCTCGAACAGTGAAGTTGACACCTATGCCTCACTATGACAGAGGCCCAATTAAAATATGTCTACTTAGAATCTTGTATGTGTGTGTATGTGTGTGTGTATGTACATGCTGGTGTGTATAAATATTTGTATGTGTGCACGTGTTGGTGAGTGTTCATGTTGGTGCATGTTTCTGTATGTTGGTGTGTACGCATTGGTTTGTACATTTTGGCATGTGTGTACTTGTTGGTACGTTTGTGCATGTACCTAGTGTGCATATGTTTATGTGAGTGTAGATGTTGGTGTGTGTTCATGTTGGTATTTATGTGCACCAGGTACTCTGTTACTTGAGACACCACTCAGAATCAAGTACATTTTTTTAATATATTTTTTAAGTTATTTATTCAATTGTGACTGTGTGCGTGTGTGTATGTATGTGCGTGTGTATGTATGTATATATGTATGTGTGTGTAGAACCATGGATGAATTCGGGAACCACCATGGACGCCTCCACCTCCTCCTTGTTTACTCTGCCCCGGGATTCACAGGCTCCTCCCTACCAGGACCAGAAACGCAGGCCGCCCCCGCTTCCGCCTGGCGTCTATACGTGGGATCTAAGATCCGAACTCAGGACCTTCCGCCCGCAAGGCAGAGGCTTAACCCCTGAGCCACCTCTCCAGCCCCAAGTAACTTTTTTTTAACCTCTTATTTTTTAATTTTTATTAATTAATTAATTATTTCCACTCATACAAGCTTAATAGGTACCCTGGTCCCCTCCCTCCTTCCACCCCTCCCTGGACTCCCTTGCTTCCTCTCCCCTTTTCCCCTTCCTTTCCCCCTTCCCTCCCTTTCTCCCAGTGCCCCCCCCAGCATCCTTTAGTGTGATGTCAAACTTCCCTCTAATGAGGTGTAAGGACTCAGTAGCATCGCCTAGAGCCCTTTCTTGTGTTCCCCTTTAGCATCGGAACACTATTGTGGCTGTTAATCCCTTGCTTAAAGTTCCAGAGAGCTGATACAGTCCTCTATGGTGGTAAAGGCATGGCCGACTGGTGAAACTGAACGTGGCTGACGTCACGTCCATCATGGAGGCTGAGAGAGAACAAACTATTCACTGCAAACTGTAAGAACTGACTTCTTGCAGAAATAGGGTGAGACTAACCAACTACAAGACCTACCCTCCTTCAGCAAAGCTCCATCTCCTAAAGGCGCCATGACCTTCCCAAACAACAACTATGTATTCAAACACATGAGCCCGTGGGGACAACTTATGTTCAAACCAACACATCTCTACCCCTGGCCCTCAGAGGCTCATGGCCACTTCATGATACAAACTACACTTAGTCCAATTTTGAAAGTCCTCATAGACTACATCAGTAGACCCAACACAGTCCAAAAGTTCAAACTGCAAAGCCTCCTGTAAATTGTCATAAGTTACATACTTCCAGCATACAGTGGCACAGAATAAACATTCCCATACCAAAAGGGAGGATTGGGGGCCTATCCAGGAAGATCGGTGCATAACAAGACTGAAAACCAGCAGGACAAACTCCACATCTTGCAGCTCCACGCGCAACAGGTGAACCTCTTGTTGAAATCATCTCAGTTCAAAGGACTTCACTTCCACCCTTCAGCACAGCATCACGGTGTTGGACTCTCTCCTCTCTTGATGTATAGCTCTCCTTGGCAGATGTCCCGTGTTGGCTCTGGCATCACTAACATCTTCACTTCTCACTGGCAAACTAGGCTTTAACTCCATAGTACAAAATGCCCTTCTTGGGCCTCTAGACTGCAGGTTTTCCAATTCTGCCATTCACCTCTAGAATCCAGCCCTTCCCTGCAACTTTGGAGGAGGGCTCCATAGCCTCCTCCTTCTTGCATCTTTAATGCTTCTAAAACCATGTGGGCTACTTTGCCAGGTTCTGCTGTAGTCATGGGTTGGAGACTGGGTCCCTCTGAGTCATAGTCGGTTTGTTTTTTCTGTGCTGAAGCTGGGCAGAATCTCTCCATTGGGCAGAATCTGTCCCAGGCAGTTGCTTCCTAGAAGGAACAGGCAGTTCTCTCGGAACTTTGACCTTTAGCTCTTTGCTTCCAAATGAATTTTCATCTTATGGGAGGAATTTGTCCTTAAGGTGCAGCCTCTTCCATTATCCAAATGAAGAACAGGATTTGGTTTACCAACTGAGCTAATGTCTGTAACAATAGCCTCCTCTAGATTCAAGTTTGCTATCACTTTTTTCCTCCTCGAACCTCGTAGTTTTCATCTCTTTCTGCCTGATTCCTTGCTCCTTTTCCTCATACAATCTTAAGCTGTTTGACTTTGAGTGCTCTCTCACAGCAATAGTTAGGAGTAATTGTTACATGTATCTTAAGAAGAGGATATGCTACCTTTGCAGATTTCCTTCAACAGTTTCATTTTTTTGAAAGAAACCAAATCACTTTGAAATCTACCTTGCCATACCTTGTTCCTCTGAACAAGAGAGCCAAAAGTTAGCACGCCCACATGTAAGAATACATTGCCTTGAAACTTCTACTGCATAATATTCAAATTTACTTCAGGCGAGCTTTCCGGGAAGGGCAGAACTTACTCAAATGTATTCCAAAGCATCATTCCCTTTGTCTCTCGTTTCTGCTCCCCCTGGACTATCACATGCTGTGTTTCTACTGTCCATGTCTCTAGTAGCATCACTGTCTTCCAAAGTCTCAGTAGAATGACCCTCTAAGCCCTGTCTCCAATACACAAAGGTAAAGTCCCAGAGTTCTCTGTATTTCTCCCAACAAACATTTCCAAAGACAACCCACGTCACAGCGATGGCCACAGAAGATTCTCTCAGCTTCACAACAGCACCTTCTCTTTCTGATACCAGATTCTCCCAGCCCCGTCCCAGTTCTTGGTACCAATTTCTGTAGCAATTACTCTTTTCCGTTGCTGTGAGACACCACTCGGCTCAAACAACTTTAGGACAGATAGGGACACTTACTCAGCTTAAGTTCCCGAGGGGAACAGTCCATTATGGCAGCAAAGGCATGACTAGCTGTCAGAAACTAGAGGTGACTTAAGTCACATCCGTCGTGGAAGCTGAGAGAGCTAACTAATTGAACCAACTGAAATTGGGTGGGGCTAACCAACCTCAAGGTCTACCTACCCCTTTTGACTACCTTCCTCCAGCAATGTTCCACTTCCTGAACGTGCCAAGACTTTCCCAAATGGCTAAAGATTCAAACACATGAGCCCGTGGGGGACAGCTCACAACTCACATTTCAAACCATGACAGTATGTATGTGTGTGTGCGCGTGCGTGTGTGTGTGTGTGTGTGTGTGTGTGTGTGTGTGTGTGTGTGTGTGTAAGTCAGAGGTTGATTTTGAGTGCTTTTCTAATTGCCCTCCACTGTCTTTTGGGGCAGTCTTTAACTGAAGTGCCTGGCCAGCATGCCTTGGGGTATGCGTGTCTCTGCCTCTGTAGTGCTAAGATTAGGCATTAACGTTGGTGCTGGTCTTTGTGCTGTGTGGCAACTATTGTACTGACTCGGCCAGATCCCCATTTCACAGTTGGATGCCTTCATTTGTTAAAGAAGACAAAATATTATAGGAACAAAAGCATTAGAATTACTATAATGCCATAGCTCCCTGGTTGTCGCCACTCTGGAAGATAGCTTTGCCACTTCTGTTCCAAGTCCCAGGCCCTTCCCTCAAAAAGAACAGAGAGTTGTTAAGCTCTCTCTGATCGTAGCTCTTATATCTTCATCAAAACACTTGTTATATATATATATATTCATTTCCCCCCACCATCTTCATTAGTGTAATCTTTTTAAAATGCAGCCTTGCTTAATATAAATGGTGCCTTTTGGTAATCCAGGATGCCATGTGGGCCTGAGGTGCTGCTGTTTCCATGGGGAGGGAATGAAGTAGACTTGCTTACTTAGTGGAGTGACTTTCTAAGCATTACATGTTGTGATAGTTAATCCTGGATGTCAACTTGGCACACCTGGCATTCATTAAGATCAGCTGAAACCACCTAAAGAGATTACTTGGACAATACAAAGACCAGCCCTAGATCCGATTGGAACCTCCCTAGATCTCATTGGAACCTCCCAGTAGAGGATACCAGATAAAGGAACCACAGAACAGGAGACTGAGAAGAGGAGAGACTCTCCAGGAATCCTCCAGCCTTCAGCCTGCCAGCTTCAGCCACCAGTCATGT